>CM039674.1:222445548-223045548 GCA_022496015.1 Hordeum marinum
TGAAAATGATTGATTTTGATCTAAATGAAATCTATATGTATTGCGTGGTAAATGGCATCGAGAATCCTTATACTGCCACTTACTTAAAGATAAGAAAACAAATAGAAGATGAAGATAATACTAATGAAGGGGAAGAGGTTTCCCAATATCCTCCTATTTTTTCTTATGATGAATCAGGTAACGAGGAGGAGCTTTTTATTCAACCGACCTCTTCAAAAAGAAGCTTGGAGGAATTAAGTAAACCCACACATAATGTGGTGAAGAAGAAGAAAAGAAGGAAAAGTAAAGGTAAAGAGGTATCTCTCCCAAATAATGTTGCTCCCATTATTGATAGGCCTCATGAGAATGAATCAAAAATAGATGTGGAAGATGATACACTTGAGGATGATTTGTTATGCCTATTGCTTGTTATGATAATTATGAATGGGAAGATAATGATACTTCTTATAATCTTGAAAATATTTAAGGCGCCAATTTGGAGGATGATGATAATAATTGCTATACTATTGGTGCTATTCATACCATTAACGATGAGAGTGATTATGTTTATGATATAAAAAGCTACAAGCTTGGGGATGCTATGCTTAATGAAGATGATCTTTTTATTCCCCCTACTTTGAATGATCAAATTTGTTATAATGATTGCATGCCTCCTACTGATGATGATAATTGTGATGATACTTATGCGATGAAAAAGAGTGATGATTACTATTATGATACTTGTCATAATTATGAATATCCTTTTACTAAATATTAATCTTTTAATGTGGAACCAGTTTGTAGTATTCAATTGTTTTATGATAATCCCACTATTAGGCATGAGAAGAAATATTCTTGTGTGGGGAGTAGTAAATTTTCTATGCTTGTAGATCATGAAAATAATTCTTTATGTGCTGGTTATATTGTGGAATTCCTTCATGATGCTACTAAAAATTATTATGAGGGAGGAGCATATGCTTTTAGGAACTGCAATAATATCAAGTTTCCTCTCTATGTGTTCAAGGTTTCGAAGCTATGCTTGTTTTGCCTTCCTATGCTAGTTGATTCTTGCTCCCATAAATTGTTTGCTCACAATATCCCTATGCATAGGAAGTGGGTTAGACTTAAATGTGCTTGCCATGAGATTCATGATGCTCTTTTGCATGTTTCAATTATTATTCCTATACGAGCATCATTGAAATCATCATGCCTAGCTAAAAGGCATTAAAGAAAAGAGCTTGTTGGGAGACAACCCAAAACCTTTACCTTCTCTTTTTATGTGTTCACATGATTAATCTACTGTAGTAATCATGTTTTGTGTCTTTTATTTCAATAAAATGCCAAGTAGAGCCTTTGGGATAGTGTGGATACTTGCTTGTTTGATTCTGCGCAAAAACTGAAAGTTTTGTGTCCACGTATGAATTATCTGATTTTACTGGAGAGTCAAAAAATCTGAAATTTTACACAACATTGCTATGAACATTTTGTGATATGTCCTAAGTTTGCATAATTTTTAGAGTCAAGGAAGTTTGGTGATCATGCAGATCTTTATAGACTGTTCTGTTTTTGATAGATTCTGTTTTGCATGCATAGTTTGCTTGTTTCAAGTGTTCCTATAGCTTACATTGAGTAATATAAATTGTGGGAATTATGGAGTACAGTAGGTATCATGTGGGAATAATTATTGTATTGACAGTACCTAAGTGAATGATCTATCTTTATTACACTAACCCTTCTCACAAAGTTCCGTATGTTTTGTGTGATTGAAGTTTTCAAGTTTTGGGTGAGATACCAATATAAGGAGAATAAGGAGTGAAAAAAACCTAATCTTGTGGATGAACAAGGCACCCCAAGGTAATATCCAAGGAATATTCAAGCGCCTAAGCTTGGGGATGCCTCGGAAGGCATCCCCTCTTTCATCTTCAACACTATCGGTATATCTCACTTGGAGCTATATTTTTATTCGTCACATAATATGAGTTTTGCTTGGAGAGTCATTTTATTTTTTTTGTTCTTTGTTAGGTGTTATTTATAATCTTTTTTTTCAATAAAAGTTCCAAGAATTGCCTTAGGATGCTTGCATTGCATGTTTTGATATGTGCTGGGTAAAAACAGAAACTTCTGTTGTGGTGTTTGAATTTTCATATTTTACTGGAACGTGGAAAGTTCCTGAAATTTTTACACAGTATTGCAATATAAATTATTTATCATGTCCTAAATTTTCATAATTTTCGAGTTACAGAAGTACACTGGTTTAATAAATTGCTACAGACTGTTCTGTTTAGACAAATTGTTGTCATAGTTTTGTTATCTACTTATCATATAGTTTCCATAACCTATTTTGGTAGGTATAAATTGTGGAAATGATAGTATACAGTACCTAATGTTTGAAATTATTGTGCAACTTGTCTTGTCAGTACATGAAGTGTCGATTTGTTCTTATGTGTACTGACGTATCTTACGAGTTCTTTTTGAGTTTTGTGTGGATGAAGTTTTTGAGAGTAGGTGAAACTGGGATATGAGAAAATTGAAAAAGATACAAAAGCTCAAGTTTGGGGATTTCCAAGGCACCCCAATTAAATATTTCAAGAACTCTCAAGCATATAAGCTCGGGGATGTTACACATCCCACCTCTCTTCGTCAACTATCGGTTAGCCTATGTTGAGCCTAAATTTTTATTCGTTCACATGATGTGTGCTATTCTTGGAGTGATTTTTTTGTTTTTCTTGTTGTTTAAATAAAATACTCAGATCTGAAAATCTTTATTGAGAGAGAGAGAGAGAGAAAGTCCTCACATAGCTACTTAATTTTTTGACTACTCATTGGTTTCCACTTATATGTTTTGGAGTAGTTTTGTCATTTACTCTCGCGCTTCACTTATATCCTATGAGTAAATGATTGAATGAATTTAATATCATAGATTGGAAATTATATATGTTTTATATGCTTATCCCATGGGGATTAATGACTTCACATATAAGAAGTATAGGTGGTAAAATTTATTGAAAGTTAGCAAACACCGCATTGGTCACTTGAACAGTTCATGAAAGAATATTGAAGGAAGAGAGATTTCGCATATAAATATACTATCTTGGACATCTTATATGATTGTGAGCCCCATTAATTATTTTCAAACTTGAGCAAATTAGTTGAAGTTGGACAAGGAAGACAACGTAATGAGTTATGCTTGGGCATATTTGTGTAAAAGTTATATTGTTGTGGATCCTCCAATGTGTGGTGCTTGCTTCCACCTCATACTAGCCAAAACTTCCGCACCAAGTAGAAATAATACTTGTGCATCCAAACACCCTTAAACCCAAAGTTGTTCCATATGAGTCCACCATACTAACTATACGCGGTATTTACCTATCGTTCCAAGTAAATTTGCATGTGCCAAACTCCAAACCTTCAAATAATATTCTGTTTTGTATGCCCGGATCGCTCATATAGTGACTAGGGGTTGTCAGTATATTCCATGCTAGGTGGGTTATTCTCACGATATGTGTTGATTCACTATCATTCACGAGAAAGTGGCTGGTATTCGGGATGCCCAGTTCCATGCTCAAAAATCAAATCAAAGTATAATGAAACAAAACTCCCCCAAGATTGTTTTTTGTATGGACGGTACCCATGGTTTCGGCTCGCTGTGGAGTGTGATTGATTGGTGGAGGGGGAGTAAAAACTTTACCATTCTGTTTGGGAACCGCCTATAATGTATCTATCATGGAAGATACCGAGATCTCTCGGTTGTTATGTTGACAATGAAAGCATACCGCTCAAAATTGTTATTCATCTCTGTTTTAAAAGCTCGAGCTTTGGCACCTATGCAAATCAATGCTTCCCTCTATGAAGGGCCTATCTTTTATTTTCAGGTACTTACCTTTATACAAGAGTCATGGTGATCTTCACCACTTCCTATATTCGCCTTTTTCTCTTGGCAAGCATCATGTGGTGTGGAAAGATCCAAAAATATATGGCCATTCAAATATATTGGATCATGAATTTATTATTGTTGACAATTATATATATGATAAATGTTGGGAGGCGACAATTTAAGCCCCTATCTTTCTTTGTGTTCGACGGATGCCATTTGCACTAAAAATATGCTTTGAAAGTTAGCAATCATGGAAGACTATATGATAGTTGAGTATGTGGAATTTGCTAAATCAAAGCTCTTACATAGACCCTTCCTGAAAATAAGATGAATTGCAATTGTTTGGTGACCGAAAGCATAGTTTGTTAGTTTTCAAGAAAGTTTATGGTCTATACTTTAACTTGTGAATAGCTTGTTACTTCATCATGAGAAGTTTTATGAGATGAGATACTGTTTATGATATATAATGATGCTAGAAAAAGTGTTTGGAACTATCATTGGTCAAATTTATGCACTATACTAGCATTCACACTTCATAAATTATTTCTTTTATCATTTACCTACTCGAGGACGAGCAGGAATTAAGCTTGGGGATGCTGATACGTCTCCAACGTATCTATAATTTATGGAGTATTCATGCCATGTTTACAATAATTTTATATGATTTTGGTATGATTTTATTAGAACTAATCCGGACTGATGTCGTTTTCACCAAAACTACCGTGGCGCTGTTTTTGTGCAGAAATAAAAGTCCTCGGAATGGGCTAAAAATTTACAGAGAATATTTTTGGAAAATATAAAAAAATACTGGAGCGAAGAGCTAGGCCAGGAAGTGGAGGAGGAGGCCACAAGCCTGCTAGGCGCGGCCACCCCCCTAGGTCGTGCCCCTATGGCTTGTGGACTCCTCGAGCACCCTCTTGATGTGAGACCGAAGCCAAAAATTCCTATAAATACTAAAAACACCAGAAAGAAACCTAGATCGGGAGTTTCGTCGCCGCAAGCCTCTCTAGCCATGAAAAACCAATCGGGGGCCTGTTTGGCACCCTGTCGGAGGGGGAAACCATCTCCGGAGGCTATCTTCATCATCCCGGCGATCTCCATGATGAGGAGGGAGTAGTTCACCCTCGGGGCCGAGGGTATGTACCAGTAGCTATGTGTTGGATCTCTCTCTCTCTCTCTCGTGTTCTTGAGATGGCACGATCTTGATGTACCATGAGCTTTATTGATATAGATGAATCATATGGAGTTTTCCCCCTATCTATCTTCTTGTGATGAATTGAGCTTTGCCTTTGAAGTTTTCTTATCGAATTGAGTCTTTAAAGATTTAAGAACACTTGATGTATGGCTTGCAATGGGATATCCGTGGTGACAATGGGATGTTCTATTGATCCACTTGATGTATGTTTTGGTGATCAACTTGCGGGTTCCGTGACTTTGGGAATCTATGCATGGGGGTTGGCACATGTTTTCGTCTTGACTCTCCGGTAGAAACTTTGGGGCACTCTTTGAAGTTCTTTGTGTTGGATTGGACATGATGAATCTGAAATTGTGTGATGCATATCGTATAATCAAGCCCATGGGTACTCGTGGTGACATTGGAGTATCTAGGTGACATTAGGGTTTTGGTTGATGTGTGTCTTAAGGTTTTATTTTAGTATGAACTCTAGGGCTGTTCATGACACTTATAGGGATAGCTCATAAGATTGATCGGAAAAGATAACTTTGAGGTGGTTTCGTACCCTACAATAATTTCTTCGTTAGTTCTCCGCTATTTGTGACTTTGGAGTGAACTCTTTGTCGCACATGAGGTATTTACATATGATTCAACTATGTCAGTATTGTTGAGAGAAATTGCACTAGTGAAAGTATGAACCATAGACCTTGTTTCTAAACATTGCAATACCGTTTGTCTCACTTTTGTCATTAGTTACCTTGTTGTTTTATATTTTCAAATTACAAAAACCTATATCTGCCATCTATATTACACTTGTATCACCATCTCTTCGCCGATCTAGTGCACCTATAAAATTTACCATTGTATTGGGTGTGTTGGGGACACAAGAGACTCTTTGTTATTTGATTGCAGGGTTGTTTGAGAGAAACCATCTTCATCCTACACCTCCCATGGATTGATAAACCTTAGGTCATCCACTTGAGGGAAAATTGCTATTGTCCTATAAAACTCTGCGCTTGCAGGCCCAACAAAGTCTACAAGAATAAAGTTGCGTAGTAGACATCAATGAGCATCTATGTGAGGGAGAGTGGATCTACATACCCTTGTAGATCGCCAAGCGGGAAGCGTTAAGAAACATAGTTGATGTAGTCGAACGTCTTCGCAATCCAAATCGCCGAGCATCCCGCGATCCAATCACGACCCGTCCCGATCTAGCGCCGAACGGACGGCACCTCCGTGTTCAGCACACGTACAGCTTGATGATGATCTTTGCCTTCTTGATCCAGCAAGAGGGAACGGAGAGGTAGATGATTTCTCCAGCAGCGTGACGGCACGGCGGTGGTGGTGGTGGAACTATTCTGGTAGGGCTTCGCCTAAGCACCTCCGAAAACTAGAGGACATGCACTATCGGGGAGAGAGGGCTGGATAGGGTTTTCTCGTCCGGCTGCCCTCTCTCCCCTCCAGTATATATAGGAGGAAAGGGAGGGATTCCAGCGCCCCTAGGGTTCCCCCCTAGAGTCGGACGAAGTGGTGGAGGTAGGAGAGTCCACCTCCGATCCTACTCCTAGTAGGATTCCACTTGGAATCCTTCCCCTCTTGGTTTTTTTCCTCCTCCCACCTCCTTGCCACATGGGACCTTAGGGGATGGCTTGCCTAGCTCACTAAGGGATGGTGAGCCACTCCTAAGGCCCATGTGGCCTCCCGACGTGGGTGGCCCCTCCCGGTGGTCCTCCGGAATCCTCCTGGTACTCCCGGTACATTACCGAAGTACCCAAAACTTTTTTCGGTAACCAAAACGGAACTTCCTATATATCAATCTTTACCTCCGCACCATTTCGGTGCTCACCGTGACATCCATGATCTCATCCGGGACTCCGAACAACCTTCGGTCACCACCATACATAACTCAATACTACCGAAATGTCACCTAACCTTAAGTGTGCAAACCCTACGGATTCGAGAACCATGTAGACATGACCGAGACACCTCTATGGTAAATAACCAATAGCGGGACCTAGATGTCCATATTGGTTCCTACATATTCTACAAAGATCTTTATCGGTTGAACCTCTATGTCAAGGATTCAGTTAATCATGTATGTTGTTCCCTTTGTTCTTCGGTATGTTATTTGCTCGAGATTCGATCGTTGGTATATCTATACCTAGTTCAATCTTGTTACTCGCAAGTCTCTTTAGTCATTCTGTAATACAAGATTCCGTGGCTAACACTTTAGTCACATTGCTTGCAAGGCTTGTTGTGATGTTGTATTACCGAGTGGGCCCTGACATACCTCTCTGTCACACGGAGTAACAAATCCCAGTCTTGATCCATGCCCACTCAACAGACACCCTCGGAGATACCTGTAGAGCATCTTTATAGTCACCCAGTTATGTTGCGATGTTTGATACACATAAGGTAATCCTCCGGTGTCAGTGAGTTGCATGATCTCATGGTCATAGGAATAGATACTTGACATGCAGAAAACTATAGCAATAAACTAACACGATCATATGCTATGTTTATAGTTTGGGTCTTGTCCATCACATCATTCTCCCAATAATGCGATCCCGTTATCAAATGACATCTTATGTCTATGGCTAGGAAACCTTGACCATCTTTGATCAACGAGCTAGTCTACTAGCGGCATACTAGGGACACGGTGTTGTATATGTATCCACACATGCAATGTGTTTCCAATCAATACAATTATAGCATGGATAATAAACGATTATGATGAACAAGGAAATATAATAATAACCATTTTATTATTCCCTCTAGGGCATATTTCCAACAGTCTCCCACTTGCACTAGAGTCAATAATCTAGCTCACATTACTATGTGATTTACATTGTAATGAATCTAACACCCATACAGTTCTGGTGTTGATCATGTTACCCCTTGGAAGAGGTTTAGTCAATGGGTCTCCGATATTCAGATCCGTGTGCACTTTCCAAATATTTATGTTCTCCTCCTTGATGTAATCGTGGATGGAATTGATGCGTCGCTTTATGTGGCTGGTCCTCTTGTGAAACCTTGGTTCCTTAGCCTGAGCAATGGCACCAGTGTTGTCACAGAACAGAGCTATTGGATTCAATGCACTAGGCACTACACCAAGATCTGTCATGAACTCCTTCATCCAGACACCTTCCTTCGCCGCCACCGAGGTTGTGATGAACTCCGCTTCGCATGTAGAATCGGCTAACATGCTTTGCTTGGAACCGCACCGACTTACTGCTCCCCCGTTGAGAATAAATATGTTTCCGGTTTGAGACTTAGATTCATCCAGATCTGTGTCAAAGCTTGCATCAACGTAACCCTTTACAACGAGCTCTTGATCACCTCCATAAACGAGAAACATTTCCTTACTCATTTTCAGGTACTTAAGGACGTTCCTGCCCGCCGTCTAGTGCTCCATGTTGGGGAACGTTGCATGGGAAACAAAAAAATCCTACGCACACGCAAACCTATCCATGGTGATGAGCATCTACGAGAGGGAGATTTGATCTACGTACCCTTGTAGATCGCTAAGCGGGAAGCGTTAAGAAACGCGGTTGGTGTAGTCGAACGTCTTCACGATTCAAATCGCCGAGCGTCCCGCGATACAATCATGATCCATCCCGCGATCTCGTCACGATCCGTCCCGCGATCCAATCATGAACCGTCCCGTGGCCTTGATCACGGTCCTTCCGATCTAGTACCGAACGGACGGCACCTCCGCGTTCAACACACGTGCAGCTTAATGACGATCTCCACCATCTTGATCCATCAAGAAGAAGTGGAGAGGAGGAAGAGTTCACCGGCAGCATGACGGCGCTCCGGCGATGGTGGTGGAGCAATTCCGGCAGGGCTTGCCTAAGCACTGCGGAAATACGATCTAGAGGAGAAACTATGCACCGGTGGAACGGGTAGCACGTGGCCGGAAAAACTAGTGCAAACAGCCCCAATTCCACCAGTATATAAAGGAGGGAGGGAGGAGGGCTGTCTTGGCGCAAGGGCCAAGCCAATTTGGCCGCAAGAGGGAGGGAGAGAAGGACTCTCCTTCTCCAATCCTAGTTGGACTAGGATTGCTCCCTATTGGCCCTTTTTTCACCTTTTCTTTAGGCCTTTTTTCCTCTTGGCGCCATGGGCCTTTTGTGGCTGTTCCACCAGCCCACTAAGGGCTGGTTATTAATCTCCCACAGCCCATGGACCCTCTAGGGTCGAAATACCCCTCCCGGAGGTCTCCCGGTACACTACCGGCACTCCCGGTACACTACCGATGAGCCCGAAACTTTTCCGGCGACCAAACTGGGACTTCCTATATATGAATCTTTACCTACAGACCATTCCGGAGCTCCTCGTGACGTCCAGGATCTCATCCGGGACTCCGAACAAACTTCGGTCACCACCATACATAACTCTATACTACCGAAATGTCACCAAACCTTAAGTGTGCAGACCCTGCGGGTTCGAGAACTATGTAGACATGAACGAGACACCTCTACGGTCAATAACCAATGGCGGGACCTGGATGTCCACATTGGTTCCTACATATTCTACGAAGATCTTTGTCGGTCGAACCTCTATGTCAAGGATTCAGTTAATCCCGTATGATGTTCCCTTTGTTCTTGGGTATGTTACTTGCCCGAGATTCGATCATCGGTATCTCCATACCTAGTTCAATCTCGTTACCGTCAAGTCTCTTTACTCGTTCCGTATACAAGATTCCGCAACTAACAATTAGTCACATTGCTTGCAAGGTTCATTGTGATGTTGTATTACCGGGTGGGCCCTGAGATACCTCTCCGTCACACGGAGTAACAAATCCCAGTCTCGATCCATGCCAACTCAACAGACACCCTCGGAGACACCTATAGAGCACCTTTTTAGTGACCCAGTTACGTTGCGATGTTTGATACACACAAGGTACTCCTCTGGTGTCAGTGAGTTGCATGATCTCATGGTCATAGGAACAGATAATTTGACATGCAAAAAACTATAGCAAAAAACTGACACGATCATAAGCTACGTTTGTAGTTTGGGTCTTGTCCATCACATCATTCTCCTAATGATGTGATCCCGTTATCAAATGACATCTCATGTCCATGGCTAGGAAATCTTAACCATCTTCCAATCAACGAGCTAGTTCACTAGAGGCATACTAGGGACATTGTGTTTGTCTATGTATCCACACATGTATCCATGTTTCCAATTAATACAATTATAGCATGGATAATAAACGATTATCATGAACAAGGAAATACAATAATAAACACTTTATTTATTGCCTCTAGGGCATATTTCCAACAGTCTCGCACTTGCACTAGAGTCAATAATCTAGTTCACATCACTATGTGATTTACATTGTAATGAATCGAACACCCATGCAGATCTGGTGTTGATCATGTTTAGCCCTTGGAAGAGGTTTAGTCAATCGGTCTGCAACATTCAGATCCGTGTGCACTTTGCAAATATTTATGTCTTTCTCCAAGATGTAATCGCGGATGGAGTTGAAGCGTCGCTTTATGTGTCTGGTCCTCTTGTGAAACCTTGGTTCCTTGGCCAGAGCAATGGCACCAGTGTTGTCACAGAACAGGTTCATTGGATTCAGTGCACTAGGCACTACTCCAAGATCTGTCATGAACTGCTTCATCCAGACACCTTCCTTTGCCGCCTCTGAGGCTGCGATGTATTCCGCTTCGCACGTAGAATCAGCTACCACGCTTTGCTTGGAACTGCACCAGCTTACCGCTCCCCCGTTAAGAACAAATACGTATCCGGTTTGCGACTTAGAGTCGTCCGGATCAGTGTCAAAGCTTGCATCGACGTAACCCTTTACGACGAGCTCTTCATCACCTCCATAAACGAGAAACATTTCCTTAGTCCTTTTCAGGTACTTAAGGATATTCTTGAACGCTTGCCAGTGCTCCATTCCAGGATCACTTTGAAACCTTCTGGCCATACTTATCGCAAGGCTGACATCGGGTCTAGTGCACAGCATTGCATACATGATAGAGCCTATGGCTGAAGCATAGGGAATGACACTCATCTTTTCTCTATCTTCTGCAGTTACTAGGCATTGAGTCTTACTCAACTTCACACCTTGTAATACAGGCAAGAACCCCTTCTTGGACTGTTCCATTTTGAACTTCTTCAAAACTTTATCAAGGTATGTGCTCTGTGAAAGTGCTATTAAGCGTCTCGATCTATCTCTATAGATCTTAATGCCTAATATGAAAGCAGCTTCTCCTAGGTCCTTCATTGAAAAACTCTTGTTCAAATATTCTTCACGCTTTCCAGCATTTCTATATTGTTTCCAATCAGCAATATGTCATCCACATATAATACTAGAAACGCTATAGACTTCCCACTCACTTTCTTGTAAATACAAGCTTCTCCGTAAACTTGTATAAACTCAAACGCTTTGATCACCTCATCAAAGCGCTTATTCCATCTCCGAGATGCTTGCACCAGTCCATAAATGGATCGCTGGAGTTTGTAAACTTTGTCAGCATTCTCTAGATCGACAAAACTTTCGGGTTGCATCATATACAACTCTTCCTCAAGGAAACCGTTGAGGAACGCTGTTTTTACATCCATCTGCCAAATTTCATAGTCGAAATAGGCAGCTATTGCTAACATGATTCTGATAGACTTAAGCATCACTACGGGTGAGAAAGTCTCATCGTAGTCAACTCCTTGAACTTGTGAAAAACCCTTTGCCACAAGTCGAGCTTTATAGACGGTGACATTACCGTCTGCGTCTGTCTTCTTCTTAAAGATCCATTTGTTATGAATGGCCTTTCGCCCTTCAGGTAATATTTCCAAAGTCCATACTTTGTTTTCATACATGGATCCCATCTCGGATTTCATGGCCTCTAACCATTTCTCGGAATCCGGGCCCATCACTGCCCTCCATAGCTCGTAGGTTCATTGTTGTCCAACAACATGACCTCCAAGACTGGGTTGCCGTACCACTCAGGGGTAGTACGCGGTCTTGTCGACCTACGAGGTTCAATAGCTGCTTGATCCGAAGCTTCATGATCATCATCATTAACTTCCTCTTCTATCGTCGTAGGTTCCACAGAAACATCTTTCTGCGCTGCGCTACTTTCTGGTTGAAGTAAAGGTTCAATAACCTCATCAAGCTCTATTTTCCTCCCACTCAATTCTTTCGAGAGAAACTCTTTCTCAAGAAATGTTCCATTTTTAGCGACAAACACTTTGCCTTCGGATCTGAGATAGAAGGTATACCCGACTGTCTCTTTCGGGTATCCTATGAAGACGCATTTCTCCGCTTTGGGTTCCAGCTTTTCAGGCTGAAGCTTTTTGACATAAGCATCACATCCCCAAACTTTAAGAAACGACAACTTTGGCTTCTTGCCAAACCACAGTTCATATGGCGTCGTCTCTACGGATTTTGATGGTGCCCTATTTAAAGTGAATGCAGCTGTCTCTAATGCATAACCCCAAAACAATAGTGGCAAATCAGCAAGAGACATCATAGAACGCACCATATCTAATAAGGTTCGATTACGACGTTCGGACACACCATTACGTTGTGGTGTTCCAGGCGGTGTCAACAGTGAAATAATTCCACACTGTCTTAAGTGACTGCCAAACTCATAACTCAGATATTCACCTCCTCGATCAGATCGCAGGAACTTAATCTTCTTGTTACGATTATTTTCAACTTCACTTTGAAATTGCTTGAACTTTTCAAACGTTTCAGACTTGTGTTTCATTAAGTAAATATACCCATATCTACTTAAGTCATCAGTGAAGGTGAGAAGATAATGATATCCACCACGCGTTGTAACATTCATTGGACCGCACACATCAGTGTGTATGATTTCCAATAAGTCACTCGCCCGTTCCATTGTTCCAGAGAACGGCATTTTAGTCATCTTGCCCATGAGGCATGGTTCACATGTGTCAAGTGATTCAAAATCAAGTGACTCCAAAAGTCCATCAGCATGGAGCTTCCTCATGCGTTTTACACCAATATGACCTAAACGGCAGTGCCACAAGAAAGTGGTACTATCATTATCAATTCTACATCTTTTGGCATCAATGTTATGAACATGTGTGTCATTACTATCAAGATTCAATATGAATAAACCCCTAAAATTGGGTGCATGACCATAAAAGATATTACTCATATAAATAGAACAACATTTATTCTCTGATTTAAATGAGTAACCGTCTCGCAATAAACAAGATCCAGATATAATGTTCATGCTTAACCCTGGCACTAAATAACAATTATTTAGGTTCATCACTAATCCCGATGGTAATCGAAGAGAGAGCGTGCCGACGATGATCACATCAACCTTGGAACCATTTCCCATGCGCATCGTCACTTCGTCCTTTGTAGCCTTTGTTTATTCCGTAGTTCCTGCTTTGAGTTGCAAATGTGAGCAACCGAACCGGTATCAAATACCCAGGCACTACTACGAGAGCCAGTAAGGTACACATCAATAACATGTATATCATATATACCTTGTTTGTCGTTGGCCGCCTTCTTGTCAGCCAGGTACTTGGGGCAGTTCCACTTCCAGTGACCAGTTCCTTTGCAATGAAAGCACTCGGTTTCTGGCTTGGGTCCATGCTTGGGCTTCTTTGCAGGAGTAGCAACTGCTTTGCCATCCTTCTTGGTTTTACCCTTCTTACCCTTGCCCTTGACTTTGCCATTTTTCTTGAAACTAGTGGTTTTATTGACCATCAACACTTGATGTTCTTTATGGATTTCAGACTCAGCGACTTTTAGCATCGCAAACAGCTCGGTGACTGACTTGTTCATCCCGTGCATGTTATAGTTCATCACAAAGCTCTTGTAACTAGGTGGCAGTGATTGAAGAACTCTGTCAGTGATCGCCTCTGGCGGAAGGGCAATTCCCAACTCCGCTAGACGAGTTGAATACCCAGACATTCTGAGTATATGTTCACTGATATACCCGTTCTCCTCCATCTTGCAAGCATAGAACTTATCGGAGGTTTCATACCACTCGATCCGGGCGTTCTTTTGAAAGATAAACTTCAACTCCTAGAACATCTCATATGCTCCATGACGTTCAAAACGTCTTTGAAGTCCCAGTTCTAAGCCATACAATATTGCACACTGAACTATTGAGTAATCTCCAGTACGTGCCTCCCAAGCGTTCTTAACGTCTTCAGAGGTCATGTCTTCTGGTTGGTCACCAAGCGGTGCATCAAGGACATATGATTTCTGGGAAGCCGTGAGGATAATCCTCAGATTACGGGCCCAGTCAACAAAGTTACTTCCATCATCTTTCAGTTTAGCTTTCTCTAGGAACGCATTAAAATTCAAGGGTGCTACTACGCGAGCCATTGATCTACAACATAAATCTGCAAAGTTCATTTAGACTATTGTTCAAGATAATGAGTTCAGTTAATCAAATTACTAAAGCTCCCACTCAAATTGACATCCCTTAGGTCATATGAGTGTCACATGATCCAAATCCACCAACTCAAGTCCGATCATCACGTGAGTTGAGGTGGCTTCAATGGTGAACATCATTATGTTGATCATATCTACTATATGACTCATGTTCGACCTTTCGGTCTCTTGTGTTCCGAGGCCATGTCTGTACATGCTAGGCTCGTCAAGTTTAACCCGAGTGTTCTGCGCGTGCAAAACTGGCTTGCACCCGTTGTATGTGAACATAGAGTCTATCACACCCGATCATCACGTGGTGTCTCAACACGATGAACTTTCGCAATGGTGCACACTCGGGGAGAACACAATTTTATCTTGAAATTTAAGTGAGGGATCACCTTATAATGCTACCGCCGTACTAAGCATAACAAGGTGCATAAAAGGATTAACATCACATGCAATTCATAAGTGACATGATATGGCCATGAACTTGTGCTTTAGATCTCCATCTTGAAAGCACCGGCATGATCTTCATCATCACCGGCACAACACCATGATCTCCATCATCTTGATCTCCATCAACGTGTCGCCATCGAGGTTGTCACGCTCTGCATGCTTCTACTACTATTGCTACCATTTAGCGATAAAGTAAAGCATTACATAGCGCTTAATGATTGACACGCATGTCATACAATAATTAAAAACAACCCTATGGCTCCTACCGGTTGCCGTACTCATCGACATGCAAGTCATGAAATTCTATACATCACATGGTCATCTCATACATCACATATATCACATCATGTAATTGGCCATATCACATCACAACATACCCTGCAAAAACAAGTTAGACGTCCTCTAATTGTTGTTGCATGTTTTACATGGCTGCTATGGGTTTCTAGCAAGAACGATTCTCACCTACGCATAAACCACAACGGTGATACATAATTTGCTTTTCAACCTTCTCAAGGACCGCCTTTGTCGAATCCGATCCAACTAAAGTGAGAGAAACTGCCACCCACAAGCCATCTAGGCAACAAGTTGCGTCAAGGGAACCGGTCTCTCGTAAGCGTACGAGTAATGTTGGTCCGGGACGCTTCATCTCACAATACCGTTGAACCAAAATCTGACCAAGGAAGGAAGCAATCTAAGCATCAACGCCCACAAACCTTTTGTGTTCTACTCGAGATCTCATCGAACCATCAACCTAGCTCATGATGCCACTGCTGGGGAATGTTGCATGGGAAACAAAAAAATTCCTACGCACATGCAAACCTATCCATGGTGATGAGCATCTACGAGAGGGGGAGTTGATCTACGTACCCTTGTAGATCGCTAAGCGGGAAGCGTTAAGAAACGCGGTTGGTGTAGTCGAACGTCTTCACGATTCAAATCGCCGAGCGTCCCGTGATCAAATCACGATCCGTCCCACGATCTCGTCATGATCCGTCCTGCGATCCAATCATGAACCGTCCCGTGGCCTTGATCACGGTCCTTCCGATCTAGTACCGAACGGACGGCACCTCCGCGTTCAGCACACGTGCAGCTTGATGACGATCTCCACCGTCTTGATCCAGCAAGAAGAAGTGGAGAGGAGGAAGAGTTCGCCGGCAGCGTGACGGCGCTCCGGCGATGGTGGTGGAGCAATTCCGGTAGGGCTTCGCCTAAGCACTGCGGAAATACGATCTAGAGGAGAAACTATGCACCGGTGGAACGGGTAGCACGTGGACGGAAAAACTAGTGCAAACAGCCCCAAATCCACCAGTATATAAAGTAGGGAGGGAGGAGGGCTGGCTTGGCGCAAGGGCCAAGCCAATTCGGCCGCAAGAGGGAGGGAGAGAAGGACTCTCCTTCTCCAATCCTAGTTGGACTAGGATTGCTCCCTATTGGCCCTTTTTTCACCTTTTCTTTAGGCCTTTTTTCCTCCTGGCGCCATGGGCCTTTTGTGGCTGTTCCACCAGCCCACTAAGGGCTGGTTATTAATCTCCCACAGCCCATGGACCCTCTAGGGTCGAAATACCCCTCCTGGAGGTCTCCCGGTACACTACCGGCACTCCCGGTACACTACCGATGAGCCCGAAACTTTTCCGGCGACCAAACTGGGACTTCCTATATATGAATCTTTACCTCCGGACCATCCCGGAGATCCTCGTGACGTACAGGATCTCATCCGGGACTCCGAACAAACTTCGTTCACCACCATACATAACTCTATACTATCGAAACGTCACCAAACCTTAAGTGTGCAGACCCTGCGGGTTCGAGAACTATGTAGACATGACCGAGACACCTCTACGGTCAATAACCAATGGCGGGACCTGGATGTCCACATTGGTTCCTACATATTCTATGAAGACCTTTATCGATCGAACCTCTATGTCAAGGATTCAGTTAATCCCGTATGATGTTCCCTTTGTTCTTCGGTATGTTACTTGCTCGAGATTCGATCGTCGGTATCTCCATACCTAGTTCAATCTCGTTACCAACAAGTCTCTTTACTCTTTCCGTAATACAAGATTCCGCAACTAACAATTAGTCACATTGCTTGCAAGGCTCATTGTGATGTTGTATTACCGAGTGGGCCCTGAGATACCTCTTCGTCACACGGAGTAACAGATCCCAGTCTCGATCCATGCCAACTCAACAGACACCCTCGAAGACACCTGTAGAGCACCTTTATAGTCACCCAGTTACGTTGCAACGTTTGATACGCACAAGGTATTCCTCCGATATCTGTGATTTGCATGATCTCATGGTTATAGGAACATATGCTTGACATGCAGAAAACAGTAGCAATAAACTGACACGATCATAAGCTACGTTTGTAGTTTGGGTCTTGTCCATCACATCATTCTCCTAATGATGTGATCCCATTATCAAATGACATCTCATGTCCATGGCTAGGAAACCTTAACCATCTTTCAATCAACGAGCTAGTTCACTAGAGTCATACTAGGGACATTGTGTTTGTCTATGTATCCACACATGTATCCATGTTTCCAATTAATACAATTATAGCATGGATAATAAACGATTATCATGAACAAGGAAATACAATAATAAACACTTTATTTATTGCCTCTAGGGCATATTTCCAACACTCCATTCCTGGATCACGTTGAAACTTTCCGACCATACTTATGGCAAGACTGACATCGGGTCTTGTGCACAACATTGCATACATGATAGAGCTTATGGGTGAAGCATAGGGGATGACACTCATCTTTTCTCTATCTTCTGCAGTCCCTGGGCATTGAGTCTTACTCAACTTCACACATTGCAATACAGGCAAGAACCCCTTCTTGGACTGATCCATTTTGAACTTCTTCAAAACTTTGTCAAGGTATGTGCTTCGTGAAAGTTCTATTAAGTGTCCCGATCCATCTCTATAGATTTTGATGCCTAATATGGAAGCAACTTCTCCTAGGTCCTTCATTGAAAAACTCTTGTTCAAATATTCCTTCATGCTTTCCAACATTTCTATATTGTTTCCAATCAACAATATATCATCCACATATAATATTAGAAACGCTATAGAGCTCCCACTCACTTTATTGTACATACAAGCTTCTCCGTAAACTTGTATAAACCCGAACACTTTGATCATCTCATCAAAGCGTAGATTCCAACTCCGAGATGCTTGCACCAGTCCATAAATGGATCACCGGAGTTTGCAAACTTTGTTAGCATTTTATGGATCGACAAAACCTTCTGGTCGTATCATATACAACTATTCCTTAAGGGAACTGTTAAGGAACGTTGTTTTGACATCCATCTGCCAAATTTCATAATCGAAAAATGCAGTTATTGCTAACATGATTCTGATGGACTTAAGCATCGCTACGGGTGAGAAGGTCTCATCATAGTCAACTCCTTGAACTTGTGAAAAACCCTTTGCTACAAGTCGGACTTTATAGACGGTGACATTATCGTCCGCGTTCGTCTTCCTCTTACAGATCCATTTGTCCTGAATGGCCTTTCGCCCTTCAGGTAATACTTCCAAAGTCCATACTTTTTTTCTTACATGGATCCCATCTTGGATTTCATGGCCTCTAACCATTTCTTAGAATCCGGGCCCATCATCGCTTCTACATAGCTCGTAGGTTCATTGTTGTCCAACAACATGACCTCTAAGACAGGGTTGTCGTACCACTTAGGAGCAATACTCGTCCTTGTCGACCTACGAGGTTCAAAAGTAACTTGATCTGAAGCTTCATGATCATCATCATTAACTTCCTCTTCAACCGATGAAGGCTCCATAGAAACATCTTCCTGCGCTGCGCTACTCTCTGGTTGAAGTAAAGGTTCAATAACCTCATCAAGTTCTATCTTTCTCCCACTCAATTCTTTCGAGAGAAACTCTTTCTCAAGAAATGTTCTGTTTTAGTGACAAACACTTTGCCTTCGGATCTGAGATAGAAGGTATACCCAACTGTCTCTTTTGGGTATCCTATGAAGACGCATTTCTATGCTTTGGGTTCCACCTTTTCAGGCTGAAGCTTTTTGACATAAGCATCACATCCCCAACCTTTAAGAAACGACAACTTTGGCTTCTTGCCAAACCACAATTAATATGGCATCGTCTCAGCGGATTTCGATGGTGCCCTATTTAAAGTGAACGCAGTTGTCTCTAATGCATAACCCCAAAATGATAGTGGAAAATCGGCAAGAGACATCATAGAACGCACCATATCTAACAAGGTTCGATTACGACGTTCGGACACACCATTACGTTGTGGTGTTCCAGCAGGTGTCAATTGTGAAACAATTACATATTGTCTTAAGTGACTGCCAAACTCGTAACTCAGATATTCTCCTCCTCGATCAGATCGTAGAAATTTAATCTTCTTGTTACGATGATTCTCAACTTCACTCTGAAATTGTTTGAACTTTCAAATGTTTCAGACTTGTGTTTCATTAAGTAAATATACCCATATCTACTTAAGTCACCAGTGAAGGTGAGAAAATAACATCCACCGCACACCTCAATTCTCATCGGACCGCACACATCAGTATGTATGATTTCCAACAAGTCACTTGCCCGTTCCATTGTTTTAGAGAACGGGGTCTTAGTCATCTTGTCCATGAGGCATGGTTCACATGTGTCAAGTGATTCAAAATCAAGTGACTCCAAAAGTCCATCAGCATGGAGCATCTTCATGCGTTTTACACCAGTATGACCTAAGCGATAGTGCCACAAGAAAGTGGTACTATCATTATCAACCCTACATCCTTTGGCATCAATGTTAGGAACATGTGTATCATCACTATCGAGATTCAATAAGAATAAACCCCTCACATTGGGTGCATGACCATAAAACATATTACTCATATAAATAGAACAACCATTATTCTCTGATTTAAATGAGTAACCGTCTCGCAATAAACAAGATCCAGATATAATGTTCATGCTTAACGCAAGCACTAAATAACAATTATTCAGGTTCATTACTAATCTCGATGGTAATCGAAGAGCGAGCGTGCCGACGGCGATCACATCAACCTTCGAACCATTTCCCACGCGCATCATCAATTCGTCCTTAGCCAGCCTTAATCTATTCCGTAACTTCTGTTTTGAGTTGTAAATGTGAGCAGCCGAACCGGTATCAAATACCCAAGCACTACAACGAGAGTTGGTAAGGTACACATCAATAACATGTATATCATATACACCTTGTCTGGTGTTAGCCGCCTTCTTGTCGGACAGATACTTGGGGCAGTTCCGCTTCCAGTGACCAGTTCCTTGCAATGAAAGCACTCGGTTTCTGGCTTGGGTCCACTCTTGGGTTTCTTCACGGGAGGGGCAACTACTTTTCCACTCTTCTTGGAGTTACCCTTCTTACCCTTGCCATTCTTCTTGAAACTAGTGGTTTTATTGACCATCAACACTTGATGCTCTTTCTGGATTTTAGACTCAGCGATTTTCAGCATCGCAAACAGCTCGACGACTAACTTGTTCATCCTGTGCCTGTTATAGTTCATCACGAAGCTCTTGTAGCTAGGTGGCAGTGATTGGAGAACTCTGTCGGTGATCACCTCCGGCGGAAGGGGCATCCCTAACTTAGCCAGACGGTTCGAATATCCAAAAATTCTGAGTATATGTTCACTGACAGGCACGTTCTCCTCTATCTTGCAAGCATATAACTTATCGGAGGTCTCATACCTCTCGATCCGGGCATTCTTCTCAAAGATAAACTTCAACTCCTGGAACATCTCATATGCTCCATGATGTTCAAAATGTCTTTGAAGTCCCGATTCTAAGCCATACAAGATTGCACAGTGAACTATTGAGTAATCTCCAAAACGTGCCTCCCAAGCGTTCTTAACGTCTTCGGACAACACGGAAGAGGGTGGATCACCAAGTGGTGTATCAAGGACATAAGCCTTTTGGGAAGTCATGAGGATAATCCTCAGATTACGGGCCCAGTCTACAAAGTTACTTCCATCATCTTTCAACTTGGCTTTCTCTAAACGCATTAAAATTCAGGGGATCTACTGCGCGAGCCATTGATCTACAACATAAATATGAAAAGGTTACTAAGACTATTGTTCATGATAATGAGTTTAGTTAATCAAATTACAAAAAAACTCCCATTCAAATTGACATCCTTCCGGTCATCTGAGTGATACATTATCCAAATTCACCAACTCAAGTTCGATCATAACGTGAGTTGAGGTGGTTTCAATGATGAACATCATCATGTTGATCATATCTACTATATGACTCATGTTCGACCTTTCGGTCTCTTGTGTTCGTAGGCCATGTCTGTACATGATAGGCTCGTCAAGTTTAACCCGAGTGTTCTGCACATGCAACACTGGCTTGCACCCGTTGTATGTGAACGTAGAGTCTATCACACCCGATCATCATGTGGTGTCTCGACACGACGAACTTTCGCAACAGTGCACGCTCGGGGAGAACAAAGTTTTATCTTGAAATTTTAGTGAGGGATCACCTTATAATGCTACCGTCGTCCTAAGCAAAACAAGGTGCATAAAAAGGATTAACATCACATGCAAATCATAAGTGACATGATATGGCCATGAACTTGTGCTTTTGATCTCCATCTTCAAAGCACCGGCATGATCTTCATCATCACCATCATGACACCATGATCTCCATCATCTTGATCTCCATCAACGTGTCGCCATGAGGTTGTCGCGCCAATTGTTGCTTCTACGACTATTGCTAACTCATAGCGATAAAGTAAAGCAAAACAAATAATTAAAGACAACCCTGTGGCTCCTACCGGTTGCCGTACTCATCGACATGTAAGTCGTGATATTCTATACAAAACATGATCATCTCATACATCACATATATCACATTATGTAATTGGCCATATCATATCACAAAATACCCTGCAAAAACAAGTTAGACATCTTCTATTTTTTTTGCATGTTTTATGTGGCTGCTACGGGTATCTAGCAAGAACAATTCTTACCCACGCAAAAACCACAACAGTGATACACAAATTGCTATTCAATCTTCTCAAGGTCTGCCTTTGTCGAATCCGATCCAATTAGAGTAGGAGAGACAAACACCCGCCATCCATCTTTATGCAACAAAGTCACACGTCAGTCGATGGAACCGCTCTCTCGTAAGCGTACGGGTAAGGTTGGTCCGGGCTGCTTCATCCCACAATACGACTAAATCAATCAAGACCAAGGGAGGAAGCAATCTGAGCATCAACGCCCAGAAACTCCTTTGTGTTCTACTCGTGATCTCATCTACACATAAACCTAGCTCATGATGCCACTGTTGGGGACGCTGCATGGGAAACAAAAAAAATTCCTACGCACACGCAAGATTTATCCATGGTGATGAGCATCTATGAGAGGGAGAGTGGATTTACATACCCTCGTATATCTCTAAGAGGTAAGCGTTAAGAAACGCGGTTGATGTAGTCAAACGTATTTGCGATCCAAATCGCCGAGCGTCCCGCGATCCAATCATGATCCGTCCCGATCTAGCACCGAACGGACGACACCTCCACCTTGAGCACACATACAGCTTGATGACGATCTCCGCCTTCTTGATCCATCAAGAGTGAGCGGAGAGGTAGATGAGTTCTCTGGCAGCACGACGGCACGACGACGACGGTGGTGGAACTATTCTGACAGGGCTTCGCCTAAGCACCGCCGAAAACTAGAGGATATGAACTATCGGGGAGAGAGAGGGCTGCATCGTGGCTTTGGGTTTTCTGGTCCGGCTGCCCTCTCTCCCCTCTAGTATATATAGGAGGAAGGGGAGTGAGGCCGGCGCCCCTAGGGTTCTCCCTAGGAGTCGGCCGAAGTGGTGGAGGTGGTAGAGTCCACCTCCAGTCCTACTCCTAGTAGGATTCCACTTGGAATCCTTCCCCTCTTGGGGTTTTTTCCTCCTCCCACCACCTTGCCACATGGGCCTTTAGGGGCTGGCTTTCCCAGCCCACTAAGGGCTGGTGAGCCACTCCTAAGCCCATGTGGCCTCTCGGCGTGGATGGCCCCTCCCGGTGGTCCTCCGGAATCCTCCCAGCACTTTCCGTACATTACCAAAGTACCCAAAACTTTTCCAGTAAACAAAACAGGACTTCATGTATATCAATCTTTACCTCCGGACCATTCCGGAGCTCCTCATGACGTCCGGGATCTCATCCGGGACTTTGAACAACCTTTGGTCACCACCATACATAACTCAATACTACAAAAACATCACGTAACCTTAAGTGTGCATACCCTGCGGGTTCGAGAACCATGTAGACATGATCGAGACACCTCTACGGTCAATAACCAATAGCGGGACCTGAATGTCCATATTGGTTCCTATATATTCTACGAAGATATTTATCGGTTGAACCTCTATGTCAAGGATTCAGTTAATCCCGTATGTTGTTCCCTTTGTTTTTCGGTATGTTACTTGCCCGAGATTCGATCATCGGTATCTCTATACCTAATTCAATCTTGTTACTGGCAAGTCTCTTTACTCGTTCCGTAATACAAGATCTTGTGGCTAACACTTTAGTCACATTGCTTGCAAGGCTTGTTGTGATGTTGTATTACCAAGTGGACCCTCAGATACCGCCTCGTCACACGGAGTAACAAATCCCAGTCTTGATTCATGCCCACTCAACAGACACCCTTGGAGATACCTGTAGAGCATCTTTATAGTCACCCAGTTACGTTGCAACATTTGATACACACAAGGTACTCCTCCGGTGTCAGTGAGTTGCATGGTCTCATGGTCATAGGAACAAATACTTGACATGCAGAAAACCATAACAATAAGCTGACACGATCATATGCTATGTTTATAGTTTGGGTCTTGTCCATCACATCATTCTCCCAATAATGTGATCTCGTTATCAGATGTCATCTTATGTCTATGGCTAGGAAACCTCGACCATCTTTGATCAACGAGCTAGTCTACTAGAGGCATACTAAGGACACAGTGTTGTCTATGTATCCACACATGCAATGTGTTTCCAATCAATACAATTATAGCATGGATAATAAACGATCATCATGAACAAGGAAATATAATAATAACCATTTTATTATTGCCTCTAGGGCATATTTCCAACACATAGTCCGTTGATACGCCTAGTTGACATGAGACTTTTTTCTCCACTTTTACACTTTTGAAACCTACCACCATATTTTATTTCACCGTCATGTTATATCCATGGTTCACTCTCATAAATTGCGCGACTAATAAAAAGCTTAAGCGTGCTTAAAAGTACGATCCAATTGATTGACTTGACACCGTGGTGCTTAACATCTGTATTTGTGTGGTGAAAACGGAGCCATGCTATATTTATATGATAAAATGAATAGGGGGTTAACATTCTGTAAGGATTGTATATTTTGAAACTTGATGATTATGCTACTTATGTTTATGATTTTACTATGTTGATGTTTATTAATCCATCATTTCTCAATGATAAAACCTGCAATAGATTACATGTTGGGTAGCATGTCACATCAAATTCTGTGTTTATCATTTATCTACTTGAGGACGAGTAGGAATTAAGCTTGGCGATGCTGATATGTCTTCAATGTATCTATAATTTTTGATTGATCCATGCTATAATATTACCATTCTAGGATACTTTCTAGACAATTATATGTCAATTAATATTATTTTTGAGCATTGCCCTATTAACACAGCGCCAAGTGCCAGTTGTTGTTTTTTGCGTGTTTTTAGCTTTTCAGGTTTATAGTACCAAACGATGTCCAATTGCCACGAAACTTTTTTAATGATTTTTTTAGAACCAAAAGAAGACATGTAAGCTTTGGGAGAAGACCGGATGTCGCACGAGGGAGGCAACACACAACAAGGCACACCTAGGGGGTGGTCACGCCCTGATGTGTGCTGGCCCCCTCGGGTGCCTCCCGGCATCCCTCTCTAGCCTATAAATTATAATAAATCCTCAAAACCTTAGAGAGCCTCCCGAAACACTTTTTCCACCGCCGCAAGTCACTATTCCGTCGTGTGTCAGTCCGGAACCTTGTTCTGGTGCCCTGTCGGAAGGGGGATCGAACATGGAGGGCCTTTATATCAACCTTGCTGCTCCCATCATGATGTGTGAGTAGTCTACCACAAACCTACATGTTCGTAGTTAGTATCTAGATGGCTCTCTCTCTCTCTCCTTTGATCTTCAATACAAAGTTCATTGCATCTCCGCGATGATCTATTTGATGTAATCTTCTTGTATCGTGCGTTTGTTGGGATCCGATGAATTGTGAATTTATGTTCAGATTATTCATGATAAAAGATTTAAGCTTCTCTGAAATCTATTATGATTCTTATTTGCATGATCATTATAACTTCGTAAATCTCTTCGGTTTATTGAAATAGTTTGGCCAACTAGATTTATATTTCTTCGATGGGAGATGTGCGTTGTAGTGGGTTTAATCTGGCGGTGTTCTATATACCGGTGACAGAAAGGGGCAAGACAAGTCTTTATATTGTTGTCAGTAGAGATAAAATGATGGGGTTAATTCATATTGATTGAGTTTTTTTGTCTACATCATGTCATCGTTCTCTAAGCATTATTCTGTTTTATCATAAACATAATACTTAAGGAGGCAAACATAGGAGCGCTCTCGACGTGGAGTAATAGTAGTATGTACAGGCATGAGTTGACCTATTTGCTTATGGGCGTGATGCATATATACACATAATCATTGTCGTGAATAAATATTGCATAACTATGTGCTTCTCGATCAATTATCCAACAGTAATTTATTTACCCAACATATGCCTATTTCATGAGAGATTCCACTAAGGAAAACTATGGCCTCCGGGTCTATTCAAATATATATTTACAAAAATTATTATTTACCTTGTTTTTATTAATTTTTATTCTGTTTTGCATTTTACAATTATCTATTACCGTTTACACTATTTATTAGCTTGCAAGTAACGAGTTCAAGGGATTGACAACCCTCTTGCCCGTGTTGGGTGCAATTGTTTGCTTCTTTTTATGCAGTCGCTGAAGACGGGGTTGCGTGCTACTCCTATTGATTTGATAAGTCTTGGTTCTTTACTAAAGTAAATACTTATCTATATTGTGCTGAATCACCCACTCGTCTTTGAAAAACCCAACGCATATCATAAGGATCAGCTACCGACGGACGGCGTCACCGCCACCTGGGAGACGACGTTTCCTCGGATGGTTCGACGTCTACGCTTGTCAACCTCATCAGCCCTGACGCCGACGAGAGAAGAACGCCGACCTTTAAGGCCGACATTAATGTTTAATTAACGTTTTCTATTTTCAAAATACTTATGATGTATTTTTTTTACGCCGCCTTAAAAACGAGTCGTTGAATTGCGACCGTCTGTCTATTTCAAAAAACGAACATAATATTCATCGGGCGGATCGAAACCGATAAAACAAGAAGAAAACGTACGACTCTTTGGTAGTCCGGTTGGAGTTGCTGTTATCGGTGAAAGAAGGTGGACCGGATGGTCTCGGTGCCGGACTGACCCCCAGCGTCGACCTTTGTTCATCTGTCCATTTCTCGATACGAAAGATCGGGAGGGCATGCGCTCCCCAGCCCAAACCCTAGCACTTCCCCCCCCCCTTCCCCCCGCGGCGGGCGATGGCCCCGCGCGTGCCGCCGTACCGCCACCAACCGGCGCACCTCGTTCTCTCCGACGCCGTTGCTGCCTGGCACCCCTTCCACAAGAAGCCCTGCCTCTCCGACCGCTCCACTGCCCCCCTCTCTGCTCACCACGCTGACGCAGCCGCCGCCGAAACCACGACCCCTCCTCCCTCCGCAGCTGGCAGCGGAGGATCATTCCGGTTGCTTGGGCTCCGCAAGCGCCGGCGCCGCGGAGGAATCTCGCGGTCGGTCTCAGGTCGCAGCAGCGACCGCCGGAGATCCGGCACGTGCTCCGACTTCCATGTAACGTGCGGTCCAGGTGGTGGCGGCGCAACGGACTCCAGCGGCGAGATGTGGGCATCGGATGTTGGGGAGTTGCGGGCGAGGGACGTTCCTATGGCACCGGAGTTCGCATCGGCACCCGTTGGCCTGGCTGGATTGGGGGCAGGTGGGACGGCGGCTGGGGTTGAGCTGGCATCGGCTGAGTCCGGCTACGGCAGCGAGCCTGGCTACCGTGGAGATGTTGAGCTTGGTTACGGGGATGAGATAGACGAAGAGGAGGAGGATGGGAGGCAGCAGTTGTTCTTCTGGGACGGTGAGATCGGAGGTGATGAACGTGCTTGAGTTTAGTTCTTGAATAATATTTCTCGTGGCCATTCTTTTTACTCCTCATAGCTCTGAGTTGTTGGCATCGTTACCATTTGCAGTATGAAAGTGAATCTTCGCAGAATACACTTTGTGAACTTCATGGATTGAAATGGTGTGATGGGACATTTATTGTTTCGGACCAAATAGTTACAGGTCTTTGAGCTCTTTGAGTCTCCACTCCCGAACAATGTTCGTACACATCAGGTGTAGATTTTACTTATGGGTGGAAGATGTGGTTTACATGATTTACAATGGCTTTATCTCTAAGTCTGATCTCTAGTAACTAGATGCACCTATGCTACAGTTGATAGCTACAATATACTTAACCATTAGAAGTTTACACTTGAGTTGAGTCATTTTGTGATGCATGGTTCTTAAACAAGTGTCTTGTAAGGTAAGCAATTTCCATATTGACTAAAAACTCTTAATATATAATTTCCAGTTATTTGAGTTGAGTTATCTATAGCAGAAATTTCTTAGAGGTATTCCTTCCATAACACATGTGAAATTAAGCCGGGATTATTAGTTCTGTCCTTCAAATATAATGAGCAACTTTTTCTTTTTTCTTTAGGTTTGCAATGAAATTTAAGAGGTATTCATGTAATAAGTTAATTATGATGGTGATTTATATTTTAACAGTACAGTTTTAAGATCCAGCTTCCTCTAAGTTTGTGAGTAAATGATACTAGATGATGTATTCCATTTCTTTTCAGTGAAACGACATAGTTTCTTCCTTAATGAACCCACGTAACTGTGCGCTACAATATTCAGTGCTATTTATAGAGACACCTAACATTTTCCAGCGCACAACTTTGAATCCCCAAGGAATAACACGGTTCATTCCGTCATGACACAGAAAAATCCGAGGGGTTGCTGTTCCTACCTTATTTTTTGTGGAATCTATTTGATCTTAAGTTAAATCTGTACGGGAACTGGCAGTAAGCAAATTTCTGCTGAGAATAATTAAAATAGATTAAGTGGGTGGGCAATTCCGAGTTGCCCTTTTGATAGCTATGACGCTAATAGAAATAGAAGATTTTCTTATCTGATGCACATTTGTAACAATGTTGTTGCTTTATTGTTGTCCATAATTCTTTTGCTTTGGTAAGTTTATTTGTAATTCTTTCATTCACAACTAACATCCAGCTTGCTGAGCTGGTGCTTGTTAGCAATTTTTTTTGTTGGTGGAATGGAACCATGTTTCAGCTTGACACAGTTCTTCCCTTACAATCGGTACCTCTTGTCCGTCGAGGCCATTGAATGTATGTTTGACAATATCGTCCAGTTTTGCTAAGCTTTCATCCTTCAGCAATACACGTTGCTCTCATGCTATGCCATATTTCAAGAATCCAAGTAGCTTATACCCACATTACCAAATGCTAATGTACTAGATACAGCAACACTGACTGGATACCCTATACAAATTGGCTCTGTCAGCTTGCTAGTTTAATGCACTTGAGAAAGTTCAAAGCTATTATCTTCTCAGCCTGTAATATATTACTACTATTTTGGGGTCATTTTGTTGTGCTCGGCAACCGCTATTCGTTCATCTTCTAGTGATAATACAGATTAAATGCAATATGTAGAGGCACCTGTTTATTGTATACAACCTAGTACAATTATTTCCAGAATACTTATTGATTGTCTGTCCAGTGTTGCATTATTTTGTTCTAAAGCAACTGGAAGTACGAGAAGATCAAGATTGTTAACGGTTCACAAATGTAACTAAAATATTTCCTAGTTTATTACCTGCACTTTGGGTGTGGCCAAATGCGGGTGCCACAGCTAGCTGGTTAGTTCAGAATTGGCATGACAGCTGTAACTTGTATGTTGCAATGTGGTTACCATAAATTTCTAGTAGACATTGTTGCTAAAAATCATCTTGGCGTGGTGTAATTTTTGGAATTATGGTCGCACTTTGTCGGTTATTAATAGAAAGACCACCTTTTTTCATGCGAGAGCGTCGGTGAGGAGGAGTCAAAACAGGATCGAGGAAGGGAAGGCCGAAGGAGAAATTGTAGGTATGCTAGTCTGGTCACCTCCGTGCTTGGAGATGCGCTCACTACAACAGTGGCAAGAAAAGCAATAAAGAAGCTACCTACTTGTATAATTTAGAAAGGCGGGTCGTTGTTAGGGTTCCATGCTAGAAGCACTACCAACATGTAGAAATACAAAGAAGCCAAGAAGAAAGCAAAGCGAGTTGTGAGTGAAGCAAGGGCCGGGCCTATGATGACCTATACCAGCGACTAGGTATAAAGGAAGGAGAAAAGACATTTGGAAGATGGCAAAAATTCGTGAGAGGAAGACAAGGGACCTCAACCAAGAGAAGTGCATTAAGGATGTGGCAACTCGACTCCTAGTGAAAGATGAGAATACCAAAATTAGATGGCGAGAATACTTCGGTAGGTTGTTCAATGCTTGGGGGGGGGGGGGGGGGGGGCTATGGCTGAAGGACATGAGGTAGATGACACAAGCTATTCAACCACATTTTTTGGTTAAGCAAGATACCCGAAGAGTGGTAGTAGTTGTACTAATTGGCGATGCATTAAGTGTATGAGTCATACTACGAAGCTTTGGAAGAGAGTGTTTGAGCATCGCTTGAGATGAAAGACAAATATCACGATAAACCAATTGTACGCCCGAGAAATCAATTATAGAGGTGATTTCTTGCTACGTCAACTAACAAAAGTCATGTGGTGGGAGCTGGAGAGACAAAAAGTCCCAACAAAGTACATTACCCTAATCAAGGATATGTACGATAATGTTGTGACAGATGTTTGGGCTGGTGACAGTCAGACTGATACCTACCTAATTATGATAGGACTATATCAAGGATAGCCTTGAGACCATACATTTTTTTCCTTAGTGATGGACGAGCTCACGAAAGATATACAAGGAGGTATCCCTTGGTGTATGCTCTTTGCTGACGATCTGGTCCTAGTTGACAAGACAGACTTCAGAGTCTATGGTTTTTTGGCTTAGTAGGACTAAGACCGAGTTATGAGGTGTGGCTTTAGTAGTGTTAGGTGCTAGGAAGGAGGTCCCACGAAAGCTCAATGCAAGTTCTATAGGACGGGGATCAGACCTGCGATGCTATATGGAGCAGAGCGTTGGCCCACTAAGAGATAACACATCCAACAAATGTGTGTCATTGAGATGTGCATGGTAAGGTGGATATGTGGCCATACAATAAAGGACCGAATTAGGAATGAGGGGATACATGATAAGGTAGGGGTTGCACCAATTGAAGAGAAGCTTGTCCAACACCAGCTAAGCTGGTTTGGACATATCCAACGGAGGCTTGCAGAAGCAGCAATGAATACCTGTATTCTAAAGAGTAGCGAAAATTCTAGGAGTATGGGGTGACCAAAGTTGACATGGGAGTAGGCGGTAAAAAGAGATTTGAAGGATTGGAATGTACCTAAGGATTTGGCTCTTTATAGGACTGCATGGAAAGCAGCAGTCCATGTACCAAAGCCTTAATTTATTTCCCTTCAACTATATTTACCTGTGCCCTCTCTTCTTTTTGGGTTCTGACAGATTTCTGTTGGGTTTTATCTCTAGCCTACCCAACTTGCTAGGGCAAAATGCTTTGTCGTCGTTGTCATCAGGGTTCCAAATTCTAGCAGAAACTTTAAATTACTGCGAATCCTGGTTATTTTGCTATTTATTACATGTTGGTTGGTGGCAGATTGTATATTGGATTAGTTTTGGTCTATTGTCAACAACCAATGGGATATCATATATGCAGAAGGATAAGTTAATAACTTATATTCGACTATTACCATTCTCTTGGTGGGTAATAAATGAGACCTTGGTCATATTTGTCTGGCAACCCACTTGCATATGGAGTCTGTTGGGCCATGTAAAATCATTTTGGAAAAATGATGTAGTTGCATTTCATATCTTTCAACTAATTAAATAAAGGCCAAAGCTAGAACCAGGAGTTTTCTCATATTCCTGTGCAAATTTGACCTTTTGCTGCGAGAATAGTGTTTTGGTGTGCCGTAAAATATTCTCAAACTTGCTACCATGATATGCACTTCAAAATGGCCATCAACATTTGGCATTGATATGCTCACATGCATGTTATATTGGCATTGATATGCTCACATGCAGTGGCGGAGCTTGAGACGAAATCATGGAGGGGCATGGGCTGAAAGGGGGGGGGGGGGGGCAACCATGCTTGCTTTTGACTGGTTTTTACTGAAAAATTAGACCTAACATCAAGATATATATGCATGTTTTCATATGAGCTGGGGGGGCCATGGCCCAGGTTGGCCCCCCTGAAGCTCCGCCACTGCTCACATGCATGTAGAATTTTGTTGGCTATGTTGGTAGTTCTGGCATTTCAGCTTTCTAGCGAAGACTAGCTCCTAGGATTCCCGTTTCAGAATGCTATATGTTACAGACTTAAAATTTTGCGGTCTCTTGGATGTGTGATTAGTCTTGCTGTTTTCTGCCTTAGATAAACTGAATGAAAATTATTCTATAGTGCTAATAGTGGTGTTGTGATTTGTTGGCCATGTTAGCAGTTCTGGAAAATTTCAGCTTTGCAGCGAAGACTAGCTTCTAGGATTTCTCATTTCAGAATGCTATATGTTACAGACTTCAATTTTGCGGTCTCTTGGATATGTGATTAGTCTTTTTGTTTTTCTGCCTTAGGTAAACTGAATGGAAATTATCTTTTAGTGCTAATAGTGTTGTTGTTGTGATGTTTGATCCTGGATTCATTGTATTTGTATTGGTGTACCTTGAAGCTATCTTTGTTAGGAATGCTATATTGCACTCATCCCTCATTCTATGTATTGATCTCTATTATTCTACAAGCTTTGGTACTTACCATGTTCTCCTTTTTATTTTCATTGCAGATTGCATCGCAGATATGGATAAGATGGTCATTGTTGGTGATAGTAATTTTGGGGAGCAGAAGAGTCATCACCGATGCAGGCGCAAGAAGCATGATGTGAGGATGTTGGATGCTTTGAGATGAAAAGGTTAATGAGACCGGTAAATATCTGTACATCATTCTGTCTTGGTTTGCTTTCTGGACGCACCTCTCCCTCAGAATCAGTTATGGTATATCAGGCTGTGTACAGTAGTTTCTCACAATCAGTAATACCCCCTCCATTCCAATGAACAAGGCGCGCACGCGTTTTAAAATCCAACTTTGACTATAAATTTGATCAATAATATATATTTTGGTGACTTTAAAAGTATACGATTGAATACTTCTTTTCAATATGAATTCAACGGTATAATTTTATCACAGATTATCCACAGTTGGTTGGTCTAATTCATGGTCAAAGTTGAATTTTGGGGCGTGCACACCTTATTTATTGGAATGCAGGGAGTATGCCGTGTAAGAGTGAATTAGGTGGGTTGCCCACTCATTTACGTGGCTAGATTTTTATTTGTAATTGTAACATTAAAAAAGACTGTATTTGTGAAGTTATTTGTGTTTTGAAATAATCATTTCATTTGCTGAAACTTTCTTGATTGCTTATCAGGGTAATACAATTTACTTGTATGCTGTGTTAAAAATGTTTTTATTTTTTGAAATTGTTACTTAGAAATAAAAATTTACATATATAGATTGTGAAAAACAAATCTTTTATTTTCTATTTAAACATGTGGTCTAAGAATGTTTTATTAACACTACATATGCTTTGGGGACACCTTGTTTTGTTGCCGGGCGTTCATGTGCCCACCTGCTGAGTATGTCATTTTATTGAACTTGTGTAGCTTGTCTGACTTAGTTTTAGCAAAGACTATGCCAAATGAAATTACAGTTGAATGAAACATTGTGACAGTTCAATTTTGCAATTTGACAATGAATAATTCAGCAGGTATCAATGACATAAATTCTACATATTTTATCATTTACAAAAGCAAAATACATGTATGCAATACGTAGTTACTCTAGCCAAATTGATTTCATCCTCTTGAGAAGAGAAGACAGGCGAGCGTGACTAGACTATAAGGTGATACTTGGAGAGAGTGTTGTCTCTCGGCATAAGCTTGTGGTTGTTGACTTTCGCTTTCACATTCATGTCCAGCGGGATAAGCGTGCCAAAGTCGTTAGAACGAATTGGTGAAAGCTCAAGGGGGAGGCAGCTTAGGCGTTCAAGGAGAGGGTCATTAAGGAGGGCCCTTGGAAGGAAGGAGGTGATGCAGACAACATGTGAATGAAGATGGCGACTTACATTCGTAAGGTGGCCTTAGAGGAGTTTGGAGTGTCAAGGGGAAGTAGAAACAAAGCTAAAGATACCTGGTGGTGGAACAATGATGTCCAAAAGGCGATTAAAGAGAAGAAAGAGACATCAGGCAACATAGAGAAGTAAAGATGGCAAAGAAGGCCGCAAAAGAGCTGTGAGTGAAGAAAGGGGTCGAACGGATGAAGACCTCTACTAGCGGTTAGACACGAAGGAAGGCGAAAGGGACATTTATAAGATGACCAAGATCTGAGAGAGGAAGACGAGGGATGTTTACCAAATCAAATGCATCAAGGACGGAGCAGATTGGTGAAGAACGAGGATATTAAGCATAGATGGCAGGAGTACTTTGACAAGTTGTTCAATGGGGAGAGTGAGAGCTCTACCATTGATTTGGATGACTCCTTTCGTTTCTAGACATAGGGTGTATAGTTTTTAACACGAATATTAAAGAACACACGTGGATGGAAAATTTCACAAGTTTTGAGCGAGATACACTTGACTAATGGAGAGATCATAAAATACAGGAGCTTGCGTCATATAAGGAAATGTAATCAAATTCTTAAAAAATATATCCAAACGAGTGGTGCAACGCAATACATCTTATATTTTGGGATTTTTTTTCAAAAATCTATACACCTTATATCAAGGAACGGAGGGAGTAGGACAGTGGCTCGACCTGCAATGTTGTATGACGTTGAGTGTTGACTGACTAAAATGCGACGTGTGCAGTGGTAAAGATGCGCATATTGAGATGGATGTGCATATTGAGATGGATGTGTGGCCACACAAGTAAGGACCGAGTCCGGGATGATGATATACAAGATAGAGTTGGGGTAGCGTCGATTGAAGAGAAGCTTTTTCAACACCGTCTAAGATGGTTTGTGCATATTCAGCACATGCCTCCCAAGTATCAGTGCATGGCGTACGGTTAAAGCGTGCTGATAATGTTAATAGAGGCCGGGTAGACCGAACATGACATGAAAGGAATTCGTAAAGAGAGATCTGAAGGATTGAAGCATTGCAAAGAACTAGCCATGGACATGCGTGAAAGCTTGCTATCCAGAACCATGAATTGATTACGAGATTTTATAAATTTCACTTCTAGCCTATCCAACTTGTTTGGGACTAGACTTTGTTATTGTTGTTGTGGTAATACATGTGTTTGCTGCGCTCACACTGAAAGCTAGACGCGCGGCATAATATTTCATTTCATCGACAAGGAAAATAGGAACAGAATTTATAGAACCATTTTCACAGGAACATTTGTCAATCAATTTGACAATTGTGTAAAAAACAAGGCATTCACACATATAATAGGATAATCAGCACACAGAAGTTGCCCAGGCAAGGTTTATTTTCGACGTAGAGGGAGAGCGTTTTGCCCCCGCTTTGCCCTTTTGTGACCAACTAGCGGCGCGGAGGAGCGGCGTCACGCTGTGCTCGTGTCTGAACCTGTTACAGACTGAATTATACTTCCTTCATAAATTAATATAAAAAGCGTTTAGAACATTATTTTTTTCGTCTTAAAATTATTGTTTTGGATTGTTTAGATATGGATGTATCTAGTCATGTTTTAGTATCTAAATGCATCCATATTTAAAAAAATATAAAACAAGAATTTTGGACGGAGAAAGTATTTTAGTAATCTAAATGTTCTTATATTATTTTACAGAGAAAGTAGCTCAGTACGTCATTGTTTGCACTGAATGCCTTAAGTTATGTATAATTCCGAGTTGCACAATGAAAGTTGGATTGGAATGAGCAATATACCCTTTCGATAGGGAGGGATGCTTGATGTTAGCATTCTGGACCTTGCATTATTGGCTTTGGCGGTTTGCTGCTGTCTTCTTCATCAAATGACAACATAATTATCTTGACTGGCTTTTTAAAATTTTCTTCTACTTGTTGCTCTATTTCTTCGGAAACAGCTCCTTTACCGTGCCTTATGTGCTGTTTATGTGTTGTTCGACAATTGACATGTGGGCCAGGCTCCCAACGGAATAAGCTGAAATTGTCTTTTTTGATTCCTTTGGCGGTGTTGATGGATCGCAAGGTGGGCATCTTTTGGAAGAGTCATTTTTAGGTTGTTCGTGAAGGATGGATGACTAGCGGGTCTTGGTTTTCGTGTTGCCTTGTGTTGGCTGTTTTTTTCTGTAAATAATCCAAGCTTTATTCATAGAAATAATCAGTACATCGTTTGTGAGGATCGTTATAATTTTATATAAAGGCTTCTCAAACCATTTCAAAGTAAAAGAAAATATAGCTAATCTAGCAAGCTCATAAGCTACTTTATTTGCTTCTCTTGTTATAATGTTTAAATCTTGAAATTATAAAATTACAGACATAATGAAAACAATCATCGAAAATTGTCGTCGCCATTCCTACTGACGGCCCTCCGTTCTGCATGGTCTCAATCACTTCAGGGTTGTCGGAGTTAATGATGAGACGTTCTTTTGGTTGGGTAGCGATGGATCCCGGGGTTTCTATAGGCTAGTTAAGTGAGGGCTGTTACGTCTGAGAGGTTCACAACGCCTTGCATGTGGCAAGGTTCACAACGCCTTGCATGTGGCAGAGCCTGAAGCTTCGCGGTGGAGGTGGATGAACTGGTGTGTTGGCAAGTGTTTCATGCTGGTGTGGCGTTCGTGTCGTGTGACTGGGGTTCTTCCTCCTTTTCAAAACTAGCGTGCGTTGCTACGAAATTAAAATATGAGTATGGTCACAGTTTAAGAGCATAATTTTAAGTTGGAATCATATTTTTGTATTTTTGTTATTTATGCATTCTTTGAGAGTGAAAGTAGTAGTGTATTTGTTAATTTGTTTTAGATCTCACATATCAATAAAGTGTATTTGTTTATTTATATCTTTTGGATGATTGCTAGTCCCACATATGGATAGTTTTTATTGATGAAGATTGTTGATCCCGCAAATGAATTCATCACCAACTTTAAAATTTATAAATAGGAAAGATAAGTGTCTCAACTTAGGAAGTATTTGTTTGTGTTGTTTTTGGTTTGGTTAAATGATTTTCACAATAGCAAGAAAAGAAAAGCAGCATAGATGGATAATTAGCGTCCTTCACTTCTTGATGGCTCGTACAACTACATAAATGTTGATAAGAGAAAATACATATACTCCCTTTGATTCATATTACGTAATTGCCAGCGACAGCTAATATGGATAGCAGAGAGTAGTAAGTTGATGACAATGGTTTGCTAAGAGTGCAGAGAAGTCGAAAGCCGTACGTAGCAGCACTGGGTATTGCAGCAACATCCACTTGCAAAATTATCACAAGCCTCGGCACTGGGTATTGCAACAACATCCACTTGCAAAATTCCAGAACTAAAGGAATGGCTCGAGGAGCGCAAAACCATGCATCAGGTTCTGCAATAACATCTTCACCGTGCCCACAACATCATGAAAGTTCAGGCTGACAAGAAACTCACCGAGAGAACCTTCCAGCCTGGTGACTCAGTGTTCATCAAGCTCCAACCATATGTGCAAACATCGATTGAAAGACGAGCCAATCACAAACTGGCTTTCAAGTACTTTGACCTGTTCAAGGTGCTGGCGGCAATCAATTCCGTGGCCTGCAAATTGGATCTCCCAGCAGACTCTAAGGTACACCCTATATTTCACGTATCTCAGTTTCGACTAGCTCTTCCCCAACCCTTGACATCGAGCTCATTCCGGTGGAAATCATCGTGCGTCACTGGCGCAACACTCCCACCGGCCAAAGCGAGCAACTACTGGTTCGTTGGTCTGACCCGGCCATTCTTGATGCCACCTGGGAGGATGCAATGGCGTTGAAGGAACACTATCCTAATATACCGGCTTGGGGGCGAGCCAAATCTCAAGCAGGGGGAGATGTCAGCGACCCAGATGCCACTACCGCTACACGCGCCAAGGTTGCGACCACGACAACCAACGAGATGGCTAAAGGCGCTGTCGTGGCAACCGATCCTGCTGCGTCCACCAATCAGGGTGAAGGGCGCGTGATCAGTCGTCCACGTTGGATAGTTCAGCCCAACCATAGGTATGTGGGTCTCGAGTGGACCAACACTACTTAAGGCAAGAAGAACAAGAGGAAAGGCATCCTCGGAGGATCAGGAAGAAGGCACTGGCTCGGCTTAGTTCTGTTTTCATCATTCCTCTCTCATTTGTCAAACAAACTGTATCTGTGTGAGTAAGAAGTGAATGGAAAACTAGATCGAGATTCATCCCCTAACACCACCGTAGCTTGGAACATACCGATTGCTTTATATCATGTGGTTAATGGCTGACAACTATTTATGGATTTGGTCATTCCTGATTGTTAGGATTTAATTAATTATTTTAATTCCTGCTTTTCTTAACTAGCAAGGCGTTTACTATTTGGCATGGTGGTTACGCATGCCCCTTTGTACAGGCACCACTTGAAGTCATCCTTTTTTAAAATCCTAGTAGAAGGCATCATCATCAATATAGATTACACACAATTTCATTAGGGCGCTACTCTGCATCGGTCCGCCGGCCAGAGATTCCCCCAGTCAGCCCGGAGCCTTTTGATTTAGATGTGCGTAACCGTGAGATCAATCGGCAGCTTGTTCCACGACCGGTTTCCAACAGAACAGAAAAAGCAGAAGCTCACGCACATGGCGGATGCGCTCGTCCCGCCCGCGTTTGCCGGCCATCGGCGTCGCAGGAGCTCCTTGGTTGCCCGACCTCGTCCCTAACAACCACCGCTTGCAGGCCACCCATCGCTCGTCTTCTAACAGGTCGTTGCCATTGCTGCGGTTCGGAGTTCCCTGTCGCGACGTCTCCACTTCTGCTTCCCCTCATCTTCTATGTGTCCATGTCTTGTGCCCCTGCACCTCCTCCCTCTCGTATCCTCCGCATGTTTCTACTTCAGCACTGCCAACTCGTCGGCGGTAGCCCAACGACTTCCCCACGACAGCGGCTTTGAACTCGTTCATGGTCACCGTTGAAGCAATAATCGACACTTGTTGTAGCAAAAATCGGCGCTAGTTGTAGCAAAAATCGACACTGGTTGGTAGCAAAAAATTTTGCTGGATGACCATGGCTACAACTCCGACAAACTCGGTTGCAACTCAGACGAACATGGATGCAACCTTTTTAGTGGACGGTTGTAGCAAAAGTCGACACATAGTAAAAGATCACTTGATGACTGTGGCTACAACTTCGGCAAACTCGAGTTGCAACTTTGATGAACGTGGATGCAACTTTTTTAGTGGACGGTTGTAACAAAAATCGACATCGGTTGTAACAAAAAATCTGGATGACCGTGGCTACAACTCTGGTGAACTTGGGTTGCAACTCTCGCGAATGTGGATGTAGCTTTTTAGTGAACAGTTGTAGCACAATGAGATGTCCGTTGTAGCAAAATTCGATGCTTGTTGAAGCATGTAGAAAAACCGGAGGACGGTTGAAGAGGAAGTTGCGAGCTAAGATGTCGTCCATGGCGAATGAAAAAAGAAGAGGAAGACGATGAAAGGATAAGGCTAGGCGGTTGAGTAGAAAAAGGAGAGAGGGAATATGTGGCTCGGACCCACCAGCCTAACACATCACGCATGAAGCAGTTTTGCAGGTAGTGGGACGAGCCATGAGCGTTTGATTGTCCTCGCGCGCGACTTGGTCGGTCCGCCGAGAGTAACGTTTACCATTTTATTAACTATTCATTGTCTCTTTTCTTTCGTTTTCACTTTGGACACGGACATTGCACATGATGGCGTTTGCTCCGACACCAATGTGACCCGTTGCTGGTTATGGTGTGTTAGACTGGTTGTAATGAGAAGTATCATATGATACTACTGTATGATACTACCTTCCTAATGCATAGTATGATATGTTAGTATCATATAGTACTTTATTTATTGTCATGCATGACACATATTAACATAGCATTTATTGTGATACGGTGTCATGATATGATACTTAACCTTCCCTTTCTTCATTTAATTCTATGTCACCTCATCAAAATTGTCTAGTTGCATGCATGATATTAGCTATGATACTTCCATTACGACCAGCCTTAGAACATCTAAGAACGTATACGCATGCAGACGGTTTCGGGCAGGCCCGTTGGCTTTGACCAAACAGTCCCCATATATCTATAATCATGCATAGTACCCGTATCCCAACACCCAAATCCACACAATGCATGCAGCTACGGCAAACCATAATACCCATGTCTCAACATCCAAATCCATACAATGCATGCAACTATGTAACATATAGATCACAACACAAACGAGTTCATCTAATAGAGAAATGTACTAATAGAGAAATGTAGATAGATTCTCTATTTTTGTACACAAGGTCACTATCAAAATTACAATTTACAACTATATAGGACCACTAACACTAATTGAGACAAAAATGATAGGGTTTGACTCGTATTAGTATACAAAATGAAGAGAGTACAGATAAAGAAGACATTGTGGAAGTGAAGATCACCACTTCTTGGCCATGCCCTTGCCCTCATGGTTCATGGTGCGGTGGTCCATCTCCTCTATGTACGCGCACGTCGTGAGAGGAGGATCATTGTTGTCACTGTCCGAGCTAATGCTGCTGCTCTCTAACGCGGAGGAGATGTGACCCGACGGTTGACGGATGGCACGCCTTTGATCCAGAGCGTGGCATGCCACCTTTGCCTTGCGCTCTCCTTCTCCCTGCGTGCTGGTGGAGCGCCTTTGTGTTCTTGCGTCGGAGGCATCTCGTGTCGGTCTCCGTCGTGGTGAGTGAGCCCCGCATCACCTCATGGGTGAGAGCTCCTCCGGATCCACGAGTATACAGCGTGCGCGTTGCTAGGATGGGCCGGGCTTCACTGTGGCTGCTGCCCGCTGTCGCTCGCGTCGGGCGGGTTTTGTCTCCGATTCCGGCATGCGCAGGCGCACAAGAGCCGCGGGCACGAGCACCCAATTCTGTCCAGGCCATGCAGGTGGTGTCAGAGGGGAGGGGTGGGGGCCGTGCTCCGGATCTGGAGCGAGGCAGTGCGGGATGAGCAAGCGTGGCCTGCATTGTGGTAGCGCGGGCCGAAGGAGCTTGCGGTGGACGTCACTGAGCTTGAGCTCTCGCCCATGTCCAGCCGCGATCGTTCGATGGCGACGCAAAGCACAAACTCCTCATCGTTGGGCGCATTGCTGTCGGAGCCGAAGTCCTCTTCATGTGCTTGTCCTAATCCATGGAATTGGTCTTGATATCGAACTTGACAATGGCGAACGAGGCAAAGAGATTTGGGGAAAAGTGAAGAAGACGGGGAGTGAAGAGGGCGACTGAACCGAGAGAGTGACTAGGGTTCGTCTGAGAGGGTGGGTTTTGTGGGACCGTGGTGGGGGCGATGCGAACCATAGCGGGTTATGCCTATGGATCGAGCTTGCACGGGCGTGTCCAGGTGTCCCCATATCCGCCCCATATTTGGGTTGGAGATGAGTGCCGGTCAGTCCGGTCGTTTGGGCCGGCTATGGGTAACCAGGTTGGGTGGCCAAAAACAGTTTAGGCACTGTCCGACAGCCCGTTCAGATGATTTAGGATGGGTATGGAGACTCCGGATGTATATGCTCTTATTGCCCTTGCTTTCCTTTATATGTTGACTACTACAAAAGGCAAAAATAATAATACCCATAATTTGCTTCATGTATCGTTATGCATCATTTTTTATATCCAATTTTAATAAACGTCAATAATAAGGCACACTTATTATTGCCTTTTGTAGCGTGAAGGTTAGACGTGAAGAAGCCAACTTAGCGTTCTTCGTCTGATGGAAGGGAAGAGTAGTTTTGCATGGAATAGTTTGTCAATCGGTTTTTTCTTTTGTTTTTTAGGAAAATGTGAAAATTTCCTTATTATTAATAAAAATTAACGATTTCACAAAAATCGAAACACTTTTAAGACAAGTTAACGTTTTTACGAAAAGTGGAACATTTTTTTTGAATAGATGTCTACGTTTGAAAAGAGAATTTTAATTATTTTCTGTTTTGTACATTTTAAATGAAAGTATTTTTTAAAAAGTTGGAACTTTATTTGAATTTTTGAACCTTTTAAAAAAGTGTGAACATATTTATTTTGAAACAAAAATAATGTAAGTATATGTAAAATTATAAACATTTTGAACTTTTATTGTGTTGAATTTTTCTACGGATAGTTGGTTATTTGGTTGGAAAGAGTTTATCCCTTTTTATTAAATTTTTGCTAATAAACATGCCTTTGCGTTATAACGAAAAAAGAAAATATCATATGCCTTTAACCCAATAACAGCATCCCGCCCATATCAATCTAGACGGTGCAGGCGTGGATGAGCGCAAAGCCTTGTCGAATTTGATACAACCTCTAGCTCTACGTCTACATCGCCTGAGCGGCCGTGTTATGCATTGGCCGACCCTGCCAACATGTTTGCCATGCAAGCTCTACCCAAACTTTTCTACAAGCCTCTCGGGTCGCTCCTCCATGTCGCGTTGGTGTCAAAACGGGTGCCTACTTGGTAAAGTCCCTTTGTGTTGTTTTATGTGGACTGTTGTCTCATTAAACTTACCAACCAATCGTTTTGCCCACGGTAATGTATACAATATTCATGCACACACAATGTTTAGAAATATTATCATGCTTCCACTTACTTTCTTGTAAATATAAATAACTTTGATTTCTTTGATGAAACCAAATTATTTGACTGTTTCATTAGAACAAGGACTCCAACTCTATTATGCTTGCTCCAGTCCATTATAGGACCACTTAAAGTTTGCACACTTACTAGCATCCTCCAGATTGACAAAAAAAATACTCCACACCGTATCAAATATACAATCTTGGTTCTATTTCCATCTCATGGGAATAATTTTGACATCTATCTATTATATCTCGTAATATTTAGTAATTGCTAGTTTAACCCGAACTGACTTGTAAGTATTGCTATGATGCGACAATCTTATTATAGTCAATTCCTTGATCTTGTCATAAACTATTTGCAACAGGTTAAGCTTTATAAACCCCTTTTATGCTTTTCAGGTTGTAGATCCATTACTATCCATTAGACTCTTAATCTTCCGGAGGGCTCATCAGGTTCTAAACTTGATTTAGGTGTATGGATACTATTTCATATTACTTTGGCATATGGCCATTTTCGAAGTCAAGAGCCATCAACACTTCTTTGTGTATCATAGTTTCAACGTTGAGATGCACTATCCTCCCACTCACTCTTTTGTAGAAAACATTTTTGTACTTTGTGGCAAAACACCTTGCCTCGGCGTAGGGGTAGAGGAATACCAACCATTTGGGATGACCAACAAAGTAGCACTTATCATTTCATATCTTATATGGTGTTGTTTCAACAATTTTGATGGCACTCTTTTTAAGTGTAAAAGCCACAGTATCTAAAGCATCACATTAAAAGTATATTGGCAATTGATAATGTCATCTTTGATCTTACCCTATCAAACCTAGCTTGATTACATCTACTTAGTAGTGTTTCGGGAGGTGCAGCTATAAAATTCTTTTCATAGCCCATCAGGCATTCGTTAAACTTGTTTCTCAATTTTTTCTACAATCCAATTGTAGAAACATAACTATCTTGTTATAATAATTCCCACTTCATTACAAAAACCTTTTGAAACATTTCAAAGGAATAATATTTATGTCTCAAATCTACCGAGTCGTCTTTGAAGATAGATAAATCCACTACTTGCAACAACACTTATTGGACTACACACATCGATATGCATGTTTCCAGTTATTTTGTTGCTCATTCTTTAAGGCATGTGAACGGTATTTTAGTTTACTTCACTATTAGGATGAAATTTGCAAGTGTGAGATGATACAAAATCAGATGACTTCAAAATCCATCACTATTGGATTTCTCAATGCAGGTTTCCCCAATGTGACTAGATGCAGTGCCACACATATGTGATATTCTTTCATTCTTGCGACATTTAGCGTCAGTGTTATGGACGGTTAATTTATTATCAATATTCATAACGCACATCCTACTCATAATAGGAGTATGGCCTTTTGTTCATAACATCGAAGAACTATTGTTCTCTCATGAACAACCTCCTTGCAACTACTATGTAATGGTCTAGAGTGTATAAAGCTCTAAAATGAATCATGACAAATAAATTACGGAGGTAATATGTTGACATGAATTCTTGTAACTTTTACAAAATTGCCATTAGATATTTTAACCCATTTTTTGTTGATCATTTAGGTTGTAGTAATTCTTAGATTGATTCGCAACAATATGCAATCAGGTCGATATCCTTGTGATCAACTCTTAACCACAATACTGAAGAATTTAATGATCAACAATTTAATAATAATTCCCAAGAATTATGCTTTACTTGACTACTTTCTCCACATCTCATAACTTGTATGACATTCATGCCTGAGGTGGACATTCTAGTCTTCTTTTGTTTTTGCCTTTTACTTCTTATAGTTTTACTTCCAATATTTCTCCTACTCATAGAAAAAACATCCAACTTTAAGAGTGGCGTGAGCCCCGAACTTCGCTAGGTATGTAAGTCTCATTACATCCTTCGGATTTGTTCTTTCTCTTTAAGTTCTCACCATCAACTCATGACTGGTGTTCTTTTGAATCCTATACATTTCAGTCTTAAACATAGTTGAACGCTTCAATAGAACTTGCAAGCAAACACTTATTTAGATATCACATATATTTTAGCCTTTTTTTGTTTTTTAAAATAATTTCTAGTTCCAAGAATATCACATAACTATGCCAAACATTTTGAAGTTCGGGTTCTTGGAAGTAAGAAGACCGTAATAGGATTCTAGCCTCTTGGATTGAAGGACACGAGTCTCGTCATCCATAACATTAGCGGGAGAGTATTGTAAGCATGTAGTAGGCAAAATTCTTCTTGGGACTATAGTGGACGATCCTCTCATTACGTTTACCAATCATAAAATTTCAACTAGATAATAAAAATCGTAAATCAATATCAACAGGAAAGGTGGATCTATGAGCCATTATTCTACAACTATACATAGACATTGTCAATAATTAATTTGCACTAGTGGTTAAACATAATTAATCCACAATCGTGCCTAGAGGTGGAAGGAAACTTGGGCCATGAGGGTCCAAGTGAGAAGGCTCCACTATTCTAGGAAGGTCCTAAGACGACACATGTATCGGAGGCCCTTCGACCAAGCTGTGTGCGATGCATGAATCGTAAAAGGTATAGTTATTAAACCTTCTCCAATTAAATGAACTGTGTGCGATGGTTGATCCATCAAGCATGATTCAAATAAGAATTGAGTGTGCAATCAATGGCAAATAATCCGTACGAACTGCTTGCGATGAGCCAAAATAAAGCTAACTATTACCCAGATAAAGATGTGCGCGATAGAAAAAATGCACGACACTCGGATGAACTGTTTGCGATGAACCAAATTAACACAAACGGTTTGGGGTAACAAGATGTGTGTGATAACCGTCAAACAGGTCGCTCGGATAAACTGTTTGCCATGATAACACAAACGATTCGGTGTGACAAGATATGTGTGATACACGACAAATAGGTCAGTAATTAGAATCGTGTCGGAAGATCCATAAAAATATAGACAATTCATGGTAATATGCTCTGTGTGTTGTGGGCATGTGCTTGCTCACACCCAATTTTATGTGATTGTTGAAATAATCACCGACATGTTCCTTAGTTTAATCGTAAGCGATGTGATTTGCTCTGTTTGCACAACATCTATACTCTGTCTACACAACAACAATTTATATACTTACTAACTACAGATAGCATTTGCACACCTCAATTAACAAGTACATGCATACTAAACTAGTAGTAACGATCACCAAATCATCTATTTATTGTGACGAGGGGTGCTGGTCAGCGTAGGACGGAGTCACTTCCTCATGTCAACGATCTACCTTCACAACTTGTAGCTTACGTACGCGTCCTTGGTCGCGTACTTGACATGATCTTCCTCCAGTCTTTGGGCCCAGGCGCTGTGCTAGTCAAACTTCTTGTTCAGGCACACATCCTTCATGTCTTTGTAGTAGGAGTCGATGATGGTCACAGTGAGATCAACCAGGGAGTCCTTCTGCTTCTTCTCGCCGCCCAAGACCCTATACTAGCCTTGGATGTTAACAAGATTTTGGCAGGCCAAGCCTGAGGTCTTGAGCACCTTTACATCGCTGGTGGTGTCGACCGTAGTGAATATGTAGTCGGGGCGATTGAAAAACCTGGCAAAATGCTTGCAAGACCTTGTGGCCAGGCAGTAGTGGTAGACGAGACGTGATGGCACACACACAGCTGGGTGATGAAAACATTCTGATCATACCTGGAACGACCGCCGGTGTACTCGAGGTCGAAGCCGACCACTTTGTACTTGTCCTTAGTGAGAGAGTCCTGGATTAAGGGGTCCTCGGGAGGCCGACCTGTTTCTTATGGGCCGGACTGTATGGGCCGCTTGCCAAACATTGATCAATCGAAGGCCCTGTCTCCAGGAAGGAAGCTTTGGGAACCGTGGCTTGTCCTCCACGTTTGATGTAGAAAATAGGCATGTTTATCTCTTCGGCATGTAACCGACCACGTGTAAACCCTAGGTACCCCCGACGTCTATATAAGCCAGAGGGTTTTAGGTTGTAGAGATAGAACAACTCATTTAGGGTTTAGCTCTTTGATCTTGAGGTATATCGACTCTGTAACCTATACATCATCAATACAATCAAGTAGGACGTTGGGTATTACCTCCATAGGAGGTCCTGAACCTGGGTAAAACCTTGTCCCCTTCGTCTCCTGTTACCATCGATTCTAGTCTCACAGCTCGGGACCCCCTACCTGAGATCTGTCGGTTTTGACACCGACATTGGTGCTTTCATTGAGAGTTCCATTGTGAGTACCCAAGGAGTCGATGTCTCACCTTGTCATCAACGAGGAGGTCCGCAACATGGACACTTTTGTCCCCAGACAGATCTTTGCCTTCGGTAGCGTTGTGCTGCACGCCGACCAGACTAGTCATCTAGGCCATGTCGAAAGCTTCGCCCCTGGTCAAGAGGTCAGATTCAGGAACCTAGAGTTCTTCGTGGATCCTAGGGGTGACTTGTCACTATCTGGGCTCGCAGCCTTGCCTACCACACCTGAAGACTTGGAGGCTATAACCTCGAGTCCCTTTCTCGGCCACACCCATGGGGTTAACTCCGGCGTTGGACGACTCTTAGTTCGGATCCGGCCATAGTGCCAGAGGACCGGATACTTGTTCCTGCCGAACATTCCACTCATCTGGACGCGCCAGGGATTAACTCCGACAGCTCCGCATAGTTTGACCCGATCGGGCTCTCGACATTGAACGAGGCTCTAGATCGGATCTCGTCGACGAAAATTACCGACAATTCCACCCCGCTCTATGATCAGATCGGCGATAAAGCGGGCCAGGACGAATTTTTCGACCCACACACCACACACTTCATAGCCACAGTCGAAGACTTAACCGACATGTTGGACTATGTCTGCGACGAGGCATAATACATGGATGAAGAGGATTGCGCCCCGACCCTTGTCAATATCGGGCGATGGGCTTCCACCTTCATATACGATGTCTACATGGTAGATACCCCTGCCGCCAATGGCGACAAAACGCCTAATAACGATGGCGACAAGTCGGGTGACACATCGTCAAGGCGCCGGAAACCGCACAAGCGGTCAAAAGGCAAAAAGGGAAGGAAAGCTATCATCGACACGAGGGACGAAGATAACCTCGAAGACCGTGGCAATCCTGATATCCCCGAACACCCGTTAGAGGGTCAGTAAAAGCCTGAAGACCAGAGCAACCCCAACAACTTCAATGATTCCGAGGATGACAACTACCTCCCTCCCGTCGAGGAGGAGGACATCCCGGAAACCGATGACCTGGACATTCCTGATAACTCTGAAGATCAGGAACTGTTCAGTCAACAGCTCATAGCAACGGCCTGCAACCTGAAAGCGAAGGAACGACAACTTAAAGCCGAACAAGATGACCTCAATGATCGATGGACAAGAGTCCTCTCAGCTGAGGAGGGATATGGTACCAGTCTGTCGGACCAACCTAAGAGTTATCCACGTAGAAGGCTGCTGCCGCAATTCAACGACGAGCTCACTGATACCCCATCTCCCAAACATACCACATACGACAAGACGGACCGCCCTCCTCGCGGGCGTGGCAGGATGGCTGACGACACCGGTTATAGACCGGCTATACCCCGAAGACGGGGAAAGGAGCCACTAGAGCCCAGCGACAAGTTCGACATGTGAGACGACCTAGACTATAGAGCAGGTCGCACAAGATCCATCTACGGATCCAGAGGCTACTCACCCGATAGACGGGATGGGTACAGACCATGGCTGGACCGAAACAATAACAGAGGCCGGGAATGTAATCGAGCTAGGACAAACGCCAAATACAGGCGCGACATAGCTCGGGTTCGAGGTGCCGCTCACCCTCTATGTTTCACGGATGAGGTGATGCAGCATCAATTCCCAGAGGGGTTTAAACCCGTGAATTGAACAATACGATGGGACAACTGACCCGATCGTATGGATTGAGGATTTCCTCCTCCATATTCACATGGAACGAGGAGATGATCTCCAGGCCATAAAATATCTCCCCTTAAAACTCAAGAGGCCAGCTCGGCACTAGTTAAACAGCCTCCCCGAAAACTCCATTGGATGCTGGGAAGACCTGGAAGATGCATTCCGATCTAACTTCCGGGGCACCTATGTTCCGACCTAAGCAACGTCGTTCAGAAGCCCAGAGAATCTACACGGTAATTCTGGAATTGGTTCTTAACCAAGAAGAACCAGATTGTTGACTGCCCGGACGCTGAGGCAATAGCCTTTTTCCGGCATAATATTCGGGATGAATGGTTGGCTCGCCAGCTCGGCCAGGATAAACCTTGGACTATGTCCGCCCTTACATCCCTCATCACCCGCTTTTGCACGGGCGAGGATAATTGGCTAGCAAGACGTAGCGACAACTCAGAAGACCCCGGAACCTCCGAAGTTCAGGATGGCAACGGGAAACCTAAGCGCAACAAGAACAAGCGCCGACACAACAATAGTGATGCCGATGATACGTCTGTTAACATAGGCTTCCGCAATTCTTGACCTGGGCAGCGGAAGAAGCCTCCTAAAGGCAATCACAATGGACCAAACCCGCTGGAGAAGATCATGGAAAGGCCTTGCCAAATACACGAGACCCAAGAGAAGCCTGCCAACCACACACACCGTAACTGTTGGGTGTTTAAACAGGTCGGCAAGATCCTGCCCGAGGATCAGGGCAAGAGCCCTCACAGTGAGGACGAGGATGAGCCTCGGGGTCCGATTGGTGGCGAACAAAAGAAATTCCCTCCAGAGGTCAAAACAGTAAACATGATATACGCCACCCATATACCCAAGAAGGAGAGGAAGCACGCCCTTCGTGACGTCTACGCTGTAGAGCCTATAGCTCTGAAGTATAACCCCTGGTCGGCATATCCGATCACCTTTGATCAACGTGATCACTCGACCAGTATCCGTTATGGGGGTTCGACCGCACTTGTCCTAGACCCCATCATAGATGGGTATTACCTCACAAAGGTCCTAATGGACGGAGGAAGTAGCCTTAAACCTGATTTACTGAGACACAGTGAAAAAGATGGGAATAGATCCGTCAAGGATCAAACCCAACAACACTACCTTCAAAGGAGTGATTCCAAGCGTTGAGGCTCGGTGCATAGGCTCCGTCAGCCTGGAAGTAGTATTCGGCTCGCCCGATAACTTTCGCAGCGAAGACTTGATCTTTGACATTGTACCCTTCCGCAGTGGTTATCATGCCCTGCTCGGCCGGATAGTGTTCGCTTGCTTCAACACCGTTCCGCATTATGCATACCTCAAACTCAAGATGCCCGGCCCCAAGGGGGTCCTTACTGTTAACGGCAACAAAGAGCTCTCTCTCCGAACTGAGGAACATGCACTGGCACTAGCGGCCGAATTTAATTACAACGATGATTCGCAAGCTCCGACATGTGCCGTAAAGGCAGGCAAGATGGGGAAATGAGCACGGTTTCAGACCGAACTCTTAGCACTCTCCCCTCCCCTTAAATAGGGATTCACCCCCATCGCATAACCCTAGGACCAGCAAAGTACGTGCCAAGGAGGCACAACTTCGCGCTCAAAATTCCATGGGTGGCGGTGGGGAAAAAAGGGTATGTGTTCGGCTGGACCGAAATATTACCATCACGACGTCTTCAGACACATTGCAAGGACTATCAAAGGACCTGCACAAGGCATAAAGGTCATCAACACTTCGGCGACCTCTCCAGGCCTTGTTTGCAAGATCCGATCGCCAAACAGTACCACCCATTAAGGTGCACCAAGACGCATGAGTACACAAGCGGCTGGGCACATCGAGGACTTAAGGTCCCCAACCGACGACCCCCGGTACAACCACTCCTGTATAATTTCTTCCTTTTTTTCACATACCTGTAAGCAGTTGCTTAGGCACTCGGAGTAATAAGAGTTTTTGAGAAAAAATATAGCATCATTATACATGTTTGTCTTGTTGTCCTTTTTGGCACATATTTTCCTTTTCTCCCTCTTCTCCTGAAACAGTTTGGTATGTTACGACGCAACCGGGTAATAGATCGGGGGCTCGAGTTTAAAACCAAATTGCCTTATGTACAACTTATTATGCGTTCGGCATCTTGGTGTTCACTTTATATGCATCGACTCCGAACTATGTCTTGGGTCAATAGTTGGGTTGCCCGGCTCCTGTGCTTGCCCCTTTACGTTCCGCTAGTTCGGCTAAAAGGTCAAAGGGAGAACCCCTGCGATTGTGTTTCCGGATAGTCTGGTCAAGCACCTCTGGGGATAAAGCCGAAAACTGACCATCATAGTATGCGGGAGCCGGTTTGTGAATCCGAGCTTAAAGTGTTATACTTAAATCCTCGTCAGAGGATATTCCGTGTCATGCAAGGGGTTTGCTCTCCATGCAAACCATGTGATGCTGGCCTTAGCCATGGTTCATCCGAACATCACAACACTCTGAGGGCTAGTCATTAGCCCCCCACAGTCCTTTTCGCGCACCTACGACTAAGTGAAAGAAATAAAGAACTATGGTCTGATTGCCTGGTCCGCCGCACTCTACCGCCTTCGGGTTCCAATAATTCGGCTAAAGGATACAATGTATTGGCAGAGACACCCCATGTAGTATCTACATGGGGGCTGGAACCAACGATTCGCATCGTTCAGTTTCAAACGGCCACACATGAGTTATAAAGGAATGCAAAACATTAAAAGCATGATAAATTTTAACATTAAGGCTTTAGAAATGTCTTCGGACACATTAGAACTTATTCATGCATGTTATCGTTCGAACATTGTGACGCTATCGTCCGAGCACCTTCCATCACTCCGGCGAAGTACAACTCGGGGCACCTATGTTCCTTCCCAGGAGGTGGCGAGGCGGTAGCTATATTCATTGGATCCAACCTTGGCCAATGCACCTTGGCCTTTGCAAGGGCCATCCGAGCTCCCTCGATGCAGGAGGAGCGCTTTACAGTGTCGAGGCGGGGCGCAACGTCAATCAACCTCTGCACCAGGCTGAAGTAGCTGCCGGGCAATGGCTCGTTGGGCCATAACCGGATGAAGAGGTCCTTCATGGCCGGCTCCGCCATCCGGTGCAGCTCCATCAGTTGCTTCAGCTTCTCGACGAGAAGAGGTGAGCGCTCGGGGCTTCAAACTGTGCCCAGAATAGGCGCCCTTCATCTCCTTCTTCCCACGAAGCATAGAGCTGCTTCGCGTCCGCCACACTCTTCTGAAGGTCGAAGCAGGTGCCTAAGGAACGCCACATGCGGGTAAGCAGCTTGAACTCGCTATCCCCAAAGATACACTACAATAAGTACAACTTACCATCCGTTATGTCCTTCGCTTGGCGGACCTGCTCCTCAAAGAACCGCCTATCCACCCGCTCCTTTTGGAGATCGGCTTTTAGGGTGGATAGATCGGCCGCATGCTCCCCTTTTTGCTCAAGGACCTCGCACTTGTGGCTGGCGTCCTCGAGCTCCTGCTGGATCTCCTGCACCTTTGAAAGACGAAAGCGCGTTGACCGCTCGTCCGGTCGCCGCCTTCTCAACCACCGCCTCATCCTTGGCCTGCTACAGCTCGACCTTGAGCTTTTCCACCTCCTTCGCCGAGGCTGTTTGATCATTAACACTATGAAAAACTGCATTGACAATATTCCGACAAAGGTGTCCGGATGTTGATTCACACTTACCTTGTGCCTTGTCAAATCTTTTGTTGAGGGCATCAAGCTCATCTTCGGAGCTTTTGAGCTTTCGATTCAGCTCGGCCAGCTCGGCGCCATTCACAGCCGCTGCCGATGACGAAGCCTATAATACACAAATCCTTGTCAGGTTACATGGGTTACATACTTCTGAACTATCGTCAATCTGATTACATGTCCGATCCTCTTAGGGATTATTCGAACATTCCAAACATACCTTTTTTTTCTGTAGTTCGGAAACGGATCCATGATTGACCCCTAGGTAAGTTTTTGCAAACTCATCTAGGGCTTGTGGGATGCCATGTATATAATCATAAAAATAAATAAACATTTTTGCAGCCAAGAGTGTCGCGTGGCTTACTTGAAAACCCGTGAGAAGACCCTTGAAGGCCTCCTTCAGTCCGTTGTCAACGGACTGAATGCTCTGCAATACCGCACCCATAATGGTGCGGTGCTCCTCGGTGATGGAGGCGCTCGACAAAGCCACCTCCATGACCGGCCACCCATTGGTCGATGGCGCCGGTAGTGATTGGATAACCCGATCACCAACCGGGGTTTGAACCGTTGCCTTTGGAGGTGTGGTGTGCTCCGGAGATGCCCTTAGAGGGGACTGAGCGGCCGCTCGTCTGGCCTCCTCAGTATCCAGGCAGGGAACCTCCCCGGTCTTCGGCGACCGAGGCATTAGCCTCAGCCATGATGTCGTCTCCCCCGCTGCTAGTGCCCAGCTCCATGGGAGTATGCTCGGACGACACTCCGCGGAGTCCTTCCCGACGGCCGGAGGGGTGGGATGCGACGCATTCCCGCTCTCCGCTAGTTCGGCGGGCGGGGTCTCCCCGTCCAAAACTTGGTCAGTGAGGAGCACGCGCGGGGGGCCGCAAAGTCAATAGTTGCCTGCACGATTATTAAACATAAACTCATCAATGGAAAATAAAGGAGTCTTCGGATTCTCACCTTCAAGCAGGAGGCTTGACCCTTAGGCTCCTTCATGGAACCCTCTCAAAGTCATCGGACTCGGTATCCGAGTTCGAACTGTTGTCGGATAGGATTACCTGTGACCGATGCACCCTCTTTGGGGCAGGAGAGGGCACCGCCTCCACGACGTCCGATGACGCCGCTCTCTTTCTTGCGAGGGGAGAATCACCCTCCCCCTCGTCTTCGTCCTTGTCCTCATGCTCCTCTTGATTTGAGGAGGCATGGGTTTCTCCGGACACAGCCTCTGGCTGGTTCCTAATGCGCAGGCCTTCTTGGCCTGGTTTCTTCTTCTTCTCTTTCTTCGCAGGCACCTCTTAAGGTGCCTTAATGAGCATCTCCACTAACAGCCCGGACCTGGGGTCTTCGGGCAGAGGCGCCAGGCAGTCGATGGCCGTGGCTTTGCTCAGCCATTTGTGCAAAGAGTGATTGGAAAAAGGTTTATATATTTTCTCTATGAGGGACAGAGCCTATCAAGGAAAATTATACCGTACCTTGGAAGCGGGTTGGCGGGGTGCAGACCCCGATCTTCCTCCTCGGCTGGCCAATCTTCTTACGGCTTGAAAAGCGCCTTCCATAGCTTCTCTCGCATAGTGTGGAAGAGGTGCAGAATTGTGGGTGCATCCTCGAGCTAATGAGCTTATAGGGGAGTATCCCAGCGTTGGCAGGGGAGGATGCGCCGCCAGAGCATAATCTGGACCACATTGGTCAGCATGATATCGTTATCGATCATGGAGCCGATGCGCTTCTGCAGGTCACTCACTTCTTTGCTTGGTCCCCAGCTGAGGCCCTTACGGAGCCATGAAGTTAATCTGGTGGGGGGATCGGATCTGAATCTGGTGGGGGCAATCTGACCTTCTTCCTGTGGCTCAGTCATATAGAACCACTCCTTCTGCCACACCTTGATGGCATCGATGAAGGTGCCCGATGGCCATACGACGCGGGTGAACTTGCTGATGACATCCCCGCCGCAGTCTGTGTGCTTGCCTCCGTCACACTTCGTCTTGACGTTGAACACTGTGAGCCAAAGCCTGAAGTGTGGCTCGACCAGTAGAAAGGCCTCGCAGATGAGGATGAAGGCTGACATGTGCATGAAGGAGTTCGGCGGGAGGTTGTGGAAGTTGAGACCGTAGAAAAACATAAGCCCCCTAACGAAGGGGTGGAGCGGGAAGCTCAGTTCCTGAATGAAATGGAGCATGAAGACCACCCTTTCACCTGGCTTGGGAGTGGGGATCACTTGGCCCACCTCCGGCACGCAACGAGGGATGTTTGCGGGAAGGTAGCCGACCTTCTTGAGGTCTTGGATGTCCCGGTCGGTAACCGTGGAAGCCTCCCACTTACCATTGGAGCCTTCCATGGATGAGCTCAAAGGGGGGAGAGTGGAAAACCTAGATCTGCGCTTCGGAGACTCAAAGGAATGAGGAAGCATAGAAGGCGAATGAGAGGTGTGGTTAGGCTCTAGGGTTTTCATTTCCTTTTATGAGGCTTATCGCTATTTGGCCTCCCTCTATTGCGCCGTGAATCCCTTCGCTTCCCAAGACGTGCGTGCCGTTGCACGTGCATGATTGAACATATCCTGTATAAAACGGGGCACGATCTGTGCATTGATAGATCGTGTTGATTGAAACGGCCTCGAACCGTGAATCTAGTTTTTGTAACTGGCCTAGTGGCCGTGGTGGGCCATGACCTTTCGTCAGAAAGGTCGTCAGGGGACATTGTTTTATTCTTTGATGTTTGGCCTTCGGGGCCGACCTATTCACGGTGTCCGCACATGCCACTATTCGGAAACCTACAAGTCGTCGGAGGCCGAACTAAATTCCACGGGAAGAACTCACCTCGCAAGCCGAAGACTCTAATTACATGAAGCAACTAAATCTAAGACCCTTGGCATCGGAGGCAAGTTTGGGGGCTACTGAGGGAGTCCTGGATTAAGGGGTCCTCGGGAGGCTGACCTGTTTCTTATGGGCCGGGCTGTATGGGTCGCTTGCCGAACATTGATCGATCGAAGGCCCTGTCTCCAGGAGGAAGCTTCGGAACTCGTGGCTTGTCCTCCACGTTTGATGGAGCAAATAGGCATGTTTATCTCTTCGGCATGTAACCGACCATGTGTAAACCCTAGGTACCCCCGACGTCTATATAAGTCAGAGGGTTTTAGGTTGTAGAGATAGAACAACTCATCTAGGGTTTAGCTCTTTGATCTCGAGGTAGATCGACTCTGTAACCTATTCATCATCAATAAAATCAAGTAGGACGTAGGGTATTACCTCCATAGGAGGACCCAAACCTGGGTAAAATCTTGTCCCCTTCGTCTCCTGTTACCATCGATTCTAGTCTCACAGCTCGTGACCCCCTACCCGAGATCCGCCGGTTTTGACATCGACACTTAGCAAACAATGGCTCCATTGTGTGATGGATTTCTCCACCCAGTTCGGGTCGTTGGTGTACACCACTGAGAGTGATGAGGACATCAATACCACTGTTACACTCACAACCCCTGCTGCTATACTTACCGGACCAATTACTAGAGCTCGCGCACGCCAGTTGAATTACCTGGTACTTTCGTTTCTTGGAAATCCTTCTAATGTTGATGAGAATATGCTGCTGCCTAAATTAGATACTTTTGTTTTACTTATGAATGAAGGACCTAGCATGGACAAGAAGGATGTCCATTGGAGCGGGATCAAGCATGGAGGAGAAGGTGCGCATGCCGGAAAGAACAATGGAGTTTCCAGTGGTGATTTACGCGTGCAGGAAATAGACCTTTGTGGTCAGGTTGATTGTGCTCCGACGTGGTCAATAACCTTTCGGATTTGGTTTAGCGATTGCTAAGGTGCGATTTCCTCGCACATTCATAGCCGGATCGTCAAAGTCTTCTCCACCAAAAATGATAGCCACCATCTCATCGAAAGACGGGACAACTTTGCCTCTATCAAGTGGTATCAAATTTCCAGGTTGCTTGGTGAGATTTTACCAGTTTTCATAGTTAGATCGCATATGTTCTTCATACGTATAGTCCACAAAAAAGCCACAAAAAATTAGGGTTAGAGCTTCATATCCGAACTAATCTGAGCCTTTGCAATTTTCTGTTTGGTGTTTGCTTTGTTGAATTTGCGGTTACATCGTCGTGCCAAGTTGCTGCTGTTAGAGTCTAGTCTTTTAGAGTTTCGAGTTCTGTTCAAAGTTTGTCATGCCACCGCTGCATCATCTTCATCGCTGCAATATACCACCACCAGACCAGATACATCACCGCTGCAATCTACCACCATGTATCCTCCATGATGCCAATCTGAGTACACTTCCATCATAGATTCACCACCAATCCGTGTTCCACAACCTATACATACATCCGCCACTAGTCCGAGTTCCACCAGATTCATATCCACCACCAATGCTAGTCCGAGTCCATCCCATATTAGGTTTAGTTTCGAGTTCCTCTTGTTTTTAAATTCGTGTTTCCTTGCCTGAGTAGGTTTTAGAAAAAAGAGTCTGGAGACCCCGGGCTGTTATTAGGCCAAAATTTCGGCAGGCGAAAATATTTTTCCCTATTCTGTTTTTAGGCTTTCCGGACGTTTTGAGAGACTTGCCACCATAGTGATTTTTTGCCGCACTTTTTAGTCGTCGCAGCCCCGAGTCGTTCCAAAAAAGAATAGTCAATTTATTTATGCTTATCCTGTTTATACGCCTTCGGAAGAGTGTTGAGACACTTGTCATTATAGTGATTTTCTGAAAAAATAGAGCACAAAAAAAACGAGGCGCCCAAACAAAAGAAGGAGATTTTTTCTAGAGTGTGCTCTTCCCTTGATTACGTGTAGCGTCGTGATTTTGTTGGTGCTCTAGGCTCACGTCTCTAGTACGGTCTAGCCTAGGACCAGCACAATACCGTCGTTGAGTGTCTTTTCAACTTGGCATCTCTAAACTGATTATTGCTGACCCTTTTTGGTACCATATTATAAGACTTCCTAGCTCCACATACATCTACGTCGTATGTTTGAAACCACCTGGCAATCGCTCTATCAAGGCTTTGAGAGTTTTGACTACAACGATTGCCGATCACCACCTGCTGCTGGGTAAGAACTGGTAAGAATTTGAGATTTGCTTGACGGACAGCAACAAGATCTCCACACTCAGGGCCTTCAGGCGTGCCTGTGGTCTTTGCTTTAAGTGTGGTGAAAGGTGGGGGTAAGGATCATACTTTTCCTACCACTTTCCAAATGCATGTGGTTGTAGAACTGTTGGATATGTTCACAAACACAGAAGAAAGTGACAGTCATTGATGGATCTTCTGACTCCAGTGTCATGCAGATTCAAGCTTGGTTCAAGGCAGAGAAATGTTCTGTTTGTGGATTCTAGAAGCTCGTCTTCATTTGTTGACACTCAGGTTGCTGCTAAGTTACAAGGCCAAACTGAACTTCCCACTCCATGCAGAGTTAATGTGGCTGATGGGGCAATCATTCAGTGCAGTAAGTACATTCCTAGGTGTGTTTGGTTTACGTAGGGACACAAATTTTGTACTGATTTCAAGGTAATTTCCCTAGGCGCTTATGATGCCATCCTTGGCATGGACTAGCTTAGAAAACAAAGCCCAGTGAAGGTCGATTGGGAAGCATAACATTTGTCTGTGAAAACACCCCAAGGAGTAGTAGAAATCCATGGAATTCCTGCTATCCAACAACAATGTTCAGTCATCTCTTCCTCAGAACTTCTAAAAACTTGTAAGCAAGGTTCAATTTCCTATGTGGTTCATATGTCTGCACTATCTGAATATGGTCTCCAAGAAACTCCAATTCCCACTGACATTCTCACAGTTCTTGAACAGTTCACTGATGTGTTTGAGGAACCTACTTCCCTACCTCCAAGAAGGGCTTGCAACCATAGGATACCACTGATTCCAGGGGCTCAACCAGTTAACTTAAGACCATACCGATACAAACCAGAGCTCAAAACAGAGATAGAGCATCAGGTTCAGGATTGCTCGAAGCTGGCATCATTCAGAGAAACAACGACTCGTTTTCCTCCCTAGCTCTTTTAGTCAAGAAGAAGGATGGTTCATGGTGCATCTGTGTGGATTATCGCTGTCTGAATTCCATGACCGTTGTGAGCAAATACCCAGTTCTAGTTATAGATGAACTTCTCGATGAACTACAAGGGGCACAATGGTTCTCTAAACTCAACCTACGTGCTGGTTATCATCAGATTCATTTGGCTGAAGGAGAAGAATATAAAACAGCCTTCCAAATGCACTCTGGACACTAGGAGTACCGAGTCATGCCATTTGGGGTTGCCGCAGGACCAACAACATTCATTGGGGCCATGAACACTACACTAGAACCACTGAACAGGGTCTGTGTTTTGGTTTTCTTCGATGATATTTTGGACTTCAGTAAAAGCCTCAGAGAGCACATGCAACACCTCACCCAAGTGCTACAATTGCTACGTGCCGAGCATTGGAAGGTGAAGCAATCCAAGTGTTCTTTTGGCCAACAGTAGATCACTTACCTAGGACACATGATCAGCAAAGAAGGTGTCGCCATTGATCCCAGCAAGATCCACACAATCGAACCTTGGCCAACACCTTCCTCTACAAAGGAAGTCTAGAGTTTTCTATGATTATCAGGTTACTACCGCAAATTTGTCAACCATTTTGGTATCATCGCTCGTCCACTGTTCAATCTGCTCAAGAAGAACCAACCATTTCTCTGGAGCTCTAAAACTAACACTGCTTCCTGTTGCAACAAAGTTTCATATCTGCACCCATTCTCCAATTACCAGATTTTCCCAACCATTCATGATTGACACGGATGCCTGTGATTATGGGGTAGGTGTAGTATTACATCAAGGAGGTCATCCCATAGCCTACATGAGCAAACCCTTGGGCCCCAAGAACCATGGTCTCTCGATTTATGAAAAAGAGTGCCTCGCTATACTGATGGCTATCGAACAGTGTCGACCATACCTTCAGACCGGCGAATTCACTATTCGAACAAATCAATGCAACTTAATCCACTTGGATTGCATTACAAGATCTGCTATTGACCGGGGACAACAAATAGTGCGGCTGATACCCTGTCATGTCATGCACACCCTGACGTTCAGTTAACTGCGATCTCTAAATGTAAACCTGCATGGTTAGACGATGTCATCGCGAGTTCCACCAACAATATTCAGGTCCAGAAGACCTTTGCTCAATTATCCAACCAACCAGATCCAAAGCAATGGTTCTCTATCCGCAATGGGCTGCTATATTTTCGAGACAAAATCTGGCTTGGTGGAGCACCTGAACTTCAATGAACAATCTTGCGCACGTTTCATGACTATTCGGTGGGGGGGGGGGCATTTAGGTTTTCCAGCAACCTATCGCAGATCATGTGATCTCTTTGCATGGCCAAAGATGATAGAACAGACTCGTTGATATGTACATTCTTGCTGCATTTGCCAACAAGCCAAACCCGAGTGTGTCAAGTATCCTGTACTATTGGAACCTCTACTAGTACAAGAGGGAGCTTGGGAGGTAGTAACTATGGGTTTCATTGATGGATTACCCCAATCACACAAATGCAACTGCATTTTGGTGGCGGTGGACAAATTCACACGATATGCCCATATCCTCCCTCTCACTAACCCTTTCACTATGGCCAAGGTTGCTCAGTCCTAGCTTGACAATGTTTACAAACTCCATGATTTACCAGGACCGATCATCTCGGATCGTGATTGAATCTTCACCAGCAAGTTCTAGAAAGAACTTTTTTTGCATTATTGGGACTGAACTGAATATGAGTAGACCATATCATCCGCAGACCGCTGGGAAAACTGAATGAGTCAATCAATGCTTAGAGATCTACCTCCGGTGCTTCACCCATGCCTGTCCAAACAAGTAGAGCCAATACTTAGCACTCGTAAAATTCTGGTACAATTCGAGTTATCACTCGGCACTGAAAACTTCACCATTTGCTTCTCTCTATGGCCACGAGCCTTGGCACTAGGGTATTGCAACAACATCCACTTGCAAAATTCCAGAACTGAAGGAATGGCTCGAGGAGCGCAAAGCATCCAGCAGGTTCTGAAATAACATCTTCACCGTGCCCACAACATCATGAAAGTTCAGGATGATAAGAAACACACCGAGAGAGCCTTCCAACCTAGCGACTCAGTGTTCATCAAGATCCAACCATATATGCAAACATCAGTCAAAAGACGAGCCAATCACAAACTGGCTTTCAAGTACTTTGGCCCATTCAAGGTGCTGGCGGCAATCAATCCCGTTGCCTACAAATTGGATCTCCCAGCAGACTCTAAGGTACATCCTGTATTTCACATATCTCAGATTCAGCTAGCTCTTCCCCAACCCTCTGACATCGAGCTCATTCCGATGGAAATCATCACACATCGCTGGCGCAACACTCTCACCGGCCGACGCGAGCAACTACTGGTTCGCTGTTCTGACCCGACCATTCTTGATGCCACCTGGGAGTATGCAATGGCGCTGAAGGAACACTATCCTAATATACTGGCATGGGGGCAAGCCGAATCTCAAGCAGGGGGAGATGTCAGCGACCCAAATGCCACTATTTCTACACGCGCCAAGGTTGCGACCACGACAACCAACAAGACACCTAAAGGCGCTGTTGTGGCAACCGATCCTGCTGCATCCACCAATCAAGGTGAAGGGTGCGTCATCAGTCGTCCACGTCAGATAGTTCAGCCCAACCATAGGTATGTGGGTCTCGAGTGGACCAACACTACTTAAGGCGAGAAGGATAGGAGGAAAGGCATCCCCGAAGGATCAGGAAGAAGACACTGGCTCGGCTGAATTCTGTTTTCATCGTTCCTCTCTCATTGGTCAAACAAACTGTATCTGTGTGAGTGTAAGAAGTGAATGGTAAACTAGATCGAGATTGATCCCCTAACACCACCATAGCTTGGAACATACTGAGTGCTTTATATCATGTGGTTAACGGATGACAACTATTTATGGATTTGGTCATTCCTCATTGTTAGGATTTAATTAATTATGTTAATTCCATCTTTTCTTAATTAGCAAGGCGTTTACTATTTGGCAAGGTGGTTGCTCATGCCCCTTTGTAGAGGCACCCCTTGAAGTCATCCTTTTTTAATCCTAGTAGAAGGCATCATCATCAATATAGATTACACATAATTTCATTAGGGTGCTACTCTACGTTGGTCCGCCGGCCAGAGATTCCATTGGTCAGCCTGGAGCCTTTTGATTTAGATGTGCGTAACCGTCAGATCAATCAGCAGCTTGTTCCATGACAGGTTTCCAACAAAACAGAAAAAACATAAGCTCACGCACATGGCGGATGCACTCGCCCTACCCGCATCTGCCGGCCATAGATGTTGCGGGAGATCCTTGGTTGCCTAGCCTCGTCCCTAACAACCACTGCTTCCAGGCCACCCCATCGCTCGTCCTCTAACAGGTCATTGCCGTTGCTGTGGTTCGGAGTTCCCTATCATGGTGTCTCCACTTCTGCTCCCGTCATCTTCTTTGTGTTCATGTCGTGTGCCCCTGCACCTCCTCCCTCTCGTATCCTCCGCATGCTTCTACTTCAGCACTGGCCAACTCGCCGGCGGTAGCCCCACGACTTCCCCATGGCCGCATCTCTGAACTCGTTCGTGGACACCGTTGTAGCAATAATCGACACTGATTGTAGCAAAAATCGACACCGGTTGTAGCAAAAAAATTGCTAGATGACCGTGGCTACAACTCTGACGAACTCGGGTTGCAACTCTGACGAAAGTGGATGCAACCTTTTTAGTGGACGCTTGTAGCAAAAGTCGACACCGGTTATAGCAAAAGATCACTTGATGACCATGCCTACAACTTAGGCAAACTCAAGTTGCAAATTTGATGAATGTGGATGCAACTTTTTTAGTGGACGGTTGTAGCAAAAATCGACATCAGTTGTAGCAAAAAATCGCTGGATGACCGTGGCTACAACTCTGGTGAACTCGGGTTGCAACTCGGACGAACGTGGATGCAACTTTTTAGTGAACGGTTGTAGCACAATAAGATGTCTATTGTAGCAAAATTCGATGATTGTTTAAGCATGTAGAAAAACTAGAGGACGGTTGAAGGGGAAGGTGCGAGCTAAGATGTCGTCCATGGCGGATGAAAAAGAAAAGGAAGACGATGAAAGGATAAGGCTAGGCAGTTGAGTAGAAAAAGGAGAGAGGGAATATGTGGCTTGGACCCACCAGCCTAACACATCACTTGTGAAGCAGTTTTGCAGGTAGTGGGATGAGCAATGAGCGTTTGATTGTCCTTGATCAAACGTGTTGCACACGACCGACCGAAGACTTGGCCGGTCCGCCGACAGTAATGTTTACCATTTCATTAACTATTCATTGTCTCTTTTCTCTTGTTTTCACTTTGGACACCGATGTTGTACATGATGGCGTTTGCTTCAACGCCAACATTGACCCATTGCTGGTTATGGTGCGTTAGGCTGGTTGTAATGGGAAGTATCATATGATACTACTGTATGATACTACCTTCCTAATGCATAGTATCATATGTTAGTATCATATAGTACTTTATTTATTGTCATGCATGACAGATATTAGCATAGCATTTATTGTGATACGGTGTCATGATATGATACTCAACCTCCTCTTTCTTCATTTAATTCTATGCCCCTCATCAAAATTGTCTAGTTGTCATGCATGATACTATGATACTCCCATTACGACCAGCCTTAGAGCATCTAAGAACCTATACGCATGCGTACGGTTTCGGGCAGGCCTGTTGGCATTGACCAAACAGTCCCCATAATCTATAATCATGCATAGTACCCATATCCCAACACCCAAATCCACACAATGCAAGCAGCTACGGCAAACCATAGTACCATGTCCGAACATCCAAATCCATACAATGCATGCAACTATGTAACATATAGATCACAACACAAACGAGTTCATCAGATAGAGAAATGTAGATAGATTCTCTATTTTTGTACACAAGGTCACTATCAAAATTACAATTTACAACTATATAGGGCCACTAACACTAATTGAGACAAAAATGATAGTGTTTGACTCGTATTAGTATACAGAAATGAAGAGAGTACAAATAAAGAAGACATTGTGGAAGTGGAGATCACCATTTCTTGGCCATGCCCTTGCCCTCGTGGTTCATGGTGTGGTGGTCCATCTCCTCTGTGTACGCGCCCGTCATGAGAGGACGATCATTGTTGTCACCGTCCGAGCTAATGCTGCTGCTCTCTGACGCGGAGGAGATTTGACCCGACGGTTGACGGATGGCACGCCTTTGATCCAGAGCGTGGCATGCCACCTTTGCCTTGCGCTCTCCTTCTCCCTGCGTGCTGGTGGAGCACCTTTGTGTTCATGCATCGGAGGCATCTCGTGTCGGTCTCCGTCGTGGTGAGTGAGCCCCGCATCACCTCATGGGGGAGAGCTCCTCCGGATCCATGGGTATAGAGCGCACGCGTTGCTGGGACGGGTCAGGCTTCGCTGCGGCTGTTGCCCACTGTCGCTCACATCAGGCGGGTTTTGTCTGTGACTCCGGCATGCGCATGCGCACGAGAGCCGCGGGCACGAGCACCCAATTCTGTGCAGGCCATGTAGGTGGTTTCAAAGGGGAGGGGTGGGGGTCGTGCTCCGGATTTGGAGTAAGGCAGTGCGGGACGAGCAAGCACGACCTGCATTGCAGCAGCGCGGGCCGAAGGAGCTTGCGGTGGACATCACTGAGCTCAAGTTCTCGCCGATGTCCAGCCGCGATCGTTCAATGGTGATGCAAAGCACGAACTCGCCATCGTTGGGCGCATTGCTGTCGGAGCCGAAGACCTCTTCACGTGCCCATCCTAATCCATGGGATTGGTCTTGCTGTCGAACTTGACAATGGCGGAGGAGGCAAAGAGATTTGGGGAAAAGTGAAGAAGACAGGGAGTGAAGAGGGTGAGTGAACCGAGAGAGTGACTAGGGTTTGTCCGAGAGGGTGGGTTTTGTGGGGACCGTAGTGGGGGCAATGCGAACCATAGCGGGTTATGCCTATGGAACGAGCTTGCAGGGGCGTGTCTAGGTGTCCCCATATCCACCCAATATTTGGGCTAGAGATGAGTGTCGGTTAGTCCGGGTGTTTGGGCCGGCTATGGGTAACCCGGTTGGGTGGCCAAAAACAGTCTGGGCATTGTCCGACAGCCCGTTCAGATGATTTGGGGTGGTTGTCATGGATTTGTCACGGCAGATGTCCGGGTCAATTGACAAGTTCGAGGACATCGCTAAGGCAGTGAACTCAAAGGGGTTGATCGGAATCGAGAGACAAGGGTTTATCAAGATTCGGCCCCTCGGAAAGAGGTAAAAGCCTACGTCCTGCTTGTGTTGTATTGATTGTGTATCAATTACAAGGGAGTGAGTTCGCTTGACCTAGCTCCTGATCAATTGTTTCGTGGTCTAAGCCGCCCAGGTAAGCTGCCCTTATATACATGGGTCAAGGCCCTGGGCTTACAAGAGTCCGAGTTGGGTTAAACTAAACAACCGACCTCACCTCTAACTAAATATGCCTTATCTAACAAGTCACTCCCGACGGCTCATGTCCACCGGGTTACATCTGGTCCTCTGGCTCTGGGCCCTCCGGCCTAGTGGTTATGCTTCCTCCCAGAGTTACTGTAATCCGCCAACCGCATGACCCGGCCCCAGATGGGCAGGTCTCACCCTGGGTGTATATCCCCAACATTAGGCCCAGATTGATTTGAACCACTTCATGTCAATCTTCAAGTCTTCTAGTTGGCGAGTCTTGCCTTCTCTTGAAGTCTTCACAACCCATCGAAAATGGGCAATCCTTGCATCTGACAAGCTGTCATGACCCGCTGTGACGTCATTTGGCAAAATCAAAAAGATTCCTCTGATGTCAGAACAGATCTGTCGTCATTAAAATGACCAGCCCAAAAATCGAGGCGTCTTCTTAGTATAATCATCAACGTGCTCCCTCGATTCCCGCACCGGACCATTGGAAAGACCATCATACCCTTATAAATAGACGCGGGGGCTATCACTTTCATTTTCCCCTCCCCGCCATCTTCTTCTTCTTCCTTAGAGCACCTGCGCCGCCGGAACCAGCCATGCCGCCCGGTCTCGCCGTCTTCACCAATACTGGCCGCTGCATCAACCTGAGACGAACTAGAGCTTCCGCACGTTCACCGCACTCTCTAGGTTTGAACATTGCTCCCCATCAGATGTGCATTAGGTTTTTCTCGCATCCATGGAGTCCATCGAGTTCATCGTTCTTCGCGGAAGCATTCCTTATCCATTAGTTTGAAAACATCTTCAAGGCTTCATGGTACCACGGAAATCACACATTTGCTTGCTCGGCACTCAGATGCGCTTGTTTGTAAATCTGCAGCCTCGTAATAATTCAAGTATTGGCCATCTGTTCTTCCGCCAGGCTTTTTAGGGCTAGAATATTTTTCATTTTCCTTTGCCTGTATATCCTAAATCCATGGTTGTAGGTGTGGAAACGGCTTGTCAACACTTAGCAACTTTCCGACCTGCATAGATAGCTTGACCCGCCCACAGTCTACCGGCTCACTGCGTTTCCTCGTAAACCATTTCGGCGGCTCATAATTTTTATTGACCCGGCAAATGCAGCTACCATTTATTACCATGACAACCTTAGTCAAAATGTATTTTTGAGCCGCCAAATGTTCATGCCTTTCCGTAGCTTCCTAAGCCGCCACCATGTCAAGGACTCCGTCTACTTGCAACTGGGTACGGTCCGGAGTGATCGAGGAAAATCTCAATGAGTTCGTCACCATGGGAGTTCTGCCGGCACATGACGTTATCCATTGACAGGTTCCAAGCAGCGAGACCACCCCTAAGCCCAAAGATGGGGAGGTCATCGTCTTTACGGACCATCTCCTCCGGGGTTTGTCTCCATCCGGATCAAAAAATTTCCGGGACGTCTTACACGCTTTCAACTTGCACCCCCAAGACATTGGTCCAAATTCTGTCACCAATATGTGTCAATTCCAAACCTTCTGTGAAGCCTACCTCCAAGAAGAACCATCTGTTGATTGACTCAAAGAATAATTTTATGTCAACCGCCAAACTGTTATGGCAGATGGGTTAAGTCTTAAGCTTGGAGGCGTAACCCTTCAGAGGCGGAGGGACATACTCTTTCCAGCAGCAATCCTGTCGAGTCATCCCAAAGAGTGGAACAAGACTTGGTTCTATTGCCAAGACATTTCACTAGAGGGGGAGAATCCACTACCGGGTTATCGTCCTTACCGGCTCAGCATAGATACAGAGCTTCCAAATCGGATGTCAGCTGCCGAACGTGCTCAATATGCCACCACCTTTTCCAAAGTCAGGGCCTTGTTGGTGAATGGGCTGACGGGTGTTGATCTAACCCGCTGCTAGGTCTCTTGGAGGATTCTGCCGCTAAGTCGCCGAAATGCCTTGATGTGCCAGTATTCTGGTAACGTGGATGACCCTCAATGCTGCAATCAGACTCCCTTAACAGATCAAGACCTCAGCACCATTGTCAAGTCTCTGCTAGGGGAAACATTAGCCGCCTGCAGCAAGACTAGCTTGAGCCCCTTCTATGCTCTTAACCCGACTTCGGATGTAAGTCTTTTCATTTTAACCTTCATCCATTCTTTTAACTCCACATCTTAATAACCCTTCTTGTTGATCTGCTTTATCTCTTGTAGGCCGGCTCTTCCTTCTGGAATAAACTGCTGTCCTCAAAAAAGGAGAGCAAGGTCCCTAAGGCCTCAAAACTGAAGGCGTAGTCCCACAAACGGAAACAGTCAATTGAAGAGCTATTTTACATAGACGATTCAGAGGTAGAACTTGACTCCCTTGGCCTTATGTTCATGCAAATTATTGATAATCATCACTCATAGGAAGAAGCTGAAACCAGCCATGCCAATATTGCCTAGGTAATCATTGTCTCTTTTGAGTCGGACTTTTCACCAATAAAGAAAACACAACGAGCTGTACGAAAGGTAAAGAGGTCCCGTCCTTTTTCTTACTTGAGTTGTAACTTTCTTTTGAAGAAATAACAAGATGATAGCAGACGTGAGACCTGGAGCACCGACTCTGGAGATCTTTTATCTAGCTTACCCAATGAGCCGAATCCTCGAAAACACCGCACCGAGGTAACTCTTTGTCTTGAACTTATTCTGTCTGATACCATTCTTGCAATTGACTAATTGGTTTATCAATGCTAACTTTTCGAGGATTCGCCTCCTTCTTCTAGTGATTTGACCGCTTCAAAGCTGCCCCCTTTACTATTAATCCAGGGTATGTGTTTCTATGCTCCGAAAAGCATTCAATATGTCCTACTTTACCATGGTATATCCAAAATTGCCTTTACCCATAGGGCTCAAGTTAAACGAAGAAAAGGGGCCGGGTCATCTGCCACTCCTGATATTCAAGGTCCGGAGCTTCCCACACCCAACATACCTGAGTCTCATACTGAGCCTTCCGAGGCAACCAAAAATGCTCATGAAGAAGTTCCTTCACATGCTAAGCCGTCTGCCATGGATGTTGAAGCTCCCGAAGTTCACCCTGATTCTGCTCCTAAGCCACCCAGCCCCCGACCATCAGCTGAACATGAGGCTGTTGGAAATATGCCCTAGAGGCAATAATAAAATGGTTATTACTGTATTTCCTAGTTCATGATAATTGTCTATTATTCATGCTATAATTGTGTTAACCGGAAACCGTAATACATGTGTGAATACATAGACCACAACGTGTCCCTAGTGAGCCTCTAGTTGGCTAGCTCGTTGATTAATAGATGGTCTCGGTTTCATGACCATGGACATTGGATGTCGTTGATAACGGGATCACATCATTAGGAGAATGATGTGATGGACAAGACTCAATCCTAAGCATAGCACAAGATCGTGTAGTTCGTTTGCTAAAGCTTTTCAATGTCAAGTATCATTTCCTTAGACCATGAGATTGTGTAACTCCCGGATACCGTAGGAATGCTTTGGGTGTGCCAAACGTCACAACGTAACTGGGTGGCTATAAAGGTACACTACGGGTATCTCCGAAAGTGTCTGTTGGGTTGACACGAATCGAGACTAGGATTTGTCACTCCGTGTGACGGAGAGGTATCTCTGGGCCCACTCGGTAAGACATCATCATTATGAGCTCAATGTGACTAAGGAGTTAGTCACGGGATGATGTATTACGGAACGAGTAAAGAGACTTGCCAGTAACGAGATTGAACAAGGTATGCGGATACCGACGATCGAATCTCGGGCAAGTACCATACCGATAGACAAAGGGAATTGTATACGGGATTGATTGAATCCCTGACATCATGGTTCATCCGATGAGATCATCGTGGAGTACGTGGGAGCCAACATGGGTATCCAGATCCCGCTGTTGGTTATTGGCCGGAGAGGTGTCTCGGTCATGTCTACGTGTCTCCCGAACCCGTAGGGTCTACACACTTAAGGTTCGATGACACTAGGGTTATAGGGAAAAGGTATACGTGATTACCGAAGGTTGTTCGGAGTCCCGGATGAGATCCCGGACGTCACGAGGAGCTCCGGAATGGTCCGGAGGTAAAGATTGATATATAGGAAGTCCAGTTTTGGTCACCGGAAAGTTTTCGGGCTCATCGGTATTGTACCGGGAGTGCCGGGAGGGTGCCGGAGGACCCCCGGGAGGGGGTGACGACCAAAGGACCTCATGGGCCCTTAGAGGAGGTGTGCCAGCCCATATTGGGCCAGCCAATACCTTCTAGAAAGGGCCCATGCGCCAGGGATCTGGAGATAGAGGCAAAAGGGATTTAAAAAGGGGGGGGGGGTCCACCTCCCGTGTGGGAGGAGGACTCTCCCCCCCACTTCGGCCGAATCCCTCCTCCTTGGAGGAGGGGCCAAGCCAGCCCTCCCTCTCCTTCCTCCTATATATATGCAAGGGTTTGGGCAGGTTTGAGACGACGAACTCTTTCTCTCTCGCTGCAGCCCTATTCTGCTTCTTCCTCCTCCGCAGTGCTTAGGCGAAGCCCTGCCGGGATACCTTGCTACTCCACCACCACCACGCCGTCGTGCTGCTGCTGGAGCTCTTCCCCAACCTCTCCTTCCTCCTTGCTGGATCAAGGCGTAGGAGACGTAACCGGGCTGCACATGTGTTGAACGAGGAGGTGCCGTCCGTTCGGCACTTGATCGGATCTACCGCGATCTGAATCGATGCGAGTACGACTCCATCAACCGCGTTCTTGTAACGCTTCCGCTTAGCGATCTTCAAAGGTATGAAGATCCAATCTCTCCCCACTCGTTTGCTGGTTTCTCCATAGATAGATCTTGGTGACACGTAGGAAAATTTTGATTTACTACTACGTCTCCCAACAGTGGCATCATGAGCTAGGTCTATGCGTAGAATCTATGCACGAGTAGAACACAAAGCAGTTGTGGGCGTCGATTTTGTTAATATGCTTGCCGTTACTAGTCTTATCTTGATTCGATGGTATTGTGGGATGAAGCGGCCCGGACCAACCTTACACGTACGCTTACGTGAGACCGGTTCCACCGCCTGACATGCACCAGTTGCATAAGGTGGCTAGCGGGTGTCTGTCTCTCCCACCTTAGTCGGATTGGATTCGATGAAAAGGGTCCTTATGAAGGGTAAATAGCAATTGGCATATCACGTTGTGGTTTTGGCGTAGGTAAGAAACGTTCTTGCTAGAAACCTATAGCAACCACGTAAAAACTTGCAACTACAAATTAGAGAACGTCTAACTTGTTTTTGCAGCATATGCCTTGTGATGTGATATGGCCAGAAGGATGTGATGTGATGCATTGTGATGTATGAGATTGATCATGTTCTTGTAATAGGGTTCACGACTTGCATGTCGATGACTATGACAACCGGCAGGAGCCATAGGAGTTGTCTTATTTATTGTATGACCTGCGAGTCAATCACAAACGCCATGTAATTACTTTACTTTATTGCTAAGCGTTAGCCATAGCAGTAGAAGTAATAGTTGGCGAGACAACCTCATGAAGACACAATGATGGAGATCATGGTGTCATGCCGGTGACAATGATGATCATGGTGCCCCGAAGATGGAGATCATAGGAGCAAGATGATATTGGCCATATCATGTCACTATATTGATTGCATGTGATGTTTATCATGTTTACATCTTATTTGCTTAAAACGACGGTAGTAAATAAGATGATCTCTCAATAAAATTTCAAGAGAAGTGTTCACCCTAACTGTGCACCGTTGCTAAGGATCGTTGTTCCGAAGCACCACGTGATGATCGGGTGTGATAGGTTCTAACGTTCGCATACAACGGGTGTAAGCCAGATTTACACACGCGAAACACTTAGGTTGACTTGACGAGCCTAGCATGTACAGACATGGCCTCGGAACACGGAAGACCGAAAGGTCGAACATGAGTCGTATAGAAGATACGATCAACATGGAGATGTTCACCATGGATGACTAGTCCGTCTCACGTGATGATCGGACACGGGCTTGTTGACATGGATCATGTGTCACTTAGATGACTAGAGAGATGTCTATCTGAGTGGGAGTTCATTGAATAATTTGATTATGTGAACTCGATTATCATGAACTTAGTCTAAAATTGCCTTTAATATCTATATTGTAGATCCAATGGCCAACGCAAATGTCAACCTCAATTTCAACGCGTTCCTAGAGAAAACCAAGCTGAAAGATGATGGAAGCAACTATACGGACTGGGTCCGTGGCTTGAGGATCATCCTCATAGCTTCCAAGAGATTGTATGTCCTTGATGCACCACTAGGTGACCCACCCATTCTCCCAGCGGACCAAGACGTTACGAACGCTTGGCAGTCATGCTGCGATGATTACTCCCTTGTTCAGTGCGGCATGCTTTACAGTTTAGAATCGGGGCTCCAAAAGCGTTTTGAGCAACACGGAGCATATGAGATGTTCCAAGAGCTGAAACTGGTTTTCCAAGCTCATGCCCGAGTCGAGAGATATGACATCTCTGACAAGTTCTTCAGCTGTAAGATGGAGGAGAACAGTTCTGTTAGTGAGCACATCCTCAAGATGTCTGGGCTTCACAACTGCTTGACTCAGCTAGGAGTTAATCTCCCGGATGACTCAGTCATTGACAGAATCCTCCAGTCGCTTCCACCTAGCTACAAAAGCTTTGTGATGAACTACAACATGCAGGGGATGGAGAAGTCCATTCCTGAGTTGTACTCGATGCTCAAATCAGCAGAGGTCGAGATCAGAAAGGAGCATCAAGTGTTGATGGTAAACAAGACCACTAGTTTCAAGAAAGGCAAGGGTAAGAAGAACTTCAAGAAGGACGGCAAAGCTGTTGCCGCGCCCGGTAAGCAAGTTGCCGGGAAGAAGAAGAACAAGGATGGACCCAAGCCTGAGACTGAGTGTTTCTATTGTAAGGGTACCGGTCACTGGAAGCGGAACTGCCCCAAGTACTTAGCGGATAAGAAGGTCGGCAACGTTAAAGGTATATGTGATATACTTGTTATTGATGTGTACCTAACCAGCGCTCGTAGTAGCTCCTGGGTATTTGATACCGGTGCAGTTGCTCACATTTGTAACTCCAAGCAGGAGCTGCGGAATAAGCGAAGGTTGGCAAAGGACGAGGTGACGATGCGCGTCGGGAATGGTTCCAAGGTCGATGTGATCGCCGTCGGCACGCTACCTCTACATCTACCTTCGGGATTAGTTTTAAACCTTAATAATTGTTATTTAGTACCAGCTTTGAGCATGAACATTGTATCTGGATCTCGCTTGATACGAGATGGCTACTCTTTTAAATCCGAGAATAATGGTTGTTCTATTTATATGAGAGAAATGTTCTATGCTCATGCCCCGCTGGTCAATGGTTTATTTTTGATGAATCTCGAACGTGATGTTACACATGTCCATAGTGTGAGTACCAAAAAGTGTAAAGTTGATAACGATAGTCCCACTTACATGTGGCACTGGCGTCTTGGCCATATTGGTGTCAAACGCATGAAGAAGCTCCATGCTGATGGACTTTTGGAGTCACTTGATTTCGAATCATTTGACACATGCGAACCATGCCTCATGGGCAAGATGACCAAAACTCCGTTCTCCGGAACAATGGAGCGAGCAACTGACTTGTTGGAGATAATACATACCGATGTATGCGGTCCAATGAGTGTCGAGGCTCGCGGTGGCTACCGTTATGTTCTCACCCTCACTGATGACTTGAGCAGATATGGGTATGTCTACTTAATGAAACACAAGTCTAAAACCTTTGAAAGGTTCAAGGAATTTCAGAGTGAGGTCGAGAATCAACGTGACAGGAAAATAAAATGCCTACGATCTGATCGTGGCGGAGAATATTTAAGTCACGAGTTTGACACGCACCTTAGGAAATGTGGAATTGTTTCACAGCTCACGCCGCCAGGCACACCTCAGCGAAATGGTGTGTCTGAACGTCGTAGTCGCACTCTATTGGATATGGTGCGATCTATGATGTCTCTTACCGACTTACCGCTATCATTTTGGGGATATGCATTAGAGACTGCCGCGTTCACTTTAAATATGGCACCGTCTAAATCCGTTGAGACGACACCGTATGAATTATGGTTTGGAAAGAAACCTAAGCTGTCGTTTCTAAAAGTTTGGGGTTGCGATGCTTATGTGAAGAAACTTCAACCTGAGAAGCTCGAACCCAAAGCGGAAAAGTGTGTCTTCATAGGATATCCCAAAGAGACTATTGGGTATACCTTCTACCTACGATCCGAAGGCAAAGTCTTTGTTGCCAAGAATGGATCCTTTCTCGAGAAAGAGTTTCTCTCGAAAGAAGTAAGTGGGAGGAAAATGGAACTTGATGAGGTAATTGTACCTTCACTCGAACCGGAGAGTAGCGCAGCACAGGAAGTTGTTTCTGTGGAGCCTACACCGGCTAGAGAGGAAGTTAATGATGATGATCATGAAACATCAGATCAAGTTGCTACTCGAAGGTCCACTAGGACACGTTCCACACCAGAGTGGTACGGTAATCCTGTCCTAGAGATCATGTTGTTGGACAACGGTGAACCTTCGAACTATGAAGAAGCGATGGCGGGCCCGAATTCCGACAAATGGCTTGAGGCCATGAAATCCGAGATAGGATCCATGTATGAGAACAAAGTATGGACTTTGGTGGACTTGCCTGATGATAAGCGAGCCATTGAAAATAAATGGATCTTTAAGAAGAAGACTGACACAGACGGTAATGTGACTGCCTATAAAGCTCGGCTTGTCGCTAAGGGTTATCGACAAGTTCAAGGAGTTGACTACGATGAGACATTCTCACCCGTAGCGATGCTAAAGTCTGTCCGAATCATGTTAGCAGTTGCCGCATTTTATGATTATGAGATCTGGCAAATGGACGTCAAAACGGCATTCCTTAATGGCTTCCTCAAGGAAGAACTGTATATGATGCAGCCGGAAGGTTTTGTCGATCCTAAAGATGCTAACAAGGTATGCAAGCTCCAGTGCTCCATCTATGGGCTGGTGCAAGCATCTCGGAGTTGGAACATTCGCTTTAATGAGGTGATTAAAGCGTTTGGGTTTGTACATGTTTATGGAGAACCCTGTATTTACAAGAAAGTGAGTGGGAGCTCTATAGCATTTCTTATACTGTATGTGGATGACATGCTGATAATGGGAAATAATATAGAACTCTTGGAAAGTATCAAGGCCTACTTGAATAAGTGTTTTTCAATGAAGGACCTTGGAGAAGCTGCTTACATATTAGGTATTAAGATCTATAGAGATAGATCAAAACACCTCATTGGTCTTTCACAAAGCACATACCTTGAAAAGATATTGAAGAAGTTCAATATGGATCAGTCCAAGAAGGGGTTCTTGCCCGTGTTGCAAGGTGTGAGATTGAGTACGACTCAATGCCCGACCACGACAAAGGATAGAGAAGAGATGAGTGCCATCCCCTATGCTTCAGCCATAGGCTCTATCATGTATGCCATGCTGTGTACCAGACCTGATGTGAACCTTGCCATAAGTTTGGTAGGGAGGTACCAAAGTGATCCCGGAGCGGAACACTGGACAGCGGTCAAGAATATCCTGAAGTACCTGAAAAGGACAAAGGACATGTTTCTCGTTTATGGAGGTTCCGAAGAGCTCGTCGTAAAGGGTTACGTCGATGCTAGCTTCAACACAGATCCGGACGACTCCAAGTCGCAAACCGGATACGTGTATATTTTGAATTGAGGGGCAGTGAGCTGGAGCAGCAGCAAGCAAAGCATCGTGGCAGCATCTACATGTGAAGCGGAGTACATAGCTGCTTCGGAAGCAGCAAAGGAGGGAGTTTGGATGAAGGAGTTCATCACCGACCTAGGAGTGATTCCGAATGCGTCGGGCCCGATGACTCTACTCTGTGACAACACTGGAGCTATTGCCCTTGCGAAGGAGCCCAGGTTTCACAAGAAGACAAGACACATCAAGCGCCGCTTCAACTCCATCCGTGATTACATTCAGGAGGGAGACATAGATATTTGTAAAGTGCATACGGATCTGAATGTCGCAGATCCGTTGACTAAACCTCTCTCACGAGCAAAACATGATCAACACCAGAATGCTATGGGTGTTCGATTCATCACAATGTAACTAGATTATTGACTCTAGTGCAAGTGGGAGACTGTTGGAAATATGCCCTAGAGGCAATAATAAAATGGTTATTATTGTATTTCCTAGTTCATGATAATTGTCTATTATTCATGCTATAATTGTGTTAACCGGAAACCGTAATACATGTGTGAATACATAGACCACAACGTGTCCCTAGTGAGCCTCTAGTTGGCTAGCTCGTTGATCAATAGATGGTCTCGGTTTCATGACCATGGACATTGGATGTCGTTGATAACGGGATCACATCATTAGGAGAATGATGTGATGGACAAGACTCAATCCTAAGCATAGCACAAGATCGTGTAGTTCGTTTGCTAAAGCTTTTCAATGTCAAGTATCATTTCCTTAGACCATGAGATTGTGTAACTCCCGGATACCGTAGGAATGCTTTGGGTGTGCCAAACGTCACAACGTAACTGGGTGGCTATAAAGGTACGCTACGGGTATCTCCGAAAGTGTCTGTTGGGTTGACACGAATCGAGACTGGGATTTGTCACTCCGTGTGACGGAGAGGTATCTCTGGGCCCACTCGGTAAGACATCATCATTATGAGCTCAATGTGACTAAGGAGTTAGTCACGGGATGATGTATTACGGAACGAGTAAAGAGACTTGCCAGTAACGAGATTGAACAAGGTATGCGGATACCGACGATCGAATCTCGGGCAAGTACCATACCGATAGACAAAGGGAATTGTATACGGGATTGATTGAATCCCTGACATCGTGGTTCATCCGATGAGATCATCGTGGAGTACGTGGGAGCCAACATGGGTATCCAGATCCCGCTGTTGGTTATTGGCCGGAGAGGTGTCTCGGTCATGTCTACGTGTCTCCCGAGCCAGCCCTCCCTCTCCTTCCTCCTATATATATGCAAGGGTTTGGGCAGGTTTGAGACGACGAACTCTTTCTCTCTCGCTGCAGCCCTATTCTGCTTCTTCCTCCTCCGCAGTGCTTAGGCGAAGCCCTGCCGGGATACCTTGCTACTCCACCACCACCACGCCGTCGTGCTGCTGCTGGAGCTCTTCCCCAACCTCTCCTTCCTCCTTGCTGGATCAAGGCGTAGGAGACGTCACCGGGCTGCACGTGTGTTGAACGCGGAGGTGCCGTCCGTTCGGCACTTGATCGGATCTACCGCGATCTGAATCGCTGCGAGTACGACTCCATCAACCGCGTTCTTGTAACGCTTCCGCTTAGCGATCTTCAAAGGTATGAAGATCCAATCTCTCCCCACTCGTTTGCTGGTTTCTCCATAGATAGATCTTGGTGACACGTAGGAAAATTTTGATTTACTACTACGTCTCCCAACAGAGGCTTCTTATGAAGTAGTTGTCACTAGGACAACTTATGAACCTCCAGCTCCCTCACACGCATTATCAAAACATATCAAAGAAGATGATGTGGCTCCCTTGAAGGAAGAGAAAACTCCATCCGATCTTTCAAATCTGGATAAGCTCACCGCCGATGAACTGCACAGTGGCTACTTGAGCCGCTTGTTTGCCAGCCGTGACATGGAGGCTAGCTTGATTGCCACAATGAAGAAATAATATGAGGTACTGAAGTTATCTTGCCTCTTTGTACATATATACTTATGCAGCCCTAAAGAGCCGGGTGATTTTTCCAAGGATCAGCTGGGTCTTCCAATCATTTAGCAATCTTTCATAGAATTGCCATGTAGCCCCCAAGGTCTGGGTCATTACCTAAGTAATGAGCCGGCACTGATGTATAACTTAAAAGCCAAATGTAGCACCCAAGGGCCGGGTCATTACCTAAGTAATGAGCCGGCACTAAAGTATAAATTAAGAGCCAAATGTAGCCCCCAAGGGCCGGGTCATTACCTAAGTAATGGGCCGGCACTTAAGTATAACTTAAGAGCCAAAAGTGCACTAAGGAAAATTTTGATTTACTACTACGTCTCCCAACAGAGGCTTCTTATGAAGTAGTTGTCACTAGGACAACTTATGAACCTCCAGCTCCCTCACACGCATTATCAAAACGTATCAAAGAAGATGATGTGGCTCCCTTGAAGGAAGAGAAAACTCCATCCGATCTTTCAAATCTGGATAAGCTCACCGCCGATGAACTGCACAGTGGCTACTTGAGCCGCTTGTTTGCCAGCCGTGACATGGAGGCTAGCTTGATTGCCACAATGAAGAAATAATATGAGGTACTGAAGTTATCTTGCCTCTTTGTACATATATACTTATGCAGCCCTAAAGAGCCGGGTGATTTTTCCAAGGATCAGCTGGGTCTTCCAATCATTTAGCAATCTTTCATAGAATTGCCATGTAGCCCCCAAGGTCTGGGTCATTACCTAAGTAATGAGCCGGCACTGATGTATAACTTAAAAGCCAAATGTAGCACCCAAGGGCCGGGTCATTACCTAAGTAATGAGCCGGCACTAAAGTATAAATTAAGAGCCAAATGTAGCCCCCAAGGGCCGGGTCATTACCTAAGTAATGGGCCGGCACTTAAGTATAACTTAAGAGCCAAAAGTAGCCCCCAAGGGCCAGGTCATTACCTAAATAATGAGTCGGCACTTAAGTATAACTTAAGTGCCAAAAGTAGCCCCCAAGGGCCGGGTCATTACCTAAGTAATGAGCCGACACTTAAGAAAAAGTCGAGATACATTGGCCCCCAAGTGTCAAGTAAATTGCTTGCAATCTGCTTGAGACTTAAATTTTGCACCAAATTTTGATGTAAAACTGTATGAGCCGGACCAGCGGCTTAAAATTTAATAATCCTTCTTTGTGCAGGAATCCTTAACCAGCGCTGAATCAGTAGCAGCAGACCTGAAGAAGAACTTGGCTTTGCAACAAAGTGGCCGACCAGAGACGAAAGAAAAATGGCGGCTCTGCTCCATTGAGGTTGAAAAGGTCAAAACAGAATTTGAAAACTTCAAGAAAACTGTTGAGTCTAGCCAAGCCGCCCTAGCCAAACGCGCTAAAGAAGCAGAGGGACGACTTAAAACAACTGTTGAAGAGGTGAACACTTTGAAGGGCCACATCTCTCGCATGGCTGGGACTGTCTTTGGTAAGTATTCCTTGTCAAACTTTGTTGAAAATCCTTCCCGGTGACTCATAAACCTTCTGCCTTGATTGTAGGCGAGCGAAGCCGCCAACTGTCTAGCAATAGCCTGATGGCGCTCAAGGCCGTATTCACCTTAAAGGAAAAATTATACGTCGGGTCTCTAATCACTATCAAGGCCGTCATGTCTGCAAAGGGTCCAAAATTCATGAAGTGCGTGATTGATACCCTGTCCACCATTCCTATGCAAGTGGAGGAATTGAAGAGATCAGCCGCCCATTTGGGTGCCATGTCCGCTTTAAGCCAGTCACTGGCTTATGCCGAAGAGCTCAATCTAGATGAAATGATGAACGGCTTTTCCTAAACTGAAAGATGATGGCTTGGAATTCACAGAAGAAGACTACTCCCGCTACCATAAAGCATCCCGGGTTCTTGCAAGTCGGCTGGCTGCAGAAGCTGACCTACCAGAGTACCAGGCGGCTTACTCTGAAGGTAACAGGTGGATCAAAGGACCCACTTTTGAAGCAAGGAACCTAATTCCTCAATGTCGTAAGCATATCTTCGCTCCTGATGTTGACCTGTCTCCAATCATGCATGATGAAGCTATGCTTGAAGCTTTGACCGATTGCAATTGGGATGTGTACAATCTCCAGATCAAGGACCACGAAGACCCGACGCAAGATGACCCGGTGGCGAGTTAAAGAGAGAAATCTACATCATGTAACCCGGCTTTATTATTCCTCCATCGTCAAAAACTTTAATTCTTGGGGCTATTGAATAGCCTTGTAATAGTTGTAGAAAACTCTTGACTGCGTGTTCCTGCACTTTTGATGCTTATGCTTGAAAGCTCTGCTGGCGACTCAGCCAACTCAACTCTTAACATCGGAGCACTTTAGCTGTTTTGACTCCCCAGGCGGCTTATATTCCATGGGCCGAGCCAAAAATTTCCCAAGACTTACAACCTCTCCATGAAAGTACCTGCCAGAACAAACAATTGTACGCCTCATCCTATAAGCTGGCTTTAAAGGCACGACAGGATAAGACAACTCTTGTTCCCCTTTTTTTATAAAAACATTTTTGTTTCTGAAGAAATGAGGCATAAAGCCTAAGAACTTGTAAACTAGGCCTCACGGGACATAAATCTGTCATTTAAACCTTAGCAAGTTCAGGGTCTTTTAAAGATTGACACTGCTAAGAGTACGAACAGGCCACATAGTGGAGGGGATATGGTAGACAAGACGAGTTTGTCCTCGCTCACTGTAAGCCGGCTCTCTCATGACAAAAGCCACCATTTAAACCTTGACAAGTTCAGTGTCTTTGTGCGAGATTAACTTTAAAAAAGTTTAGGGTCTCTTATCAAGATTAACTGTCAAGAGTTCGGTGGGTCACATGGTGGAGTAGCAAGTTGCAAACAGGCAGGTATAACTCGAAGATGGCGGAAAGCCGGGTCAAGAGGAGGTAATAAGCTTAACCCATAGGGCCGAAAGCCCCCAAGTGACCAATTTAAAGGATCAACTCATTTTCTAGTTTAAATCTGGACAAGAGGGTTTAAAAGCCCTCCTTATAGTACCAGATTAATGATCGACTCATGATGGCATAGAAAGCCTGGCCAGAGGGGGTTTAAAAGCCCCCAAGTGACCTGATGAAGGATTAACTCCTTTGTATGACACTCAGTGTGAGGAACACGGCAGAGGCCCCTAATCACGGGGTGCCCACTTTATTATATCATAAAAGATGGTTTGTACAATGACAAAGGTATGTACATTGATGAAAGCCGTCTGGCGACTTAAATATAGTATGGACGAAGGTGAGCAATATTCCACGGTCTCTTCGTCTCTTCACCAGAAGTGTGAGATTTGTCCCTCTCCCGTATATCTATGAGGTAATAAAACCCGTTGTTGAGATTTCTGCTGATCACAAATGGTCCTTCCCACGGAGGTGACAACTTGTGCATATCTAACTGGTCTTGAATCAAACGGAGTACTAAGTCGCACTCTTGGAACGTCCTGGTCTTGACCCCGCGGCTATGATAGCGACACATGTCTTGCTGATAAATAGCTGAACGAGCTGCTGCAAGATCCCGCTCTTCATCCAAGGTATCCAAGCATCCTGACACGCCGCCTCATTGTCAGCTTCCACGTAAGCCGCCACCCCGGGCGAGTCATGACGAATATCATTGGGGAGAACAACCTCTACGCCATAGACCATGAAAAAAGGCATGAAGACTGTAGACCTATTAGGGGTGGTTCTTATGCTTCAAAGAACAGACGACAACTACTCCACCCAACAACCCGGCATGCACTCCAAAGGAACCATAAGCCGGGGTTTAATACCTCTCAAAATTTCTTTGTTAGCACGCTCAGCTTGACCATTAGACTGGGGGTGAGCTACTGAGGATACATCAAGGCGTATATGTTCCTCATCACAGAAATCCTTCATAGCCCCCTTGGACAGATTTGTGCCATTATTAGTGATGATACTATGTGGATAACCAAAACAAAAAAAATCAGCTTTTTGACAAACTGAACCACCATTGCAGCATCACATTTACTGACCGGCTCAGCCTCAGCCCACTTAGTAAACTTGTCAACCGCCACCAAGAGGTGGGTCTTCTTACCCTTGGACCTTTTGAAATGTCCTACCATATCAAACCCTAGACCGCAAATGGCTAGGTGATTGGAATCATCCGTAGTTCTTGAGACGACACATGAGCACGATGTCCAAATTTCCGAGACCCGCCAGACTTACTGACTAAGTCCTCTGCATCTTTATGAGTCGTTAACTAGTAAAAACCGTGGCGGAAAGCCTTGGCCACCAATTATTTTGACCTGGCGTGATGACCACAATCGCCAACATGGATTTCTTGTAAGATTTCATGGCCCTCATCCGGAGAGACACATCACTGAAAAATGCCAGTCACACTGCGCCGATGCAACTTGCGGTCCTTGATAATCATAGACTTAGACCGCCTTGAGATCTGACGTGCCAGGGTCTCATCTTGAGGTAACTCACTGCGAGTCAAGTTTGCCAGGTAAGGTAGTGTCCAATCGGGGATTGCATGGAGAGCCACCACCAATTCCCCCTCCGGGTCAGGTATTGCCAAGTCTTCCTCTGACAGCAACTTGACTGACGGGTGATGCAATACGTCCAAGAACACATTAGGTGGCACCAACTTACGCTGAGAGCCCAGCCTGGATAACGCATCAGCCGCCTCATTCTTGCGCCGATCAATGTGATCCACTTGATAATCCTTGAACTGGCCAGCAACAATATCAACTGCCTGGCGGTAAGCCGCCATACGCGGGTCTTTTGAGTCCCATGTGCCAGAGACTTGCTGAGCCACTAGATCTAAGTCGCCAAGACATCTGACCCGGCTCAAATTCATCTTCTTGGCCACCCGGAGCCCATGAAGCAAAGCCTCATATTCTGCCGCATTGTTAGTACAAGGAAACATTAGCCTCAAAACATAACATAACTTGTCACTTCGTGGGGAAGTCAGAACAACTCCAGCCCCCGAGCCTTCCAATTGCCTGGATCCATCAAAGTGAATCGTCCAATATGTGTTTCCGACTTCTCCTTAGGCGACTGACTTTCTATCCAATCATTTATGAAGTCCACCAAGGCTTGAGATTTGACAGCCATACGAGGCGCATATTTCAGATTGAGGGGCCCAAGCTCAAGTGCCCACTTAGCAATCATGCCAGTGGCCTCTCTATTTTGGATAATATCTCCCAAGGGGGTAGAACTAACCACCGTGATCTGATGTCCAAGGAAGTAATGCTCGAGCTTGCAATTTGCCATGAACACCCCATATATCAGCTTCTGCCAATGCGGATACCCTTGCTTGGATTCTATCAACACCTCACTAACATAGTAAACCAGCCTCTGGATGGGATACTCTTTTCCTGACTCCTTACGCTCCACAACAATCACGGTGCTAAATGCCCTGTTGTTAGCCACCACGTACAAGAGCAAAGGCTCCTTCTCAGCCGGAGCAGCCAAGACTGGTGACTCAGCCAACTGCTTCTTAAGCGCCTCACGCACCTCATCCTTAGCCTTGCTCCAGACGAAGTCATCTGTCTTTCTCATCATCTAGTATAGAGGAATGGCTTTCTCGCCTAGGCGGCTTATGAACCAGCTTAGTGTAGCAATACGACCCACCAGGCGCTGAACATCATTGACGCATGCCGGCTTAGACAAGGAAGTAATAGCCTTTATTTTGTCCGGGTTAGCTTCAATGCAATGCTCCGAGACTAAGAACCCCAAGAGTTTGCCTGTAGGTACACCGAAAACACACTTTGCCAGGTTAAGCATCATCTTGTAGACCCGCAAATTGTCAAAGGTTTCTTTCAGATCATCCAGCCGAGTCTCCTTCTTCCTTGACTTAACCACAATATCTTCTACGTAAGCGTGAACATTGCGCCCAATCTGACCATGAAGAAAGTTTTGCACACAACGCTGGTAAGGCGCCTGGGCACTCTTAAGCCCAAAAGGCATAGACACATAGCAGAAAGCACCAAAAGGTGTAATAAAAGCCGTCTTCTCTTGGTCTTTAACTGCCATCTTTATCTGGTGATAACCTGAATATGCATGTAGGAAACACAGACTCTCACAACCCTCCATTGCGTCAATGATTTGATCAATACGGGGGAGAGCAAACGGGTCAACCGGACACGCTTTGTTAAGGTCCGTGTAATCCACGCACATACGCCATGACCCGTTCTTCTTAAGCGCCAACACCGGGTTAGTGAGCCGCTCCGGGTGAAATACTTCAACGATGAACCCTGCTACCAAGAGCTAGGCCACCTCTTCGCCAATGGCTTTCCGCCTCTCCTCATTGAATCGGTGTAGAAATTGCTTAACTGATTTAAACTTAGGATCTGATGAGGACATGACTACCTTGGATATGACCAAAAATGTTGCATACATGCATATTTGTGAGGTGATTTCTTATAATAATTATTCAATAATTTATTTATGTTATTTGAAACAAAAATACTTCACCTATTTTTATTTATGCCTAAATGCAGAATGGTCGAACACTTGTATGAACCACGTGTGATGACAAAGGAAGAGGAAATGGTTGGGTGCTATTCAAGAGGTCCTCTAATGTCAAAGGAAACAATTAGGTGTTGTTCAAGAAGTTCTCTTAGGTCACTTTTAGTGCAAGAGAAGATAGAGTCCAAGTCTCTCATGTTTTGGACTCAGATTCGGACTGCACAGACACACCTGTGTCAAAACTCCAACAACTTTTTCATACCGACTCGGAATTGGGTGATTTCCTTTTTGATGGAAACTATATTTCATATGTGTTCCAGTCCAGTTGGAATCACCTTAAAATTCGCCCGGATCGCGGAGATATCGATGAAAAAAATTTGACATTGCAGCAGAATCCGAGTCAAACTACAAGTCTAAAGGTGTTGCATCACCTCCACTTGGGCCCATGGGCCTTGTACGATCTAGGGTTGGTTTTAGGGTGTCTTGGGACGTCCTCCCACCTCCTTGACCGCCACCCCTTGCTCCTATATAAGTAGATCAATCTAGTAGCTTTTCCTTTGGGTTTTGTTTAGTTAAAAGTTAGCCATTGCAACTTCGTGTACTTCGTTTGTGTCCAAGGACCAACTAAGACCGCTTTCGGAACCCCACCATTATCAATATTTCATATAAATTCGCAATATTCACATTGCATTATCATATTCTTGCTTGTTCTTCGATTGCTTCCAGGAATAGACCTTCGTGGTCAGGTTGATCATGCTCCGGCGTGGTCAATAACCTCTTGGAGATTGGTTTAGCGATTGCTAAGGCGCAACGTCATGCACGTTCATAGTTGGATCATCAAAGTCATCTCCACCAAATCGATAGTTATCATCTCATCGAAAGACAGGGACAACTTCGCCTCTATCAAGTGGTATCAGTTTTTAGGTTGCTCGATGAGAATTTCCAGTTATTTCTATATTAGATTTGTTTTTCATACCTATTGCCCTAGAAAAAGCCACAAAAATTTAGATCTATTTATCCTTTGTACAAGCCAATCTGAGTCTTTGCAATTTTCTTTTCAGTGCTTGCATAGTTGAATTATCGGTTGTATCGTCGTGTCGAGTTGCTGGTCTTAGCATCTAGTCCATTAGAGTTTCAAGTTCTGTCCACAGATTGCGATGCCGCCACCACACCATCTTCATCGCCGCTGCCATATACCACCAGCACGCAGCCGTCATCCCTTCCGTTGTTGCCCACCACCATCCGTCCTTTTCCATCACCTGTTTCGGTCATTGTCATTATCACACTTGAGGTCGTTCACGTCTACGCTTGATCCAATCTGCATCTTACCTGATTTGTTGGATAGAAAAAAGTGAGAGAGAAAAAAAGAGAAAAAAGTGAGAAAAAAATTGGTGCGAAAAAATAGAGAAAAAACAAATTTCGAATCTATTTGACTCAAATCTCGTATCTGAATTCGGAGTGAAATCTGTTTTGCGTAGTGTTCAGTAAACGAAGCGTATATTCCTCATAAGAACTTGGAATTGAGTGATCTTTTTGCATACAAAAACTTGGGTCAGTAGCATTCTTGAAATAAATGTCAGAATTTTGACATATTATCTTACATAGGAAAGTTGTAGAGAGAGTTTTGGTATATCCTGCTTGGTGGTCATTTATCATCATTGTCTTTACTCCATTGTGATCTTCACTTATATCTTGCTGTCTAGAGCTAATTCATACCATCCTTTGCTGCTATTTGTCCTATGTTGTGACTTCATTAGTGTTCTAGGCTCACGTCTCTAATACGGTCTAGCCTACAACCAGCACAATATTGCCGTTGAGCGTTTATTCAACATTGCGTCTCTGAATTGATTATTGCTAATCTTTTGCTACCATATATTAAGCCTTCCAAGCTCCACATATTTCTACACCATGTATACATACATTCACCCGGTAATCGCGTTACCCAATCTTCGGAGATATTGACACCGTCAGTTGCCGGTCGCCACCTGCTGCATGGTAAGAATTTGTAAGACATTGATATTTGCTTTACTGTGAGCATTTTACCACCACATCCTAGTAGTTCATAGGAACAATATTCTTGGATCTTTGTTTCTTGTTTCTACTAGTCATGACAAGATCCAGAGTTTTCAATTCATGGGCTTCTTCGATCGTGGGAGACGTGCCACCACAAAAACCGATACGAGAGCTCCAAAGAGATCCAAATGCACATGATCAGGTTAATGTTTCTATACCTCCATTTAATGGCTGATTTAGAACTGCTTTATATATTGAGTGGGAGTTTGAAATTAATGAAATATTTGCTTCCCATAATTTTGTTGCACATAAGAAAGTTAAGGTCGCAGTTGGTTCTTTCACTGGTTATGCTTCAGTTTGGTGGAGCGAATATTGTCGATTACACCATGATATTATACCTACTAATTGGGATGATTTAAAACTTGCCATGAGACACACATTCGTTCCTGCTTATTATACTCGTGACAAGCTTAAAAGTTACAATATTTAAAACAAGGTAGTGAGACCGTAACAAAATATTATGATGATTTACAAACGACGTTGTTGCATTCCTCATTAGAAGAAAGTGGAGAAGATTTTATGGATAGATTTTGGGGGGATTAAACCGTGATATTCAGGAGATACTAATTCATAAAAAGTGTTATTCTATGGATTGTTTGTTTCCTCTTGCTTGCAAAGCTGAACAGGAAATAAATCAACGTGTTGCCCACAAGGAGATAGAGCGCAAGGTGCACATTCCAAGAGTTGATATAGTTGCTCCTTCAACTACTAGGCATACTGTGAGAACCACATCAATTCTTGTCAGGGCTACATCATCTTCACCATGTAACACGTCACCACTGAGAGTGCCTACATCATCTGAGTTGATCATAAGAGGTAATGGCAAAGGTATTGATCTTCCACCTCCACATGAGTATGATGAATGCCTTGTCAATTCCAATGTACCTTGTGATGAGCTACCCATTACTTTGATCACACCACCTATTTTAGAGCACTATGTTCATGATTTTACTTCATCATGTGATCAAATAACTACAATATCAATAATTGTGAGTGCACCCATTGAATTAACTATTGATGAGCAAGAACCATGTGAATCAGAAAGTAAATCAAATTTGGGTCAAATATGTTTGAAAATAATTCTGCCGGTGATTAATCATTTTGATATGATCTCCATTCTTGGTGATAATTCTGTGTCAAATGACATGTTGCATGTTTGCTTATTTAAGCATGTTGTAGCATCTAAATTTGAAATGATTCGCGTTTATTTACCAATATTGGGATGGTTTAATGATGACATTATGAATCTTTTGATATGAATAAGGACTTCACTAATATGTGGAAACCGAGTTGCAATATTGTGATGCCTTCTACTTCTTGTCATAATCTTTTGGCTTTATATTTCATGACATGTGATGAGTGCCCTTTTATGTATGTGTCACATGTGTCACAACTGAGAACAATAAAAATGGATGACATATACATATACAATGTGTACGCCTTTTCTCTTTTGGTAGCCACATTTCAGATTAAGCAACGCCGAGGACGGCCTTGTTTTCAAGAAGGGGAGGATGATGAGGACATGACTACCATGGATACGACCAAAAATATTGCATACATGCATATTTGTGAGGTGATTTATTATAAGAATTATGCAATAATTTATTTATATTATCCAAAAACAAAAATACTTCACCTATTTTTATTTTATGCCTAAATGCAGAATGGTCGAACACTTGTATGAACCACGTGTGATGACCAAGGAAGAGGAAATGGTTGGGTGCTATTCAAGAGGTCCTCTAATATCAAAGGAAACAATCAGGTGCTGTTCAAGAAGTTCTCTCACGTCACTTTTAGCCCGAGAGAAGATAGAGTCCCAGTCTCTCACGTTCTGGACTCAGATTCGGACTACACAGACACACTTGTCTCAAAACGCCAACAACTTTTTCATACGGACTCAGAATTGGTTGATTTTTTCTGGAAACTAGATTTCATATGCGTTCCAGCCCAGTTGGAATCACCTTAAAATTCGTTCGGACCGTGGAGATATAGACGAAACAATCCGACGTTGCAGCACAATCCGAGTCAAACTACAAGTCCAAAGGTGTTGCATCACCTCCGCTTGGGTCCATGGGCCTTGTACGACCTAGGGTTGGTTTTAGGGTGTCTTGGGACGTCCTCCCACCTCCTTGACCGCCACCCCTTGCTCCTATATAAGTAGATCAATCTAGTAGCTTTTCCTTTGGGTTTTGTTTAGTTAAAGGTTAGCCATTGCAACTTCGTGTACTTCGTTTGTGTCCAACGACCAGACTAAGACCGCTTTTGGAACCCCACCATTATCAATACTTCATCTATATTCGCAATATTCAGATTGCATTATCATATTCTTGCTTGTTCTTCGATTGCTTGCAGGAATAGACCTTCGTGGTCAGGTTGATCGTGTTCCGGCGTGGTCAATAACCTCTCGGAGATTGGTTTAGCAATTGCTAAGGCACAATGTCATGCACGTTCGTAGTCGGATCGTCAAAGTCGTCTCCACCAAATCGATAGTTATCATCTCATCGAAAGATCGAGATCCTCGCCTCTATCAGGATCCACATTAAGGTGGTGCTCAACGAGTTCTCTCGGTACACCTGGCATGCCAGAAGGTTCCCATGCAAAGATGTCCCGATTCTCACGGATGAACTCGATGAGCGCACTTTCCTATTTAGGATCCATATTAGCCCCAATAGTGAACTGCTATGATGAGTCGCCAGGTGCGAAGTCCACCAACTTGGTATCATCTGCCACAAACTTAAGCAGCGGCTCAGATTCCATGTTAGGCTTTTTTAACGGGGTCATATCCGCTGGGTCGACATTCTCCTTATAAAACTCGAGCTCTGCCTCCACACAACTTGATTCTGCAATAGCTGCGTCCCCTTCCTCACACTCAGCCTCTGTCTTCCGGTCTCCATGTATCGTGATCGTCCCGTTTAACCCGGGCATCTTGAGCTACAAGTAAACATAGCAAGGCCTAGCCATGAACTTGGCATAAGCCGGTCGTCCAAACAGAGCGTGATATGGGCTTTTAATCTTGACCACTTCAAACCACAGAGACTCCACCCTGTAAATGAATTCATCACCAAAAGCAACCTCCAATGAAATCTTTCCCACTGGATAAGCCGACTTCCCAGGCACCACGCCATGAAAAACTGTTGAAGAAGGCTTAAGATCTTTGTCAAGCAAATTCATCCGGCGGAAAGTGTCATAATACAGAATGTTGATGCTGCTACCTCCATCCATAAGGACCTTGGTGAACACATATCCTCTCACTTGGGGGTGACCACCAGAGCCAATTGCCCTGGGTTATCCACACGCGGAGGGTGATCCTCCCTGGTCCAGGTTATGTCATATTCCGACCACTTTAAGTACCGCGCGAGAGCCGGCATAGCCGTGTTAATTGCCCACTTGCGTAACTTCCGGTCTCGCTCGTCATGGCTGGTTGTAAAGACGTGGTACTGGCCGGAGTTAAGCTGCTTGGGATTACTTTGAAACCCGGACTGGTTATTTTGCTGCTGACCTCCAACGCCAGATTGCTGATTATTCCCTCCATGGTTTCCTTGGCCCTAATGTCCTGAGCCTGAGCCACTCGCACTGAAACCAGACCCGGAAGGACCTCACCCGCCGGATGGCCCACCGGCACTGCCTGGATGCTAGTTGCCACCGTAGTTTTGGTACGCATGATCCAACAATCCTTCCAAGCATGAGTCAGCGGCTGATCCAAGCGGTTATGCTTCAGGCAGGGATCATTCAACATTGCCTCCAAATTAGGAGTCTTGTGCTTAAAAGGCGGCTTGCCATTACCCTTGTCGTGATTATTCCCAGTGTTGGCATTGCCTACTAACTCTGACCCGCCATCCCGGTTCTTTTGCTTTCCGCCATTGCCATTATTATTGTTTCCTCCCCCGTTCTGCGATTGACCCTTGCCATTGTTACTCTTCTTGCCCTTGGCCGATTTCTTATCACCGGAGCCAGGGTCCTTCGTGTTGTCAGAGTCTGCATACTTGGTGAGAGCCATCATGAGTTCCCCCATGTCTTGACATGTGCATTTGAGTCGGCCAAGCTTCTGCATCAAAGGGGTGAAGTGGCAATTTTTCTCCAGGATTAGAACTGCTTGAGATGCTGTGATGTTATTGGAAGAGTGGATGATGGTCAAGGCTCGCTGGACCCAATGATGAGCCGATTCATCCTCACGCTGAACGCAATGATCCAAATCCATAATCGTCATGGGTTGCTTGCACGTTCCCTGGAAATTTTTGATGAACCTCGCCTTTAACTCGGCCCAGGTGTTAATGGTGTTGGGTGGCAAACCTTTTAACCACGTACGAGCCGGCCCCTCTAGCATCATGATAAAGTTGTCATGCCCAAGATGCGCGCCTATCCATATTAAGGCACGGGGGCCTCAACAAGGGATAGATGCGCATCTTGTCGTTCGCAAGTATAGCATCATTACATCATACATACAAGAAGAGATGAGTATATGAGTTGGCTTACACTAGCCACATACTAAATTACAATTCCACACAAGAGTTCAAACATCAATATGAAGTTAGGGTCCGGCTACAAACAAAAACAAACGATAAAAGCAGATGCAATGATACTATCTCGCTAGTCCCGAAGATCACGACCATGGACCTCTACTCATCCGGATAAGTCACGCACATCCTGCCTCTTTCCTCGTCATACTCCCACTGGAGCTGCATCAGATCATCCTGCACGTACTCATCTGTACCTGTACCTGGATTATTGTAGTAATCTGTGAGCCACAAGGACTCAACAATCATGCGCCCAGGTACCGAGACTATTCAAGCTTAAAGGATGGGATGGGGTATGTGTTTAGTTTGCAGCAGTACTAAGCATATATGGTGGATAAACATACGTAACAAGAAGATAAATATGTGGCCTACGATAAACGATCGAATCTAGAATGACCTCTATGAGATCCTGAACACTTACTTACGTCAATCATAAACCCAGCGTGTTCTCTCTCGGATCATGTTCACGAGCAGAGATGATCACGGTTACTCACACAGTTGGTGCATTTTATTTAGAGTTTACTTCAACTTAACTATAACCGGGTGTTAAACAAATATCCAAGTTGCGACATAACCGCGGGCATGGCTTTCCGAAAGATTTGACCCTACAGGGGTGCTCCAACTAGTCCATCACAAATTAACCACACTCCACGGGAATAGTCTCGACCACGGATCTCGTGATTGTCCTAGGCAACTCCAAAGGGATTCCAACACCTCGAGATAACCCGAAGAAAGTCAGAGCCCACAAGCAAGACACTCGATAAAGGTAAAACAAATCCAGCAAGACCACCCGACGTGTCGACGAACCCGATAAGAGCCGCGTATCTCGTTCTCAGGACACGATGGATAAGCTACGCGTACGGAGGCCTGATAGAAATCTCCCGAGTTGCCCCGGGTTGGCCCCGCACAATGCTCTAGTTTGGACCAACACTCATGAGGAGCACTGGCCTGGGTTGTTGATTAATTATCCACGGGGTTGCAAAGCCCTATGCAAATTTTATTAAGTTATTAAGCAAATGTAGTACCAAAGTTGGGTCTTGCCAGACAAGTTTTAATCTCGACCGAATAAACAAGGGGGTCCCGATAACAACCCCGAGCATGTTAGGAGCGCAAAGTATGGAAACATAACACCGGTAACAAGAAACTATGGCGGTATAGCGGAACAAAGCACCTAGCAAAAGGCCAAGCCTTCCACCAATACCAAGATATATATGTGTGTTAAATTAAATAACAGATAATATTGTGATATGCCAAATCCATGTTATCACATGGAACAACCTATACCTGCAACTAGAACGCTATAAGAGGGCTGAGCAGCGATAACTTAGCCAAACAACGGTTTGCTAGGATGTGGAGGGTTAGAGGCTATTATGGCAAATAGGAGGCTGGCATTCAAGTGGTAGGTAGCGCGAAAGTAGCGATAAGAGTGAGACAACTAGCAAGCGAAAATAGTATTGGGATTCAGGTACGATCATCTTGCCTGTTGGTTCTTCAGTGGAACAAGTAGCGGGATCCTCGTAGTTGTACTCGCCTGGCTCTTCGTACTCAGGTTCAACGTTCATGTCTACCCAAAAGAAACAGCAAGAATAAATAAGAAACGAATGTGCAATGCACAAGCAATAATGATGCATGCTTACCTCAAGAGTTTTTAGCATGGCAATCCTAACTAGTCATGTTTCGCATGCGAAGGATTGATTATTAATGAATCTGGACAGAACCTTATGTTAAGTTATTTAGACATGCATGTACATGGCAAATATGGATGCATCATGCAAAAACGATAATAATGCATATGAAGAACGTAAGAAACGGAGTTACGGTTCCCATGATACGCTCACGACAAGATACGAAGGCAAAACACAAGACAAGAAGGACCTGGGCTATTTCTTTGTATTCCAAGGTAGCCACTGGTTAGGCAATGAAAAACCAACCACAATAGAGCCAAATATCAAGCAATTCCATGGAGTATAGCTCCCACCAGTCACAAAACAATAAAACAAGCAATCTGCCACAAAACAGCAACATAGCAACTTACACAGCCAACAACTTGAGCTACAGGAATCCTACAACCACAAACAAGGTATTGGCAGAAACTGCATAACATACTTATCAACTTATCCAAATACACAATCTAGAAAGGAGGCACACATCAATATGCATGAAGCTCACAAGTTGGCATGATGAAACAGAAATCTGGAACTGTGAAAATAACAGTTTTCTGGAATCTGAGTTAACCTGATAGCAAGTTGATAGCAGAAACTAATAGTGTTAGAGACCACCTCATGGCATGAAACTTAACAGGATGCTAGAAGACAACATATACTTCAAATCACTAGCACTGAGCTTGAGCTAATTCACAACATATCACAAGATAGCAACCACTCTTCATGGCATAAAAAATAACAACAGATTCTCAGACTTCGAAATATTTGGCATGGCTGAAAACAGCAACATTTTAGTGGCTACTTGAGAGCATGGTTCCCACTCATTTACAAGTTGATCATGACAAGGATAAATACCATGGCATTCTACACATCGAAGACTACCATATTCATGTTGGCACAAACTTCGTAGCATGCATGGATTAAACATAGCAAAAATGACAAAATGGCATTATGAGATAAAATCTCATTTTGACAAACTTGCTCAAAAGATCAAACCAATAGTACCAATGAATTTCTGGGATTTTTCTACCCCAAATTCATGTATCATACCCATATAGTCACATGGAGCTTCATGGCAAAAACTACATCGCAAAATCATCATCCACTCCTATAAGTGAAAACTTACCCTAAATGCTCATGTGCAAAGATGAACATGTCCAGATTTGGAATTATAGCTATAATTGGAAATGATCTAATTCACACCATAAAACAACAAGACACACATCAACATAGAAAGGGTATGACAAGTGGGGCATGGCCCACTTGTCACACACACATACCCAAACCTACACACACACTACCACACACACACACACATGGCATGCACACACACATGCTACATATGCATAGTGCATATGGACACACCCACACTCATGAACACACCCACACCTATGAGTGTGGGTGCTCAACACACACACACATATGCACACATATATGCACAAGTGCATATATGCACATACACATGCATGTGGCGCCACACTCACACACATACACTCACATACACATGCATTACTAAACAGGAAAGGAAGAAGAAAAGAAAAACACATCTATACATTTATTTTGCACAAACACACATTCATATATACCACATCATAAAATAATAAAATAAAAACAAAAAGGAAAGAAAAAAAGCAAAGGGGGGGGGGGGTTCTGTGGGGATCGAACCCCAGACCCGCAGGTCTGAACCCCCCCGCTACCACTGTGCTACTGCTTCGGATTTTAACAGGAGGGGGCATAGTACCCACACATACTAACAGACATGTGATTACTAACGAAACTGAACATCACTGCACACTACGGCGACAGACAACGACGACGACGATACTGCGCGACAGCGGCACTCTCCGGTGGCGCAAACTACTAGCGGGGCGAGCGGGAACCCACGGGATCTAGTCCCCGGCTCGTCTCACGGCGAGGAGGACGGATGCGTTACCCTCAAGGCGTTGCCTTTGCGCAGAGCGGCAGTGACGGGAATGCACGGCGACGGTGAGCAAGCAACGGGGCGGGGCGCGACGACTCACCAAGGGGAGGGCGACGATGACCGGGGCGCGACGAAGAGGAAGGAGAGGCGGAGGCGCGGCGACGACGAAGAAGAGGAAGACCGCCGGCGATGACCCGATCCTTGTGGACGACGGTGACGCGACACCGCAGGGGAGGTGCTCCTCACTCTCTAGCTGCGGGAATGGAACGCGACGAGCACCCACGTGCTCCACTCCATCTCTGTCGGCGACGAGGCCACCGAAGAAGCGGCGACGACGGCGAAGACGACCGGCGCACCTACCTGAAGTTCTCTGCTCTCTCTCTGCACCCGGAAGAAGAAGGAGAAGAAAGGACAGGAAGGAGGGAGAAGAAGATGGCGGTGGCAGAGAGGAACCCTAGGAGAAGGCACGCACGCCGAGGGCTTTTAAAAGGAGGGGGCAGACGGCATCCTCGACGTCCGTGAGCGCGGGCGCGTGCTCACTCTCTCTGCTCTCTGACGGAGGAAGGGAACGGTGATAGCTCTCCGCCAGGCTCGCTGGGCTGCACACACGACTGCTAACTGGGCCGACACGAGGGAAGGCCCAGCTTCTAAACTCTCTATGCCTCCGAAAACAAAAGAAAGGTTTATTTATTAAAAAAATAGCACACTTACAAACCCCATAGAATTATATAAAAAAAGCTTTTTTGCCAAAACAAAAACACTTTTACAAACAAGAAATTAAGACCTGTTTTTATAAAAATAACTAGTTGATTTTGAGAGCAACTAATTTAAATATTTTCAAAACACATCAGCCCCTGGTTATTTAAAGCCCCAAAAACGTATAGCTCAAAACAACAAAAGAACCACACACACAATTTTAAAACATAATGGACTACCTCCTGAACATTTTTAAACAATTTTTATTAGCAAGTTAATTTTATTGATTAAATGCCAATGGAATAAAGCAAGGGTTGGTTGTTTGAAAAGAACATGAGGGGGGAAGGAGATGGGTAGATTCCATTCAAACACAACAACCACTAGAACACTCACACATGCAACAAGTCAAGAGCACCTCACAATCAATATGCATGCATGATGATGATATGCATGAAGCAAGATGCATGAACAAGACATGGCATGACAAGGAGCAAACTCATTTCATAACTCATGACAACAAGGTTCATATAAGATTACATGCCACACAAGGTAGGGACAACACTTGGGCTGTCACAGAAGTGCTTGGCACGCACCGCGTCCCTAACATCCAACATCTCCATGGCTAATTCATAACTTTTAATCCAAGCCTCTGGAGGTAGGTCAGCAGTATAATTGGGCACCTTGCGAGGACCTTTGAAATCTTTCGGCAGGCGCTCGTTTTGCAAAGCCGACGCTAAACACGACACTCCCATAGACCTAGAACTTAAGCCGGCTCCTACTGAGACAGAGGCCGCGGCCGTGGGTTCCTGATAAGCCGTCGTAGCTGCCAGAGCTGCCGCCTCTTGCTGGGTCCTTGCCCGGTCCACCAATGCCTGAGCATCACGAACCGGCTGATCATCCCTCGGCGGGTTTCGATGTCGATCACTATAGAAACCGCCGGTGACTCATAACGCCAACTGTAGCTGCGGCTTGGGATGAGGGTTGAATGCACGTGACTCCAGCTGTAAGTATATTTCTCCTACTGGGCCACCGCCGTATAAAAGTATCCAATGGCGTTCCGCACTTCCTCTGCAAAAGGTGCCTCATCGGGGTAGGGATTGTGCCAAGCCTGGTCGCCGCTGCCACCATGCTCTCCACTGGGTTAGAATAATGACCCGATGGGGTCGGAAACGGCTGTAGTGGGGTCTGGTTGCGACGGGGCGGGTCTGGCTGCTGAACCTGAACTGCCGCCCGACTTCCAGGTACTTCCATCGTCCAGGTTACGCTCAAAGGCATATTCCGTCCCGTCCCTGGCGTATTAAAAAGATTTCTGGCTTCATATTGATCCGGCAAACGAGACTGGTGTCTCATCAGATGAACCGCGGCTGCAGGCTACTGCTCTAGCTCTAAACAAAAAGCCTGTGCCCTAAGGCACTCTGAGTCAGCGTCCATCTGAACCTTCATCACATTGATCTCCTGTTGGACTCCTGCCATCTGGCCCTTCAACCTTGTGATCTCTGCATTACGGGCTGCTTGGTTTTCAACAGTTACCTCTGCTTCCATCAGGGCTGTGAGCTTGTCCATCAGATCCAGAAGAATTTGAGCCAACGGCCTGTCCGCTCCAGATCCGACTGCACCAGCAGTTGTGCTATTATGAGCCGATGCCTACCCTGACATGAAAATGACGACGTGGTTTGGCAGCTCGTACTCCTCTGGCTCATGATATTCCGACTCAGGATAATGTTCTACAAAGCCCCCAAGCCCGCCGTTGTGAAGATGATAGATTGATTCCGTCTCTCCACACGAGGAACCATCCTCTGAGAAGACGAGCGTTCCTTCCCCTAACATGGAGCCTTCAAGCTCCATGCCTTGGCTAAAGTCGACGAAGATATGCTTCCTACCCGGGTTAACACATGCGTTTTGCACGCGCCGGGCCGGCTCGACGAGGTCGGTGCAGATGTCCGGCCCGGGTTCAGATCCGTCGATCTTGTCGATGAAAATGTGAACTCCGCCAAAAGGGACCCGATACTGATACTCGATTAAGTCGGCCTCGGGGCCCCAGCTAGCATTTCCGATGTAGAGCTTGCCGCGACGACTCTTGGTCATCCTGCCAATGGCGTACCCCTCGATCCCTAGAAGAGATCCCTTCGAGAACCTTACACCACCGAGTGCTAGCCCCATGGTGGGTGCCAACTGTCGTGGATTTGTCACAACAGATGTTCGGATCAACGGACTTAGGTTCGAGGCCATCGCTAAGGCAGTGAACTCAAAGGGTTGATCGGAATCGAGAGACAAGGGTTTACCCAAGTTCGGCCCCTCGAAAAGAGACAAAAGCCTACGTCCTGCTTGTGTTGTATTGGTTGTGTATCGGTTACAAGGGAGCGAGTTGCTTGACCTAGCTCTCGATCAATTGTTTCGTGGTCTAAGCCACCCAGGTAAGCCGCCCTTATATACATGGGTCAAGGCCCTGGGCTTACAAGAGTTCGGGTCGGTTTAAACTAAACAACCAACCTCACCTCTAACTAAATATGCCTTATCTAACAAGTCACTCCCGGCGGCTCAAGTCCATCGGGTTACATCTGGCCTTCAGGCTCTGAGCCCTCCGGCCCACTGGTTATGCTTCCTCCCGGAGTTACCATAAGCCGCCAACCGCATGACCCGGCCCCACCTGGGCGGGTCTCACCCTGGGTGTATATCCCCAACAGTGGGTATGGAGACTCCGGATGTATATGCTCTTATTGCCCTTGTTTTCCTGTATATGTTGACTACTACAAAAGGCAAAAAAATAAATAATACCCACAATTTGCTTCATGTGTCGTTATGCATCATTTATTATATCCAGTTTTAATAAACGTCAATAATAAGGCACACTTATTATTGCCTTTTGTACCATGAAGGTTAGACGTGAAGAAGCCAACTTAGCGTTCTTCGTCTTATGGAAGGGAAGAGTAGTTTTGCATGGAATAGTTTGTCAATCGATTTTTTCTTTTTTAGGAAAATGTGAAAAATTCCTTATTATTAATAAAAAATTAATGATTTCACAATAATCGGAACACTTTTAAGACAAGTTAACGTTTTTACGAAAAGTGGAACATTTTTTTGAATAGATTTCTACGTTTGAAAATAGAATTTTGATTATTTTCTTTTTTGTACATTTTAAATGAAAATATTTTTTAAAACTTTGGAACTTTATTTGAATTTTTGAACCTTTTAAAAAAAGAGTGAACATATAATTTTGAACCAAAAATAATGTAAGTATATGTATAATTATGAACATTTTGAACTTTTATTGTGTTGAATTTTTCTACGGATAGTTGGTTATTCGGTTGGGAAGAGTTTATCCCTTTTTATTAATTTTTTGCTAATAAACATGCCTTTGCGTTGTAACAAGAAAAGAAAATATCACATGCATTTAACCCAATAACGGCATCCCGCCCATATCAATCTAGACGGTGCTGGCGTGGATGAGCGCAAAGCCTTGTTGAATTTGATACAACCTCTAGCTCTACGTCTACATCGCCTGAGCGGCCATGTTGTGCATCGGCCGACCCTGTCAACATGTGTCACATCCCTAGCTAGATGTCATAGCACAGCATGTGTGTGCGCATCATATATCATTTTTGCATCAACATGAAATGGGGACTAAAGGAAACCCCAAACTCTCATTTGAATCAAACCAATTCAAAGTTTGTGAAAATTCAACAAATCCAAAATGCCCATCTAAAATGTCCCCTATGTCTGAAAATATGGACATGTTTATACAAGGGGTCATTTAAAATATTTGAACAACTTTACAATTTAAAAATAAATGATAAAGCTTCTGAAAATATCAAATAAAGCATTATCATTATTTTAGTTTTCAAAATATCCTGTAACTTTTTAGATAAGTTTGAAATATTCAAACTACAATATATAAGATATTTGGGATATTCTAAAATAGCTTATGTGCCTATAAAATAAAACAAATGTCAGAAATTGGAAAAGAAAGCAAATAAAGAAAACGGGGGGGGGGGGGAGAAAAACCCACCTGGGCTTACCTGAAGAAGAGGCCCAGCCCACAGGGGGCAACAGCGTCTTCTTCCTCCTACCAGGAGGAGAAGCAACTGCGTGCCTCCACCGCAGCCGGCCATGGCCGCGCGCTGGGCACCTCCTTCCTACCTGTCTGACCGCCTCCTCGTCGCGCTGGCGAGAGGATAGGCTCCGCCGCCGCCTGGACCCATTCCCCCTCGCCATTCCTCTCTTTCCCTCTTCTCTGCTTCCCCCTCACCGGACTGAAGCTGCCGGTGATTTGTCGCCCTCCGTGCGTCCCCGACCATGCCTCGGTGCCACAAGCCCCTTCGGTGAGGCCCTGGTCCGTTTCCCCTGGTTCCATCGCCGTTCCCCTTCTCCAGCCCCGTCGGTAGCCAGAACCGAGCGCAGCTCGCCGCCGGCCATGGTGTAGTCGTGGACACAACGGCCAAAGCTCGCTCCCGACCACGGGCTCGTGCTCGTAGCGTCCCTAGGAGCCCGTAGCCGCCCGTAGCTCCTCCTCCTGCGGCTTGTAGCGCCGTAGCCGGTCCTGCCCGAGCCATCATCGTCGCTCAGCTCGACGTGGCCGTCGTCTCCGGCAACCCCGAGCCCCCTCTGCTGCCCTGCTAGACACGCGCGTGCATGAGCTACCTCCCGGTGCCCTCCGCACGCCAAATGGTCGCCGGAGGCGCAACTCCGGCGGGTCGCCGCCGTGCTGTTGGTCGCCACCGGCCCTGCTCTGGTGGGCGCCGACGTGGCCGACCGTCAGGGGCTAATCCCCCTGATTAATTAGGCCCCAGTCACTGACCAGTGGGCCTTGAGGTGGGTCAAACCCATGGTCAGCATGGGGATTAGGTCTGTGCCACTAACGTGCAGGCCCCGCACGTCAGGTTTGACCTGGCCTGGTCAGCCGACCAGCTGACGTCGTAGTGACGTCAGGCTGATGTCATATTTCATTTTCCAGTTTTAAAATAATTCTAGAAATTTTTTAAAACTTAAAAATTCATATAAATTAATCTATAAATCAGATGAAAATAATTTATATATGAAAATTTATCAGAAAAATCCAATGAATCCAATGGTGCTATTATCATGCATGTTAGAGCAACCTATGTAGATGAACCTTGACATTTATTAATAGGTTAGCATATGGAATTTGAAATGAAGAAAGATTTTGAACCTATATTCAAACTCACTTCAAATTAACTTGGACACTTGTTGCATTAGCTCATCCATACATGCTACCATGTCATGGTCATGCATCATATTGTTGCCCTTGCGTGTATTAAATGCTATTTATCTGCATTGCGATAGGCCCTGCTTCTGAAGATACCCCCGAGTATTCCATCGAAGGAGAGAACCTTCCCGCTACCCAGCAAGGCAAGCAAACCCCTTGATCATTCCGATAACATCCCACTCTCTCGCTCTTGCTATTGTTTATTGCATTAGGACAAACACTCATATGTATGTCATACACGGTAGAAGAACCTATTCTTTTACATGACCTGTCATTGTCACAGTAAATAGCTAAACCTTGCAACCTAGCATACCTGGTAGATGCTTGTGCCATGATGTGCTTAGCTTACTTTGCCTGCTATGTTTGCTATGCTTAGAGTTGTGTTAGGTCTGATTCATCTGGGTGATGAACTGGAGGGAAACATTGTTGTTCCGATGTGATAAGCTTATGATGAACCTGATTTGGTAAAGGTAGCGATGAGAGGCTATGTAGGAGTACATAGCGGGTTGTCTCATTGGGACCGTTCTTAGGAACTGAGTTCCGTGTTTGTGATCCAAGACTAGTTACTACCACACATTGGGTTCCGGTAACTCGACCCCTCTCGACTTATCAGTCGCTTAGTCCTTAGTCCAGGAGTTGCAAGTAGTTTCTGGTGTTTATAGCATGCAAGAGGCCATGTGTAGCGCTGACCCTAGGGGTGGGTTACGACGCGGTAGGCAGTGGCACTGTGTACCAAGTGTCATCCGAATGGTGGGCTTGGGAACCCTACGCACATCGTTTGGGGCCGTAGCGGAAACTTCGGTCGGACTTCCGTGCAGGTTCAGTCTCAAATAGGCGATAGCCTGGACTAGAGGTCTTATGTGATTGACGGTCGTGGCCGACTCCCTCGCTGGGCTTCCGCTTGAAGGTTGCCGAGGTGCATGGTTTTAAGAGCACACAGCGATAAGTGGCGAGAGCGTGTGTGAAGAAGTACACCCCTGCAGGGTATGAAACTATTCGAATAGCCGCGTCCTCGGATATGGACTACTTGGATAACTTATGTTGTTCATAGATAATCAAATGGATACTCATAAAAATATCAAGACAAGTGTGAGTACCATGGATGGCACTCTCCCAGGAGAGGGAAGTGAATCGATGGTGGTGTATTGTCATGGAGTTACTGGACTTGTGTGCAATATCTAAAATTTAAACAAAGAGTTAAAATTGTGTAGTGTAGGTTAGCCATGAGTCAAAGCTGGCACTGTTGCATAAACTCCACCACTCCCCTTGTTGATACATGAGCATGGATAGACTAGGTCTGTTTTAAAGACTTGCTGAGTACGTTTGTACTCACGTTTGCTTAATAAATGTTGCAGATGAGACCCAAGACCCATCAGGTGGGTTCTTTCTAGATGTCGACGATGCCGAATAGCTGGTGTCCCAACTACGACCTATGCCCTGTGGCGGGCTGTAGATAGTCAGGCCATGTGCCTTTTTACCCTTTCATCTGTCTGTACTCAGACAGCTTTATGCTTCCGCTTGGTTTGTATGAACTTGTTTGAATGACTTGAGTGTCGGGTCATGTGACCCCTACCTGTAAGAACATATTATCCAAGGCTCGTCTGAGCCTCTTAAATAAAAGTTGTGTTGTTGTATGGTTATGTTGTGATGCCATAGTTGTATCTATGCATATCGGGCATGTCGTGCGTACGTGTTACGTGCAACGGTATGTATGGGATCCGACACCTAGTCTCGTGCTTTTAGTAGTACCCTTTACGGGAAACTGCCTCTTTGTGCTTCCACCGAGCCATGGTAGCTTGCTACTGCTCCGGACACATTGATTGACTGGCATGTATCCTTCTTTGCTACTGTGTCTGTCCCTTCGGGGAAATGTCTCTAAGTGTAATGGAGTCCCTGTAGCCTGCTATGACTCGTCTACGTGCAGTGATGGCATTTATGTCTCACAGTGTAATGGAGTCCTTATAGCTTGCTATGACTCGTCTACACACGCTTGAGGCCGGCACCTGCATTGCTGGGTTTCGTATGCCGGTTTCCGTACGTATGTGCTACTTGGGTTCTATGACTAGTCATGTCGGCCCGGGTTCTCTGTCGTTTGATTGCCAGCGACATGTTCACATACGTGAGCCAAAAGACACAAACGGACCCGGCTAAGGTAAGGCTACAGCCGTGGAGCTTACCGTGCGTGAGGCCGCAAAGTGATGTGATATGTTACAGTCTGGATTCATGTGACTTAGGATCGGGGTCCCGACAGCGTTGGTATCAGAGCCTGACTAACTATAGGACTACCAAGCTAAACCGGTCGAAGTTGAGTCTAGAAACACTATAGAAAAGTAGGGGAATTGATTGTGGAAGGGAACATAAGGCCCTTTTACTCCTCTTCCCAAGTTATTCTATTTTGAGTCATTCTCATCTTTTCTACGGGGATAAGAACTAGGCTTCTCATCTATTGCTTAGGATGACGAGTTACTAACCATGGACTACTAGCTAGCTTGTTTGCAAGTGTATGTCGGTACTTTAGTATTGTTGGTGTGACAAACAGATGGAGAAGAGATTTGAGTCTAGAAAGTCGAGTGGTTATGCTTTTCCAATCTTTTGCAGTTGTCTAAAAATCCTTTTTGAGCATTTACAGCCGTTATGTTGTCCAATTTCTGCTAGAATCTCTAATGTCTTTGCATCATTCTCTGTTTCAGATGCCCCCTCATCCTTCCCGTCAGGTGGTCCATTTGACCAGGTGCATCGATGTACTGGGTCACACGGCCATGTTGGTTAGAGTTATGATGGAGGCTGGTTACCGTTGGTACCCAGAGTACACAGTGCAGGAACAACATCGAGATTTCAACCAAAGTCAGTATCTATGTACTGTTAAGATATATCCTTCATATCCTGGAGCTGCAGAGCCGCTTCACTGGACCTATGGATTACGTGTCACCATAGACATGGCAGTTCAGGAGGCCGCCTACACCATGCTGACTATCATGAGGTTTCACCATGATCTGCTTTAGAACACGGAGTTCTGTTATGTTCCTGCTTCCATGGGAGGAGAGGATGGCTATCTTAGCACAGTCTACTATGATCATTCTCATGAGGACCCTAGGCTGCAGGTGACCGCTCAGATGTTGGAGAACAGGGACCGTGATGCATGTGCCCTTGACATGGAGCTTTATGCTACCTGTGCACGTCTTTGGACAGCCCTAACGCAGTTGGCACCTGTCGTGCAGACAGGCTATGGAGATTTGGAGATGCTGAACCCATCGCGGACTCATCTAGCAGCACGCGTAGACTGGCCCGATATTGGAGGCATCACCTCTCTTCGAGGACCGCTGTTGCCGCTAACAAGGAGACCAAGGCCACATCCGTGTCCTTACGGTTTCTAGGGATCACACGTTAGAGTGTTTCCAGATCCTCAGGTTCAGCTCCCGGGTGACGGGGGTAACCTGTATGGGGCATTCTACGGTGATGCTTGAGTACGTGGATGTTAGTTCTAGTATGGTAGTAGTCGTATCGCCACAGTCCTGTGTGTCTTGTGGGATATGACTGGGTTGAGAGTTGAGTTCCGGAGGTGTAGATAGATAATGTATAGGAAGCTTGTAATGCCTCCGATGAGTTGTGTCATCTCTCCATAGTTTGTATTTAGCTTGGGCTTGTACTGAACTTTGTCATGGTGTGTATGAATCATGGTGTTCATATGGCAGTTGTTATTACCATGTTGTTTGGGTGTTACCCTGCATGCCATGTTGTCCAGTACATTCCTTATCTCATGTCCTTGAGTTGATGTCCTCTATGGCTAAGCTGTGGGTTTGTTTTCCCAGGATGGTGGCAACTAGGAATAACCCCGTCCATGCCCCCGAGCAGGGCGAGGGAAGCCAACCAAGGCAAGAGGACCTGCCACATGCGCCTTCTTTGGCAAAAGTGTAGCTTGAAGCTAAAAGGAACAAGAGAGAGACCAACATGCTGTTGGAACGAATAGAGCAGAACACAACACGTGCTCCCCGCAATGATCACAATGATGGCATGTCACTCGGTGACTTCGTCAAGCTGTGCCCACCTAAGTATGATCATTCGGTCGACCCACTCGACGCGGATGACTGGCTGACCAGCATGTTACGCAAGATCCGGGCTGCCAATGTATCTGAGGCCAATAAGGTGACCTTTGCTACCTACTTTCTGGAAGGACCCGCCAATCTGTGGTGGGAAAATTATGAGGCCATGCGTCCTGCAGGCCCCGCACCAACTTGGGCAGAATTCAGTGTAGCATTTCGTACCCATCACATCCCGAAAGGGCTGATGGATCGCAAGAGAGAGGAATTTTGTGCTTTCACCCAGGGCAGACTGTCCGTGGATGTCTATAGCCGCGAGTTCGGCAATCTTTTTCGCTATGCTCCGGAGGAAGTTTCAACTGATGCTAAGAAGCAGGCTAGGTTCCGCAAGGGACTTAACCCTGAGGTCCGTTGAGATTTGCGCCTGCATGAGTGCACAACCTTCCAGGCTCTTGTCAACAAGGCTATCAGTGCCGAGACGGGACATATCGACTATGAGGCCACGAGGAAGCACAACCGTGACTTCAGCCCCGCATCTGGCTCGGGCTCCAACAAACGCCGGGTGTGGGTGCCCAATGCAGCTCTACCGCCAAGATACACCGCGAGGCCATCCTTCCAGGCGCCTCGCCCAACTCAGCCCAACCCTCCAGCCAGGCCATTTGGAGGTCCGCCTGTCAATGTTGCTCCCCGTGCCACTGTTGTCTGTTACAAATGTGGGGAACCAGGACACTACTCCCGTGAGTGTCCTCAGAACAATGCTAAGCCCGCTGGACGTGGGAAGCCGGGAAAAGCTTTCTATGTGAAGCCAGGTCCTGCTCGTGGAAGAGTGAACCATGTTTTTGCTGAGGAAGCCATTGAGGATCGTGATGTTATCCTAGGTACGCTCCTTGTCAATATTCATCCAGCATCTGTTCTATTTGATACTGGGGCATCTCATTCTTTCATCTCAGGAAGTTATGCACAATTGCATAACATGTCTTTTTTGATATGCCTACTACTTTAGTAGTTCAGACTCCTGGTTCAAAGTGGCAAACCTCTAGAGTGAGCCATGATAATGAGATTCCGGTGGATAGGCTAGTCTTCCTAGCATCTTTGATAGCCCTCAAGTCTTCGGACATCAATATCATCTTAGGCATGGATTGGATGAAATCCCACTATGCTAAGATTGATATTCATTCGAGGAATGTTCAACTTACACATCCATCGGGTGTGATAGTTAATGTCTCTACCCGAACAGCCAAGCGCCAACTCTATTCCCTCAATGCTAGCCCTCTTCCAAAGTTAGAAGATATTCCGGTAGTCCGTGACTTTCGGATGTCTTTCCAGAAGAACTGCCAGGAATTCCTCCTGTCAGAGATGTTGAGTTTGTGATAGAGCTCATTCCAGGGACTGTCCCAATAGCCAGAAGACCCTATAAGATGGCACCCTTAGAACTAGCCAAACTTAAAATTCAACTCGATGAGGCTTTGAAGAAAGGTTTCATCCGTCCTAGTTCTTCTCCTTGGGCTTGTCCCATCCTCTTCGTCAAGAAGAAGGATGGATCGGATCGGATGGTTGTGGATTATCGGCCAGTGAATCTGGTCATCATAAAGAACAAGTATCCGCTCCCCAGGATCAACGATTTGTATGATCAACTCGCTGGATCCTCTGTCTTTTCCAAAATGGATTTGAGGTGAGGATACCATCAAATCAGAATTAGAAACGGGGACATTCCAAAAAAGGCTTTTGTTACTCGTTATGGCCAATACGAGTACACCGTTATGTCCTTCGGTTTAACCAATGCCCCATCCACCTTCTCTTGCTTGATGAATTCGATCTTCATGGAGTATTTAGATAAATTCGTCATGGTTTACCTCGACGATGTACTCATCTACTCAAAGAACAAACAGAAACACGTCGGGCATCTAAGACTGGTATTGATGAAACTTCAAGAGCACCGTCTGTGCGCCAAATTCTCCAAGTGTGAATTTTGGTTGCCAGAAGTGACCTATCTAGGCCACGTGATTTCTGGTAAAGGTATTGCTGTCAATCCCGAGAGAGTTCAGGCCGTCCTTGATTGGACTCAACCTGAATCAGTTAAGCAAGTTTGGAGTTTCCTTGGCTTAGCAAGCTATTGTCGCCGCTTTGTTGAGAATTTCTCCAAGGTTGCGAAACCTCTGACTGAACTCCTCAAGAAATATAAAAAGTTCGAGTGGACTCCACAATGCGAGCACAATTTTTAGGAGTTGAAAAGACGACTGACCTCTGCTCCCGTTCTGGTGCCACCAGACTTCTCTAAGGACTTTGTTATCTATTGCGACGCCTCGCGACAAGGATTAGGTTGCATTCTCATGCAAGATTGTCAAGTGATTGCATATGCATCTCGACAGTTGCGTCCACATGAGGATAATTATCCAACACATGATCTTGAGCTTGCAACTGTGGTCCATGCACTGAAAACCTGGCGACATTACCTTCTAGGTAATCGTTGCGAAATTTACACTGATCACCAAAGTCTGAAATATATTTTCACCCAGCCAGATTTGAATCTCACGCAAAGACGGTGGGTTGAGTTGATTACACACTACGACTTAGGGATAACTTACACCCCGGGAAAAGCCAATGTCATGGCCGATGCACTAAGTCGTAAGTCCTATTGTAACAACCTGATGTTACAACAAGGTCAACCACTTCTCCATGAGGAATTTCAGAAGTTAAACCTTCACATTGTTCCTCAAGGATTCCTATCCAACCTGGTGACGAAACCTACTCTTACAGATCAAATTATACAAGCCCAGAAGCATGATGCCGAGATATCTCGGATCAAGAAAAACATTAAGAGGGGTAATGTTAGATGCTTCTCGGAAGATGATCGGGGTGTTGTCTTCTTTGAGGACCGCTTAGTGATCCTGAAGAAGCAACATCTACGACAGTTGATTCTTAAGGAGGCTCACGATTCTCCTCTCACAATTCATCCGGGTAGTACCAAGATGTATAAGGATCTACGCCAGAGGTTCTGGTGGACTAGGATGAAAAGAGAAATTGCTCAGTTCGTTGCTAATTGAGACGTTTGTCATCGCGTGAAAGCCGAACATCAAAGGCCTGCTGGCACCCTTGAACCTTTAGCTATTCCTGAATGGAAATGGGATAAGGTCGGTATGGATTTCATTACCGGATTTCCTAGGACTAAGAGAGGGAATAATGCTATCTTTGTGGTCATCGACCGCCTTTCCAAAGTGGCTCATTTTCTTCCTATTCGGGAGAGTATAACTGCTAGTCAACTAGCAGAGTTATATGTTTCTCGAATAGTTTCTCTTCATGGTGTTCCTTTGGAGATTAACTCAAACCGTGGAAGTATCTTTACTTCCCGATTTTGGGAAAGTTTTCAACCGCTATGGGGACTCATCTATCTTTTAGCACTGTTTTCCATCCGCAATCAAGTGGTCAAGTTGAGCGAGTCAATCAAATTCTCGAAGTCATGCTCTGAGCTTGTGTTATATCCTTCGGTGTGAATTAGGAGAAATGTCTTCAAATTCTCGAAGTCATGCTCTGAGCTTGTGTTATATCTTACTTGAAATCCCGTCAAGAGACCCTCGAAGGCCTCCTTCAGTACGTTGTCGATGGACTGAATGCTCTACAATACCGCACCCATAAGGGTGCAGTTCTCCTCGGTGATGGAGGCACTCGACAAAGCCTCCTCCATGACCGGCCACCCATTGGTCGATGGCGCCGGTGGTGATCGGATTACCCGATCACCAACTGGGGTTTGAGCCATTTCCTCCAAAGGTGTGGTGCGCTCCGGAGATGCCCTTATAGGGGATTGAGCGGCCGCTTGTCCGGCCTCCTTAGTATCCGGGCGGGGAACCTCCCCCCGGTCTTTGGCGATTGAGGCATTAGCCTCGGCCATGATGTCATCTCCCCCGTCGCCAGTGCCCAGCTTCATGGGTGTATGCTGGGATGACACCTCCGTGGAGTCCTTCGCGATGCCAGGAGGGGTGGGATGTGACGCATTCCTGCTCTTTGCTAGTTCGGCAGGCGGGGTCTCCCCGTATGAAACTTGGTCGGTGGGGAGCACACGCGAGGGGCTGCAAAGTTAATAAATGCCCGCATGATTACTAAACTATAAACTCATCAATGACAAATAAAGGAGTCTTCAGATTCGAGCAACAGGCTTGACCCTTAGGCTCCTTCGTGGAACCCTCTTGAAGTCATCAGACTCGGTATCCGAGTCCAAACTATTGTCGGACATGATTACCTATGATCAACGCGCCCTCTTCGGGGCAGGAGAGGGTACCGCCTCCATGGCGTACGATGACGCCACTCTCTTTCTTGCGAGGGGAGAATCACCCTCCCCCTCGTCTTCATCCTTGTCCTCATGCTCCTCTTGATTCGAGGAGGCATGGGTTTCTTCGGACGCAGCCCCTGGCTGGTCCCTCATGCGCATGCCTTCTTGGCCTGGTTTCTTCTTCTTCTCTTTCTTTGCAGGTGCCTCGTAAGGCACCTCGATGAGCATCTCCACTAACAGGCCCGACTTGGGGTCTTCGGGATAAGGCGCTGGCCAGTCGATGCCCATGGCTTTACTCAGCCATTTCTACAAAGAGTGATCGGAAAAAGAGTTATAGATTTTCTCTATGAGGGATAGAGCCAATCAAGCAAAATTATACCGTACCTTGGAAGCGGGCTTGGCGGCGTGGAGACCCCGATCTTCCTCCTTGCCTACCCTAAATTGTTGCGGCTTGAAAAGCGCCTTCCACAACTTCTCTTGCATAGTGCAGAAGCGGTGCAAAATCATGGGTGCGTCGTCGAGCTGACGAGCCCATAGGGGAGTATCCCGGCGCTAGCAGGGGAGGATGCGCCGCCGGAGCATTACCTAGACCACATTGGTCAGCGTGATGTCGTTATCAATCATAGAGCCGACGCGCTTCTGCAGGTCGCTCACTTCTTTGCTCAGTCCCTAGCTGAAGCCCTTACGAAGCCATAAAGTTAATCTAGTGGGGGGACTAGATCTGAATCCGGCGGGGGCAATCTAAACTTCTTCCTGTGGCCCAGTCATATGGAACCACTCCTTCTACCACACCTTGATGGTGTCGATGAAGGTGCCCGATGGCCATACGACGCGGGTGAGCTTGTCGATGATAGCCACACCATAGTTTGTGTGCTTGCCTCTGACGCACTTCGGCTTGTCGTTGAACACTTTGAGCCAAAGCCCAAAGTGTGGCTCGACCCATAGAAAGGCCTCATAGACGAGGATGAAGGCCGATTTGTGCATGAAAGAGTTCGGCGGGAGGTCATGGAAGTCAAGATCATAGAAGAACATAAGCCCCCTAACGAAGAGGTGGAGAGGGAAGCTCAGTCCCCGGATGAAGTGGGGGATGATTACCACCCTTTCACCTGGCTTGGGAGTTGGGATCACTTGGACCACCTCGGGCGCGCGGTGAGGGATGTTTGTGGGAAGCTAGCCGGCCTTCTTGAGGTCTTGGATGTCCCGGTCAATGACCGTGGAAGCCTCCCACTTGTCATTGGAGCCCGCCATGGATGAGCTCGAAGGGGGGAGAGTGGAAAACATAGATTTGCGCTTCGGAGATTCAGACGAATGAGGAAGCAGAGGAGGTGAATGAGAGGTGCCGTTAGGCCTTGGGGTTTTCTTTTCCTTTTATGAGGCTTATCGCTATTTGGCCTCCCTTTGTTGCCCCGTGAATCCCTCTGTTTCCAGAGCCGTGCGTGCCGTTGCACGCGCATGATTAAACATATCCCATATAAAATGGGCACGATCTATGCATTGATAGATTGTATTGATTTGTACGGCCTCGAACCGTGAATTGATATTTTGTAACTGGCCTAGCGGTCATGGTGGGATGTGACCTTTCGGCAGAAAGGTCATCAAGGGACGTTGTTTTACGCCTTGACGTTTGGCCTTCGAGGCCGACCTATTCATGGTGTCCGGACATGCCACTATTCGGAAAACTACAAGTCATCGGAGGCTGAACTAAATTCCATGTTAAGAACTCACCTCGCAAGCCGAAGACTCTAATTACACGAAGCGACTGAAGCTAAGACCCTTGGCGTTGGAGGCAAGTTTGGGGCCCACTGAGGGAGTCCTGGATTAAGGGGTCGTCGGGAGGCCAACCTGTTTCTTATGGGCCGGACTGTATGGGCCACTTGCCGAACCTTGATCGACCAAAGGCCCTTTCTCCGGGAAGGAACCTTAGGGAATCTTGGCTTCTACTCCACGTTTGATGTAGCAAATAGACATGTTTATCTCTTCGGCATGTAACCGACCATGTGTAAACCCTAGGTACCCCCGGCGTCTATATAAGCCGGAGGGTTTTAGGTTGTAGAGATAGAACAACTCATCTAGGGTTTAGCTCTTTGATCTCGAGGTAGATCGACTCTGTAACCTATACATCATCAATACAATCAAACATGACATAGGGTATTACCTCCATAGGAGGGCCCGAACCTGGGTAAAATCTTGTCCCCTTCATCTCCTGTTACCATCGATTCTAGTCTCACAGCTCGGGACCCCCTACCCAAGATCCGCCAGTTTTGACACCGACACTTAGCAAACAACCGCTCAATTGTGTGATGGATTTCTCCACCCAGTTCGGGTCGTGGTATACACCACTGAGAGTGATGAGGACATCAATACCACTATTACACTCACAACCCCTGCTGCTATACTTATCGGACAAATTTCTAGAGCCCGCGCACGCCAGTTGAATTACCTGGTACTTTTGTTTCTTGGAAATCCTTCTAATGTTGATGAGCATATGATGCTGCCTAAATTAAATACTTTTGTTTTACTTATGAATGAAGGACCTAGCATGGACAAGAAGGATGGCCATTGGAGCGGATCATGCATGGAGGAGAAGGTGCGCATGCCGGAAAGAACAATGGAGTTTCCGGTGGTGATTTACGCACGCAGGAAATAGACCTTTGTGGTCCGGTTGATTGTGCTCCGACGTGGTGAACAACCTTTCGGAGTTGGTTTAGCGATTGCTAAGGCACGACATCCTCTCACATTCGTAGCCGGATCATCAAAGTCTTCTCATCCAAAAATGATAGCCACCATCTCATTGAAAGACGGGACAACTTTGCCTCTATCAAGTGGTATCAAATTTCCAGGTTGCTCGGTGAGATTTTACCAGCTTTTTGCAGTTAGATCACATATGTTCTTCATACCTATAGTCCACGAAAAAGCCACAAAATATTAGGGTTAGATCTTCATATCCGAACTAATCTGAGCCTTTGCCATTTTCTGTATGGTGTTTGCTTTATTGAATTTGCGGTTAAATCATTGTGCCAAGTTGGTGTTGTTAGAGTCTAGTCTTTTAGAGTTTCGAGTTCTGTTCAAAGTTAGTCATGCCGCCGCTGTATCATCTTCATCGCTGCAATATACCACCACCAGACCAGATACATCACCGCTGTCATCTACCATCATGTATCTTCCATCACGCCAATCCGAGTCCACCTCCATCATAGATTCACCACCAATCCGTTTTCCACTACCCATACATACATCCGCCACTAGTCCAAGTTCTACCAGATTCATATCCACCACCAATCCTAGTCCAAGTCCATCCCATATTAGGTTTAGTTCGAGTTCCTCTTGTTTTCAGATTCGTGTTTCCTTGCCTGAGTAGGTTTCAGAAAAAAGAGTCTGGAGACCCGGGGCTGTTTTTAGGCCAAAATTTTGGCAGGCAAAAATATTTTTCCGTAGTCTGTTTTTAGGATTTTCGGAGCGTTTTGAGACACTTGCCACCATAGTGATTTTTTGCCGCACTTTTTGGTCGTCGCAGCCCCAAATCGTTCCAGAAAAAATTAGTCAATCTTTTTGTGCTTGTCCTTTTTATACGCCTTCGGAAGAGTGTTGGGACACTCGTCATTGTAGTGATTTTCTGAAAAAAAGAGCAAACAAATAGAGCACAAAAAAATGAGGCGCCCAAACAGAAAAAGGAGTTTTTTTTCCAGAGTATGCTCTTCCCTTGATTACGTGTAGCGTCGTGATTTTGTTGGTGCTATAGGCTCGGTCTGTAATACAGTCTAGCCTAGGACCAGCACAGTACCATCGTTGAGTGTCTTTTCAACTTGGCATCTCTGAACTGATTATTGCTGACTCTTTTTGCTACCATATTATAAGCCTTCCTAGCTCCACATACATCTACATCGTGTGTTTGACACCACCTGGTAATCGCTCTATCCAAGATTTGAGAGTTTTGACTACAACAGTTGCCGATCACCACCTGTTGCTGGGTAAGAACTGGTAAGAATTTGAGATTTGCTTAACGGATTTTGACACACCACCACCACCACCACTTCCTAGTAGTCCATAGGTTCATATTCTTGTGTGTTCCTATTACTGCTAACCATGCCAGGATCACAAGCCGACACGATCGAAGGGAGGTCATGATGAACAAGTAGCTCCATAGTAAATTTCAGCAAATGATGGGTGACCAGGTGCACGACTTGGTGACGAGCATTGAAGAGGCTATGGAGAAGATAGATGGTTTAGAGAAGACGGTCGATGCCAAGCTTGATGCTAAATTCAATGAGGTGCTTGCACATCTACCTCCACCAGTTGTACCTGTCGTACTTCGGCTCCAACAACACCAATAACACCCAAATTTCGTCGAATGATTGAGATGTGTACCTATCGACCAAGGCCAAAATTCTGGTGCCATTGCTACTGCTGCAGCTTTGCTAGATGTTGTTGCTGCTACTACCGTCGTTGAGCAGAATGAGGATTATGATGGTGATTACAATGATGAGGGAGAGGTTGCTCCAAATGAGCTCTAGGGCAACCACTGGCACAAGCACAAGGTCCTCCACATGCATACTTTCGCAATGGTAGGGTTGCACCACCCCCTCAGGTACGGGATCATGATGATCTCCCTAAACTTATATTGAATATTCCGACATTTGAGGGTATGTTCCTGATATATAGCTTACTTGGGAGTAAGAAATAGAACAACATTTTACATGTTTACAATTTCCTGAGGATAGACATGTTGCTTCTGTTGTTTGTGCATTCACTAGTTTTGCTTCTGTTTGGTGGTATGAACATTGTAGAATACATCATGATAATATACCTACTAATTGGGATGCTTTGAAAACTGTTATGCATAATCATTGGGCTCCACTATATTATCAACGTGAATTGCTTCAAAAATTGCAGCATTTAAGACAATTTTTTTGTAGAGGACTATTATCAGGATTTACAAACTGGCATGATTAGATGTGGTATTGTTAAGGAGAATGAAGCTATGCTTGTACGTTTTATGGGTGGATTAAATAGAGAGATTCAGACTATTCTAGAGTATAAGGAGTATAACACTATCACTCGTTTATTCCATCTAGCTTGCAAAGCTAAATGTGAAGTGCAGGATCGACAGGCAACGACGAGCCATTACAAACGAGGTGACATCTCTCCTATATGATTCTCCCTTTGATGTTCATGGAACTTGGATGCTACATCAAGCGGAGACTCTTTGCATGCTCAGGTACAATGAAGATGGTATAGGAGACGCTCAAGTTGCTATAAAGATGGATCCGAAGATGGACGTGAGAAAGGACCAAGAGAAGACCAAGCTTTCCTCCGAGGCCCCGGACTGTTGGGGAACATTACATGGGAAACAAAAAATTTCCCACGCACATGCAAGATCTATCCATGGTGATGAGCATCTAAGAGAGGGATAGTGTATCTACATCCCCTTGTACATCGCTAAGCGGGAAGCGTTAAGAAACGCGGTTGATGTAGTCGAATGTCCCCGCGATCGAAATCGCAAGCCGTCCCGCGATCCCATCACTATCCGTCCTGCGATCCAATCACGATCTGTCCCGCAATCCAGTCATGGTCCTTCCGATCTAGCGCCGAACGGACGGCACCTCCGCGTTCAGCACACGTATGGCTCGATGACGATCTCCTCCTTCTAGATCCAGCAAGAGGGAGCGGAGAGGTAGATGAGTTCTCCGGCAGCACAACGGCGTGGTGGCAGTGGTGGTGAACTTATTCGACAGGGCTTCGCCTAAGCACCACAGAACTAATCTAGAGGAGAAATGATCTAGAGGAAGAATAGGGTAGCACGTGGCAATTAGGGTTAGGGTTGCCCTCAAATCCTCTAGTATATATAGGAGGGAGGGGAGGCAGGACGGCGCCCTAGGCTGCCCCTTGGTGTGGCCGAAGTGGATAGGAGAGGGAGTTGGACTCTAATCCTACTCCTAGTAGGACTCCTCCCCCACTTGGAAATCCTTCCCCCTTTGGGCTCTTGCCTTTTCCCTTCACCCCAACAGCATGGGCCCTTAGGGGGGCTTCGGCCAACCCACTAGGGGCTGGTCTGACTCCTCTCATAGCCCATGATGCCCTTTGGGGCGAGAGGCCCCTCTTGATGGTCCCCGATACTCTCCCGACACTCCTGGTACACTACCGAAGTGCCCAAAACTTTTCCGGTGACCAAAATGGGACTTTCTATATATATCAATCTTTACATACGGACCATTCCGGAGCTTCTCGTGACGTTCGGGATCTCATCTGGGACTCCGAACAACCTTCGGTCACCACCATTCATAACTCTATACTACCGAAACGTCACCCGAACATTAAGTGTGCAGACCCTACGAGTTCGAGAACTATGCAGACATGACCAAGACACCTCTACGGTCAATAACCAATAGCGGGACCTGGATGCCCATATTGCTTCCTACATATTCTACGAAGATCTTTATCGGTTGAACCTCTATATCAAGGATTCAATTAATCCCGTATGCCGTTCCTTTTGTTCTTCGGCATGTTACTTGCCTGAGATTCGATTGTCGGTATCTTTATACCTAGCTCAATCTCGTTACCGACAAGTCTCTTTACTCATTCCATAATACAAGATCTTGTGGCTAACACTTTAGTCACATTGTTTGCAGGGCTTGTCATGATCTTGCATTACCGAGTGGGCCCTGAGATACCTCTCCGTCACACGGAGTAACAAATCACAGTCTTGATCCATGCCAACTCAATAGACACCCTCAGAGATACCTGTAGAGCACCTTTATAGTCACCCAGTTACGTTGTGACGTTTGATACACGGAAGGTACTCCTCCGGTGTCAGTGAGTAGCATGATCTCATGGTCATAGGAACAGATTCTTGACATGCAGAAAACTATAGCAATAAACTGACATGATCATATGCTATGTTTATAGTTTGGGTCTTGTCCATCACATCGTTCTCCTAATGCTGTGATCCCGTTATCAAATGACATTTCATGTTTATGGCTAGGAAATCTTGACCATCTTTGATCAACGAGCTAGTCTATTACAGGCATACTAGGGACATGGTGTTGTCTATGTATCCACACATGTATCTGAGTTTCCAATCAATACAATTCTAGCATGGATAATAAACGATTATCATGAACAAGAAAATATGATAATAACTAATTTTATTATTGTCTCTAGGGCATATTTACAACAGTCTCCCACTTGCACTAGAGTCAATAATCTAGCTCACATCGCTATGTGATTTACATTGTTAGGAATCTTACACCCAATGAGTTCTGGGGTTCGATCATGTCTTGCATGAGAGAGGTTTTAGCCAACAGGTCTGCGACATTCAGATCCATGTGTACTTTGCAAATCTCTATGTCATACTATAGATAGTGTACCACGCTCCACTGGAGCTATTCCAAATGGGTGCTCCACTATATGTAGCCGGATTGCTACTAAGAGTCATCCGAATTGGTGTTAAAGCTTGCATCGATGTAAACCTTTATGATGAACTCTTTATCACCTCCATAATCGAGAAACATTTCCTTTGTCCTCTAGTTACTAAGGGTAATTCTGACCGCTGTCCAGTGATCCACTCCTGGATCGCTCTTGTAGCCCTTGACAGACTCACGACAAGGTACACACACGTGCGGTACATAGCATGGCATACTATATAGGGCCTATGGATAAGGCATTGGGGATGACCTTCTTCCTTTCTTTTTTTTCCATGGTCGAGCTTTGAGTCTTACTCAACTTCACACCTTACAAATTAGGCAAGAACTCCTTCTTTGACTGATATATTTTGAACCCCTTCAAAAAAAATTCAAGGTATGTGCACATTGAAATAAAAAATCTTATCGGGCGTCTTGATCTATCTCTATAGATCTTGATGCTCAATCTTCAAGTAGCTTTATCCAAGTCTTCCTTTGAAAAACTCCTTTTCAAACAACCCTTTATGCTTTTCCAGAAATCCTACATCATTTTTTATCAACAATATGTCATCCACATATACTTATCAGAAATTGTTTAGTGCTCCCACTCACTTTCCTGTAAATACAAGTTTCTCTTAAACTTTGTATAAACCCAAAAACTTTGATCACCTCATCCAAACGTATATTCCAACTCCGAGATGCTTGCTCCAGCCCATAGAAGGATTGCTCAAGCTTGCACACCTTTTAGCATCCTTAGGAATGACAAAACCTTCCAGTTGTATCACATACAACCTTTCCTCATGGAAAACCGTTAAGGAAACTATGTTTTGACATCCATGTGCCAAATTTCATAATTGAAAAATGCAACAACTGCTAACATAATTCCAAGAGACTTTAGCATCAGCGTACTCAACTCTTTGAACTTGTCAAAAACTTCTTTGCGACAAGTCGAGCTTTATAAATGGTGACATTTACCATCATCGTCTGTCTTCTTCTTAAAGGTCCATTTGTACTCAACGGCCTGCCGTTCAACAGACAAGTCTACCAAAGTCCATACTTGGTTTTCATACATGGATCCTTTCTTGGATTTCATGGCTCCTAGCCATTTGTCGGAATCCGGGCCCACCATGGCTTCTTCATAGCCCGTAGGTTCATCGTTGTCCAACAACATGACCTCTAAGATAGGGTTGCCATACCACTCAGCAGCAGTACGCGCCCTTGTCGACCTATGAGGTTCGGTAGCAACTTGATCCAAAGCTTCATGATCATCATCATTAACGTCCTCTTCAACTGATGTAGGTTCTACAGAAACATCTTTCCGCGCTGCGCTACTCTTTGGTTGAAACAATGGTTCAACAACCTCATCAAGTTCTATCTTCCCCCCACTCAATCCTTTCGAGATAAACTCTTTCTCAAGAAAGAAACTGTTTATAGCAACAAAAACTTTGCCCTTGGATCTGAGAAAGAAGGCATACCCAACTATTTTTCTGAGGGTATCCTATGAAGATGCAATATTCCGCTTTGGGTTCGAGCTTATCACACATAAGTATCGCATTCCCAAACTCTAAGAAATGACAGCTTAGGTTTGTGCCAAACCATAATTCGTACGGTGTCATCTCAACGGATTTATATGGTGCCCATTTTAAAGTGAATGTAGTTGTCTCTAATGCATAACCCCAAAACAATAGTGGCAAAATGATAAGAGACATCATAGTATGCATCATATCCAATAGAGCATTACTACGACATTCAGACACACCATCACACTATGGTGTTCCAGGTGGCGTCAGTTGTGAAACAACTTCCACATTGTCGTAAGTTGTATACCAAACTCGTAATTCAGATATTCACCTCTACGATCATATCGTAGACATTTTATCTTCTTGTCATGATGATCTCAAACTTCACTCTGAATTTGCTTGAACTTTTCAAATGTTTCAGACTTGTGTTTCATTAAGTAAACTTACCCATATATACTCAAATCATCAGTGAAGGTAAGAAAATAACGATATCTACCGCATGCTACAACACTCATTGGACCGCATACATCAACATGTATCATTCCCAATAAATTACTTGCCCGCTCCATCATATTGAAAACGGGGTCTTAGTCATCTTGCCCATGAGGCATGGTCCGCATGTCTCAACCGATTCAAAATTGAATGAGTCCAAAGATCCATCAGCATGGAGTTTCTTCATGCGCTTTACACCAATATGACATGTAGTGGTAGTGCCACAAATATGTGGTACTATCATTATTAACTTTGTATCTTTTGGCATCAATGTTATGAACATGTGTATTACTACGATCAAGATTCAATAAACCATTTCCATTGGGTGCATGACCATTGAAGGTATATTCATGTAAACAGAATAACCATTATTCTCTAACTTAAATGAATAACCGTGTTGCAATAAACATGATCTAATCACATTCATGCTCAACGCAAACACAAAAATAACAATTATTTAGGTTCATCACTAATCCTGAGGGTAGAGAGAGCGTGCGATGGTGATCACCTCAACCTTGGAAAACACTTCCAACACACATCGTCACCTCACCCTTAGCTAGTATCCGTTTATTCCATAACTTTTACTCCGAGTTACTAACATTAGCAATCGAACTGCTATCTAATACCCAAGTGGTACTAGGAGTACTAGAAAGGTACACATCAATAATATGTATATCAAATATACTTCTGTCGATGTTTCCAGCCTTCTTATCTACCAAGTATCCAGGGTTGTTTTGCTTCAGCAACCGCTCTCCTCATAATTGAAGCACTTTGTCTCGGGTTTGGGTTCAATTTTGGGTTTCTTCACTGGAACAACAACTGGCTTGCCATCCATCAAGTTTCCCTCCTTCCCTTGCCCTTCTCAAAACTAGTGGTTTTACTAACCATCAACACTTGATGCTCCTTCTTGATTTCTACCTTCGCGGTGTCAAACATTGCAAATAGCTTGAGGATCATCATTTCCATCCCTAGTATGTTCATAGTTCAGCATGAAGCTCTAGTAGCTTGGTGACAGTGACTTGGAGAAACATATCAATCACTGTCTTATCTGGAAGATCAACTCCCACTCGATTCAAGCGATTGTAGCACCCAGACAATCTGAGTACATGCTCACTGATTGAGCTATTATCCTTCATTTTGCAGGCAAGGAAACCTGTTGGAGGTCTCATACCTCTAATACGGGCACGAGCCTGAAATCCAATTTCAGCTCGTGGAACATTACATATGCTCTTTGACGTTCGAAATGTATTTGAAGCCTGAATTCTAAGCCATAATGCAAGACGCACTGAACTATCAAGTAGTCATCAAAACGTGCATGTCATATGTTCACAACATCCACAGACGACGCTACAGGGGGTGGTGCACCGAGCGGTGCATCAAGGACATAATTGCTACCATTATATTTCAACTTGATTTTCTCTAGGAACATATTAAAACACAGGGGAGCTATGGCGTGAGCTATCGATCTACAACATAACTTTGTAAACACAACTTTAGACTATGTTCATGACAAATGAGTTCAATTAATCATATTACTTATGAACTCCCATTCAAATTGACATCCTTCTGGTCATTCGAGTGATACATGATCTAAATTCACCAACCCAAGTCCGATCATCACGTGAGTTGAGGTGGTTTCAATGGAGAACATCATCATGTTGATCATATCTACTATATGATTCATGTTTGACCTTCGGTCTCTTGTGTTCCGAGGCCATGTCTGTACATGCTAAGTTTAACCCGAGTGTTCTGCACATGGAACACTAGCTTGCACACGTTGTATGTGAACGTAGAGTCCATCACACCTGATCATCACGTGGTGTCTCAACATGACGAACTTTCGCAACAGTGCACACTCGGGGAGAACACAATTTATCTTGAAATTTTAGTGAGGGATCACCTTACAATGCTACCATCGTCCTAAGCAAAACAAGGTGCATAAAAGGATTAACAACACATGCAAATCATAAGTGACATGATACGGCCATGAACTTGTGCTTTTGATCTTCATCTCCAAATCACCGACATGATCTCCATCATCACGAGCATGACACCGTGATCTCCATCAAAATGTCGCCATCAGGGTTGTCACGTCGACTGTTGCTTCCACGACTATTGCTAACTCATAGCGATAAAGTAAAGCAAAAAAAAGGCGAAAATAGTTCAAGACAACCCTATGGCTCCTTCTGGTTGCCATACTCATCGACATGCAAGTCGTGATATTCTATACAAAACATGATCATCTCATACATCACATATATATCATCATGTAATTGGTCATATCACATCACAACACACCCTGCAAAAACAAGTTAGACGTCCTCTAATTGTTGTTGCATGTTTTACGTGGCTGCTACATGTATATAGCAAGAACAATTCTCACCTATGCAAAAACCACAACGGTGATACACAAATTGCTATTCAACCTTATGAAGGACCGCCTGTGTCAAATCCGATCCAACTAGAGTAGGAGAGACAGACACCCACCAGCCATATTTATGCAACAAAGTCACATGTCAGTCGATGGAACTGGTCTCTCGTAAGCATACGAGTAAGGTTGGTCTGGGCCGCTTCATCCCACAATACCGCTGAATCAAAACATGACCAAGGGAGGAAGCAATCTGAACATCAACGCCCACAAACTCCTTTGTGTTCTACTCATGATCTCATCTACACATAGACCTAGCTCATGATGCCACTATTAGGGAATGTTGCATGGGAAACAAAAAATTTCCTACACACACGCAAGATCTATCCATGGTGATGAGCATCTACGAGAGGGAGAGTGGATCTACATACCCTTGTAGATCGCTAAATGGGAAGCGTTAAGAGGCGCGGTTGATGTAGTCGAACGTATTCGCGATCCAAATCGCAAGCCATCCTATGATCCCATCATGATCCATCCAGCGATCCAATCACGATCCGTCCCGCGATCCAGTCATGGTCCTTCTGATATAGCACCGAATGTATGACACATCCACGTTCAACACATGTACAGCTTGATGACGATCTCCACCTTCTTGATCCAGCAAGAGGGAGCGGAGAGGTAGATGAGTTCTCCGGTAGCACAACGGCATGGTGGCGGTGGTGTTGAACTAATCCAGCTGGACTTCGCCTAAGCACCACAGAACTAATCTAGAGGAGAAACGATCTAGAGGAAGAATAGGGCAGCACGTGGCAATTAGGGTTAGGGATGCCTTCAAATCCTCTAGTATGTATAAGAGGTAGGGGAGGGAGGCCGGCGCCCTAGGATGCCCCTTGGTGTGGCCGAAGTGGGGAGGAGAGGGAGTTGGACACCAATCCTACTCGTAGTACGACTCCTCCCCCCACTTGAAAACCCTCCCCCTTTGGGCTTTTGCCTTTTCCCTTCACCCTAGCCGCATGGGCCCTTAGGGGGGGCCTCGGCCTCCCTCCCCTCCGGAATGGTCTGCCTCCTCTCACATCCCATGAGGCCCTTTGGGGTGAGAGGCCCCTCCCGATGGTCCCCGATACTCTCTCGGCACTCCCGGTACACTATCGAAGTGCCCGAAACTTTTCCAGTGACCAAAACGGGACTTCCTATATATCAATATTTAACAACAGACCATTCCGGAGCTCATTGTGACGTCCGAATCTCATCCGAGACTCCTAACAACCTTCGATCACCACCATTCATAAATCTATACTACCGAAACATCACCGAATGTTAAGTGTGTAGACCCTGTGGGTTTGAGAACTATGCAGACATGCCGAGACATCTCTATGGTCAATAACCAATAGCGGGACCTGGATGCCCATATTGGTTCCTACATATTCTACGAAGATCTTTATCGGTTGAACCTCTATGTCAAGGATTCAGTTAATCCCGTATGTTGTTCCCTTTGTTCTTCTGTATGTTACTTGCGTGAGATTCGATCGTTGGTATCTTTGTACATAGCTCAATCTCGTTACCGTAAAGTCTCTTTACTCGTTTCGTAATACAAGACCCCATGGCTAAAACTTTAGTAACATTGCTTGCAAGGCTTATTGTGATGTTGTATTATCGAGTGGGCCCTGAGATACCTCTCCGTCACATGCAGTAACAAATCCCAGTCTTGATCCATGCCAACTCAACAGACACCCTCGGAGATACCTATAGAGCACCTTTATAGTCACCTAGTTACGTTGTGACGTTTGATACACACAAGGTAATCCTCCGGTGTCAGTGAGTTGCATGATCTCATGGTCATAGGAATAGATACTTGACATGCAGAAAACTATAGCAATAAACTGACACGATCATATGTTATGTTTATAGTTTGGGTCTTGTCCATCACATCATTCTCCTAATGATGTGTTCCTGTTATCAAATGACATCTCATATCTATGGCTAGGAAACCTTGACCATCTTTGATCAACGAGCTAGTCTATTAGAGGCATACTAGGGTCATGGTGTTGTCTATGTATCGACATATGTATCTGAGTTTCCAATCAATACAATTCTAGCATGGATAATAGACGATTATCATGAACAAGGAAATATGATAATAACTAATTTATTATTGCCTCTAGGGCATATTTCCAACACAAACATCCAGCCACAACCCCGGACATCCGGATCCTCAGGAATCCACTAGCACAAGGCCTAGCTACAGGCGCCGAACATCCAGCCCCAGCCCGGACATCCGACACCACATGGAAATCTGGCCTCTGGCCCCGGAAATCTGGCGCGCAGGGACCAAATCCACGCAAACAGGTGACCCTCGAGCCCCGGACATCCGGCGCACAGCCCCGGAAATCCGGCACCTACGCACCCAAACCGAGCGAAGCCGGCGCCATTAGCCCGGACATCCGCCCCCTGGCTCGGATATCTGGCGCACCCTTGCAGCCCCGGACATCCGGCCCTTGTGTGGGCAAATGCGGGATGGAGGCCTATGTACCCTCTCTCCCACCCCTAATTCCACTAGCACTATATAAAGGACCCCTCCCCCTCTATGTAGGGTTAGCTTGTTTTTAGAAAATAGTTTTGTTGAGCCTAGCTCCATGACCTCTTTCCTCTTGGAGCGATACACCTCTACGCGAGAAGATCTGAAGTGATGCCAAAGCCCATCTAGAGGGAAGATCCTATGGGATTCATGGCCTGCTCCTTTGGAGTGAGGAGAACTATCGGTTATGGTGTATCCTTTTGTTGATCATGGATCTTTGTATCTCGTGTGTTCATGTGTTTCTAGTGGATGTGTGATCAGAGTTCGTCCATGAGTTTGTGATTTCTCTTTGATTTTCTCCCTTTTCCCCCTCTAAGTGTGAAAAGATCTATGCTATCATGCTTGACCTGTATCATATTGGTATCATGAGACACGTTGATTCACACGTGGGAGTCCCTCCCTCCACTTTCTAGCCAATTTTTGTTTTTATTTGACCTAATTTCAAAAGTCCCCACAAAAATAGCCATACCTAAATTTCTTGGATTCGTTGGATTTGAGGAGATTTTGTTGATTTGGATCCGTGGATTTCGTAGTGGACAAGTGGATCTACCTTTTGCCCATCCTCATCGATTTCCCGCGTCCAATCGCCCCAATTTTGCAGAAATTTTTTCGTGTTTGTATTCTAGTTCATAGGGGTTTCTGTTGGAAATATGCCCTAGAGGCAATAATAAAATGGTTATTATTGTATTTCCTAGTTCATGATAATTGTCTATTATTCATGCTACAATTGTGTTAACCAGAAACCGTAATACATGTGTGAATACATAGACCATCACATGTCCCTGGTGAGCCTCTAGTTGGCTAGCTCGTTGATCAATAGATGGTCACGGTTTCATGACCATGGACATTGGATGTCGTTGATAACGGGATCACATCATTAGGAGAATGATGTGATGGACAAGACCCAATCCTAAGCATAGCACAAGATCGTGTAGTTCGTTTGCTAAAGCTTTTCAATGTCAAGTATCATTTCCTTAGACCATGAGATTGTGTAACTCCCGGATACCGTAGGAATGCTTTGGGTGTGCCAAACGTCACAACGTAACTGGGTGGCTATAAAGGTACGCTACGGGTATCTCCGAAAGTGTCTGTTGGGTTGACACGAATCAAGACTGGGATTTGTCACTCCGTGTGACGGAGAGGTATCTCTGGGCCCACTCGGTAAGACATCATCATAATGAGCTCAATGTGACTAAGGAGTTAGCCACGGGATGATGTGTTACGGAACGAGTAAAGAGACTTGCCGGTAACGAGATTGAACAAGGTATGGCGATACCGACGATCGAATCTCGGGCAAGTACCATACCGATAGACAAAGGGAATTGTATACGGGATTGATTGAATCCCTGACATCGTGGTTCATCCGATGAGATCATCGTGGAGTACGTGGGAGCCAACATGGGTATCCAGATCCCGCTGTTGGTTATTGGCCGGAGAGGTGTCTCGGTCATGTCTACGTGTCTCCCGAACCCGTAGGGTCTACACACTTAAGGTTCGATGACGCTAGGGTTATAGGGAAAAGGTATACGTGATTACCGAAGGTTGTTCGGAGTCCTGGATGAGATCCCGGACGTCACGAGGAGCTCCGGAATGGTCCGGAGGTAAAGATTGATATATAGGAAGTCCAGTTTTGGTCACCGGAAAGTTTTCGGGCTCATCGGTAGTGTACCGGGAGTGCCGGGAGGGTGCCGGAGGACCCCCGGGAGGGGTGTGACGACCAAAGGACCACATGGGCTGTTAGATAAAGTGTGCCAGCCCTTATTGGGCTGGGAAAGACTTTTGCTAAAGGCCCATGCGGCTGGAGATAAGGAGATAAGGCAAAAAGGATTTAAAAGGAGGAGATCCACCTCCCTTGTGGGAGGTGGACTCTCCCTTTAATTCAGCCGGCCATCTCCTCTTTGGAGTAGAGGCCAAGCCAGCCCTCCACGTCCCTCCTCCTATATATACTTGAGGTTTTGGATGTTTTGAGACAGGATTTGATCTCTCTCTCTCACGGCGAAGCCCTACCTCTCTTCTTCCTCCTCCGCAGCGCTTAGGCGAAGCCCTGTCGGAATACCTTGCTACTCCACCACCACCACGCCGTCGTGCTGCTGTTGGAGCCCTTCCCCAACCTCTGCTTCCTCCTTGCTGGATCAAGGTGTTGGAGACGTCACCGGGCTGCACGTGTGTTGAACGCGGAGGTGCCGTCCGTTCGGCACTTGATCGGATCTACCGCGATCTGAATCGCTGCGAGTACGACTCCATCAACCGCGTTCTTGTAACGCTTCCGCTTAGCGATCTTCAAAGGTATGAAGATGCAATCTCTCCCCTCTCGTTGCTGGTTTCTCCATAGATAGATCTTGGTGAACGTAGGAAAATTTTGATTTACTACTACGTCTCCCAACAGTGGCATCATGAGCTAGGTCTATGCGTAGAATCTATGCACGAGTAGAACACAAAGCAGTTGTGGGCGTCGAGTTTGTTAATTTGCTTGCCGCTACTAGTCTTATCTTGATTCGGCGGTATTGTGGGATGAAGCGGCCCGGACCAACTTTACACGTACGCTTACGTGAGACCGGTTCCACCGCCTGACATGCACTAGATGCATAAGGTGGCTAGCGGGTGTCTGTCTCTCCTACCTTAGTCGGATCGGATTCGATGAAAAGGGTCCTTATGAAGGGTAAATAGCAATTGGCAAATCACGTTGTGGTGTTGACGTAGGTAAGAAACGTTCTTGCTAGTAACCTATAGCAGCCACGTAAAAACTTGCAACTACAAATTAGAGGACGTCTAACTTGTTTTTGCAGCATGTGCCTTGTGATGTGATATGGCCAAAGGATGTGATGTGATGCATTGTGATGTATGAATTGATCATGTTCTTGTAATAGGATTCACGACTTGCATGTCGATGATTATGACAACCGGCAGGAGCCATAGGAGTTGTCTTATTTATTGTATGACCTGCGTGTCAATCATAAACGCCATGTAATTACTTTACTTTATTGCTAAGCGTTAGCCATAGTAGTAGAAGTAATAGTTGGCGAGACAACTTCATGAAGACACAATGATGGAGATCATGATGATGGAGATCATGGTGTCGTGCCGGTGACAGTGATGATCATGGTGCCCCGAAGATGGAGATCATAGGAGCAAAATGATATTGGCCATATCATGTCACTATATTGATTGCATGTGATGTTTATCATGTTTACATCTTATTTGCTTAGAACGACGGTAGTAAATAAGATGATCTCTCAATAAAATTTCAAGAGAAGTGTTCACCCTAACTGTGCACCGTTGCTAAGGATCGTTGTTCCGAAGCACCACGTGATGATCGGGTGTGATAGGTTCTAACGTTCGCATACAACGGGTGTAAGCCAGATTTACACACGCGAAACACTTAGGTTGACTTGACGAGCCTAGCATGTACAGACATGGCCTCGGAACACGGAAGACCGAAAGGTCGAACATGAGTCGTATAGAAGATACGATCAACATGAAGATGTTCACCATGGATGACTAGTCCGTCTCACGTGATGATCGGACACGGGCTAGTTGACATGGATCATGTATCACTTGGAAGACTAGAGAGATGTCTGTCTAAGTGGGAGTTCATTAATTTGATTAAATGAACTTAATTATCATGAACTTAGTCTAAAATTGTCTTTACAATCTATGATGTAGATCCAATGGCCAACGCGAATGTCACCCTCAATTTCAACGCGTTCCTAGAGAAAACCAAGCTGAAAGATGATGGAAGCAACTATGCGGACTGGGTCCGTAGCTTGAGGATCATCCTCATAGCTTCCAAGAGATTGTATGTCCTAGATGCACCGCTAGGTGACGCACCCGTTCTCCCAGCGGAACAAGATGTTATGAACACTTGGCAATCACGCTGCGATGATTACTCCCTTGTTCAATGCGGCATGCTTTACAGTCTAGAACCGGGGCTCCAAAAGCGTTTTGAGCAACACGGAGCATATGAGATGTTCCAGGAGCTGAAACTGGTTTTTCAAGCTCATGCCCGGGTCGAGAGATATGATGTCTCCGACAAGTTCTTCAGCTGTAAGATGGAGGAGCATAGTTCTGTCAGTGAGCACATCCTCAAGATGTCTGGGCTACACAGCCGCTTGACTCAGCTGGGGGTTAATATCCCGGATGACTCGGTCATTGACAGAATCCTCCAGTCGCTTCCACCTAGCTTCAAGAGCTTTGTGATGAACTACAACATGCAAGGTATGGAGAAGTCCATTCCTGAGTTGTACTCGATGCTGAAATCAGCGGAGGTCGAGATCAAAAAGGAGCATCAAGTGTTGATGGTGAATAAGACCACTAGTTTCAAGAAAGGCAAGGGTAAGAAGAACTTCAAGAAGGACGGCAAAGCTGTTGCCGCGCCCGGTAAGCAAGTTGCCGGGAAGAAGAAGAAAAATGGACCCAAGCCTGAGACTGAGTGCTTTTATTGCAAGGGTACCGGTCACTGGAAGCGGAACTGCCCCAAGTATTTAGCGGATAAGAAGGACGGCAACATTAAAGGTATATGTGATATACTTGTTATTGATGTGTACTTGACCAGCGCTCGTAGTAGCTCCTGGGTATTTGATACCGGTGCAGTTGCTCACATTTGTAACTCCAAGCAGGAGCTGCGGAATAAGCGGAGGCTGGCCAAGGATGAGGTGACGATGCGTGTCGGGAATGGTTCCAAGGTCGATGTGATCGCCATCGGCACGTTACCTCTACATCTACCTTCGGGATTAGTTTTAAACCTTAATAATTGTTATTTAGTACCAGCTTTGAGCATGAACATTGTATCTGGATCTCGCTTGATGCGAGATGGCTACTCATTTAAATCCGAGAATAATGGTTGTTCTATTTATATGAGAGAAATGTTTTATGCTCATGCCCCGCTGGTCAATGGTTTATTTTTGATGAATCTCGAACGTGATGTTACACATGTCCATAGTGTGAGTACCAAAAAGTGTAAAGTTGATAACGATAGTCCCACTTACATGTGGCACTGCCGTCTTGGCCATATTGGTGTCAAACGCATGAAGAAGCTCCATGCTGATGGAATTTTGGAGTCAGTTGATTTCGAATCATTTGACACATGCGAACCATGCCTCATGGGCAAGATGACCAAGACTCCGTTCTCCGGAACAATGGAGCGAGCAACTGACTTGTTGGAAATAATACATACCGATGTATGCGGTCCAATGAGCGTCGAGGCTCGCGGTGGCTACCGTTATGTTCTCACCCTCACTGATGACTTGAGTAGATATGGTTATGTCTACTTAATGAAACACAAGTCTGAAACTTTTGAAAGGTTCAAGGAATTTCAGAGTGAGGTCGAGAATCAACGTGACAGGAAAATAAAATGCCTACGATCTGATCGTGGCGGAGAATATTTAAGTCACGAGTTTGGCACGCACCTTAGGAAATGTGGAATTGTTTCACAACTCACGCCGCCCGGCACACCCCAGCGAAATGGTGTGTCTGAACGTCGTAATCGCACTCTATTGGATATGGTGCGATCTATGATGTCTCTTACCGACTTACCGCTATCATTTTGGGGATATGCATTAGAGACTGCCGCATTCACTTTAAATAGGGCACCGTCTAAATCCGTTGAGACGACACCGTATGAATTGTGGTTTGGAAAGAAACCTAAGCTGTCGTTTCTAAAAGTTTGGGGATGCGATGCTTATGTGAAGAAACTTCAACCTGAGAAGGTCGAACCCAAAGCGGAAAAGTGCGTCTTCATAGGATATCCCAAGGAGACTATTGGGTATACCTTCTACCTACGATCCGAAGGCAAAGTCTTTGTTGCCAAGAATGGATCCTTTCTCGAGAAAGAGTTTCTCTCGAAAGAAGTAAGTGGGAGGAAAATAGAACTTGATGAGGAAATTGTACCTCCACTCGAACCGGAGAGTAGCGCAGCACAGGAAGTTGTTTCTGTGGAGCCTACACCGGCTAGAGAGGAAGTTAATGATGATGATCATGAAACTTCAGATCAAGTTGCTATTCGAAGGTCCACCAGGACACGTTCCGCACCAGAGTGGTACGGCAATCCTGTCCTAGAGATCATGTTGTTGGACAACGGTGAACCTTCGAACTATGAAGAAGCGATGGCGGGCCCGGATTCCAACAAATGGCTTGAGGCCATGAAATCCGAGATAGGATCCATGTATGAGAACAAAGTATGGACTTTGGTGGACTTGCCTAATGATAAGCGAGCCATTGAAAACAAATGGATCTTTAAGAAGAAGACTGACGCGGACGGTAATGTCACCGCCTATAAAGCTCGGCTTGTCGCTAAGGGTTATCGACAAGTTCAAGGAGTTGACTACGATGAGACTTTCTCACCCGTAGCGATGCTAAAGTCAGTCCGAATCATGTTAGCAGTTGCCGCATTTTATGATTATGAGATCTGGCAAATGGACGTCAAAACGGCATTCCTTAATGGCTTCCTCAAGGAAGAACTGTATATGATGCAGCCGGAAGGTTTTGTCGATCCTAAAGATGCTAACAAGGTATGCAAGCTCCAGCGCTCCATCTATGGGCTGGTGCAAGCATCTCGGAGCTGGAACATTCGCTTTAATGAGGTGATTAAAGCGTTTGGGTTTGTACAGGTTTATGGAGAACCTTGTATTTACAAGAAAGTGAGTGGGAGCTCTATAGCATTTCTTATACTGTATGTGGATGACATGCTGATAATGGGAAATAATATAGAACTCTTGGAAAGTATCAAGGCCTACTTGAATAAGTGTTTTTCAATGAAGGACCTTGGAGAAGCTGCTTACATATTAGGTATTAAGATCTATAGAGATAGATCGAAACGCCTCATTGGTCTTTCACAAAGCACATACCTTGAAAAGATATTGAAGAAGTTCAATATGCATCAGTCCAAGAAGGGGTTCTTGCCTGTGTTGCAAGGTGTGAGATTGAGTACGACTCAATGCCCGACCACGGCAAAGGATAGAGAAGAGATGAGTGTCATCCCCTATGCTTCAGCCATAGGCTCTATCATGTATGCCATGCTGTGTACCAGACCTGATGTGAACCTTGCCATAAGTTTGGTAGGGAGGTACCAAAGTGATCCCGGAGCGGAACACTGGACAGCGGTCAAGAATATCCTGAAGTACCTGAAAAGGACAAAGGACATGTTTCTCATATATGGAGGTGCCGAAGAGCTCGTCGTAAAGGGTTACGTCGACGCTAGCTTCGACACAGATCCGGACGACTCTAAGTCGCAAACCGGATACGTGTATATTTTGAATGGAGGGGCAGTCAGCTGGAGTAGCAGCAAGCAAAGCGTCGTGGCGGCATCTACATGTGAAGCGGAGTACATAGCTGCTTCGGAAGCAGCAAAGGAGGGAGTCTGGATGAAGGAGTTCATCACCGACCTAGGAGTGATTCCAAATGCGTCGGGCCCGATGACTCTACTCTGTGACAACACTGGAGCTATTGCCCTTGCGAAGGAGCCCAGGTTTCACAAGAAGACAAGACACATCAAGCGCCGCTTCAACTCCATCCGTGATTACATTCAGGAGGGAGACATAGATATTTGTAAAGTGCATACGGATCTGAATGTCGCAGATCCGTTGACTAAACCTCTCTCACGAGCAAAACATGATCAACACCAGAACGCTATGGGTGTTCGATTCATCACAATGTAACTAGATTATTGACTCTAGTGCAAGTGGGAGACTGTTGGAAATATGCCCTTGAGGCAATAATAAAATGGTTATTATTGTATTTCCTAGTTCATGATAATTGTCTATTATTCATGCTACAATTGTGTTAACCAGAAACCGTAATACATGTGTGAATACATAGACCATCACATGTCCCTAGTGAGCCTCTAGTTGGCTAGCTCGTTGATCAATAGATGGTCACGGTTTCATGACCATGGACATTGGATGTCGTTGATAACGGGATCACATCATTAGGAGAATGATGTGATGGACAAGACCCAATCCTAAGCATAGCACAAGATCGTGTAGTTCGTTTGCTAAAGCTTTTCAATGTCAAGTATCATTTCCTTAGACCATGAGATTGTGTAACTCCCGGATACCGTAGGAATGCTTTGGGTGTGCCAAACGTCACAACGTAACTGGGTGGCTATAAAGGTACGCTACGGGTATCTCCGAAAGTGTCTGTTGGGTTGACACGAATCAAGACTGGGATTTGTCACTCCGTGTGACGGAGAGGTATCTCTGGGCCCACTCGGTAAGACATCATCATAATGAGCTCAATGTGACTAAGGAGTTAGCCACGGGATGATGTGTTACGGAACGAGTAAAGAGACTTGCCAGTAACGAGATTGAACAAGGTATGGCGATACCGACGATCGAATCTCGGGCAAGTACCATACCGATAGACAAAGGGAATTGTATACGGGATTGATTGAATCCCTGACATCGTGGTTCATCCGATGAGATCATCGTGGAGTACGTGGGAGCCAACATGGGTATCCAGATCCCGCTGTTGGTTATTGGCCGGAGAGGTGTCTCGGTCATGTCTACGTGTCTCCCGAACCCGTAGGGTCTACACACTTAAGGTTCGATGACGCTAGGGTTATAGGGAAAAGGTATACGTGATTACCGAAGGTTGTTCGGAGTCCCGGATGAGATCCCGGACGTCACGAGGAGCTCCGGAATGGTCCGGAGGTAAAGATTGATATATAGGAAGTCCAGTTTTGGTCACCGGAAAGTTTTCGGGCTCATCGGTAGTGTACCGGGAGTGCCGGGAGGGTGCCGGAGGACCCCCGGGAGGGGTGTGACGACCAAAGGACCACATGGGCTGTTAGATAAAGTGTGCCAGCCCTTATTGGGCTGGGAAAGACTTTTGCTAAAGGCCCATGCGGCTGGAGATAAGGAGATAAGGCAAAAAGGATTTAAAAGGAGGAGATCCACCTCCCTTGTGGGAGGTGGACTCTCCCTTTAATTCAGCCGGCCATCTCCTCTTTGGAGTAGAGGCCAAGCCAGCCCTCCACGTCCCTCCTCCTATATATACTTGAGGTTTTGGATGTTTTGAGACAGGATTTGATCTCTCTCTCTCACGGCAAAGCCCTACCTCTCTTCTTCCTCCTCCGCAGCGCTTAGGCGAAGCCCTGTCGGAATACCTTGCTACTCCACCACCACCACGCCGTCGTGCTTCTGTTGGAGCCCTTCCCCAACCTCTCCTTCCTCCTTGCTGGATCAAGGTGTTGGAGACGTCACCGGGCTGCACGTGTGTTGAACGCGGAGGTGCCGTCCGTTCGGCACTTGATCGGATCTACCGCGATCTGAATCGCTGCGAGTACGACTCCATCAACCGCGTTCTTGTAACGCTTCCGCTTAGCGATCTTCAAAGGTATGAAGATGCAATCTCTCCCCTCTCGTTGCTGGTTTCTCCTTAGATAGATCTTGGTGAACGTAGGAAAATTTTGATTTACTACTACGTCTCCCAACAGTTTCCGAGATCCAATCGGGATCAGGCACCCTGGACATCTAGCCTGGATGCCGGACATCCAGCGCATTCGCCCAGACATCCGACCCCTGGTAGCTAGCAAAGCTTTCTTGCCTCTCTTCGGGCAGTTTTGTTTGTTTTCCGGATTTCTTCCGCTATCATTTCGCCATTTCTTCCGCAAACCATTTGCATTTGAGATTTTGAGTCGTGAGCCTTGCCACGTCCTAAGGTGTTTCAGCTAATTAGAAGTGGTTCTTCATCGACATTGACGCTCATCACTGCCCCGGATCGTCCCCAACTACCTCTTCATTTGACACCAACCATAAGCAAGGATGGTAACCGCGGCGACACTCTTGACATACACCCTTGCCGCTGTATTGTTACCCCAAGCCTATTTGCGTTACTTGCCTATCGATACTAGCCATTGAGTATTGCCGGACTATGCTACTTGTGCACTTTAGTGGTACGTACTCCGCATAGCTACATTCGCGTGCATATATCATCATATTATCTCTTGTGCTGCATAGTACCTGTATACATAATTTCTATCTTGGTGTGCACGTCCAGCATATTGACCTTACAAATACCATCATCAAAAGAAAGAGACTCAAAGCTTTTAAGCAAGAGCAAAAGAGCAAAAGCAATAACATCTCCAAATTTGCATATCATACTTGATCATCTTTGATCACTTGAGCGACTGACTTGTGCCTCATACATACATAGCAAGTCCGGAATAGAAAGACGACATGTTTTGTTTCTTATAGGTTGTTCACAAGTTCATATCATGCCCATTTGAGAAATCATGCTAGCGTCTCTCTTGTGTTGTGCAACACGAGCATTTTCCATGGATTCGACAGTTTGTGTTCATTCCTTGGTTGCATGACCCCAGTTATCTAGACATGTGTGTGTTTTCGTGGCCACTCATTGCTATTGATCCACATTATCTTACATGCGAATTTGCAAATCTCTTTCAACTTTATTGAATCATACTCTTGAATTTCTTGAATTTTGTGCCATAATCCTAACCAAGCTACTCCATAAGAATTATTTTTCTAGGTGTGAGAGGGACGATCTTCGATACCAATTCTACTATTTCCATACTTGCACATTTAGTGATCTTGATCCACTTTCAACTTTTGGAATGGTAATTGGTACTATCTTCTCACTCTTCCACTTATATCTTCTTGAGTGATATGGATAGGAACATCACGCCAAACACGACACTCGAGGAGCATGGCGACGACGCGAACACCCACGTCACCAAGTTGCACTTCTTCAGTGCAAACAAGGCAATTACTCAAACCGAAGATGTTTTGAATGACCGCATCGAGCAACTCACCACCAACTTGCGCGAATCCGAGGTGCGCACATGGTACTACCTCGACACCAAGCTATCAAGCCAAATGGAGGAATTTCGGTCCTTGATAGTCAACCGAGTTTCCTCTACTTCGACTACATCAAGACAGAGCTCAAGTCGACATTCGTCGGAGTATTCTTCCGAAGCAAGTCCTCAGCGAGCACGTGTTCATGACCAAGATGAACGCTCCAGTCCAAGCTCACCATAAGGTTGTCACTGTCAAGCTACCGAGAATCCATTCCATGGCAATGGATTGCAGGACCGCATCCACGCTCGAGACCGCCGCCGTCAACAAGATTAAGATGCCGGGGAGCAAGAACAACGTCACCAAGAAGAACACCATCGTCGCCATGAACAATCGCTTCAAGCTACTCGCACCTTGCAATAAGCTACTCGCGCCTTGGAGGAGCACAACCTCTAAGCTCACCGCGAATGAGAAGCACTCCGGCAAGAATAACAACAAGAAGAAGCCCACCAAGAGGAATAACGAGAACAACAAGAAGAAGCCGCCCACCAAGAGGAACAACGAGAATGACAAGAAGAAGCCGCTCACCAAGAGGAATAACAAGAACAATGGAACTGTGCACGAGGACCTCGTCAATGGCCTCAAGCACATCACGTTGAGCACAATGACGACGACGCCCCAAGGAAACCACAATGTCAGCTCGACAACAACATTGACCCACCTCCTCCTAGTCAAGGGCATCTCCAAAACAACTACGATGATGAACAATGCTTCAACAAGCTCAAGTTCACAATGCCTAAGTTCTCCGGAAGCAATGACCCCGAAGACTACCTTTCATGGGAATCAAAGTTGACAAGATATTCCGTTTGCATAACTTTGGGAAGAGAAGAAGATTATTGTGACCTCTCTTGAGTTCCAAGACTATGTTCCTATTTGGTGGGAACAAGTGATTGAGCGAAGAAGATAAAGAGGTGAACCTCCTATCAGCACTTGGGCTCAAATTATGGATCTCATGAGAGCTCGTTTTGTGCCTACACACTACAATCGGGATCTCTTCAAGAAACTTCAACTACTCAAGCAAGACACAAAGTCCGTAGAAGAACACTATCAAGAAATGGAGATTGTCATGATTTGAGACAATGTCAAGGAAGATGATGAGAAAACAATGGGACGCTTCTTGAATGGTCTCAACTACCAAGTCAAGAAAATCGCGGACTTGCAACATACTCCAACTTACTTGAGCTAGTCCATCAAGCAACCAAGGTGGAGCGCCAAGTGCAAGATGACTACAAGTATTCCAAGTTCTCTTCCAAGACCTACGGCTCAAGTGCTCAAACTTCTACAACAACGACGCCTTCACCTACGAAATCTACAACATCCACCAGTGACAAGTCAAGTTCCAAGCACAAGATGACTTTGTCAAGCCGCGATACTACTTGAAGCAACTACAAGCCAAGGGCTTCAACCTCTACTCCAACACCGGATGACACCGCTAAATCAAGCTCCATCAAGTGTTTCACGTGCCAAGGCCGTGACCACAAGACCTACGAGTGTCCAACAAGAAGGACCATGATTCTCAAGACAACTGCACCTATGAATCTATGAGCGATGACGAGATGCAAGCATTGGAGCACGTTGCCATACATCGACAAGTCAATGAAGACGAAGATTCTCAAATCTTTCATGACAATGATCCGAGCCCTAATTTTGTTGTTTCCAAGGTTTTGACTCTTCAACAACAAGAAGATGAGGACCAACATTACCACATCTTCCACACCAAGGCGGGTATCCAAGGCAAATCCATCAAGGTCATCATAGATGGAGGAAGTTGCCACAATTTGGCAAGTGAAGACCTTTGCTCCAAGCTCCAATTGGTCAAGATAAGCACCCTTGCCCCTAGAAGGTCCAATGGCTTAGTGACTCCAGCAGTATCCAAGTCAATCACACCGTGCAAGTCCCCTTCAAGATTGGCGCTTATGAAGAAACCTTGGAGTGTGATGTGGTTCCCATGTCCATTTGACATATAATCATTGGGATACCTTGGCAATTCGACCATGGCGTCATCCACGATGGTCGGACCAATCACTATAGCTTCAAGATGAAGGGCAAGGAATATGTGCTTCGACCAACGTCTCCAAGTCAAGTGACCGCCAACAAGCACACTTCATCCCATCGTGAAGAAAAAAGTGAGAGAGTGATCCACCTCAAATAGAGTGAGTGCCACAAGCCAAAAATGAGTGACTCCATGATGAGGGACATAAGAGATCTAGTTCTTTTATCCACCAAAAGAGATTTGAGGGATGTGAGTGAGAGCCCATCGACCGTTCTTCACTATGTGCTTGCGTGCAAGGATGATGTCGTACGAACTAACCCTTCACAACATCTTCCTCTTGTGTTATCTCAATTGTTGCAGGAATTTCAAGACGTATTTCCCGATGAGCTGCCTCTAGGACTACCACAAAAATGAGGGATCGAACACCGCATCGACCTCATTCCGAGTGCATCGCTCCCCAACAAGGCATCCAACCGCATCAACCCCGAAGAGACTAAGGAGATCCAAAGGCAAGTCCAAAAACTCCTAGATAAAGGGCATGTACGCAGAAGTTTAAGTCCTTGTACGGTTCCCATGATTCTAGTACCTAAGCAAGACTGGAGTATGCGAATATGTTCGGATTGCCGCCCTATCAGTGTTATAACCATTAGATATCGCCACAATATACCTTGCCTAGATGATATGCTAGATAAACTTGGTGGTGCCACTATATTTTCCAAGATTGACGCGAAAAGTGGTTACTATCAAATACGCATACAAGATGGCCATGAGTGGAAAACGGCTTTCAAAACTAAGATTGGTCTATATGAATGGCTAGTGATGCCCATGAGCTTATCCGAAGCACCGAGTACATTTATGCGTGTCATGCATCATGTCTTACGCCCATTCATTGGATATTGCGTTGTGGTATACTTTGATGACATTCTTGTTTTTAGCAAAACTTTTGAGGAGCATGCTAAACTCATTAGGGATGTATTGCAAGTTCTTAGGAAGGAAAAATTGTATGCTAACATGGAAAAATTCACTTTTGGTGTTGTAAAGGTTGTTTTCCTAGGTTTTGTGGTTTATTCTAAGGGTGTCCATGTGGATGAAACTAAAATTAATGCAATTAAAACTTGACCCACACCCACCAACTTGCAACAAGTGCGTAGCTTGCTAGGGCTAGCTGGTTTCTACTGTCACTTTGTTAAGGATTTTAACACTATTGCATCTCCTCTACATGCTTTGAGCAAGAAAATGCACCTTTCATTTGGGGTCCAGTGCAAGACACCACATTCCTTGAGCTTAAAAATTTGCTTACTCATGCACCTTTGCTTTGCATTACCCAACTTTGATAAAACTTTTGAAGTGCACTGTGACACTAGTGGTAATGGAATAGGTGGTGTGCTAATGCAAGAAAAACGTCCAATTGCGTACTTTAGTGAGAAACTTTATGGTGCTCAACTTAATTACCCCGTCTGTGACAAGGAATTGTATGCTTTGGTGAGAGTGTTAGATGTATGGGAGCATTACCTCCGCCCACATGAATTTGTTATCCATACCGATCATGAAACTCTCAAGTATCTTAAGGGTCAAACTAAGTTGAACAAACAACATGCTATATGGAGTGAATTTATTGAGTCTTTTCCTTATGTCATCAAGTACATTAAGGGTAAATAAAATGTTGTGGTAGATGTTCTTTCCTGCAAATGCATGCTCGTTACTCAACTTGAATTGAATGTTATTGGTTTTGAGCATATCAAAGACGTGTATGAGCATGATGTTTCTTTTGCTACTCCTTATGCAAAGTGTCAAGTAAAACCTTGTTAGGAAACTTACTACATGAACGATGGCTATCTTATGCATGCTAACAAACTTTGTATACCCGAGTCTTCTCTTAGTTTGTTGCTTTTTGAAAGTGTGTTATATCGACTAGAGGGGGGGTGAATAGGCAATTTTTACAAATTCATCACTTGAGGAATTTCAACTTGAGGAATTTGAAATCTGATGAATAACTAGCAACGGAATAAGTACTCAAGTGCATATGAAACATAGCGACAACATAGTCATCATGATGAAATAAAACATGCACAAATTACAAGTAGCGTGATACAGGATAAGCAGGTGAGGAACAAGGTAACTTGAAGAATTTGAGGTGAGGAAATTGTGAAAGTGTTCAGTCAAATTCTTCAAACAGTAAGGATCAATTTCATCAACATGTATATGAGGAAATGAAAGGGTTGAAGAAATAGAACCAGGTAGCTTGTTGAAGACAATGGTTTGATGACCCAGTTCCAACTGCTGTGATAGTCGTACGTCTCATTTGGAGCAGCCTGATATTTAAACCAGAGGACACACAGTCCCAGGACACACAGTCCTTACCGTATTCTCCTTGAGATAAGGTCACAATGTCCTCGCCCAACACTCATGGTAAGTCTTTAGGGTAGACTTCCAAAAACCTCACAAACTGGTCACCCGGAGATCCACAATTGACTGTTGGATGCTCTAGACCAAGATCACTCTGTGATCCCCAATTGACTGCAGGATGCACTAGACCATGACGCCTAACCATCTGGAAGATACACAATCTTCAAACTTAACAAGCGTCGGTTCCACAGAGGAACAATCTCTTCAGTGATGCTCAATCACTTTGGGTTTGGTGGTTTGGATTTGGGTTTTTCCTCACTAATGATTTTCTCTCAAAGTCCAAGGAGGATGGGTTGCTCTCAAATGACAAGTGTTAGTTCTCTCTCTCGGAGCAGCCAACCAACTAGTGGTTGTGGGGGTGGTTATTTATACCTAGGGTGCAACCTGACATGATAAGACATAAATGCCCCTAATGATATGACTATTATGTGGATAAGATGATTGGGGACAGCTGGGACTAAGCACATCAACGGTCGAAATTTCAAGCTATGAAAGTCCTTAGGCGTATCATGTTCCTCACTTGTAGGCAATTCGCACTAGCGAAATCCTAACTCCTCAGTCAGATCAATTTCATCAGAGACCAGAAGTACATCGTCTCTATCACTGAAGAACTTGACTGAACCGTAAGATATTTCCAAAGGCTTCACTTGAAGGATTGGATAGGTTGAGGATTTTGAGTTGATCATCAGTTGGACATTTTCCGTAGTATTACCTCAGCCCCCTTTAACAGTACGGTGTTTCCTATGACTCAAAGAAAGGAAATGAAACTACGAAAACAAAAGTCTTCACGTTTCATAGTCCTCGTTCATATCTTCAAGGTCACACCAACTTCTTCATTCTCAAAGTATTCATGGAATACCAAAGTCTTCACCAAAGTCTTCAGTTGAAGACATACATTTTTAGGGGTCGGTAATCTCCGAATATATGAAACTCCTCATCGACTTAAAGAGCATGTGTACACTCACAAACACATTAGTTCCTTAACCTATAAGTCTTCAATACACCAAAATCACTAAGGGGCACTAGATGCACTTACAATCTCCCCCTTTTTGGTGATTGATGACAAATAGGTTAAGTTTTCAATGGGGATAAACATATGAAGTGAAAGTACTGAGTTTGAGGAATTTGATTGCAAGATATAGAAGAACTCCCCCTGAAGATGTGCATATTTGAGGAATTTGCTTTGGACTGCAAATGCACATGGCAGGTTAAAAACATGGAGAACTCCCCCTATATCTTGTAATTCATACATGCATTTAACATATGATATGAAGAATTTGAAATGCATGATGAAAATGATGTCTGGCAAAATTCAGCATGCATGCATTAAGGTACTTGAGGAAATAAGCAGGCGAGAAAATAGTTCAAAAGAGTCAGACCACCATCCGACTTAAGTTTACAACTCAACCAACAAAAGCTTCAAAAGAGTGAGAGTTGTAACTAAACAAAAATAGCCCATATATAGAGAGAGACCCGCTTGAAGACGAACTCAAATTTTCTCCCCCTTTGTCATCGAAGACCAAAAGGAATGAAAAAGTGAGGACTAACACCCCTTGAAGAATTTCATCTTGTTGGTGATGAAGGAGCGCCAGTGTTGTTGGGGTCGTTTGTTGATGTAGGGCCTACCGCAGTGTCGTCAATGTCCTCAGCTTCATCGGTCTCGTGCGATGAAGAATATGAACTTGTAACCAGCTGAGGAACTCGAACTTTCTTGAATTTCTTCTTAGGCGTATGAGACCAGTCAAAGTTCTGCTGAAAGTCCATGTCCTTGAGTTCCTGGGGAGTCTTGAGATGTGCGAGAATGGCCCATGCACGATCGAAGATTTCATGCACATAGTAGTAATTTTTCCTCACCAAGTTTTGTGTCACAGTCATGTACTGAAGAATTGAAGCAAACCGACGCTTCACCCACTTGTGATTATGATCAACGTTCTGATGAAGACTTATGAGAAGCCCATGATCAGTCATCACACAAGGGGCAGACTCTCGAGACTTTTGCGGTGAGGTTTTTGGAGCAGAGTCCTGGGTAGCAGTGTCATCATTGGTGGAGTAAGATGCAGCTTTGCGAAACTGACCATCCAATGGACAAGTACCTTCATCAATGACAGCTCTGCCTTTACCTTCAACTGAGGCAATTGTGTTCTTGAGGACTTCAATCAGAGGCAGAAAGCCGAAGTGATTTTGGAAGTCAGCTCTGAAGGGAATTGAAGACCTTGATCTGATGAATTTCATGATCCAGGGAGCATAAGACTTCAATTCAAATGGGCTAATGCTGCATTGGCTAAAGTCCTCATGAAGAAATCATGATAGTTGATGGGAATCCCATGAATGATGTTGAATAGCATGTTCTTCATGACTCCCTCAACTTCTTCTTCTTCAGAGTTGTGACCTTCTAAGGACAAAGGGTGTTGGTAAGGATGCGATAAACCGTCCTGGGCACATAGAGCAAATCCTTCACAAGGAAGGTGGTCCTTTGAGGTTTTCTAGGAGCCAACGGTTTCATCAGCACTTGCATCATATGGTCGGGCAGAGTAGGTTCATCAAACAGGTAGCGGGCTTCTTCTCAAGGAATTGGAACTGGGACTGACTGAAGCAATTCTGATGCTGGTGCAGTGTAGTGAGTAGATCCAGTCATCCAGTCCAAGACCCATGAGTTGATGTCAGAAGCACCACCTGTGATGTGCAAGGTGGCATAGAATTGAAGAATTAGCTCTTCATTCCAATCGCAGATATCCACACAGAACGGAAGAATTCCTGCATCGTGAAGAACTACGAGCACCGGTGTGAAGTATGAGATTGTTTCCATATCTGCATGACGAATTTGATGGTGCTCAAAGACTTTCTTCTTGTCAAATAGCACTAATGCATAATAGTTCATCTGTGTAGGAGTCCAGAATCTGGTGCGACCGGCCCTAGCTAAGTCATATGGATTGGGTCTAGTGAAGAAAATGCGCTCATCGAAGAAATTGGTCTTGATGAATTTGGGGCGCTTTGAGCCGTTGAATGGCATTCGTGGCTTTGGCTGAAGGTTTGGCTTGAAGCGGCCCACAATCTCCTTAGCCATAGGAGGAACTTCTTCAGACCAAGGAATTTTCACTACAGTTTCCTTAGTGCCCATTGGAGAAACAATTTCTTTAGCTGATGCAGCTAGAATTTCTTTAGTGGCAGTTGTGGCTAAGTCATCAGATCCTGTATGAATTTCTTCAGTCTGGGCTGGAGACTGAGGAATCTGTGATAGAGGAGTGTTCATTGGGGAATTTGGGTGTGCAGCTTCCCAATATTCATCATTGATGACAGGGGTTGTGTTCCCAATGTCCACGTCCTCATCAATTTCTTCAACGCCGTCCTCTTTAGCAGTGAACTAAGGCTGGGGCAATGATACCTTTGGAGTTGAAGCATTTGCTTCCACCTCAATTTATTCATCAATCTGCTCTGAGGTAGCAGCAGATTGATCTTTTTCTTGTTGATCATCATTTGGGATGACATAGTCAACACCAAATGGCACAATTTCATAGGCTGGCACAGAGCTGATAGGATTTGCATCAAATGGTTCTGTTGAAGAACTTGGCAGTGTCTTCTATTTCTTCACAACTAAGGAATCTGAAGTTGATGCTTTTCTTTTCAGTGCCTTCTTCTCCGCAAACTTGGTTTTCTTCGCTTCTGATGCAGAAGGAAGGTTGATGATCTTCGCCCTTGATGATTTTATTGTCTCTGCAGATGGTGAAGGAGAAGCATTTTCTTCAGAGGCAACTGATGTAGTCGCCCTTGTGGTCTCAATTTCCTTAGACGCAACAAAAACTTCAGCTAGCCTGGCAATTTCTTCAGGCACAATAGTGGAGGTTGTCCTGGCATGTTCTTCAGCAGCCTGAATTTCTTCAGCCATGGGAGAATTTTCTTCAGCAGGCTGAGCAGATTTTTCAGCCTGAGTAATTTGTGGTTGTGATCGTGTTGCAACCCTTGAGTTATGGTCCTTATTGGCTGATTGGTCTGCCCTAACAAATCTCACTTTGGTGCCCTTCCATTCAGCATCATATTTGTCTTGTTCTTCAGAAAGACAGGGAATTTCGGACTGAACAATGATGAGTTGATTTGGAGTCAAATTCATCACATTATTCCTCAGAAATTTTTCTTTTCGAGCCTTGCTCCTCTTATCTCTCAGTGCTTGATCTCTTTTCCATTTTTCCTCGGCAATGAAGTGTGTGAGGACATGATCCACAGCAAGAGGTAGGTTCAGTGAGGAAAGTGGGGTGCTGGGATCCTCATGCCATATGTCAATGAAGTTGAGGATCATCTTGGGATCCAACATGAGAGGAACATAGCTGCCTTTGGCTATTGCAACCCTTTGCTAACTTTCTCTGATGATTTCTTCCAGTTCTTCATCATCAGCCTCATCATCATCCTTAGATCCTGAGGGTACATTCACTATAGCTTTGCTTGTGTGAGGACTTGGTATTTGACCTCGTCCAACAATTTTCTTTAGCTTCAATATAGTAGGACTTTTTGAATACTTTGCTGGAGCAGAGGGACTGTAGAGACCTTTGAAGCAATTGGGTATCCCTCTGTCCTCTGAAATGATGCAAGGTGCATAGGTGTTGAGGACTTTGCGGCAGCAGAGGACTGAGCAGCTATTGAACCAGTGGCTGAGACCTTTGAAGGCTTTGCTTGAGGAATCTGAAGTGATCATTTTGAAGTTGAAGACTTTGACTTCACAATAGATTTCTTCACAATTGATTTCTTCGGAGCACTAGCAGTAGCTCCGATAGTTGCAGCAGCAACAGTAGAGTATTCGTTGAATTTCTTCCCAGCCTCTTTTGCTTTCTTTGCCAGCTTGGCTTGCAGTCTTTCCCATTCACGAGGAAAATCATTACCAGTCTTGAGACTAGTGGGATCAGTAGTTTGGTTTGGAGCCAAGGGTGGCCTATTGAAAGGGGGTTTAACTGTGAATTTCTTCATATACTTGGGAGTGACATAGCGATATTCTTTCCACTCCTTTGCCCATCTCCTCTCAATTTTCTATAAGCGAATCTTTCTCTGCTTTGTTGTTTCCTTGCCATGAGTTTCTTCATCTGGAGTGCAATATTCCTCATACAATTCATCAGGTATCTCAAACATAATCTGAACTTCAGGTTTCTTTCCACCTTTCTGTGGCTTCTTCCCATCAGCCATTTTCTTCGGCTGAGGATTCTGAACTCTTGAGGATTCTGAAGATGCACACATGTTTTCCTCAAGAAATGCTGCAAATGAGTTAAGTTGATGAGAACCTAGTGATTCATCAACGAACATGTTTGTACCTGTGAATAGAGTAAAGGTGCGAGGAATTTGAAGAGGTCATATGCGTTCTCAGAAGTTTTTCAAAAACATCAAGTGTGAGGTATTTGACAATGGGTGTCTTGAGGATTTTCACTAAGTGTTCTTTGTCTTAGGTTCCAGAGTTGTGCAAATTTTGAGGATCCACACAATTGAGGAATCTTGAAGAAAATCATATCTTAGGAAAAACATCAAGTGTATGAACATGTAACTTGCTTTAGGATGAGATTCTTGAAGAATAAACACCATTGAGGAAATTGTGGACAACTTGAATATCAAACAAGGGCAGTAAAAACAGATTTTATTTACCTTGATGAAGAACACGACGAACTGAGAGAAGAAAATGAGGAAGTTCGTCCGTCCAGATCTCGCACGCCCTAGCTTGGCAGAGGGAGACAGCTACATCGGCGACAAAGTGTAGATATCCACGGCTGATGTGACTACGGCGATGGCGAGGTCAAGGCAGTGAAGCTCTTCCACACCTGCGACAACGAATTTAGCGGCGGCGCTAGGTCGGAGCTCAGGAGAGAGTAGGAGTGAGGAGTAACCGAGCATAGTGAAAGGGAAGGGGTATTTATAGAGGAGGTGAAAACCAATCTGTCTAAAGATTTTGGACAAGATTTCCCCTGACCCTTGCTCTTCTTGCGACATGTGTCACCCATGTTCTGAGTAGTGGCGATAGTGGGGGATCGTGGGTTATCCAGTCATGGGAATTGGAACGGTTTGAGCGGGAAATGCTGAAATTTTTGATAGTGAAAATTTTAAAGTTTTCGTTCGCAAATTCTTTAGCTGTCAAGGACACAGTGAAGACTTTGAACGAGTTTCAAAGTAGAACACATATGAAATATTTTTGAACAGACTGGCTTGAGTTTAGCATAGAGGGGGAAAGGGTCCGATCACACTCACTTAGATGAAAATTAACTTGAAGAATTAGCAATAAGTGAATGTTGTTGAGGACATTGAAAACTCAAATATATATATATATAGTGAATGAAGAACATGAGTTTCATAGTTTGAAGAATTTGAAAATTTGATGAATTTGAAAAGTTGAGGAATTTGCATTCTTGAGGAATTTCAAAATTTGAAGAATGTGCAAAATGACGAAAAACTCAACTTTGAAGAATTTCAACTATGGTTGGTGGCATGACCCACCGTATAAGAATGATGATTTCAGACACTACGTACAATTGTCGTAGGGTTCTGAGAATCAAATTCTTCATTAATTTCTACACACTTAGAGGTTTATTCTTCATTGATTGAAGAAAAACGTTACTTCGTGTGTTGCACATCTAAGTCATCATTTTTGCATAAATGTTAGGATGTGTGTCCTTTCAAAGAACATTCGAAGATTCTAAGATATTTAGCTCACACCGCAACTTGCAAAATCTCTTTTCATCCAAGGGCTTTGTGAAGATATCGGCCAGCTATTCTTCAGTAGGGATGTGATCGATGGAGGTGTTGCCCTTAAGTACATGATCTCGAAGAAAATGATGACGAATATGGATGTGCTTAGTCTTGGAATGCTGAACTGGGTTGTAAGCAATCTTGATGGAACTCTCGTTGTCACAGTAGAGAGGCACATTCTTCACCTTGATGCCATAGTCCTTGAGGGTTTGCTTCATCCATAGTAGCTAAGCGCAACATGAACCAGCAGCAATGTACTCAGCTTCAGCAGTAGATAGTGACACACAGTTCTGCCTCTTCAAGGACCAACAGACTAAGGATCGTCCGAGGAAATGAAATGTGCCTGAGGTTGACTTGCGATCCACACGATCTCCAGTATAGTTGGCATCCGAGTATCCAACGAGGTGAAGATTTGAGCCCTCGGGATACCATAATCCAAGTGTCGATGTGTGAGCTAAGTATCGAAGAATATGTTTCACAGCCTTATGGTGTGATTCCTTCGGTGTTGCTTGGAATCAGGCACACATGCAAACACTCAGCAAAATATCAGGCCTAGATGCACATAGATTCAATAAAGAGACAATCATGGAGCGATATACCTTCTGATCGAAATATTTACCATTTTCGTCAGTGCAGAGGTGGCTTTTTGAAGGCATTGGAGTTTTGACGCCTTTGCAATCTTGCATGTCGAATTTCCTTAGAACATCCTTGAGGTATTTCTCTTGAGAGATGAAGATGCCATTGCCTTGCTGACAAATTTGAAGACCTAAGAAGAATTTCAACTCTCCCATCATAGACATTTGATATTCTTCACTCATCATATAAGCAAATTCATCGCTGTAATGTTTGTCAGTACAACTAAAGATAATATCGTCTACATATATTTGGCATATGAACAGTTCATTGTCATAGGATTTAGTGAAAAGAGTTAGGTCGAGTGCCCCTGGTTTGAAGCCTTTCTTCATGAGGAATTCCTTCAGAGTGTCGTACCACACCCGAGGGGCGTGCTTGAGGCCATAGAGGGCCTTGTCGAGTTTGAAGACTTTGTCAGGACGCTTAGGGTCTTCAAAACCTGGGGGTTGAGCAACATCTACTTCTTCCTCAAGCTTACCATTAAGGAATGCACTTTTCACATCCATTTGATATAAGATGATATCATGATGGTTAGCATAAGCAAGCAATATGTGAATAGCTTCAAGTCTAGCAACATGTGCAAAAGTTTCATCAAAGTCAATTCCTTCAACCTGTGTGTAGCCTTGAGCTACAAGACGAGCCTTATTTCTTACCACAAGGCCATTTTCATCTTGCTTGTTGCGGTAGATCCACTTGGTACCTATGATGTTATGCTTGCGAGGATCTGGCCGTTTGACAAGTTCCCACACGCTGTTGAACTTGAATTGATGCAATTCCTCTTGCATAGCTTGAATCCACTCAGGCTCCTTGAATGCTTCATCAACTTTGGTGGGCTCTATGATAGAGACAAAAGCAAAGTGCCCACAAAAGTTAGTCCAATGTGAAGCTCTTGAGCCAGTGATGGGACCTGGTGCATTGATGTCGTCGATGATTTTGTCAATCTACACTTCATTTGCAACTCTTGGATGAGAAGGTTGATGTGGCTGAGGATTTTCTTCAGCAACATTTTCTTCAGATCTATCAGCATGAATGTCTTCATTCGTTGAAATGATTTCCTTAGTGGGTATAACGTCTTCAGTAGCCTTCAGCTTAATGGATTCTTTAGGAGACTTTTCATCTAACACAAAAGGCAGGTGCTCTCTTTGCGAGCCGTCAGTTTCATCGAACCGCACATCTACAGTTTCAACAACCTTGTGGTGGTAGGTGTTGAAGACTCTATAGGTGTGCGAGTCATTTTCATAACCAAGCATAAACCTTCATGTGCTTTTGGTGCAAATTTTGAACTATGGTGAGGATCTCTAATCTAGCATTTTGCACCGAAGACTTTGAGATAACTTACATTGGGTTTCTTGCCAGTCATAAGTTTATATGAAGTCTTCTTGAAGAATTTGTGAAGATATACCCTGTTGATGACATGGCATGTTGTATCAATTTCCTTAGGCCAGAAGCGACGAGGAGTCTTGTATTCATCAAGCATGGTGCGAGCCATCTCAACAAGAGTCCTATTTTTTAGCCTCCATGACGCCATTCTGCTAAGGAGTATTTTGGGCAGATAACTCATGAGTAATACCAAGTTCATCAAGATATTCATCAAGATTGGTGTTCTTGAACTCAGTCCCATTATCACTCCTAATATGCTTGATCTTGACGCCAAAGTTTGTTGAGGCCCTTGAAGCAAATCGTCTGAAGACATCCCGCACTTCAGACTTGTACAGAATAATATGCGCCCAAGTGTAACGATTGTAATCATCAACAATGACAAAGTCATACAAACTTGAAGAATTTGTTAATGTGGAATAATGAGTGGGGCCAAAGAGGTCCATGTGAAGCAATTCAAAAGGTGGAGTCGTGGTCATGATTGTCTTTAAGGGATGCTTGGATCTGGTCATTTTCCCAGACTCACATGCACCACAGAGGTGATCCTTGAGGAATTTACACCTTCAATGCCGATGACATGCTTTTTCTTCACGAGCGTGTGCAAGTTCCTCAGACCAGCATGTCCAAGTCGTTGATGCCACAACCAGCCTTCTGAGGACTTTGCAAGTAGGCATGTGGCAGGCTGAGGACCTGTAGAGAAATCAACAATATAGAAGTCTCCTCTCCTAAAGCCTTCGAAGACTTTGGAATTGTCAAATTCCATCATGACAACAGAATGATTTTTCCAAATATGACAACCATACCAAGATCACAAAGCATTGAGACAGACATAAGGTTGAACCCGAGGATTCGACAAGCATCACCTTATCCGTGTGTCGGTCCTTTGAGATTGCAACTTTACCTAGACCCAATACCTTGCTTTTTTCCTTTGTCAGCGTAGGTGATATGCTTCAGATGAGATGGAGCAAGTGGCAAATTCATCAATAGATTCTTGTCGCCAGTCATGTGGTTTGTGCATCCACTGTCGAGGACCCACTCAGTAGCTTTTGGAGGTTCATCCTGCAGATGAATTAGTACAACTTATGAATTCATATGCTTCAGAGTGAAGAATATGCCATCAATTTCATCAGACATAATTTCATCACACAACATAGTAAGTAAAGCAGTGTGAGGATGTGAGAAATGAGGAATTCATTTCTACATGATTAGCTTGCATCCTTTCAAGCATTTTCTCAGGTCTCTAGCAAATTCATCAGATGTTCAACTTCATCTCAAAACCTGAACATGCATAAGAAATTAGTTCAATTTCTTCACCACCCACATCTGGTGGGGTGGCAAAGAGTTCATCATTCCGCGAGCACCATATGAGAAGGGCGGCATTGAAGCTAGCGCGCTTCGTTTCACAGGACGAGAGTTAGAGTACTCATATGAATAAGCAGAGAAATTCTTCGAGGACTTATGAACATAATGATTTGAAGAATAAAGCACATATTCAGAACTCTTAGATTTTCCCTGCGAAACAGATGCATTAGCACAAGAATGATATTTTTGACCATTTGAGGAATTTGGTCTATGTGAAGACTTTGGTCCATATGAGGAATTTGATGTGGGGTTCCTATTCTTCATGAGTGGTGTCGTGAGGACATTTACTTGAAGATTTTGTAGGCAGCTCTTGGGAACCCATATTTTCTTGATAGGTGAACCGTTCCTGTAGTTAGTTCCAACAAATCTGGCAAATACTTCACCTTTCTGATTTTTGAAGAATTTGTAGCTGAGTCAAGTGACTCATCAGAGGAATATGAAGTTTCACAAGTAAAGCCAGATAAAGTGGATGGATTTGTAGGAGGTCCTTTTGCAGCAACCCATGAGGTTTTGGGGTACTGCTCAAGTGTCTAGTAAGATCCACCAGCATTGATTTTCCTCTCAAATGCAATACCCTCTTTCCTAGGGTTCCTGTTCAGAATCTGCTTTTTGAGGACATCGCACGGGGTTTGATGCCCTCTGAGACTTTTGTACATGCCTGTCACATACAATTCCTTCAACCCTGCATTTTCGTCAGTGATACTTGTGGTATCCTCAGATGAGGAATTTGAGACCACTGGAATAGTTGAAGAATTTGCAGTAATAGAAGCATTTGAACATTCAGGTGAAGAATTAGCAGTTTCACGTTCGATGCATTTCAAACAAGGTGGAACCAATTCTTCTCGAGCGGTACTAATCTGTTGAGCCAGTAAGGAATCATTTTCCCTTTGGAGATCCTCATGTGACACCCTTAGTTTTCTCAAGATCTTGCTTTCTTTGAAGAAATTCATAAGAAAGCTTCTCATGATCGACTAATAGAGCATTATGATGACTCTAAAGGTTATCATACTTTGTCTGAAGACTTTTGAGATCATTAGACAGAGTTTGTGTCCGATCCACTTCCTCATTCAACAAATCATCGCTTTTGTCTAGCATTTTCTAAACTTTTCAAGTGCACTTTGTTGCCTAGTAGCAATATTAGCAAGTTTGGCATAGCTAGGTTTGACATATTCATCAGATTCACCATCACTTGATTCAGAGGAGGAGTGATGCTTATGTACCTTAGAACCTTTAGCCATGAAGCAATAGGTGGGAGCAAAATCATCATTGCTGACGTCAGAGTCATTAGAGTAGTCATTTTCTTCATCGTTGAAGATGGACTTGCTGATGAAAGCAGTAGCAAGAGCAACGCTAGCGATACCAGATTCAGATTCCACCTCAGATTCTTCCTCTTCTTCATATTCTTCAGACTCTTCTTCTGAGTTCATTTCCTTGCCAAGGAGAGCCCGAGCCTTTCTAGAACTATTCTTCTTGTGCATTGAGGACTTGGAAGATGAGGACTTTGCAGATGAGGACTTTGAAGATTTCTTCTTTTTCTTCGAGTCATCAGAACTATCGTCCTTGTACTTCTTCTTCTTCTTCTTCTTTGATTGTTTTTCCCAGAGAGGACAGTCAGAGATGAAGTGACCAGATTTCTTGCATTTGTGACAAGTTCTCTTCTTGTAGTCATATGAGGAATCTGATTTCCTCAAGCCACTTTTTGATGACTTTCCAAATCCACCTCTCCTTGAGAACTTCTGGAATTTCCTCACGAGCATTGCCAGCTCCTGACTTAGTTCTTCAGGATCACCAAGGCTACTATCAAAATCTCCGCCTTCGGATGTGGAAATTGCTTTTGCCTTCAGAGCACGAGATCTTCCATAGCTTGGCCCGTAGAGGTCTCTCTTCTCAGCTTGTTGGAATTCATGAGTATTGAGTCTCTCAAGAATATCAGCAGGATCAATTGACTTGTAGTCTCCACGCTCTTGAATCATCAAAGCCAAAGTATCGAATGTGGAATCAAGAGATCTCAGCAGTTTGTTCACCGCCTCGTGGTTGGTGATATCTGTAGCACCCAGTGCTTGAAGCTCATTGGAGATATCAATGAGATGATCAAAGGTTTGCTGAAGATTTTCATTATCGAGTCTCTTGAAGCGGTTGATGAGATTGCGAAGAACATCAACACGAGAGTCACGTTGAGTGGAAACACCTTTGTTGACTTTGGACAACCTATCCCAGATAAGCTTAGCTGAATCCAAACACTCACTCTACCATACTGACCTTTGCTCAGATGGTCACGGATGATATTCTTCACTTGAGAATCGAGTTACTTGAATTTCTTTGTATCAGCAGCAGTAACAGTATGAGCAATGCGGGGAATACCATTTTCCACAATGTATCAAAGATCGTTGTCAATAGCTTGAAGATGCATGCACATCTTGTTCTTCCAGTAGTGGTAATCTGTCCCATCAAAGGTAGGATAGCCTATGGAAATCTTGATCATACTTGAAGTTGACATAACTAGAACTCCAGGTGGTTAAAGCAAAATCACACAAAACAAGGGAGTACCTTGCTCTGATACCAATTGAAAGTGCGTTATATTGACTAGAGGGGGGTGAATATGCGATTTTTACAAATTCATCACTTGAGGAATTTGAAATGTGATGAATAACTAGCAGCGGAATAAGTACTCAAGTGCATGAGAAACATAGTGACAACATAGTCATCATGATGAAATAAAACATGCATAGATTACAAGTAGTGTGATACAGGATAAGCAGGTGAGGAACAAGGTAACTTGAAGAATTTGAGATGAGGAAATTTTGAAAGTCTTCAGTCAAATTCTTCAAACGGTAAGGATCAACTTCATCAAAAGGTATATGAGGAAATGAAAGGGTTGAGGAAATAGAACCAGGTAGCTCGATGAAGACAATGTTTGATGACCCAGTTCCAACTGTTGTGACAGTCGTACGTCTGGTTTGGAGCGGCCTCGTATTTAAACCAAAGGACACACAGTCCTAGGACACACAATCCTCATCGTATTCTCCTTGAGCTAAGGTCACAAAGTCCTTGCCCAACACTCGTGGTAAGTCTTCAATGTAGACTTCCAAAAACCTCACAAATTGGTAACCTGGCGATCCACAATTGACTATTGGATGCTCTAGACCAAGGTCACTCCGTGATCCCCAATTGACTGCAGGATGCACTAGACCATGACGCCTAACCGTCTGGAAGATACACAGTCTTCAAAGGTTACAAGTGTTGGTTCCACACAGGAACAATATCTTCAGTGATGCTCAATCACTTTGGGTTTGTTGGTTTGGATTTGGGTTTTTCCTCACTGATGATTTTATCCCAAAGTCCTTGGAGGATGGGTTGCTCTCAAATGACAAGTGCCAGTTCTCTCTCTCTCAGAGCAGCCAACCAATTAGTGGTTGTGGGGGTGGCTATTTATAGCCAGGGTGCAACCTGACATGATAAGACATAAATGCCCCCAATGATATGACCGTTATGTGGATAAGATGATTGGGGAGAGTTGGCGCTAAGCACAACAACGGTCGGAATTTCGAACTATGAAAGTCCTCAGGCTTATCATGTTCCTCACTTGTAGGCAATTCACACTGGCAAAATCCTAACTCCTCAGTCAGATCAATTTCATCAGAGACCAGAAGAACATCGTCTCTGTCACTGAAGAACTTGACTGAACCATACACTACTGGAAATAGCAAATTTGCCGTCTGCCAGTTCTTTGCCGTCAGCTGGCGGACGGCAAAGAAGCTCTTTGCCATCTGTTTCCAGAAAACAGACGGCAAAGAACTAGCTGATGGCAAAGACGCTCTTTGCCATCAGCCGTTTCTTTGCCATCTGCTGGCAGACGACAAAGCAGCTTTGCCGTCAGCTAGCAGACAACAAAGAGGAAGGGTGGCCCACTAACGGGTATTAGCTAACGGACACTTTCTTTGCCGTCTGCTAGCAGACGGCAAAGAAGTAATGTCCGTTCCCCCGGCCCCACCCCACTAGCTAGTCTCTTTGCCGTCTGCTAGCAGACGGCAAAGAGATTTAACCTACCTAACCCCCCTTGCCCCAACCCTCTCTCTCTCCCATCACCTCACCTGTGCCGTCCCCCGTTCCCGAGCCTTCGCCGCCCCGCGCTACCCCCGGAGCCCCCGTCGCCGCCGGCCAGCCCTACCTCTCGGAGTCCGCCCCGTCACCCCACCCCTCTCTCTCCCCTCACCTCACGTGGACGCGCTGCCTCGTGCCCGAGCCGCCCCCCCCCGTGCCACCCCCGGAGCCCCCGCCGCCATCGGCCAACCCCGCCCACCGGAGCCCACCCGTTCGTCGGCCGCCCGACCGCCCCTCCCAGCGGACGCAGGCCGTAGTGGTCGTGCTGCCCCGCCCACCGCTAGAGCCGCGCCGTGCCGCCCCGCCCCACCGCCGGAGCCCCGCTGCCCCGCCACCCGAGCCGCGCCGCGTCGCCCCACCCCGCCGTCGGAGCCGCACCGTCGCCCAAACCGTAAGGTGAGTTTTTCTATTTTTTTCCTTTTTTTAGATTTAGTTTAGGTTTATTTAGATTGCCGGGGGTCGAACATCGAGCGGAAAAGGAGTCAAGGGTCGACCCTGACACGACACCCCCGACACCCCGACACGGCACCCCCGACCCCGACACAACACCCCTACCCCGACACGACACCCCGACACCCCGACCCCGACACGACACCCCCGACACCCCGACACGACACCCCGACCCCCAGCACGACACTCCGACACGGCACCCCTGACCACGACACAGCACCCCTACCCCGACACGACACCCCCCGACACCCCGACTCCGACACGACACCCCCGACACCGCCGACACCCCCGACACCCCGACCCCGACCCGACACCCCTGACAGCCCCGACCCCTCGGGACCCCTAGATTTAGTTTGGTTTAGTTTAGTTTTTTTTGTTTTTCAAGAATAAACAAGAAAGAAGAAAAAAAGAAGTAAAAGAAGAAGAGGAAGAAGAGGAAGAAGAAGATGATGAAAAAGAAAGAACAATAAGTAGAAGAAGAAGACGAAGAAAAAACAAGAAGAAGATGAAAAAAGAAGTAGAAGTAGAAGATGAAAAAAAGAAGTGGGAAAAGTAGAAAAAGAGGGTCGCTGATGGTAGAGGGTCGCCGATGGAAAAGAGGGTCGCCGAGTGATCGAGGGGTCGAGGATCGAGGGGAAAAGGAGTCGAGGGTCGACCCCGACACGACACCACTGACATCCCAACCTTCGACACGACACCCCGACACCCCGACACGGCACCCCCGACCCCGACACAGCACCCCGACCCCGACACGACACCCTCGACACCCTGACCCCGACACGACACTCTCGACACCACGACCCCGACATGACACGGGTCATATATTTGTGAATTATGAGTTAGGTCATATATTTTTCGATTTTGTTATACAAAACATCATATTTATGTTGATTAGGTGGATTTAAATGTGCAGTTGTTTCATCGCTGCGAGGGTCTGGTGTTCGACGACCTCCCCGTGCGTTCGACGAGTTCCACCCCTACGTTCGTTGGTGAGCAAAAATGACATATCCTCCTCCCCCCTTCATTTCCTCTGTTCCGGTCTTCGTGCCGATGAAACTTCCTAGCTATAGGTGTCTTCAATCATCAGTATGCGTGACCACTATGCGTCTACCGTTCGAAAGGGTTACATCTATAAATGTGCATTCAGTAGCATATTTATAGCCATGATTCTTTCGAATTGTCCAACGTTATCCATGGACGGCCCGAGTATGCGTAGATTGGGTTTGTTTTCCCATGTGCTCTGCTCCGGATCCGATGCAGAATTTCGTCAGTGCCTCCCTGTTGTTTTCCGGGTACACATCCTCTTTGCTTATTGTCGAGACGTGTATCAGGAGAACAGCGGGGAGGTGCTGCTGGAATTGTGCATCGGATCCGGAGTAGAGCATGGGAAAACGAACCCAATCTACACATACTCGGGTGGGATTAGGACCTATCTTGACCTACTAGCGTCTAGGTTGCATCGACGTAATAAAACTGACAAACTCTATTAACTGATGAATATGGTTTGTTGAATTATGTATATATTTTGTGTGTGTCCAGTAGCTAGGCAAGATGATTGATCGTGGGTGGATGTACACCGGTCACACTAGTGAGAAAGACATGACCCATGAATGGATAACAAAAACCAAGGAGTTTGTGAGAGTCACATTTGCAAATGGACGGAAAATAACCTGGTGCCCTTGTGTCGATTGCGACAACTTTAAGAAGAAGTCAGAGTTTGAAATGATCAAACACCTGCAGAAGTGGGGTTTTACGCCTATTTATATGGTCTGGACATTTCATGGTGAGTCTGCCCAACGTGCCAGAGATGAGGTGGTTTGTCGTCGCACCGACGAGCATGGTACCGGGATCGAAGACATGGTGCAAGAGTTTGATGATGCTCGAGATTCAGACGATGAGATGGAGGAATCTGCAAAGGCCTTCTATGAAATGTTGGAGTCCTCAAAACATCCTCTCCACGAGCACATTGAGCTTTGTCAGCTGGATGTCATCGCGCAAGTAATGGCTCTGAAGGCTCAATTCAACCTAGGCAGAGAATGCTACAACGCGCTGATGATGATATTTGGACGCTTTCTACCCAAAGGCCATGTATTGCCAGCAAACCTGTACCACTCGGACAAAATCCTACGTGCGCTTAAGATGCCCTATGAGAAGATAGATGCCTGTGAGAATGGATGTGCCTTATTTAGGCTTGAGTGTGCGGGCTTCAACTATTGTCCCATTTGCAATGCTTCCAGGTATGTTCTGGTAGACAACGGTATGGTTGAGAAGACTCAGACCAAAATCATAGTCAATGTTCTTTGGTATCTGCCAATCATGGTCGAAGTCTATTCATGGTCGAAGAGATGGCCAGACAGATGACGTGGCATAAATTGGGCAAAAGAACAGAGCTAGAATGAGATGGTAATTCGATGTTGGGACACACTTCAGACGCTTTTGTGTGGAAGCACTTCAATGCATTACATAAGGATAAAGCGGCAGATCGAAGGCATCCTCGAGTTGCCATCAGCACGGATGCGCTCAATGTGTATGGTATGACGACAACACAATACAGTTGTTGGCCTGTATTTGTCATTCCACTCAAACTCCCCCGGAGAGATCATGAAAAGAAAGAACATTTTCCTGATGTTAATAATTCTAGGGCCCAAATATTTGGGGAAGAATATGATTGTGTATGGAAGGTTCCCATGCCCCACATGCAAGGCAGCTCTTGAGTTCCGTTGGCTGCAAGCGGGTCGCAAGTTTTCTTGCTTCGACATGCATAGACAGTTCCTGGATCCTAACCATAAGTTCAGAAAAGACAAGAAGAATTTCCTCGAAGGTAGAGTTGTCAAAAACATTGCACCACCTGCGTTGATAGGTCAACAGATCCTGGATCAGATAAACGCTCTCGAGCAGGATCCAAATCGTCCAGGGTATTTCAAAGGGTATAATACGGAACACACATGGACTCACAAGATATGTTTGTGGGATCTGCCTTACTTTAAGGACCTCCTTTGCCCACACAACATCGACGTGATGCACACTGAAAAGAATATTGCGGCGGCCCTTTTTGGAACATTGTTCGGCATAGAGGGGAAGGCGAAGGATAATCCTAAGGCTAGAGTCGATCAGGAGGCTCTATGTGATAGACCGTTACAAAACATATGACAATCGAAAGGAAAGAAGAATTGGAGGAAGCCAAAGGCATGGTTCAATCTTGGAAGGCCAACTATGAGGGAAATGATCTTGTGGGTGAAAATGCAGTTGATGTTCCCCGATGGGTATGCAGCGAATCTAAAGAGGGGAGCAAGTCTTGAAAAATTGAACATATTTGGTCTCAGGAGTCATGATTGGCACATATGGCTTGAGCGGGTAATGTCGGTGATGTTGCGTGTCTTTATCCCTGAGGATGAATGGCTAGTACTGGCAGAGCTGAGCTATTTCTTCCGTGCTCTTTGTGTGAAAGAACTATCGCCTGACGTGCTAGATGAACTGGAAGAGTTGGCGCAGGAGTTGATCTGCAAGTTAGAAAAGATCTTTCCATCGGGCTTCTTTAATCCAACACAACATTCGATTTTGCATCTCCCGACCGAGGCAAGATTAGGGGGGGCTGCAAAATCATTGGTGCTTCATAACTGAGAGGATGCAGAAGACGCTTCGAGCAAAATGTAAAAATAAATGTAGAGTTCAAGCATCGATGGCCGAGGCATTCATTACTGAGGAGGCGGCAAACTTCGTGACAGCACACTACACAGCCAAGAATCGTCATTTGCATAATCCTAAGCCTTGGTACAATGATGGGGACCATGAAAAAGGTCGATCCAACCTCAGCCTATTCAAAGGGTAGCTCGCACCAGCCTGTGCTTCGGAAGCAATAGTGTTGGATGTCGAAGAATGGCGGACCATTTCATTGTATATCTTCAACAACCTAACAGAAGTGAGGTCATAGATCGAGTAACATCTCGGTACATTGTTTCGCAACTTCTAATTCCTTTGAAATGCTATTATTCCCAGATATGTGATACAGTCGATACGCAGAGAGAGCGGTGATCCAAAAGGATTCCATCGAAGAGTATGAGCTTCTGGCAAAGCACGGAGGCGGCTATCCCGGTTTCATCTCTTGGTTCAAGCAAACGGTAATTTCCATTAGACGATTTCATTTCTTTGTCTAGTTTGCGGCTAATGCAACAATCATTTCATATTAAACTTGTAGGCTAATGCAGAGTGTATGGACTCCAAATTGAGACAAGTCGCTAATGGTTTTGACTATAAGGTCCATTCATTTGACAAATACGACATCAACGAGTATCGCTTTCGTACTTTTGGCAAAGAGCTATCTATGGCCGACTGAAAGTTTACAAATTGTTGTGTCTCCACTGTCGGCGAAGGAGGGGTTGAGTATTATGGAAGAGTTGAAGCAATTTATGAACTTACATTCTTTCGTGAAAACCCACCAAACGTCGTAGTCTTCAAATGTTATTGGTTCCAGCCGAAGGAGACTAGAAGGACTCATGAACATATAGGGCTAGTCGAAATCAAACAAAGCACCCATTTAGTTGTTCTCGATGTCTATATTACGGCTCAACAGGTGACCCAAGTTTTCTATCTATAGTGGGCCTGCCAAACGGATCCAAATCGAATGGTTGGGATGTCGTTTATGATGTGCCACCACATTTTAGACCACCTCCCCTCAATGAAGATGATTATGAACCTCACATTGACCCAAACACATATGAATGAGAAGTCTTCCAAGAAACAAGTGTTTCCAAAAAACGTTTCAAGAACCAATCTACTTCACCCGAGAACATTGAGGTAGACAGCGACAGTGAATCTGACTTCACCCCTAAGCCGGAACAAGAAGAGACGGAAGAAGAAGAGGTTACTATTGCAGATGACCTCTCAATGCTTGACCGATTACATAAAGGAGGCCTTCCACACATTGATGCATTTATTGATGATGCTGATGAGCACGTCATTAGTGATAGTGATGATGATTATGCATTTATTGATCTCGGAGCATATATAGACGATGAAGATTAATCTTTGTAATGACAGGTATTCAATTTTATTATTATGTACATATATATTATTAATTAGTTCATGTTATTAGGTATTTCATTTTTTATGTTGAACTAATTTCGTTCACTCTTTGTCATTGCAGGTGTTGATAGATGGTGGGCGCGGGTCGAGAGCGCTCTGAGCCTCCTTCCTCGGCGCGTGCTGGGAGGGGTGCTATTATTCCACCCCAGCAACTCCGGAGAGCGCTGGTACACAGTATGCAGACACCGGCGAGCACTTCTTCTTCGACCGGGAGAGGTCGGGGGAAGACGAAGAGAGGTGCTAGAGGTAGGAAGGCTGTTGCGCCTTCCTCGCCGCCACCCCCAGCTAATCCTCCCGACCAAAGGAGTGCTCCGTCTTAGGTGGACCCGTCTAACTTGGACCCATCTTGGACTTCGGTCGCTGAGCCATGGGCCAACGAGCCTCGGGTCACCGAGCCTTCGTCCCAGGAGACTCCGGTCCCAAGGTCTTTGTCCCAGGAGACTCCGGTCCCACAGTATTCGTCCCACGTGACTTCGGAGGCTAGTGGCCATGCTGATGGTGGCAAGGACAACTTTTCGAGGATAGCTATAGCGAGGGCAAGCTGGTTGAGGAGGGCAAGATGGTCTGCCAGCGTGGTTGTACAAAGCTCCCGCCCGTGCCGATGACCCGCGACTAGAGGTGGTTGATTGTGCCTAATGCGGAGAAGTAAGTGGATTTACTATTTTTTAACCTTTTGCCTTCATGTTTGTTCAAATTAATATCTAATGTGTTGGCCTTGTCATACTGCAGGGGTTGGAAACACGACCCTGGTGTCCGCAAGCCCAACCAGGTCCTTGGTGTGCTTCTCCGGCACCACTTCCTGGGGAAGGTCCAGTTGCCCTGTGAGGGTGAGGTTCCACAGGTAGCACTGACCTGGGAGTTGTACATGGCTGCCGAGGATCGATGGTGTCTTATGCGAGACGGTGGCCGACATTGTGATTCGTCGGTTTTGGGTAATTTCTCCTTTACAGAATTGAAAATTAACAACACCTAGTGATTGTACTAATCAGTGTTGTCTTGTTTGATTGCATACCTTCTATAGGTGTCTTGAGGAACATGAGGCGGACGTGGCTATTGTTCTTGTAGCCGAGTGCAAGCGCCTACTTCAAAACTTACGGCACGAGGCTCGGGTGTAGGCTATTCGAGACTACTATGCCTCGACTAACATTAAGAGGGCCAAGAAGAAGTGCCACAAAAAATTTCTGAGTAAGGAGAAGTACATGAAGGTAATTACCTATTCTTAAGGCCTTGTACTTAGTTTCCTTGATTTGATTCGTAGGTGTAGCGCTGAAATTTCTCTTGTCTAACTTAGGTGCCCCCGAGATGGTGTGCGGATAGGATGGACTATTGGGAGGCATCGGTGGATGAGTGGTGCTCTCCCAAATGGCTAGCCGACCACAACAAGGCCAAGGATAAGCATGCCCAAATGAAAGGTGTGCCACACCATCAAGGGAGCTCCAACCTGTTTGAGTACGGGGATCACTGGGTATGTGGTTTGCTTCATGCTTCATGCAATTTCATTCTTCATGCTAGCTTGATCCCTTAACTAATATTTTGTTCCTCTATTTTAGGCGCGACAAAACAAGAAGGAGGTGCCACCGCTGTTCAACCTCTATGCCAATGCCCATACTACCTCGTACAAGAAGGCCAAGGCATTCTTTGAGGATGACCTCGATCATCCAGAGAGGTTCAGCAACATCTCCTCCCACAACAAGCTCGTGAGGTACAGAGATGAGGGGAAGGCGAGGAAAGGGGAGGACTTCAACCCGAGCCAGAGTCCTTTTGATCCAGAGCTCGTGATGATATCTGGTGGTGGGAGGCCCCATGGCTCGATAGCCATTGGGGATGGACTGATACGTTGTCCTAGAACTCTCCTGGAGATCAAGAAGTGCCAGACGAGCTCCGATCCTGAGATAAGGCCTCGTCCACGTCCAATGGAGCTCGCCATCGAGGCTAGGGCCCAGGAGCTTCTGGCAGAGGAAAACAGGCAGGCGACATAGAGGGAGAGGGACATGGAGGGGAGGACGGCTAGGCTATTGGAGGAGGAGAGGAACTGGAACGACGCATCTCACCGGGCCCTATACGAGCTCCTCGTGGTAAGTTTCTCCTGCATATTAGCCACATCATGCACATAATGTTCGTTTCATCACTAACTAATATGACTGACTCGTGAAAACAAAATGTGCAGACCATGGGCCAGAACAATGGTCAGACCCCTTTGTCGATGCCCTAGATTGCTATAGCACCCACGGTGAGTTTCATTTGAATGGGCATTAGTTACTAGTATTCACATTTGAGTTGCATCATGCTAAGGAGACACTGCAAATGATCTTTGGTGCAGCGTGCCTCCCGACAAGCATCAACCGATCCTTCTACGTCTGCCGCAACCCCGACCGGTCCTTCTCCGTCTCACCCTGGCGCAAACCCGATCGGTCCTTCACCTCCGTGATGATGGTAAGTTTTACCAAGTGTTTTGCTTAACAAATGCATACTTAGCTTAAGAAATGACCAATTTAGCTCCAAAATGACCTATACTTAGCTTCTTTAGTTCATTTATGACATACTAAGCATACTTAGGTAAAAAATGGCACGATAACCTTGGTTTAGCTCCAAAATGACATAGACTTAGCTTATTTTCCTCCAAAATGACAAAATAACCTTACCTACCTCCAAAATGACCGATTATAACTAGGATATCTCTAAAATGACCTACACTTGCCATTTTGTCCTCCAAAATGAGTAAATACAATTAGTTAGCTCAAAAATGGCATAACTACCTAGGTTAGCTCAAAAATGACCTATACTTAGCTTCTCCAGTTCATTTATGACATACTTAGCATACTTAGGTAAAAAATGGCATGATAACCTTAGTTTAGCTCCTAAATGACATATACTTAGCTAATTTTCCTTGAAAATGACATAATAACCTTACGAAGCTCCAAAATGACCTATTTACCTAGCTTAACTCTAAAATGACCTACACTTAGCATTTTTACCTAGCTTAGCTAAAAAATGGCATTTTTACCTACCTTAGTTAGAAGAATAAGAAGAAGAAGATAAAGAAGAGGAGAGGAGAAAAAGAAAGAGAAGAAAAATTCTTCTTCTTCTTCTTCTTCTTATTATTATTATTATTATTCTAGCTAGTCTTCTTCTTCTTCTTCTTCTTCTAGCTTTCTTCTTTCCAATTTGCAGATTTGCTTTAGATGAGGAAGCTTGTGTTGATGGAGTCTACTCTTCTCCTTGTGCTTCCTTTTTGTTTTGATTGTGTATGATGAACTTTGTTGTTGGATATCTTGTTGGAAACTTGTTGGATATGTTGTTGGAAACTTGTTGGATATGTTGTTGGAAACTTGTTGTTGGATATGTGTTGGTAACTTGTTGGTATGTGTTGGTATGCTTGTTGAAAATATTTTGAAATGTGTATATATGTGTATGAAATTCTGTGAAATTGAATGAATTTAAGAAAAAACAGAAAAAATGGGGCTATACAGGTTCTTTGCCGTCTGCTGGCAGACGACAAAGAGCTTTGCCGTCAGCCAACAGACGGCAAAGCTGCCACATGGCAGCTACCTGTGCAACTTGGGGTGGCATTAGGCTGGCCTATGTGGTTTCTTTGCCATCTGCTCGTAGACGGCAAAGAACTTTGCAACTTTGTCGTCTGCCAGCTAACAGCAAAGAAGCCACATAGGCCAGCAAAGAAACTGTTGCTTTGCCGTCCGCTGGCAGACGGCAAAGAACTTTGCATCTTTGTCGTCTGCCAACAGACGGTAAAGTACGCTGTTAACCACTTAACGGACGTAAGCTGCCACGTGAGCCGTCCACGGTCTTTGCCATGTGCTGGCTAACAACAAAGACCTAAGCATCTTTGCTGTCTGCCAGCAGACGACAAAGCACCCTTTACCGTAGCTTATTTAGCTAGACGATTGGTTGTCTGCTGGCACACGACAAAGCCTTGGTCGTCCGCCATGCATGCCTTTGCCATCCGCTATGGCAGAAGGCAAAGTTGCTGATTCCTATAGTGGTAAAAGATTTCCAAAGGCTTCACTCGAAGGATTGTATAGGTTGAGGATTTTGAGTTGAGCATCAGTTGGAAATTTTCCTTAGTATTACCTCGGCCCCCTTTAACAGTATGGTGTTTTCTATGACTCAAAGAAAGGAAATGAAACTACGAAAACAAAAGTCTTCACGCTTCATAGTCCTCGTTCATATCTTCAAGGTCACACCAACTTCTTCATTCTCAAAGTCTTCACGGAATACCAAAGCCTTCAGCAAAGTCTTAACCAAAGTCTTCAACTAAAGACATATATTTTTAGGGGTCGGTAATCTCCAAATATATCAAACTCCTCATCGACTTATAGAGCCTGTGTACACTCACAAACACATTAGTTCCTTAACTTATAAGTCTTCAATACATCAAAATCACTAAGGGGCACTAGATGCACTTACACTTTTGTAAGAAGCTCATGGCGGAGGACTAATGGGTCACTTTGGACGCAACAAGACATATGCGACCCTCTCCAACAAGTACTTTTGGCCAAAGATGTTTCGTGATGTTGCACGCTTCACCAACCGATGCTCTTCATGAGGCAAAGCTAAGTCCAAAGCTCAATCCCATGGTATTTACATGCACCTTCCTATACCATTTCAACCTTGGGAAGACATTAGTATGGACTTTGTGCTTGGTTTGCCACGCACTAAATACCGCCATGATTCCATGTTTGTTGTTGTAGATCATTTTTCCAAAATGGCTCATTTCATTCCATGTCATAAGACCGATGATGCTTCACATATTGCAAAACTATTTTGTAAGGACATCCTACGACTACATGGATTGCCCAAGACCATTGTCTTGGATCGCAACAAGTTCCTTAGCTACTTTTGTAAGACACTATGTGCCAAGCTCGGGATCAAGCTACTATTCTCTTCGGCATATCATCCACAAACCGATGGCCAAACGGAAATGACGAACTAGACGCTCTCAACTCTGCTACGCATGTTGATCAAGAGGAACATCAAGGAATGGGAAGATTGCCTCCCCATCGCCGAGTACACCTACAACCGCTCCGCACACTTCACTACTAGCAAGTCTCGTTTCGAAGTGGTCTATGGCTTCAACCCTTTGTCCCCATTGGACATACTCCTGCTTCCACTCCAAGAGCGAGTGAACATGGACGCAAGCACAAGGGCACGCTACATCAAGAAGATGCATGACGATACAAGGCGCACGATTGAACATCAAGTGGACCGCGTCACCGCCAAGCGCAACATCAACAAACGCCCCATGGTGTTCAAGGTCGGTGATCTTGTGTGGCTACACCTTCGCAAGGACCGTTTCCCCACCGAGCACAAGTCCAAGCTGCTTACTTGAGCCAATGGACCATACAAGGTATTGGCAGGCTACAACAACAATGCCTACATGATCAATATTCCACACGACAAGTACAACATGAGCGACACCTTCAACGTCACGGGCCTATCCCATTTCCATGGTGATGAAGATCTTGATCCGAGGATGGATCTCTCGCAAGGGGAGGGGGGAGATGACGCGGAGCATCCCATGATCACCCCCATGGACTCCTCACCGACTCCTCAAGCTACTAAAGGACCCTTGACGATAGTCTGTGCACGTGCCATTACAAATGAGGTGACATATCTCCTATATGATTCTCCCTTTGATGTTCATGGAACTTGGATGCTACCTCAAGCGGAGACTCTTTGCATGCTCAAGTACAATGAAGATGGTATAGGAGACGCTCAAGTTGCTATGACGATGGATCCAAAGACGGACGTGTGAAAGGACCAAGAGAAGACCAAGCTTGCCCCCAGGCCCCGAACATCCAGGCACAACCCCGGACATCCGGAACCTGGGGACTCCACAAGTGCCAAGGCCAAGCTACAGGCGCCCGACATCCGGCCCCCAGCCCTGGAAATCTGGCGCACAGGTACCAGATCCATGCAGACAGGCAACCCTCGAGCCTCGAATATCTAGACGTGCCTGGGACATCCGGCGAGCCTGTAGTGCCTGGACATCCGACCCACAGCCCTGGAAATCTAGCACCTATGCACCCGAACCGAGCGAAGCCGGCGCCATCAGTCCGGACATCCGGCCCCTGGCCCGGACGTCCGGTGCACCCTTGAAGCCCCGGATATTTGGCCTCCTGGCATGGACATCCGGCCCTAGTGCGGGCAGACGCAGGCTAGAGTCCCATGTACCATCTCTCTCACCCCCAATTCCACTAGCACTATATGAAGGACCCCTCCCCCTCTATCTAGGGTTAGCTTGTGTTTAGCAAATACTTTTGTTGAGCCTAGATCCATTACTTCCTTCCCTCGTGGAGTGATACAACTCTATGTGAGAAGATCCGAATTGATGCCAAGGCCACTCTAGAGGGAAGATCCTACATGATTCAAGGGCTCCTCCTTTGGAGTGAGGAGACCTATCGGTTACCGTGTATCCTTTTGCTGATCGTGGATCTTTGTATCTCGTGTGTTTGTGTGTTTCTAGTGGATGTGTGATCGAAGTTCGTCTACGAGTTTGTGATTTCTCTTTGGTTTTCTTCCTTTCCCCCTCCAAGTGTGAAAAGATCAATGCTACCGAGCTTGGTCCATATCAGCTGTTGACTAAATGAACATGTATGAAAGTTTAGTTGCTCAACGTATTCTGAGTGTGCAGATTACACATGCTGAGCAAAATCAGAGGCACAACTTGTCCCATACAAAGGGAGCTGTGAAGGAGCGTTATATTCGCGTCATCGTCAATGGAGGGAGTTGCAGTAACTTGGCTAGAATGGAGATGGTGGATAAGCTGTCTCTAACAACCAAACCACATCGTCATCCTTATTACATCCAATGGTTCAATAACAATGGCAAGGTTAAGGTAGCATGTACAGTTCATGTGCATTTTAGCACTTCTAAATATTCTGATTATATTGATTGTGATGTGGTACGCATGCAAGCATATTTCGTTGTACTTGGTAGACCATGGAAATTTGATAAAAAATTGTACACCATGGTAGGACAAATTAGTATACTCTTATCCATAAGGATCAAATTATAACTTTGCTTCCTATGTCTCCCAAACATATTATGAAAGACGACATTGCTAGAGCTAGTAAAGCAAAACATCAGCTAAATAAGAGTGAAAATCGGATTCTATCAAAGGAATTTGAGCAAGACCATAAGCCTAATAAACCATCATCTAGTGTATGCAACGAGGTATTATTTTCATTCAAGGACATGCCTCCCTCTTTGCCTCCTGCTATCACTAACATTTTGCACGAGTTCGCTGACGTCATTACACAAGACGTGCCACCGGGATTATCACCTATTCAAGGGATTGAGGATCAGATTGAATTAATTTCCGGTGCATCGCTACCCAACCGTACGTCATATAGTACAAATCGAGATGATATGAAGGAGATTATGCGTGAAGTACAGGAGCTTCTCGACAAAGGTTATATACACAAATCCCTTATTCCTTGTGATGTTCCTATTATTCTAGTGCCTAAAAAGGATGGTACATTGCATATGTGTGTTGATTGTATAGGCATTAATAATATTATTATTCGTTATCGTCATCCTATTCCTAGGATAGATGATATACTTGATGAATTAAGTGGCTCTACAATTTTGTCCAAAGTTGATTTGCATAGTGGGTACCATCAAATTCGTATGGAATTGGGAGATGAATGGAAGACAACATTTAAAACTAAGTTTGGTTTATATGAGTGGTTAGTAATGCCTTTTGGGTTAACTAATGCACCTAGTACTTTCATGAGATTAACGAATGAGGTTTTACGTGCTTTGATTTGACAATTTGTGGTAGTCTATTTTGATGATATACTGATAGATCTTGTAGCGACCCGACCTGAAAGGTCGAATCTCCGGTGTTTCCGTACCATCCCAAGATCATGCTGGTACACACATGGTACATCAATGTATATATCAAAGGTAAATCACACAACATTATATTAATCGAAATCTCATATCAAGTCCTTATTACAATAAAGATTACAATAAAGTGGTTGAAGGCCAACTCATGAGAATAACTAAATCTTGCGGAAGCATCGAAGGTAGATGAGTCCATCTGACTCCAAGGGCATCTCACCGAGCGTAGAGCGTATCCTCACTCCTGGTTGGAAAAGTATTCTGCAACTTGATACGTTGCAGCCGTGTAGGTCAACATATGGAATATGCCAGCAAAGTCACAAGAGAGGGGTGAAAAGATAATCATCTAATCTGTATGCATATATGGCAGGTGGGGTAGTAAGTTTTTACGTAAAGCCAATTTTTCCAACAACAAGAGAGGGCTAAGCAAAATTTATTACTAAGTTGGTTGATTAATGAGATGCTTCCACCAACCAATTCTCATACCCAAGTTATTAATACCCACATCATCATATTAATTGTGTTGAGGGTTCCGGAAGTTTCAGTTCCTTTGGCTCAAGTCGTCCATGACCGTGGACACGGCTAATCGATTAGGTTTGAGTACTCTGCAGAGTTTTGCACACGTTCCCCACAAGATTTGGTCGCCTCCGTTTGATTTCTCGCACTTTAGGGTGTTTGAGAAACGAATGACCAAAACATGGTCTTCCAAAGGGTTTCCCTGCGACTCTGTCGGTGCCCATCCTTTCATACCGTTCTTCTACATCTCGTAGCACTGCCTGTCTAGGGTCACCATGATATCCAACCAAGCCAGAGCCCATAATGACTTGTGGCTGTGCAGGTAAGCCTTGGGTCTTTAAGCGTCCATCCATCTCTTTGTGCTTGGGTGGACCTTTCCGCATGAATACTGGCACATCTCCAGCATCATCTGGGCTAACCACTAGTTTCTCCAGGGCGCCGTTCAACCATCATCCACCCAGAGGTAAGTTGAAAACTTGAAGTCTTGAAGACTTGATCATCTTGTAGGTCTTGAAATTATTAACTCTCAACTCTCATGAATCACACAACCAACCCCGTCTACTAATAGCATAGCAAAAAGTAAAACAACGTTTCCCGGGGCCAATGTGTCAAAGGGGTTGAGGGGGGGGGGTACCTACCACATGATACTACAACAAGTAATCAAGTTTCCAACTACCTACTTTGCATGCAATTGGGGGGATGGTAGAACTAATGCAGTAAAAACATGGGTAAATATGATCAAAGTGACTTGCCTGATTGACGATCTTCATACTCGAGGGACTCTAGGTAACAAGCCTCGCACTCCGGATGATCTAACGAATCAAACAAGGGCACTCAATAGGCATACAACAAAGTATTATAACTCACAACATTCAGGAATGAACTAGAATCACTCAAGACAAAACAAGGCACAATCACAAGAAAAGAAATCAACACATAGTTTTGTTTTCTAAAGTTGATGGGTAAACTACTATTAACAACATAGAACTATTAGTATTAACAAAACAATAGTTGACAGAAAAGAACAATAATTTTTTTTATTAATAAACAGAATTAAATCCATTTAAAGTTTTGTTAAGAAAAATCTTAGTAGGGTTTTAAAAGTTTTGAAAAACATTACTACATGAAGTGGGCTAGGGTTTTCTAGCAAACGAGTAAAACTAAACTTATTATTTATATTAACAAAACATTATTTTAACAGAAAATAATTTACTAAAACTTTTCTTAGAAAACAGAATTTAATTATTTAAAACTTTGTTAAAAGAATCTATTACTACACTAGTTGGTTTTAATCAAATTATACTTAGTTGAAAAATTAGTAGAGATTCCCATAAAAATAAAGAAATAAACTAAGCAAATTATATTATTATTATCAGCAAGTAAAACACCTAATTTTTAAACAACAGAACCTACTAAAACAATATATAACAATTCCGATTTAAACTAACTAAAAACTAAATTAACTAAACTATACCAAACACTAGGCAGATTCTGTTTATAGCTAAAACACTAAACAAATACATCCTAAAAATCCTCAAACTAAACATGATGATAGTCCTAACTAATACCAAGCAGTAGCAAAGAGATTCATATAAAAATCTATTTTTAAACTCTAGTTATTCAGATTTGAGTAGTTTGAGCAAATTTGATTAGATTCAAAATTTAAAGCTCAAATTTGAAATCTAAATATACTGACATAAACTAAATCAAAAATGTGAACTAATGCAAAAAGAATCAACTAAAAACACTAAATAGTTTAAAAGATATAAGCAAAACAAAATCAGAAAACATTCTGTTAACTAAAAACAAAACAGAAATAAAAAAAATCTACCGACCGGTCAGTGCTACGTGGCAACTGGTGGTTGGCTAGGCTAGCGTGTGCGCGGGAACTAACGAGCGGTGACCGAAGCTTAAAGAAGAATGATTTGCATCCTAAATCTTCTAATCGGGGCCGTTGATCCATGATCGAACGGGTGAGAGGGCTTATAGAGGAAGGGGTCGCCGGCGAGGGGTTCTCCGGCGAGTCCGAAGCGGTGAGGTCATCGGGGCGGCGCTCCGGTGGTTGAGGGAGGCATCGAAGGGGCCCACACAATGGCGGCTGACGTCAGGAGTGCTCTGGTGGCGTCGGAGGGATGAGGGGATGACGGAGTCGACGGCAGGTGCGGTGGGGAGCTTCGGCCGTCGACCGAAGTCCGGCGAGGGGGCGTGGGTGTTCTGGCGTAGGGGAGAGAGGGGTTTGGAGGGGGATGGAGGCGACGGACTGGCCGCTCTTATATAGGGCCGCGGGTAGGGTCGGGGAAGGAAGGAGGAGGAGATCCGGTGAGGAGCGATTTCCGGCGACGGCGGCGCGCGCGAGAGGTAGGTGATGGCCATGCGATTCCAGCGATCGGTCGGGTGGGTCCCGCTGTCAGAGAGAGGGAGAGAAATCCGGACGCATCGGTGGCCGATTCTAAGGAAAGTCGGGTAATAACTGCGGTGGGCCGGCCCGATTGCTTTAAAGATTTTCCTATTTTCAAATATCAGCACAGTAAAAACCTTTTAGTGCATTCAATATAGTTCCAAATATAGGAGTATTATATATCAAAATTAACATAATAATAAATTCCATTTATTGAACATTTTTATTCTGTCATTTGAATACTTTGAAAAAATATTATTTTCAGAAATGGCCTATTTGTTTTTAAAACCTTTTGCAAATATTTTTCAAAAGACCCCCTGGTTCTTATTGTTCAAATATATCACCAAGATGACCCTGGTGTGGAGTGTCATGATACTCCCCTCTTATTTTTAACTTTTTCCAAGGTTTTCAAATAGGTGAAAGCAACATATTAAAAATAGAAAGGGACTTTCAGAAAGTCAGAAGAAGCATTTCAACTATTTCATACATTCAAGCAATGATGATGATGATGCATAGCTATATTTCATAACATTCCAAAATGGAATTTTGGGATGTTACAGATCTTTGGAGGAACACTTGGAACATTTACGTGTTGTTTTTATTGCTCTATGTGACACATGTTTGTTTGGTAACCTTGGGAAGTGCACCTTTTGCACCGACCGAGTATCTTTTCCTGCTATGTCGTTACTCCATAGGAAACTGAAGTTGATAAAGCCAAGATTGAAGCTATTGAGAGTTGTCCGCAGCCCTAAATGGTCACACAAGTGAGGTGTTGATACGTCTCCAACGTATCTATAATTTTTGCTTGTTCCATCCTGTTATATTATCAATCTTGGATTTTTTACAATCATTTTATAGGAATTTTCTATCATTTTTTGGGACTAACCTATTGGCATAGTGCCAAAGTGACACTTGCTATTTGTTGCTTGTTTCTTACTTCGTCGAATAACAGTACCAAATGGAGCCCAAACACTGCTGGGATTTTTGTGGATTTTTTATGGACCAGAAGAAGGAAGATGGGCCAAATATCGCCAAAAGAGGGGCCTAGGGTGGCCACCCTCCACCAGGGCACGCTAGAGGCCCCTGACGCGGCCTGGTAGAGGGTGGGCACCTCGCCCCCCCCTCAACCGACTATCGAGCCTATAAATTCGCAAAAAATCAAAAAATCCTAGGGGAGTCGATGAAACACAATTCCAGTCGTCGCAACTTCCAAAACCTCGAGATCCAGTCTAACACCATCATGGAGGGGTTCATCTCCTTCATAGGTCCCTCTCTGATGATGCGTGAGTATTCCACCATAGACCTACGGGCCCGTAGGTAGTAGCTAGATGGATTCCTCTCTCTCTATGTTTCTCAATACAATGGTCTCTTGGAGATCTATTTGATGTAATGACTTTTGTGGTGTGTTTGTTGGGATCCGATGAATTTTGAGTTCATGATTAGTTTCTATCCATAAATATGATTTGAGTCTTCTTTGATCTCTTATTTGCATGTTTATTTATAGCCTCGTATTTCTTCTTCGAATCTTTAGTTTAGTTAGGCCAACTAGATCGATTTTTCTTGCCATGGGAAGATGTGCTTTGTGATGGGTTCGATCTTGCGGTGATCTTTCCAAGTGACAGAAGGGGAAGCAAGACACGCATGTATCATTGCCATTAAGGACAAAAATATGGGGTCTATTCCTACATGAATATATCTTGTCTACATCATGTCACCGTTCTTATTGCATTACTCCGTTTTCCCATGAACTTAATACGCTAGATGCATGCTAGATAGCGGTCGATGTGTGAAGTAATAGAAGTAGATGCAGGATCGTTTCAGTCTACTTATTGTCGACGTGATGCCTATATAATGATCATTGTCTAGATTTTTTCATGATTATTTGATCTTCTATCAATTGCCCAACAGTAATTTGTTCACCCATCGTGTGCTATACTCATGAGAGAAGCCACTAGTGAAACCTCCGCCCCCCCGGGTCTACTATTCCAACATATTGCTTTTTGATCTATTATTTGTATCTTTTGTTTTCGGATCTATTAATCCAAAAAAACAAAAATACCTTGCTGCACTTTGTGTTTACTTTTTTGTGTGTTCTTCTGAGATTTTATTACCGTAGAGAGCGTGACAACCTCTCTTTCGCGTCGGGTTGCAAGTATTTGTTGCTTGTGTGCAGGTGTTGTTTACGTGGGTGCGTGATCTTCCTCTACAGATTGATACCTTGGTTTCATAACTAAGGGAAATACTTACTGTCGTTGTGCTGCATCATCCCTTCCTCTTTGGGGAACTACTGACGCAGTCTCAAGCCACACCAAAGGAATTTCTAGCATCGTTGTCGGGGAGGAAGCAATCTCATCTACCAGGTTCCTAGTCAAAAATCTCATCTCCTTGCAATTACATTATTTGCCATTTTCCTCTCCCCCACTTCACAAATTTGCCATTTTATTCGCCTTCTCTTTTCGTTTGCCTTTTTCTCGTTAGATCTCTTGTTTGCTTGTCATCATGAGTTATTTTGGTATGGCAGAAACATATGATGGCAGGACACCTAAGATTGGACGTTCTGGTAATCTGGATTCTAAAACTTTTGTTCTAGTCCAAGGGAATGTTATAGGAAAAGGGACTATTCAGTAATTTTTTAATTGTGTTGGAAACTTGACTCTTGATGATGCTCCTATACTTAAAAGAAAAAAAACTTATGCGGAAGCTATCTCATCATTAGTTCTTAAACATGAAAATTGATTTATCTGCACACATCCTACCTTGCAAAGGTTGTTTTATGAGATACCGGTTTTGAAAGATCCTAAAGCTAAAAAGTTAGCTACCCTTGTTCTCATGAATGAATTTGATCATATTGTACAAGAAGCTAGGGAAATTTTTGATCATTTTGGTAAGAGTCATGAAAAACCGGTAATAGATGAAATACTTTACGAAAGCAATTATATGTTGATACATTTGATTGGGAATAATCAAATTTTTATTGAGAATCTTAGTAAGGAAGTCCCCGTTTTAGATATGATCCAACAAACATGTAATTATGTTAATCAACAGTACTCTTTGATCGTAGTTGGTAATCACAGGGGATACATCGATGGACAACTTGATAATCCCGAAAATTCTATGGATAATGTTTTCCAAGTTGTATTCATAAAACCCTTTGATGAACATTATCTCTGAAGAAAATGAAGAAGGATGACAACACTCGAATCTATGTGTTATGCCTTGCTAGGGGCGTGAAACGATAGCGCTTGAATGTTTTTGAGTTCTGTTTTTGAGTGTTTTGCAAAATTATGATTCTATTATGATTGTGTTTTTATGTTTTATTTAGTGTTTGTGCCAAGTAATGCCTTTAGGATGATCAATAAGATGAGTAGAAACAATGCTGAATCTGAAACAGAAACTTTGTTCCCAGTGCACGAATTTTAATTTTTGAGTGGGACGTGATATTGAGCTAAACAATTACACAATATTTCTATACAAATTATTTACGTTTTCCTAATGTTTTAGAATTTTTATAGTTCCAGAATTATGGGTAGAGTACAGATTACTATAGACTGTTCTGTCTGAAACAGATTCTGTTTTCGTTGCATTTTGTGCTTGTTTTTATGAATCTATGGCTTGTATCGGGGGGTATAAGTCATGGTAAAGTTAGAATACAGTAGGTATAATCCAATAATAAAATATTAATTGGTTTAAAACAGTACATAAAGTGGTAATTTGCTTTATTATACTAACGCATGTTACGAGAATTTTGTCAAGTTTTGTGTGATTGAAGTTTTGAAGTTTTGGCTGATATCACGATGGATGAAGGAATAAGGAGTTAGAAGAGCCAAAGCTTGGGGATGCTAGAGAACCCCAAGGTAATATCCAAAGGGTAATAAACAACTAAGCTTGGGGATGCCCCGAGTGGCATCCCCTCTTTCTTCTGACAACCATCGGTATACTACTTGGAACAATATTTTTATTCGTCACATATCATGAGTTTTGCTTGGAGTGTCTTGTATCTTTGCTTTGTTTACTTTTATCCTTGCTTCACACACCTATTTGAGAGAGCCAAAATTATGCTATGATTTGTTAGAATTGCTCTTTATGCTTCACTTAAATCTATCTGAGCAAAGGAATAGCTCTAGTGCTTCAGCTATATCTTTTTGAGCACGGCGTGCTTTTACATGTTTGAAGAAATGCTCTCATGCTTCAGTTATATTAATTTGAAGGTTATTAAAGTTGAATAAATACTCTCATGCTTTACTTATATTATTTTGAGAGATGAAACTTGTATGATAATCTTCACTTATATCCATGTGAGCTTGTCAAAAGCAATTGCAATATACGAAACTAGTCCCAAAGTGATAGATATTCAAGAGGGATATAATAAAAACTTTCATGAATATCATTGTACAAATTAGACATGATTATTTGTAATAGTTTTGAGACATGGCAATAGTAATATGTGAGTTATGTTATTGATTAATTATGCTTAGTAAGAATATTGGTGTTAAGGTTTGTGATTCCCTATGCAAGCATGAAAGTCAATAGTTGTGCTACGAGATTACATCCTACTTATGGTGCACTCTTCGGTGTTAGTTATGCTTAATGCTCGCTTATGTGATTTTTCGTTTCTTGGTTGGCTGCTTCTCAATATCTTGCTAGCCTTCACTTGTACTAAGTAGAAATACTATGATGCGGAGCATTCTATAGACATCACCATGACAAGAGTCCGTTTGGCAAGTGCCACGTGCCACGTCTACTCCATATACATAAAGGTGAATCTTCTCCTTTACACGTGTCCACTAGACCCCTTCGAGGATGGTATACTACTTGACACTCCACCCGTGTGTATGCATAGGTATTATCGGGGCTTCACGGATGATGACAAGGAGTGCCAGCACCTACGCACGACTACACCATCCGCGAGGGAAGCATGGAAGAGAAGGAAGAAGAAGCAACGAGAAGTTTCAGGAAAGCCCAGAACTTCAGGCCCCCGGAATGTCTGGCCGTCCCGGAACTTCTGGCCTCCGACATCCAGCATAGCCCCGGGCGTGCCAACTCAATGGATAGCCCGGGACTAGCCTGGACCTTCCCCGGAACCTCCGGAGCCCGGAACTTCTGGCCATCTCCGGAACTTCCGGCCTACCCACGCAGACTTGGCCAAGTGGCATGCATCTTTCCCGTTTCGCCCCTTACTTACCCCTTCGTGGCTCGAACTATATATACTCTTCCCCCTCCTCATTTCTAGGGTTAGAAAACTGATAGCCCATTCATAGTTGAGTTGTGCTCCTTCCTCTACTTCTCCCATGGAGACCATGGCCTCCACTCGAGAAGATCCTAGAGGATGTCAAGACCCCTTTCGAGGGAAGATCCGTCTATGGATTTCAAGGCCCATCTCTCCCAGAGATTTGGATGAACTACTCACGTATCCTTATTTCCATTGTTGTTCTTGGATCTTGATGCACCTCATGTATTGCTTGTGATTGGAGGAGTACTTGGTGTGGATCTTGTCCAATAAAGTGTTTTCCCCTTTGAATTCTCCATGTTTTCCCCTCGTGTTCTTTGTGTTCTTCCCCAAATCCACCTCCAATTCATGAAGATCGGGCCACCCTCGGGTTTGCCCTGTATCATATTGGTATCAAGAGCCACGTTGCCACGAATTTGGAGCCCTACCCCCCATGTTCTAGCCATTAGTTCGAGTTTTTCTCCCCCAATTTGAATGTTTTCCCAAAATAGCCCCAAATTTTTTTCTTGCATTTTGATGTTTCTTGTGAGTTTTTGTTGATTTTTTTTCCGTGGATCTAGTGTTCGGCAAGTGGATCTACCTCCCTTGGCGTTCCCTAGACCCAATTTATCCTTTTACCCCTTCAATTTCGCCCTGGAAATCGAGTTTTTCTACCCCCGTTTGTAGATCCATAAATTAGTCTTCGTCCCGGAGTGGTTTTCACGACCCCCGGTAGCCAGAACTTCCGTCCTACACTCGGAACTTCCGGGCTAAACAGAAAGTTTCCCCCAAAAAACCTCCATTCAACCCCATACCTTCCCGTGACCCCTGGGACTTCTGGTACCCCCCTGGAACTTCTAGAGCCCGAAACGTCCAGCCCTAGGCTCGGAACTTCCGCCCTAACCACAAACTTTCCTCGAAATTCCAGCATCAGCCATTTCACCGGTTTGGCCATAACTAATTCACCCGGAGTCCGATTTCAACGTTCTTTAGCTCGTTTTGTAGCTATTGACTCCCCCATCCCAAAAAATACTCCTGCAATCATATCAATCCATCATATTGTTCAAATTTTAGCAAGTTTGCCTAGGCCCTCCACCATATCATCTACTTTACCACCATAGACTTCCGCAATTTTGAGTCTCCTAAGGTGTTTCGGCTACTTAGGGATGGTTACTTCTTCATCAACCTCCAGTGACTTGTATCAGTCCATCATCTACATCGACCACTGATGTTCGACATCGACGATGACATCCATCGTTTGAGACCATATTCAACCAGAAGAAAGGCCAGTTTACCCCGACTTCGTGAAAGGTTAAGTGTGACGAAGGTATACATTACGTCGTACACTTTTCCTTCCTTGCCATTACATCTTTATAGTCCCACCATATTTGTGATTACCTTCATACCTATTGAGACTAGCTTTCCGAGTGTTGTCGGGTTTCGCGAAAACTTGTGCACCATAGTGATACGATATCGTATTGTTGCATCATTGGAAATATCATATAGTGCAATTGCTTGCTCCTGTGCATATCTTGTGATACTTGTCTCATATAGTTGGTTGAGGCTCATAGGAATAGTGGAAAGCAAGATAAGAGACAAAAAAAGAGAAAAAATGCTTCTAAGCAAGAAAGAAAGATCATAAGCTTATAAGCAAAAAGAGTTGAGCATGAAAAGAGATACTTGTGCATGAGGATACATGGAATAGAAAAAGTTTTGCTTGCATGAATAGGATTGGTGCCAAGTGGTGAATCGTGCCCAAACATGCAATCAAGCTAGCGTCTCTCCAAGTGTTTGTGCGGCACGAGCTTAGTCTTCGTTAGGCAATTTTGTATTTGCTCATTCCTATAGTTGCACAAGCCCCATTATCCCACCGTGTGTGTGTCTCTATTGCCCTCCTCTATATTTGTGATCACTTGCTTTGCATTTTGAGTCCATTGGATTTATTTAAACACTTATAATATATTGGACTTCATTTTGCTTGATTTTTGTGCCACTAACCCCACCGAGCTCCAATATAAGATATTTGTGTAGGTTGTGAGAATTGGACAAGGTTTTTCACCAAGTGCACTCTTTCCTTGCATACATTGTGGTCTTTTGAGATCCATCTATAACTTTGGAAAGCGGTAACTTTGGTATGTTCATTCCATCTCGTTATCACACCTTATCGAGTGCTTGAATGGATAGGGATGACACATCTCCTTCGATCTACAACCACAACGACTAGTTCGATGCCATGAAGAACATCATAGACGCCAAGATGCACGTTGAAATGGAGGAGCTCAAGGTCCTCATCAAGAACCACATGACGTCTTCATCATCTTTGATAAGATGCTCAAGTGCACATGCTCCCAAGCTACCATCTCTGGCACGATCACACCGACATCGACACCTTCAACGACATGAAGAAATAACGACACCAACATCAAGGCGTCCAACAAAGAACAATTGTGAAGGTCATGATCTCGACACCAACCACCGCTCGATGACTTCACCGCCTACCTTGGCATCTTTGCCAAGCGACTTCAAGGCATCTCACCTTTGGATATGAGGCATCTTCGCCAACAAGAACTTCAAGAGAAGCGCCCTAAGCTCAAGTCCACGACTTCCGTGAGCTACTACGACCTCCACATCGACCATGACATTCCTTTCTATGGGAGTCAAGGTCCTGAGAAGTATCTTGATTGGGAGCGCAAGATGGACTACTACCTCAAGCTACTTCAAGTCCCTTACGAAGAGCAAGTGAAGTGCACCACAAGAAACTTCCACGGCGGCACATCGACATGGTGGCTTCACACATCTTTGAAGAGCTTCAACATGAGTTGGTCCAAGTTGAAGAAAGCGATGCGGCCAGAGTTTGTGCCTTCCACCTACATGGAACATCTTCAACACCAATTGGAGAACACCATACAAGGATCCAAGTCCATCGATGAGTACTTCATGAAGATGAAGAAAGCCTTGCAATGAGGAGGCATGACCGACCCCATCTGGATGAAGTTCTACTTCATCATGGGATTGAACAACGACATCATGAAGCCTATCTTCAACAACATCAACGAGTCTCTCGAAGAACTGTACATTGGTGCTCTCAAGGCGTCACAAGAACTCAAGGCCAAGCCTACTCAACCCCATGCACACTTCGCGACGACCAAGCTCAACAAGCATGAGGATGGTACCACGAAGATGTCCAAGCCCGACGAGCTCCAAGATGACGCTCCCAAGTTAAACTTCACCGCCACCCCTCTTTGTGGTTTTGATGATGCCGAGTCTACCACAACTCTTTTTGAAGATGGTGCGGTGATGACTAAGACTACGGAGACACTCAAGGCACATGCTTTGGAGGTGAGAGACAAGGTGGCGATCAAGGATGGCGCTTACATCTTTGGAGGCGAGAGTGATGATGTGCCATCTTCGGCCTTCATCCACTACGATGGTGACGAGATGGTTGAGCATGGGATTTCCCTTCGACCATGACGATGTTTGGAGATGAGAAGAGTGACTTATGCCACCATATTGAGAGTGAGAGTGTGTTCACCACTAGCCCCATATATGATGAGTTGCCCCAATTCACATGTGAGGAGAGCCACAACCCCCACCACTTGAGTGAGATGAGTGACTCCACCATATGCGAGTTTGTGTGCACCTACTTTGAGGGAGTGTGTGAACCACCACATAGAGAGAGGGAGGTAATTTATATGGCATGTGAGGCCCTTTCGCTGTCTAACCACTTAACCTCAGCCTCTATTGTGTTTTCTCCTTTGGTGCTAGGTCCCATATGTGGTGATGCACCGATCCTCGATGACTTCGTCCTCCCTTTGGACAAGATGATGGCAATGGTGGAATATGATGCACCCCCACATGGTTCCATCACGATTAAGATGACCGCAAGTTGGTCTATGCCACCTCACCTACACCACATGAGTGGAATAATAAAGGTAACATAGGTGAAGGTGATGCTCTTGTCCCACTAGTGGACATTGATTGCTTGCATGATGTCGATCCACCTATTGACATGCTTCATGATTATGCGAATTCCTCATGTGATGAATTGCCCATTTATGATGTGTTTGATGATTCTCATGTGGAGTCTCCCATTTATGGTGTGTTTGATGATTCTCATGTGGAGTCTATTACTTGCGATGCCATGTTGCATAGCATTTCTTGTGAGAAATCTATAGCTCACATCATGTTTGACAATCCACTTGACGTGTCGTATGCTATGCATGAGATCACACATATTCTATCTTTGCAATCTCATCATAGTAACTATGCACATGCCATTAAAATAAACCCAATTTCCACATATGGCATCAATGACAATCCCATGGTTATTGGCATTTGTTTTTCTTGTGATGATATTGCCAAGATCCCTTTGCATCATTTGCGCAATTGCTCACATATGACATGCCATGACCACCTAGTTTCAGATATGTATTGTTTTGGATGTTGTCAGTATTCTCCATATTATGCTTACGCTATTGCACATGAGGAGACCCCCATAGTTTCCACATACATATTAGGAGATTTCGATCCATCCTATTCATTGCATGATTCCAATAATTGTGTGCACAATATGCTTTCCATTGATATGAATGATATGCTTGTGCCACATACTTGCTACAATTTGCGTCCCAATCATGTTGAGCATAATAACTATCATTGCTTGATGGATGCTGTATAATATACCATGCCTCAAATTTCTTTGAGCATTGCTTATCTTGTGCTAACTATCATGTGCACATACACATCATGATGGATGATGTGTACATTTACCATGCACACACTTTGTTTCGTGTATGTCCTCCTTGTGTAGGTACACATGATTCTTTGTCAACCTCACAAGCGCACGAGTTGACGAAAAGAGCCCTAGAGAGCAGCAAGGACATGCGCCACCATGGAGTGCTTACCCTCCACCCACCCCCTTTGTGCAAATACTTCGTACATTTCTTCTACATGGCCCTCACATGGTTATGGTTATTGTCTATTATATATTCTTTGCCCAAATTACCATGTTCACTTTGCATGATATGCTCATTTGTATGACCTTGACATGCATTTGTGACCCATGCTTTGCATCTCACATGACACTTGATTGTATGACTTGTATGTGTATTTCCAAGCTTGGTGGAGACATTCATTGCTATTGCCATGTTTTCTATGTGACCCATGCCTATGATGATACATTGATCATGTTTTATTTTCGTACTTGCAATATGTCATGTGCATTGCATATGATTACTATTTTCTCACGTAACATGATTGCCATGATTTTATCTAGTATGTTGCATATTCGCATTACTAGTTTGCATCACATGATCACTATACTTGCTTATGTTGCACCACCAATGATTATTACTTGCTCCTTTCATGTGGTTGATGACAACCATTGCCATGCTTCGCACATGATTGATATTGCATATTGTAATATGTCTCCATGTGTTGCCTTTCTCATGCTAGATTTGCCATGTATTGGGTGCAACAATGCCTTTAATATTGCTAATGAGATTGGCCCCAATAGATATCTCACATACCATTGGAGCTTTTGACATCTTTCATGTGAAGCATGCTTGTCTTCCTTCGTTACATCATATGCCTAGTGCCATGACTATTGCCATTGTTGCATCATATTATCCATGCACTTGTGATCCTAACGATTATGTGCAAGAGAAGAGAACCATCACGATGGATGATGTGTTTATCTACCATGCTTATACATTCTTTTCTTTTGTTTCTGCTGTGTAGGATACTTCGGCTACGTGTCAACCTCCACTTCACTTGAGTTGACCATTCGAGCTCTTAAGAGCGAGCCATGCTACACCGATGCATTTCTACATCGCACATGCTTGCGCGTCGGCATTGTGATAGACGCACAAAGTCACGCTTTTGAGGTGACAACCTTCTTGAGCATGGATATTATGGCTCATCTTACTTGTGTTGCTTGTACCATGACATATATTGGTCATCTTGTACCACTTACCTGCACACATGTTAAAGATATTTGTTTCCATCACGATTGCCATTTTTCCATGCCTCATGACATATATACCTTATGTGTTGCATCCAACTTGTGGATTGATTGCTCCTATCATAAGTTTGGTTGCAACAATTTCATTTCTTCACATACGCCATGTCCGATTGCTTGCTACATGCTTGACTTGATTGCCTCACACATGATGACAAATTGCTCTTTATATTGTGTTCAGTGGCTCACTATCTTCACCACACCATGTGCACATTATGCTTGGATTGTCTTGCACTTTGGATCACACCATGTGTTTAAACAATTCATTTTACTTAGTGTTGTGAATGATTCCTATGCCTACCATAGACCATTTGTTGATTGCTTTGTGCATATGTGCTATGACCATGAGGTAGATGCTTGTCATATTGTCACATATATTTACATCCCTACCTCACCTAGGAATACTTGTTTCCATGATTGCATTGCTTGTGATCCATTTGTATGCTTACATGCCATGCCACAATCCCTTATCACACCATATGTTATGCATGGTGACAACACTTGTGCGGTGATTCACCACTTGAATGCTTGGTTTTGCACTAACGCTAACCACATTTGTTTTTCCAAGTGTTTGTTGTCCTTGCTGAAAGCACATTTGCTCCCTTGGTGGTTTTGGTAATTAATAACAACATATATTTCATTGAACTAATGTTTCCACTAAGCATGTTTTAGGAAAAGTTCAATGATGGGTTGGCAAAAGGATTGTGGAATACCGCAAGATGCAAGGAAATAGATTGGCAAAGCTTCAAGCAAAGATGACTCTACATTTTACCTTTTGTGATAAATCACTTTGAGTCCATAGGAAAGACAATACTATTAAAAGGGGGTAAGGTACTATTGGTGAAAAAATGCTCATACGTGCACAAGTGATAGTCACCACATACATCCACAAGCTCTTCCACAAAAGTCTGTCCAAAGCCAAATATCCAAAATAGGTGCAACCAGCACTTTCCACTTGGTGTCACCGATTCTCAACCTCACACAGACTCAGCCAAATCCTAGCCCTTCGGTGCAACCGATTACATCTTGGTGCTGCCGAGTTTGGGTTGCCAACTTCCGGTTACGCAAATTCACAAAATCGGTCCCACCGAGTTTGTTGAATCGGCATCACCGAGTTTGGCAATCTGACCGTTGGTCACCTTATCGGTGCAACCAAGTTTTATGTATCGGTCTCACCGAGATACAAAAGTTGCTACCGTTGAGGCAACTCGGTACCACCAAGATTAACACATCGGTGTCACCGAGTCTAACTCATTAGGTGTAACGGTTGGATTTTTGGAGATGCCTATATATACCCCTCCACCACCACGCACTTGCAAAAGAAACACTTAGAACAGTTCCCCACTCATACCTACTGATTTTCTGAGAGAGAGCCACCTACTCATGTGTTGAGATCATGTCATTCCATTCCAACCATATGAATCTTGATCTCTAGCCTCTCCAAGTTGCTTTCCACCCAATCAATCTCTTCCACCATAGCCAAATCTATGAGAGAGTGATTGTGTGTTGAGGAGTCTATCATCTTGAAGCACAAGAGCAAGGAGTTCATCAACATTATCGAGCCTATTACCTTTTGGAGGGTGGTCCCTCCTAGATTGGTTAGGTATCGCTTGTGAGCCTCCTACTTAGTGTTGTGGAGTGAACCAAGAAGTTTGTAAGGGCAAGGAGATCGCCTATTTCGTGAAGATCTACCCCGATTTAGGCTAGTCCTCCGTGGACGTAGGCCGTCATGGTATAGTCAAGGTTCCTTCTTTGTGGAACCCTCTGTTGGTAGAGCCCTCGGTGGACTCTCCCGACTATTACCCTCTGTGGGTTGAAGACTCCATAAACATGGACGTACGATAGCACCACCTATCAGAACCACGGGAAAAATCATTGTGTCTTCAAATTGCGTTTGATCTTCCTACCCTTCCTTACTTACATGCTTGTCTTTACTTTCCATTGTAATACTCATAGACATGCATGTGTAGGGTGTAATTGACTTGCTATGAATGCTAAAATCTTCCAAGACTTAAAATTGGGAAAAAGAGTTTTTTAATTAGTCAAGAAGTCTAATCACCCCCCCCTCTAGAACTACTTTCGATCCTACAAGTGGTATCACAGCTTTGGCCTCCATTGCATTGGTTTCACAACCTAGGAGAGTATGGCGTCTAGTGAGGGAAATTATCACCGTAGATGTCCTTACTTTGATGGCACTAATTTTGCTAGTTGGAAGCACAAAATGAAAATGCATATACTTGGTCATAACCCCGCCGTTTGGGTTGTTGTTCATGTTGGATTGCAAGGTGAATTCTTTGCGGATGGAAGGGAATCAGATCGCGAAGTGACAGCGGAAGAATTGAAGATGTTGCAACTCAATGCTCAAGCATGTGGCATTCTCTTCAACTTCATATGCCCCAAAGAATTCAACAAAATCAGCTGTCTTGAGAATGCTAAAGAGATTTGGGATACTTTGGTAGATATGCATGAAGGTACCAAATCTATGATAGAAGCCAAGTTGGATGTTCATCAAAGTCAACTTGACAAGTTCAAGATGAAGGATGGTGAAGGAGTCGTTGAGATGTACTCTAGGCTATCTCTCATCACAAATGAGATTGCCATCTTAGGAAGCGAGGAAATGACTGAAAAATTCATCATCAAGAAAATACTTCGAGCTTTGGATGATCGATATGACATCATATGCACATTGATACAAATGATGCCCAACTACAAAGATCTCAAGCCAACAGAAGTGATTGGAAGGATTGTTGCTCATGAGATGACACTCAAGGATAAGGAAGAGCTTCACCACAAGTCTAGCGGTGCTTAGAAAGCCACAAGTGATGCTCCCACTACTTCAAGTGACAACCTTGTTAGAAATGAAGAGACAAGCCTCATGGTCAAGAAATTCCACAAGTTCTACAAGAATAGAAGCAAAGATCGAAGCTCCAACTCAAGATATGAAGAGAAACATTCGTCAAGTCATGACCGAAACTGCTATAATTGTGGGAAGCCTGGACACTACTCGAATGAGTGCACGTCTCCTTAAAAAAGGAAAGAAGAGTCACCAGGAAGATGAAGCTCAAGAGACGAGTCACCTCGAATAGAGAGAAGGAGTAGGGATGATCGTTATGAACGAAGACCCTTAAGGAGAAGTAGGGACTAGGAGAAGAAGGACAAGTACACCAAGAGATACTCAAGAAGAAAACATAAAGCTCATGTTGGTGAATGGGTTTCCATCCCCGAATCTGACAACCACTCCGAGAGAAGCTACCACTCCAACTCCGACTATAGTCAAAATGAAGGTGTTGTCGGACTTGCACTAGTGACAACCGCCTCCTATGACATATTTGATTCACCAAATGAAGGGAGTGGATGTTGCATCATGGCTAAAGGCCCCAAGGTATCACACCCCGAGTATCTTGATTTCAATAGTGATGAGGATGACTTGTTAATTCAAGATGACTTGCTATTTGAAAAATCTAGTAACGTTAGTCAAAATGAACTTGCTAGTACTCACTCTAATCTAGATAAGTCGTGCGATGATGATAGGTTGGAAATAGAACGACTAACTCAAGAACTAAACACTCTTAAGTTAGCTCACGAGTCTACTCTACAAGATCATAGAGAGCTTGTAAGGACACATTAGAAGCTCCGCTTCGAGAAGCTCAATTTAGATCAAGAGCATGAATTCCTTAAATCTATCAATGACGATCTTCGAAAGAAAACTTCCTCTTATCTATCCAAGCAACTTCTCTTGTCTACGTTCATGCCACAAGTTAAGACTAAGCAAGCTAGTAACAAAAGGAAGAAAGATTCTTCAACTAGTGGCAATAAAAATGATAAATCCAATGATATTGCTTCTAGTAGTTCCATTGATCCCACTAACTCTTCTCTTAGCCAAGTTACACTTGAGCAAGAAAATAAACTTTTGAAAGGGATTATAGAGAAAGGTATCTACAAGAGTCTTGAAGGGTCAAAAAAATTTGAGGAGGTTGTATGCAAGCATGGAGGATACCAGAAGAATCATGGAGTTGGCTACTTCAACGCTAATAGATTTGAATGGGAGGAAGGTCAATACCCCAATCCCATGTTTGTTCCTCAAAACGAGAAGTATGAAAATACTCAGCCGAAGGGAACAAAAGCTCAAGATGACCTTCCACCACAAGACCCCAAGGTCAAGGGTAAGAACAAGCTTCAAGAGGACATTGACTCATATGAAGATGAATCCCAAGCTTTGGTGAAGTGGGTTCCCAAGGCTACTACAAGATCAACTTCTACAAGTGCTACATCGACACCAAGGATCCCCATCAACTTGATGTGGGTTCCCAAGAAGAAGAACTAGAGAAGTTCTTGAGGGGTGACTCCGCCAGTGAAATCCACTCATATTCATTATTGGCAAGATTTAGTTGCAATCAACATCAACATCATGCAATAGTTCAATGAGTCATACATTCCCTCAAAGGTAAGCAAGGGACAAGGTAATCAACAAATCAATGGACATCATCATATATGCTTTGCACTCCATGTCCATAGATATCCTTGTATTTGTCTCTTGTGTGTTGGGACTAACCCATGTAGGTGAGAAGAGTAAGGAAACAACAAGGATGCTCCCAACTCTTGGTGATCTTCATCAACTTTGAGCATCCCCCACTACTTCACCTACATGAAGTCTTCATCGACAAAACTCAAGGTTAGTTTATCCCTCCTATGGGGGGATGTCACATCAAGGGGGAGCTTTACTCTAATACTTGAGTCAAAGCATCTCATAGTATGTGACAACATTAAATGCTTTATGTAAAAGTGGTAACCCCACTTGTGCTTAAACGATGAGTATGAACTATGATCAAGTATTGTTACTTGGCTCCTAAGTCAATATACTCATATATAGATGACTCTGTCATAGCCAAAGTGCTTGTTAGATGCTAATGTATTCGTGCATGTTTGCCATGTTTTCATTTGACATCTTATTGTGTGAGCATGTTAGTCTGCATTTATTTACCCATTCGAGGATATCCAATTTTTGCTATTTGGCTTTTGATTTTTCATTTTCCAATTGGATGTACAAGAATGCCTAGGACCACTCCTCTAGCTATATATGCTTTCTCACCTCATGTTCTATTCACGCTACATCAAAAAAATTGAACAAGTACTTTTCGATCTCTCTATGTGAGGAGCACTCAGAGTTCGATATCGATAAAGGACTGACCATTAAAACCTCCCAAGTGCATCTCGGTGGAACCAACTCACAAATCTTGGTCTCACCGAATGCCTAGGGTTTATCTGGTTTTCAATCTCAGTACTACCGATTCCATATTCTCGGTTACACCGAGTTTCCTGTCAGCTGTCAGTTGAGAAACTCGGTGGCACCAAAAATTTAGAATCGGTGTCACCAACAGAGAAGGGTATATATGTTGTGGAACCCGACGCTTTGAAATTCTATCTTCAAATGTCGCGCCCCAAAACCCTAAGATGTCGTTTCAAAGACCCTTGGTCATTGCCTTGCCTCCCCGAGCATCTCCGTCGCTGGGAATCGCCGCCGTCGACGAATTCTACACCATCATCATCGTCGTAGCGGATCCATCGCCAAGTTAGGGTATGGATTCGGCCCCTTCTTGCGCTCCACCTTTTGATTCTTGTGGATTATGGTTTCTTGTTCGTCTAGCCACTGTTTGAGATTGTTCTATCCACAAGAAAATTCATTTAGATATCGAATGATTGATTTTCTAGGGTTTGTCGTCCGCCCGATGAAACTCGATGGAACCGAAGCGAACAAACCAGTGTCATCGATTTTCCCTCTGCTGCTCAGAACTCTCTCGGTGAAACCAAGTACTCCTTTTCGGTCTCACCGAAAGGAGTGCCAAGTTTCTATTAATGAGAAAGTCAGCATCGGTAGCACCGACATTTTTTGCTTCGGTTGTACCGATTTTCATGTGACAGAATGCAAACCTTGAGAATCCTTTGTTCAAACTTTCAAAAACTCCGCATTTTGTGATGACTTGTCCTATTCCACTCTTCTCAACTCTATTCACAGGGTCAGATATGTCAGGTTCAGAGGATAGCCAGAACTTGTAGGAGCAGAACATTGACATGATTTCAGGCACTAGCCCTAGGTCCATCTCTTTTTGAGATCCAGGCACCCCTAGTTATCATGGGTTGCCTAAGGCTTCTATAAGGACCAGTAAGAGACTGAATTCAGTTGAAGAGGATTCAGATTTTGTGCCATAGGAGGTTCTTGCTAAGAAGCAAGAGAAGGCTGCCAAGAAGTTAGCCAATGAGGCCACCTCATCCAGGAGGGTTGTCAGCAAGACTTATGCACCTCCAGAGACTATGAGAGCACCTAAGAGTGCTAGGGCTACCATGACTATTGAGCCCCCAAGGAAGTCATTGCCTAAGAAGGAAGGAGAGAAGAAGGCCAGGAAGAGGATCGTTCATGTTGTTGGCAGGCCTACCTCTATTTTGAGTATCCAGAGGAGGCTGCTGGTGCTACTGCTGATGAGGAGGAGGAGCAAGTTGTCAAGGTCCCTCCCAATAAGAAATGGAAGAAGCTGTTGGTAGATGCTATGTCAAAGCTAGGTCCCTCCAAGAGCACCAAGGCTGCACCTAAGAAGGTTGCTGCAGAGAAGTCCAAGAGCAAATCAAGACAAATTCCAGCTTCAAAGAAGAACAACGAATCTACTTTCAGAGAAGCTGATGATGATGCTATGAAAGATATGTACAATGCTATCCCTGCTCCTAACTTAAAAGCACACAAGTTAGGATCTATTTACTTCCTCCAGGCTGGCCTCCATACCATGAACACCATCTTGAGGCATACATTGATGCCTAAGTATGGAGATGAGAAGATGATTCGAGGCCATTCAATCAACATGTTGATCCATCTTGATAGACATACCATGATTCGAGTGATGGACATGATAGTAGAAACCGTGAAGAGGGTTGATGATGATCAAAAGCGCTCATGTTGCTATGCACCCTATATTCAGATGCTCATCAACTCCAAACTTGAGAAGCACATATTTTCTCTGGATAGACCCCACTTGCCACTATAGCCAGATTTTGAGGACAATGTTGTGGTGATGGACCCAGACCATCCCACATCAGCTGCAGCTCAGGCAGAGGCAGAGGCAGCTAGAGCCACTAGTGCTCAGGTCTCCAGATCCAGGAACGAGCAGATGGATCTCTTGATCTCTACTGTCACGAACAAGAAGAAGGACATAAAAGCATACTGGATGGCCAGGAGAGCCTTGTGAAAATCTTTGAGGATAGAGTGAAAACTCTTAATGACAAGGTGGATGGGCTGTCCAAGACCGTCAACGAGCTCAAGAAGGAAGTAGATGAAGCTCTTATCTGTCACACCTCTTCACAGTCTAAATCTTCTGATGATGAGGAGGATAGTGCACCTATCAGGACGACTGCCTAGTATAGGACACAGGCCAGGACAGCTATAGTGCCAGCTCCGGAGACAAGACCTTCATTTTCTGCTCCATCTATAGTGACTTCAGCTCCATCAGCTCTTCCAGTGCCTCCCGTTGCTACACCAACTCCATGGACATTAATAGAGGTCTTCCCCGACGCAGTTCTCTCAACTACAACATCGACCATCGAAGGTGATCAGCCACAGAAGGACGATTAGCTATATATGTTCAAACTTTTTGGTAACTTGTTGCCAAAGGGGGAGAAGTTGTATATAGATCTTTAGGCTTCGAGTGAGAGAGCATCTAATTTTTATTGCTGTTTTACAAAACATTTGATCTTTTAATTTGAATGTGATATACTTTTGTTTGTGTTTGATCATACGCTTTAATGTGTGTTGCAACTATTTCCTATCCTTTTGATGGTTATGAGATGATCATTCACTTTGCTTGATGTGTTGTGCTATGATGTTAACTCTTATTACTCTCGCACACTACCAAGATGTATGTGACATGGAAGAAGTGCCCCATGCACCTAATTGATTGTGCATTTACATTCAAACGCAAATTTAAAAATAATGCACAAATTTAGGAGGAGCTCTTGCTTATCACATACTTCTCAAAGCGACGATTATACTCATTGATTATATCATATGTCGAAGCTTTGATCTATATGTTGTCATCAATTACCAAAAAGGGGGAGATTGAAAGCACATTTGCTCCCATTGTGGTTTTGATAATTATTAACGACATATATGTCATTGAACTAATGTTTCCACTAAGCATGTTTCATGAAAACAGAGCATCCTATGGACATCACCTTGACAAGAGTCCGTTTGGCAAGTGACACGTGCCATGTCTACTCCATATACATAAAGGTGAATATACTCCTTTACACGTGTTCACTTGCCCCCTTAGAGGATGGTATACTACTTGACACTCCACATGTGTGTATGCATAGGTATTGTCGGAGCTTCACAAATGATGATGAGGAGTGCCAGCACCTACACACAACTACACCATCGGCGAGGGAAGCATGGAAGAGAAGGAGGAAGAAGCAACGAAAAGCTTTAGGAAAGCCCGGAACTTCCGGCCACTAGCCCAAAACTTTTGTCCCCTGGAATGTCTGGACGCCCCGGAAATTTTGGCCTCCGACATCTAGCACAGCCCTGGGTGTGCCAACTCTCTGGATAGACCGGAACCAGCCCGGAACTTCCGGCTTTCTCCGGAACTGTCAGCCTACCCAAGCAAACTTGGCCAAGTGGCATGTATCTTTCCCGTTTTGCCCCTCACTTACGCCTTCGTGGATATGAATTTATACACTCTTCCTCCTCATTTCTAGGGTTAGCAAAGTGATAGCTCATTCATAGTTGATCTTTGGTCCTTCCTCTACTTATCCCATGAAGACCACAACCTCCACTCGAGAAGATCCCTAGAGGATGTCAAGACCCCTTTCGAGGGAAGATCCGCCTATGGATTTGAAGGCCCATCTCTCCTAGAGATTTGGATGAACTACCCATGTATCCTTATTTGCATTGTTGTTCTTGGATCTTGACGCACCTCATGTATTGGTTGTGATTGGAGGAGTACTCGGTGTGGATCTTGTCTAATAGAGTGTTTTCCCCTTTGATTTCTCCATGTTTTCCCCTCGTGTTCTTTGTGATCTTCCCCAAATTACCTCCAATTCATGAAGATTGGGCCACCCTCGGGTTTGCCCCGTATCATACTACTTGTGCATCCAAAATCCTTAAACCAAGTTTGGCCATACGATTCCACCATACCTACCTATGTACGGTATTTCCATGTTGTTCCAAGAAAATTTGTATGTGCCATCTCTAAACTTTCAAAATAAATTTTCCTTTTTGTGTGCTCGTACCTCTCATGAAACGGTAGGGGGTGACCGATTTTTTCATGCTAGATGTGTTATTCTCAAGATGAGTGTTTCTTCACTTGTAATTGCACGATTGTATGGCGGTAATAGGGATGCCCGGTCCTAAAATGAAAAAGAAAAGAAATTTACTTTATGTTGTCAAACAATAAATTCCTGGGAAAGTGTTGGTATGGAAGGCAACCGTGGATTCAGCTAGCCATGGAAAGTGAAAGTATGGTGGAAAAAGGAACAAACTTTATTTTCTGTTCAGGAACTGCCTATGATGCATCTAGTGTGGAAAGATATTGAAATATCTTAGTGTTTTTCGTTGAGAGGAAGGCATGCCACTAAAATATTTTTCTCTATAAGTTTAAACACTTCTGTGGCACCTCTACAAATCCGTACTTCCCTCTGCGAAGGGCCTATCTATTTACTTTATGCAATTTTTATTTTTCAATTTGACCCATCTTCTCTTATAAAGCACCAGCCGCTGCAAATTCCGAGAAAATCCAAAAACCCTAGGGGAGTCGATGAAACACAATTCTAGCCGCTGCAAGTTCCAGAACCTCGAGATCCAATCTAACACCACCACAGAGGGGTTCATCTTCTTCATAGGTGCCTCTCCGATGATGCGTGAGTAGTCCACCATAGACCTACGGGTCCGTAGGCAGTAGCTAGATGGCTTCCTCTCTTTCTATGTTTCTCAATACAATGGTCTCTTGGAGATCTATTGTGGTCTGTTTGTTGGGATCCGATGAATTTTGAGTTCATGATCTGTTTCTATCCACGAATATGATTTGAGTCTTATTTGATCTCTTATTTGCATGGTTATTTATATCCTCGTATTTCATCTTCGAATCTTTGGTTTAGTTAGGCCAACTAGATCGATTTTTTTGCCATGGGAAGAGGAGCTTTGTGATGGGTTCGATCTTGTGGTGTTCTTTACCAGTAACAGAAGGGGTAACAAGACACACATGTATCGTTGACATTAAGGATAACAATATGGGGTCTATTCCTACATGAATAGATCTTGTATACATCATGTCACCATTCTTATTGCATTACTCCATTTTGCCATGAACTTATACACTAGATGCATGCTGGAGAGCGGTTGATCTGTGGAGTAATAGAAGTAGATGCAGAATCATTTCGGTCTACTTATCTTGGACATGATGACTATATAATGATCATTGCTTGGATATCGTCATGATCATTTGAGCTTCTATCAATTACCCAACAGTAATTTGTTCACCCACCATGTACTATACTCATGAGAGAAGCCACTAGTGAAACCTACGGCCCGTGGGTCTACTTTTCCAACATATTGCTTTCCGATATACTATTTGCATATTTTGTTTTCAGATATATTAATCCAAAAAACCCCAAAACACCTTGTTGCACTTTTTGTTTACTTATTTTATTTTGTGTTCTTGCGAGATCTATTTGCTAAAACTATCATTACCTAATATATCTTACTACAGTGGAGAGTGTGAGAACCTCTCTTTCACGTCGAGTTGCAAGTATTTGTTGTTTGTGTGCAGGTGATGTTTACGTGGGTGCGTGATCTTCCTCTACGTCGATGTGCTGCATCATCCCTTCCTCTTTGGGGAACTACCGACGCAGTCTCAAGCCACATCAGTTGTTTTCTTGGCCTCGTTGGTTTCTATAGGCATTTTGTGAGCGATTTCAGCACCATTGCTGCACCTCTCAACGAGCTTACAAATAAGGGTGTGCCTTTTTTTGGGGGTACCGCATAGGAAGAAACCTTTATGGTATTGAAACATAAGTTAACACATGCTCCTTTACTCCAACTTCCTGATTTTAATAAGACTTTCGAGCTTGAATGGGACGCTAGTGGAATCGGATTAAGAGGAGTGTTATTACAAGATGGTAAACCTGTTGCGTACTTTTATGAAAAATTGAGTGAGCCTAGTATGAATTATTCTGCTTATGATAAGGAATTATATGATCTTGTTCGGACTTTGCAAGCATGGCAACATAGTTTATGGCGCAAAGAATTTGTTATACATTCTAATCATGAATCTTTGAAACGTATTAAAATTCAAGCAAAACAGAACTGTAGACATGCTAAATGGGTTGAATTCATTGAGACTTTCCCTTATGTCATTAAACAAAAGAAGGGTAAAGAAAATGTTATTGTTGATGCATTGTCTCGTCGTTATACTATGCTTTCACAACTTGAGTTTAAAATATTTTGTTTGGAGATCATCAAAGGTCAATACGTGCATGATGCTGAATTTAAAGTTGTGTTGGAGAATTGTAAAGAAGGGAGGACATGGAACAAGTTCGTCATTATTGATGGATTTGTGTTCCGTGCTAATAAGTTATGCATTCCAGCTACTTCCGTTCGTCTTTTATTGCTAGAGGCGCATGAAGGAGGATCAATGGGACACTTTGGCATTGCGAAGACATAGGATGTACTTGCTACACATTTCTTTTTGACAAAAACGAGACGGGATGTTGAGCGTTTTGTAGCTCGCTGTACTACATGCCAAAAAGCTAAGCAACGACTCAATCCTCATGGTTTATATATGCATTTTCCTGTACCTAGTGTTCCTTGAGAGCATATATCCATGGACTTTTTTTAGGTTTACCTCGAACAAAGAAGGGGAGGGATAGCACATTTTTTTGTCGTGAATAGATTTTCAAAAATAGCACACTTTATACCATGTCATAAAAGTTATGATGCTACCAATGTTGCTGATTTGTTTTTTTGTGAAAGTATTCGGTTGCATGGTGTGCCAAATACAATTGTTTTAGATCGTGATGCTAAATTTCTTAGCCACTTTTGGAGATGTTTATGGGCTAAGTTGGGGAACTGATTTTTAGTACTACGTCTCACCCGCAAACTGATGGACAAACAGAAGTAGTAAATAATCATTCTCTACTATGCTTAGGTCTGTTCTAAAGAATAACTTGAAAATGTGGGAAGAATGCTTGCCTGATAGTGAATTTTCTTATAATCGTTCATTGCATTCTACTACTAAGATGTGCCCATTTGAAATTGTGTACGGTTTCATACCTCGTGTGCCTATCGATTTTTTTCCTCTTCCATCTTTGATGCTAAACAATGTGATGAATTGATCTAAAAAATGCCTAAGTAACTAAGGAAAACATTGAGCATATGAATGCTAAATACAAACTTGTTAGGGGAAAAGGGTAGAAAACATGTTGTCTTTGCACCTAAAGAACTTGTTTGGTTACATTTGCATGAGGATAGGTTTCCTGATTTGTGCAAGTCAAAGCTAATGCCACGTGCTCATGGTCCTTTTAAGGTGTTAGGGAAAATAAATGATAATGCATATAAAGTTGAGTTGCCTCCAGAGTTTGGGGTTAGTCCCACTTTTAACATTGCGTATTTGAAGCCTTATTTGAGTGAGGAAGATGAGCTTTTGTTGAGGAAGACTTCATTTCAAGAAGGGGAGGATGATGAGGACATCAATACCATTGTTACACCCACATTCCCTGCTGCTATACATACTGGACCAATGACTAGAGCCCGCACACGCTAGTTGAGTTACCAGGTACTTATGTTTCTTGGAAATCCTTCTAATTTTGATGAGCGTATGATGTTGCCTAAAGTATATACTTTTATTTTACTTATTAATGAAGGACCTAGCATGGACAAGAAGGATGGCCATTGGAGCGGGATCAAGCATGGACGCGAAGGTGCGCACGCGAGCAAGAATAATGGAGTTTCGAGTGGTGATTTTAGCACTTTGAAGCCACCATAAGGAGAGCAGGAAGGCTTGGACAAAATATAAAAGATGCCACTTCATAACTTTCGTCCACAAGCTATTACAGGTGTTGCGTCACCTTATTTTGTGGATAGGCCCATGTAATCTCAAAATACCATATTATAGGCTGGTTTTAGAGTCCGTATGTGTGGGGAAACTTAGTTAGGGTTGGCTCCGGACCCCTCCTCCATGGGGCCACGAAATCCCCCTCTATTCCACCATATACTAAGCCCTTAGGGCACCGTTTTAGACTTGGGTGTTGTTTAGATTACAGGTCCGCCATAGCTGCAACTTTGCGTCCTTCGTTTGTGTTCCACGACCATACCAAGATGTCACAAAACCTCACTTTCATCAATAAACCATTCCTCTTATATTTGGAATATCCAGATTGCAATCTCAGTTTCTTGCTTGTTGTTCGTTTGCATGCAGGAAACATGCCCTCATGGTCAGGTTGATCGTGCTCTAGCGTGGTCAATAACCTCTCAGAGTTGGTTTAGTGATTGCTAACATGCGATGTCCTCGCATGTTTGTAGTCGGATCGTGAAAGCCAACTATACCAAAAACAAAAGCCACATCTCATCGAAAGACAGGGACAACTTTGCCTCTATCAATACGCTGTCCAGCATAACTTTTGCACCACCACCATAGTCTTCCGCAATCTAACCCATTTTGGTTCTCATTGCATTTGTGGTTGTTTGAGTTGTTGATTGAGGCGAAGTTGTCCCTGTATTTCAACGAATTGTGGCCATCATTTTTGGCAGAGCCGACTTTGATGATCCGACTACGAACATGCAAAGACGTCGCGCCTTAGTAATCGCTAAACCAACTCCGAGAGGTTATTGACCATGCCGGAGCACGATCAAACTGACCATGAGGATCTATTTCCTGCACGCAAATGAAGAACAAGAAAGAAGCTGAGATTGCAATATGGATATTGCGGATATAAGAGGAAAGCTTTATTGATGAAAGTGGGGTTCTGTGATGCCTTTGGCTGGTCGTGGAACACAAACAAAGAACATGAAGTTACAGCTATGGAGTACTTGTAATCTAAACAAAACCCAAGTCTAAACGGTGTCACCCTAATGGCTATATATATATGGGGGAATAGAGGAGGAATTTCGTGACCCCTTGTAGGACGGGTCCGAGACCGACCCTAACTCCATTTCCCCACACATACGGACTCTAAAAACAATCTATAAAGTGGTATTTAGAAATTACATGGGCCTGGCCCAAAAATAATGTGACGCAACACCTATAACATCCTATGGACAAAATTAATGAAGTGGCCTCTTCTATATTTTGGTCAAGCCTTCAAGCTCTCCTTATGGGGCTTCAAAGTGCGAAAATCACCATCGGAAGCTCCATAGTTCTTTCCTGCGCACACACCTTCTTCTCCACGCTTGTTCCCGCTCCAATGGCCATCCTTATTGTACATGATAGGTCCTTCATTCATAATTAAAACAAAAGTATCTAACTTAGGCAACATCTTATGTTCATGAACATTAGAAGGATTTCAAGAAACGAAAGTACCTAGTAATTCAATTGGCCTGCATGAGCTCTAGCATCTGGTCTAGTATGTAAAGCAATAGGGGATGTAGGTGTAACAATGGTATTGATGTCTTCATCATCCTATCCTTCTTGAACTGAAGTCGTCCTCGACGAAAGCTAATCTTCCTCACCCAAATAAGGCTTCAAATCTGCAATGTTAAAAGTGGACTAACCTCAAACTCTGCAGGTGAGGGAGTCCTGGATTAAGGGGTCGTCGGGAAGCCGACCTATTTCTTATGGGCCGGAATGTATGGGCCACTTGCTGAACATTGGATCAATCAAAGGACCTGTCTCTAGGAAGGAAGCTCCAGGAATCATGGCTTGTCCTCCACGTTTAATGTAGCCAATAGGCATGTTTATCTCTTCGGCGTGTAACTGACCATGTGTAAACCCTATATACCCTTGGCGTCTATATAAGTCGGAGGGTTTTAGGTTGTAGATATAGAACAACTCATCTAGGGTTAGCTATTCGGTCTCGAGGTAGATCAACTCTGTAACCCTTATATCATCAATACAATCAAGCATGACATATGGTATTACCTCCATAGGAGGGCCCGAACCTGGGTAAACCTTGTCTCCCTTGTCTCCTGTTACCATCGATCCTAGCCTCACAATTTGGGACCCTTTACCCGAGATCCATCGGTTTTGACACGACATTGGTGCTTTCATTGAGAGTTCCGTTGTGACCGCCCAAGGAATCGACGTCTTGCCTTGTTATCAGCGAGGAGGTCAGCAACATATACACTTTCGTCCCTGGACAGATCTTCGCCTTTGGTAGCGTTGTGCTGCACGCTGACCAGACTAGCCATCTAGGCCGTGACAAAGGCTTCACCCTGGTCAAGAGGTCAGATTCGGGAACCTAGAGTTCTCCGTGGATCCTAGGGGTGACTTGTCACGAACCGGGCTCGCAGTCTCGCCTGCCTTGCCCGAAGACTCTAAGGCTTTAACCTCGAGCTCCCTTTTCGGTCATGCCCATGAGGTTAACCCCGGCGATGGCCCGACTCTTAGTCTGGATCCAGTCCTAGTACTAGAGGACCGGATACTCATTCTTGCCAAATGCTCCACTTATCAGGACACGTCAGAAATCAACTCCGACAGCTCCACGCAGTTTGACCCAATCGGGCTCTCAACATTAAACGAGGCCCTAGATCGGATATCGTCGGTGAAAATTACCGATGATACAACCCCGATTTGTGCTCAGATCGGCCATAAAGAGGGTCAGGACGAATTTTTTGACCCGCCCACCACCCACTTCATAGCCACAGTTGAAGACTTAACCAAAATGTTGGACTATGCCTCCGAGGAGGCAGAATACATGGATGAAGAGGATTGCGCCCCCACCCCCATTAACACCGGGCGATGGTTGCCCACCACCACATACGATGTCTACATGGTAGACACTCCTGCCGCTAATGGCGAAAACACGCCTAAGAACGATGGTGACAAATCGGGCGACGGGCCGTCAAGGCGCCGAAAGTCGCATAAGCGGTCAAAACGCAAAAAGGGAGGAAATCCATCATTAGCACTAGGGACGGAGAAACCCCGGAGGACCTAGGCGATCCCGATATCCCCGAACACCTACTAGAGGGTCAGGAGGAGCCTGAAGACTAGCGCAACCCCGATGACTTCAATGATTCCGAGGATGATAACTACGTCCTTCCCGTATAGGAGGAGGACATCCTGGAAGCTGATGACTGATACGTCTCCAACGTATCAATAATTTTTGATGATGGCAGGCTATTATATTATCTGTTTTGGATGTTTTATATGCATTAATATGCTATTTTATATTATTGTTGGGACTAACCTATTAATCTAGAGCCAAGTGCCACTTTCTATTTTTTCCTTGTTTTTGAGTTTTACAGATATGAGAAATTAAACGGAGTCCAATGGAATAAAACCTTCAGAAGGAACTTTTTGGAAGGAAACAAGTCGATCAATCTTGGAGTGCACGTCAGGGGAGGTGCCAGGGTGCCACAAGCCTGCTAGGCAAGGCCCCCCTAGCCATGCCTAGCAGGCTTGTCGCTTCCTGGCAGGTCTCCTAACCCTAATTCTTGGCCTATAAATACCCAAATATTCCCACAACATCAAAAATAGCAAGGAAAACTTTTCCGCCGCTGGAAGTCTCTGTTCCTCAGAGATCCAATCTTGGAGCCTTTTACAGTAATCTATCGGAGGGGGTTTCGATCACGGAGGGCATCTACATCAACTCCATTGCCCCTCTGATGATGCGTGAGTAGTCCACCACAGACCTACGGGTCCATAACTAGTATCTAGATGGCTTCTTCTCTCTCTTTGATCTTTAATACCATATTCTTCATAATCTTCATGGAGATCTATCCAATGTAATCCTCTTTTGTGGTCTGTTTGTCAAGATCCGATGAATTGTGAGTTTATGTTCAGATTATCCATGAATCTTATTTGAATATCCTCTGAATTCTTATTTGCATGATTTCATATCCTTGCAAGTCTCTTCGAGTTATTGGTTTGGTTTGGCCAACTAGATTGGTAATTCTTGCAATGGGAGAAATGCTTGGTTTTGGGTACAACCTTGCGGTGTCCTCACCCAGTGACATAGTAGGTGTAGCGAGGCATGTATTGTATTGTTGCCATAAGGGTAACAACATGGGGTTTTCATCATATTACTTGAGTTTATCCCTCTACATCATGTCATCTTTCTTAATGCGTTACTCTGTTCTTCATGAACTTAATACTCTAGATGCAGGCAGGAGTCGGTCGATGTGTGGAGTAATAGTAGTAGATGCAGAATCGTTTCGGTCTACTTGTCACAGACGTGATGCCTATATGCATGATCATTGCCTTGGATAACTACATGATTATTCTCTTTTCTATCAATTGCTTGAAAGTAATTTCTTTACCCACCATATTTGCCGTCAAGAGAGAAGCCTCTAATGAAACCTTTGCCCCTCGGGTGTATTTTCCATCGTATATTTTCAGATCTATACCTTGCTGCATTTTATTTATCTTTTACTTTCCACACTCATTTACATCTATCTCTTTGAGATCTAATCCTTGCAAATAGTCGTGAAGGGATTGTAAACCCCTTTATAGCATTGCGTGCAAGAGTTTGATTGTTTGTGTAGGTGCAACCATTGGTGACTTGCTTGTTCCTCCTACTGGATTGATACCTTGGTTCTCAACAACCGAGGGAAATACTTATCTACTTCGCTGCATCACCCTTTCCTCTTCAAGGGAAAACCAACGCAAGCTCAAGAGGTACCGAGAAGGTAGCATGTGATGTGAAGGCTTGTTACTATTGAAAAAAGGGTTGGTACGGTTGAGCTTATTGAAAACCTGGATAAAAGATTCATAATCACATTACTAAATATGGATCTAAATTAGGAGTTACCTTAAAAATCTTAAGGAAAAGGAACCCACAGGTAATGAAAAATTGGAACAAGATTCCTCTAGAATTGGCAAGCTAGAGGACATTATTACAAACTTGGGATCCGCTTTTGCTTTGGTACAAACCACTCCAACTCCTTCGCCTCCTAAGGCTGCCAAGTTTATTTATGTTCCCAAAAATAAGGGTGAATCTTCTAGTAAAGATGAAGATCTTAAGACGATAAGTATTCACCCCAACTTTCTCAATATTATTAAGGAACCAATTGACACCATTGAATCTCTTGATTTTTTACCTAGGAGTATTATCATTGGTAAGTAAAACGGGCCTCCTAGGCTTATAAGTGTGCAATTGAGGAGTTGCATACCAAAGAGGACAATACCTAGATCTTTTGCGTTTTGCCTAGCTAGGGGCATTAAACCATAGCGCTTGTTGGGAGGCAACCCAATTTTATTCTTGTGTTCTGTTTTGCTTATGTTTTTGAGTGTTTCCCAAATTATTACTTCTTTAGTAATTGTGTTTTTGTGTTTTCATTAGTGTTCGAGCCAAGTAAAACCTCTGGGGTGATCTATGGTAGTTGTTGATTTGATCTTGCTGAAAAACAGAAACTTTTGCACTCAGTCCAGGAATTTTCTAATTGTTTCAGAGTGTGGAATTGATATGAAATTTTTACACAAGATTGATATATAAATTTCTCAGGTTTTCCTAAGTTTTCTGAAATGTTTGAGTTAAAGAAGTAGACGAAGTTTTCAGATTGCTACAGTCTGTTTTGTTTTTGACAGATTCTGTTTTCTTTGAGTTGTTGGCCTATTTTGATGAATCTATGGGTTGTATCATGTGGTATGAGCCATGGAGAAGTTAGATTACAGTAGGTATAACACCAATATAAATAAATAATGAGTTCACAATAGTACCTAAAGTGGTGATTTATTTTCTTATACTAACGGATCTCACGAGTTTTCTGTTATGTTTTGTGTTGTGAAGTTTTCAAGTTTTGGGTACAGATTTGATGGACTATGGAATAAGGAGAGGCAAGAGCCTAATCTTAGGGATGCCCAAGGCACCCCAAGTCATATTAAAGGATGACAAAGATAGTAAGCTTTGGGATGCTCCGGAAAGCATCCCCTCTTTCGTCTTCAATCCATCGGTAAATTTACTTGAGGCTATATTTTTATTCACCACATGATATGTGTTTTTCTTGGAGTGTCTTGTATGCTATGAATCTTTGCTTGTTAGTTTGCCACAATCATCCTTGCTGCACACATATTTTGAGAAAGACACTCTAAATTGTGAATTTATTAGAATATTGTATGTGCTTCACTTATATCTTTTGAGTTGGGCAATTTTGCTCTATGTGCTTCACTTATATCTTTTAGAGCACAGTGGTGTTTGCGTTTTTGTAGAAATACTTGAACCCCCATACCTCACTTGTATTATTTTGACAGTTTCTAAAACATCATGGTAATTGGTCTAGGTTATTAATTTAGTCCTAATATGATAGGCATCCAAAAGGGATATAATAAAAACTTCCATATTAAGTGCATTAAGTATTTATGAGAAGTTTGATAATATTCCTTGCATAAAGTTTTGAGATATAAAGATGGTAATGTTAAGAGATATGTTAGGAAGTAAATTGTGATTTGGTAAAAATACTTGTGTAAAGGTTTTTGATTCCCATGGCATGCACGTATGGTGAACCGTTATGCAAGGAAGTCAGAGCATGACTTGTTTATAGATTGTTGACCTTTGTGTGAGGGTTGGGGGCGCGCGATGGTTAACTCCTACCAACATCCCCCCTAGGAGCATGCACTAATGCTTTGCTTCAATGACTAATAGACTTTCACAATAAGTATGTGAGTTCTTTATGACTAATGCTAGGTCCATGGATTATACGCACTCTCACCATTCCACTTTTGCTAGCCTCTCTAGTACCGCGCAACTTTCGCTGGTGAAACAAATACGTTCCTCAAAACAGCCACCATATACCTTCCTCAAAACAGCCACCATATATATTTCCTCAAAACAGCCACCATACCTACCTATTATGGCCTTTCCATAGCCATTCCGAGATATATTGCCATGCAACTTCCACCGTTTCCTTTTATGACATGCACCATCACTTCCATATTGCATATAGAGTCATATTTTGTCATAGGTATCGAGTTGTAATTTTCTTTTGAGTTGTAAGTAAATAAAAGTGTGATGATCATCATTAACAAAGCATGTCCCACGTGAGGAAAGGATGATGGAAGCTATGATTCCCTCACAAGTGGGGATGAGATTCCGGACTTTATGAAAAAAAAGAGGTCACCGAAGCCCAAATAAAAAAATGAATAAAAGAGGCCTTAGATGCCCAAAAAATGAGAGAAAAGAGAGAAGGGGCATTGCTACTACCTTTTTCCACACTTGTGCTCCAAAGTAGCACCATGATCTTCATGATAGAGAGTCTCCAATTTTGTCACTTTGATATAGCGTATGGAATTTTTCTTCATGATGCACGTCCACTTAGTTTCCCTTTGAGCTTTCATACACTTATAGATCTAGTGCATTCTTTGCATGCCATTCCCTACTCACTCACATTGATATCTATTGATGGGCATCTCCATACCCCGTTGATACGCCTAGTTGATGTGAGACTATCCTCTCCCTTTCCTTGACAACCTCCACCATATTCTATTCCACCTATAGTGCTATATCCATGGCTCGCGCTCATGTATTGCGTGAGAGTTGAAAAAGTTTGAGAAAATAAAGGTGTGAAAACAATTGCTTGACTTTTCATCGGGGTTGTGCATGATATAAATACTTTGTGTGGGGAAGATGCATCATAGCCAGGCCATATGATATTGTAGGGATAAATTTCTTTTGCCATTATATTTTGAAGAGATACAATTGCTTTGCTAGTATGCTTGAAATGTTATTGTTTCTATATCAATATTAAGCTTTTGTTTTGAGTGTTACGGATCTGAATATTCATGCCACAATAAAGAATATTACATGGATAAATATGTTAGGTAGCACTCCACATCAAAAATTCTGCTTTTATCATTTAGCTACTCGAGAACGAGCAGGCATTAAGCTTGGGGATGCTATTACGTCTCCAACGTATCTATAATTTTTTATGATGGCATGCTATTATATTATCTGTTTTGGATGTTTTATATGCATTAATATGCTATTTCATATTATTTTTGGGACTAACCTATTAATCTAGAGCCAAGTGCCAGTTTCTGTTTTTCCTTGTTTTTGAGTTTTACAGATATGGGATATTAAACGGAGTCCAAATGGAATAAAACCTTCGGAAGGAATATTTCTGGAAGGAAACAAGTCGATCAAGCTTGGAGTGTGCATCAGGGGAGGTGCCAGAGTGCCACAAGCCTGCTAGGCATGAGCCCCCTGGCCATGCCTAGCAGGCTTGTCGCTTCCTGGCAGGTCTCCTAACCATAATTCTTGGCCTATAAATACCCACATATTCCTGCAACATCAAAAAGAGAAACAACAATACTTTTCCGCCGCCGAAAGCCTCCGTTCCCAAGAGATCCAATCTTGGATCCTTTTCCGGTGATCTGCCGGAGGGGGTTTCGGCCACAGAGGGCATCTACATCAACTCCATTGCCCCTCCGATGATGCGTGAATAGTCCACCATAGACCTACGGGTCCATAGCTAGTAGCTAGATGGCTTCTTCTCTCTCTTTGATCTACAATATCATGTTCTTCATGATCTTCATGGAGATCTATCCGATGTAATCCTCTTTTGTGGTGTGTTTGTCAAGATCCGATGAATTGTGGGTTTATGTTCAGATTATCGTCTTCATGATGCTTAAGTTCGTTAGAATCATGTTAGGCATAGCTGCTTATTTTGACGATGAAATTTGGCAGATGGACGTCAAAACAGCGTTCCTCAACGGTTTCCTTGAGGAATAGTTGTATATGATGCAACCAGAAGGTTTTGTCGATCCAGATAATGCTGACAAAGTTTGCAAACTCCAGCGATCCATTTATGGACTGGTGCAAGCATCTCGGAGTTGGAATAAGCGCTTTGATGAGGTGATCAAAGCGTTTGGGTTTATACAAGTTTATGGAGAAGCTTGTATTTACAAGAAAGTGAATGGGAGCTCTATAGTGTTTCTAATATTATATGTGGATGACATATTGCTGATTGGAAACAATATAGAAATGCTCGAAAGCGTGAAGGAATAATTGAACAAGATTTTTTCAATGAAGGACCTAGGAGAAGCTGCTTTCATATTAGGCATTAAGATCTATAGAGATAGATCGAGACGCTTAATAGCACTTTCATAGAGCACATACCTTGATAAAGTTTTTAAGAAGTTCAAAATGGATCAGTTCAATAAGGGGTTCTTGCCTGTGTTACAAGGTGTGAAGTTGAGTAAGACTCAATGCCCAGTGACTGCAGAAGATAGAGAGAATATGAGTGTCATCCCCTATGCTTCAGCCATAGGCTCTATCATGTATGCAGTGCTATGCACAAGACCCGATGTCAGCCTTGCCATAAGTATGGCTGGAAGGTTTCAAAGTGATCCTAGAATGGAGCACTAGACGACGGTCAAGAATATCCTTAAGTAGCTAAATAGGACTAAGGAAATGTTTCTTGTTTATGGAGGTGATGAAGAGCTTGTCGTAAAGGGTTATGTCAATGCAAGCTTTGACACTATTTTGGATGACTCTAAGTCGCAAACCGGATACGTATTTATTCTCAACGGGGGAGCGGTAAGCTGGTGCAGTTCCAAGCAAAGCGTGGTAGCCGATTCCACATGCGAGGCGGAGTACATCGCAGCCTCAGAGGTAGCAAAGGAAGGTGTCTAGATGAAGCAGTTCATGACAGATCTTAGAGTAGTGCCTAGTGCAGCAAATCCAATGACTCTGTTCTGTGACAATATTGGTGCCATTGCTTTGGCCAAGGAACCAAGGTTTCACAAGAGGACCAGACACATAAAGTGACGCTTCAATTCCATCCGCGAATACATTGAGGAGAAGGACATAAATATTTGCAAAGTGCACACGGATCTAAATGTTGCAGATCCGTTGACAAAACCTCTTCGTAGGGCTAAACATGATCAACACCAGAACTGCATGGGTGTTCGATTCATTACAATGTAAATCTCATAGTGATGTGAACTAGATTATTGACTCTAGTGAAGTGGGAGACTATTGGAAATATGCCCTAGAGGCAATAAATAAAGTGTTTATTATTATATTTCCTTGTTCATGATAATTGTTTATTATCCATGCTATAATTGTATTGATTGGAAACACATTGCATGTGTGGATGAATAGACAACACTTTGTACCTAGTATGCCTCTAGTGAACTAGCTCGTTGATCAAAGATGGTCAAGGTTCCCTAGCCATTGACATGTGATGTCATTTGATAACGGGATCAGATCATTAGGAGAATGATGGGATGGACGAGACCCAAACTATAAATGTAGCATATGATCGTGTTAGTTTATTGGTACACTTTTCTGCATGTCAAGTATATGTTCCTATGACCATGTGATCATGCAAATCACGGACATTGGAGCAGTGCCTTGTGTGTATCTAACGTCGCAACGTAACTAGGTGACTATAAAGGTGCTCCACAGGTATCTCCAAGGGTGTCTATTGGGTTGGCATGGATCAAGACTAGGATTTGTTACTCCGTGTGACGGAGAGGTATCTTAGGGCCCACTCGGTAATACAAACATCACAACAAGCCTTGCAAGCAATGTGATTAAGTGTTAGTCATGGGATCTTGTATTATGGAAATGAGTAAAACGACTTGCCGGTAACAAGGTTGAACTAGGTATGGAGATACCGATGATCGAATCTTGGGCAAGTAACATACCGAAGAACAAAGGGAACATCATATGGGATTAACTAAATCCTTGACATAGAGGTTCGACCGATAAAGATCTTCATAGAATATGTAGGAACAAATATGGGCATCCATGTACCGCTATTGGTTATTTACCATAGAGGTGTCTCAGTCATGTCTACATAGTTCTCGAACCCGCAGGGTCTGCACACTTAAGGTTTGGTGACGTTTCAGTAGTATAGAGTTATGCATGGTGGTAACCGAAGGTTGTTAGGAGTCCCGTATGAGATCCCGAGTGGCACGAGGAGCTCCGGAATGGTACGGAGGTAAAGATTGATATATAGGATGTCCTATTTTGGTCACCGGAAAAGTTCCAGGCTCATCGGTAGTGTACCGGGAATGCCGGGAGGGTACCGGGGGACCATCGGGAGGTTTATTTCGATCCAAGAGGCTACATGGGCTCTGGGAGGATGAATACCAGCCCTTAGTGGGCTGGACGAAGTCCCACAGAAGGGCCATGCGGCTGGGAAGAAATTCCAAAGAGAAAAAGGTGGAAAAAGACAAAAAGGAGGAAATAAGGAAGGAGTCCTAATCCTACTAGGAGTGGAGGAGGAGGACTCCTCCTCTCCACTTCGGCCGAAGCATACTAGGGCTGGCCCTTGCGCCAAGCCTCCTCCTCTCCTCCTCCTATATATACTAGAGGTTTTAGGATTTCTGCTACACATTTTCAGCCACGTGCAACCCTACCCTCTAGTCCGTAGTTTCTCCTCTAGATCGGTTTCAGCAGTGCTTAGGCAAAGCCCTGCTGGAATTACTCCACCACCATCGCCGCAATGCCGTCGCGCTGCCTGAGAACACATCTACCTCTCTGCTCCCTCTTGCTGGATCAAGAAGGCGGAGATCGTCATCAAGCTGTACGTGTGTTGAACGCGGAGGTGTCGTCCGTTCAGTGCTAGACCGGGATGGATCGTGATTGGATCGCGGGACGCTCGGCGATTTGGATCGCGAAGACGTTCGACTACATCAACCGCGTTTCTTAATGCTTCCTACTTAGAGATCTACAAGGGTACTTAGATCCACTCTTCCTCTCGTAGATGCTCACTTTCCCTTAGCGATCTTGCGTGTGCGTAGGAATTTTTTTGTTTCCCATGCAACGTTCCCCAGCAAGATGATGGTTTATTAGGCTTATGGTATTGCTGAAATTCCTTTGCTAAAATATGATTTTCACTCTATTTAGCTCCTGTTTTGCTCTTTCATAATATGTTCACGAGACATAGGAAGCAAAGTTATATTTTGATCCTTATGAACAAGAGTATACTGATTTGTCCTACCATGGTGTACATAATTTTTATCAAAATTCCATGGTCTACCAAGTAAAATGGAACATGCTTGCATGGGCACCACATCACAATTAACATAATCACAATATGTAGCAATGCTAAAATGCACACGAACAGTACATGTTACCTTAACCTTGCCTCTGTTGTTGAACCATTGGATGTAATAAGGATGAGGATGTGGTCTGGTGGTTAGAGACAACTTCTCCACCATCTCCATGCTAGCCAAGTTATTACAACTCCCTCCATCGATGATGACGCGAATAGAACACTCCTTCACAACTCCCTTTGTATGGAACAAGTTGTGCCTCTGATTTTCTCGGCCTGTGTAACCTGCACACTCAGTACACATTGAGAAACTAAACTTTCATACCTACCCATGTAGTCAGCAGCCATGCAGTGTGTCTCTTGTTCACTATCCTTGACACCCTATTCTTCACTCGCAATTAGAGCCAAAGTCTCCTCATCATAATCACTAGTAGAGGCATGCTTGGAAGGGCATTCTCTCGCATCCACCATCCTCAGTAACAATCGTCACATGCTTGGAAGGGCATTCACATGGTGACCTCCACCCTTGTAACGATGACAAATAACTTCACGAGTTTGCCCTATAGATGCCATGGATGAAGAAGAACCCTATGCAGGCCCTGAAGGTGTGCCCTAGCTGGAGGCTGGTGGTGGTGCCTATTTTCTTGTATCTCTGTTGGAGTTAACGGCTGAAGGAAGTGGTGTTGTAGAGTAGGACGTGTGGAAGTAGATGATGTACGTGGTGTCCATGATGAAGATCGTCCTACAGAAAAAATTAGTTCTCGCTATTGCCTGTCGATCCTGCACTTCACGTCCAGCTTTGCAAGCAAGATGGAATAAATGAGTGATAGTACTATACTCCTTATACTCGAGAATAGTCTGAATCTCTCCATTTTATCTACCCATAAAACATGCAAGCATATCTTCATGATCCTCAACAATACCACATCTAATCATGTAAGTTTGTAATTCCAGATAATATTCCTCGACATAATTTTTTTCCTTGTCTTAATACTGCAAATTGGAAGCAGTTCACGTTGATAATATGGTGGAACCCAACGATTACGCGTATCAGTTTTCAAAGCAGCCCAAGTAGTAGGGATATTATCATGATATATTCTACAATGTTCAGACCACCAAATACAAGCAAAAGTAGTGAATGCACAAACAGCAGCAACAACACGTTTATCCTCAGGAAATTGTAGGCATGTAAAACGATGTTCTGTTTCTAACTCCCAAGTAAGATATATATCAGGAACATATCTACCCTCAAATGTCGTAATATTCAATTTAAGTTTAGGGAGATGGTCATGATCCCGTACCTGAGGCGGTGGTGTAGCCCTACCATTGCGATTGTATCCTGCTGCGTGTGGTCATGGTTGCCCCTGGGGCTGATCTGGAGCAACCTCTCCCTCAGAAACATACTCACCATCATAATCCCCATTCCGCGCAATGACAGTAGCAACAACAACCACAGAAGCCGCATCAGTAGCAGCAGTGTCAGCGGCACCAGAATTTTTGGCATTGGTCAAGAGGCAAACGCCGTGCTCCTCATTGGAGAGGGACAATAGTTGCACCTGGTGGTGGTATCATTTGCTGAAATTTATCATGGAGCGTCTTGTTGCTCATGCTCTCCCACTCGATGTCGTCAGCTTGTGATCCTGGCATGGCTAGCAGGAATAGTAACACACAATAATATGAACCTATTGTTGGAAATATGCCCTAAAGGCAATAATAAATTAGTTATTATCATATTTCCTTGTTCATGATAATCGTTTATTATCCATGCTATAATTGTATTGAATGGAAACACATTGCATGTGTGGGTAAATAGACAAACAATGTGTCCCTAGTATGCCTCTAGTGAACTAGCTCGTTGATCAAAGATGGTCAAGGTTTCCTAGCCATTGACATGTGATGTCATTTGATAACGGGATCACATCATTAGGAGAATGATGTGATGGACAAGACCTAAACTACAAACGTAGCATATGATTGTGTCATTTTATTGCTACTGTTTTCTACATGTCAAGTATATGTTCCTATGACCATGAGATCATGCAAACTCACGGACATCAGAGGAGTGCCTTGTGTGTATCAAACGTCGCCACGTAACTGGGTGACTATAAAGGTACTCTACAGGTATCTCCGATGGTGTCTGTTGATTTGGCATGGATCAAGACTGGGATTTGTTACTCCGTGTGACGGAGAGGTATCTCGGGGCCCACTCGGTAATACAACATCACAATGAGCCTTGCAAGCAATGTGACTAATTGTTAGTTACGTGATCTTGTATTACGGAACGAGTAAAGAGACTTTCCAGTAACGAGGTTGAACTAGGTATGGAGATACCGACGATCGAATCTCGGGCAAGTAACATACCGAAGAACAAAGGGAACGTTATACGGGATTAACTGAATCCTTGACATAGAGGTTCGACCGATAAAGATCTTCGTAGAATATGTGGGAACCAATCTGGACGTCCAGGTGTTGGGGAACGTCGCATGGGAAACAAAATTTTCCTACGCACACGCAAACCTATCCATGGTGATGAGCATCTACGAGAGGGAGAGTGGATCTACATACCCTTGTAGATCGCTAAGCGGGAAGCGTTAAGAAACGCGGTTGGTGTAGTCGAACATCTTCGCGATCCAAATCGCCGAGCGTCCCGCGATCTCATCACGATCCGTCCCGCGATCCAATCACGATACGTCCCGTGAACTCATCACGATCCGTCCCGCGATCTCATCACGATCCGTCTCACGATCTTGATCACGATCCTTCCGATCTAGCGCCGAACGGACGGCACCTCCGCGTTCAGCACACGTGCAGCTTGATGACGATCTCCACCGTCTTGATCCAGCAAGAGGAGGTGGATAGGAGAGAGAGTTCACCGGCAGCGTGACGGCGCTCCGGTGATGGTGGTGGAGCAATTCCGGCAGGGCTTCGCCTAAGCGCTGCGGAAAACCGATCTAGAGGAGAAACTGTGCACCGGTGAAACGGGTAGCACGTGGCCGGAAATTCTGTCCAAAAACCACCCAATCCACTAGTATATATAGGAGGAGAGGAGAGGAGAGGCAGCCAAGGCCTTTGGGTCGGCCGAAATAGGAGGTGGGAAGAAATCCTACTTCACCTCCAATCCTAGTTGGAGTAGGATTGCCTCCTATTGGCTGATTTTCCACTTTTTGCTTTAGGACTTTCTCTCCTGCGCCATGGGCCTTTGTGGCTGTTTTCCCAGCCCACTAAGGGCTGGTTATTATTCTCCCACAGCCCATGGACCTCTTGGGGTCGAAATACCCCTCCCGGAGGCCTCCCGGTACACTACCGGCACTCCCGGTACACTACCGGCACTCCCGGTACACTACCGATGAGCCCGAAACTTTTCCGGAAACCAAACTGGGACTTCCTATATATGAATCTTTACCTCCGGACCATTCCGGAGCTCCTCGTGATGTCCGGGATCTCATCCGGGACTCCGAACAAACTTCGGTCACCACCATACATAACTCTACACTACCGAAACGTCACCGAACCTTAAGTGTGCAGACCCTGCGGGTTCGAGAACTATGTAGACATGACCGAGACACCTCTACGGTCAATAACCAATGGCGGGACCTGGACATCCACATTGGTTCCTACATATTCTACGAAGATCTTTTTCGGTCGAACCTCTATGTCAAGGATTTAGTTAATCCCGTATAACGTCCCCTTTGTTCTTCGGTATGTTACTTGCCCGAGATTCGATCGTCGGTATCTCCATACCTAGTTCAACCTCGTTACTGGCAAGTCTCTTTACTCGTTCCGTAATACAAGATCCCGTGACTAACACTTAGCCACATTGCTTGCAAGGCTTGTTGTGATGTTGTATTACCGAGTGGGCCCTGAGATACCTCTCCGTCACACGGAGTAACAAATCCCAGTCTCGATCCATGCCAACTCAACAAACACCATCGGAGATACCTGTAGAGCACCTTTATAGTCACCCAGTTACGTTGCGACGTTTGATACACACAAGGCACTCCTCCGATATCCGTGAGTTGCATGATCTCATGGTCATAGGAACATATACTTGACATGCAGAAAACAGTAGCAATAAACTGACACGATCATATGCTATGTTTGTAGTTTGGGTCTTATCCATCACATCATTCTCCTAATGATGTGATCCCGTTATCAAATGACATCTCATGTCCATGGCTAGGAAACCTTAACCATCCTTTGATCAACGAGCTAGTCCATTAGAGGCATACTAGGGACATGGTTTTGTCTATGTATCCACACATGCATTTAAGTCTCCGATCAATACAATTATAGCATGGATAATAAACGATTATCATGAACAAGGAAATATGATAATAACTAATTTATTATTGCCTCTAGGGCATATTTCCAACAGTCTCCCACTTGCACTAGAGTCAATAATCTAGTTCACATCACCATGTGATTCGCATTGTTATGAATCTAACACCCAATGAGTTTTGGGGCTCGATCATGCTTTGCATGTGAGAGAGGTCTTATAGTCAACGGGTCTGCGATATTCAGATCCGTGTGTACTTTGCAAATCTCTATGTCAAACCGTAAACACTGCTACCACACTCCACTTGGTACTATTTCCAAATGGCTGCTCCACTATACGTATCCAGATTGCTACTACTAGTCATCTGGATAGGTGTTAAAGCTTGCATCGACGTAACTCTTTACGACGAACTCTTTATCACCTCCATAATCAAGAAACATTTCCTTAGTCCTCTGGTTACTAAGGATAATTCCGACCGCTGTCCAGTGATCCACTCCTGGACCACTCTTGTACCCCCTGACAGACTCGTGGCAAGGCACACATAGGTGCGGTACACAGCATGGCATAATATAGAGCCTATGGCTAAGGCATAGGGGACGACATTCATCCTTTCTCTTTCTTCTGCCGTTGTCGAGCTTTGAGTCTCACTCAACTTCACACCTTACAAATCAGACGAGAACTATTTCTCTGGCTGATCCATTTTGAACTCTTTCAAAATCTTGTCAAGGTATGCACTCATTGAAAGTCTCATCAAGCATCTTGATCTATCTCTATAGATTTTGATGCTCAACAATTAGGTAGCTTTATCCAGGTCTTCATTTGAAAAACACTTTTCAAACAACCTTTTATGCCTTCCAGAAATTCTACATTATTTCCGATCAACAATATGTCAACCACATATACTTATCAGAAACTCTATAGTGCTCCCATTCACTTTATTGCAAATACAAGTTTCTCGTAAACTTTGTATAAACTACAAAAACTTTGATCACCTCATCAAAGTGTATATTCCAACTCCGAGATGCTTGCTTCAGTCCATAGAAGGATCACTGAAGCTCTCTCATCTTTTAGCATCCTTAGGACTGACAAAACCTTCTGGTTGTATCACATACAACCTTTCCTTAAGTAAACCGTTAAGGAAACGACGTTTTGACATCCATCTGCCAGATTTCGTAATTGAAAATGCAGCAACTGCTAACATAATTCCAACAGACTTTTAGCATCGCTACGAGTGAGAAAGCCTCCTCGCAGTCAACTCCTTGAACTTGTCACAAACAACTTTGCAACAAGTCGAGCTTTACAAATGGTGACATTTACCATCAGTGTCTGTCTTCATTCTAAAGGTCCATTTGTACTCAACGACCTGCCGTCTAACGAGCAAGTCTACCAAAGTCTATACTTGGTTTTCATAAATGGATCCTATCTCGGATTTCATGGTCTCTAACCATTTGTCGGAATCCGGGCCCATCATCGCTTCTCCATAGCTCGTAGGTTCATCGCTGTCCAACAACATGACCTCGAAGACAGGGTTGTCGTACCGCTTAGGAGCAGTACACATCCTTGTCGACCCACGAAGTTCGATAGTAACTTGATCCTGAAGCTTCATGATCATCATCATTAACTTCCTCTTCAACTAACGTAGGCTTCACAGAAACATCTTTCTGCGCTGCGCTACTCTCTGGTTGAACAAAGGTTTAACAACCTCATCAAGTTCTATCTTCCTCCCACTCAATTCTTTCGAGAGAAACCTTTCCTCGAGAAAGGATCCGTTTTAGTAACAACCACTTTGCACTCGGATCTGAGATAGAAGGTTCACCCAACTGATCTTAGGGTATTCTATGAAGATGCATTTGTCCGCCTTGGGTTCGACCTCATTAGGTGAAAACATTTTTCACACAAGTGCCGCAGCCCCAAGTATTAAGAAACGACAGCTTAGGTTTCTATCAAACCATAATTCATATGGTGTCATCTCAACGGATTTAGATGGTGCCCTATTTAAAGTGAATGTAGTTGTCTCTAATGCATAACCCCAAAATTATAGTAGTAAAACGACAAGAGACATCATAGCACGCACCATGTCCAATAGAGCATAACTATGATGTTCGGACACACCATCACACTATGGTGTTCCAGGTGGCGTTTAGTTGTGAAACAACTTTCACATTGTCTTAAGTTGTATGCCAAACTCGTGACTCAGATATTCACCTCCACGATCATATCGCAGTCATTTTTATCTTCTTGTCACGATGATCTTTAAACTTCACTCTGAATTTGCTTGAACCTTTCTAACGATTCAGACTTGTGTTTCATTAAGTAAATATACACTATATCTACTCAAATCATCAGTGAAGGTAAGAAAATAATGATATCCACTGCACACTACAAGACTCACTAGATTGCATACATCAACATGTATCATTTCCAATGAATCACTTGCCCGCTCCATCCAACGGGGTCCTTTAGTCATCTTGCCCAAGAGGCATGGTTCGCATGTCTCAACCGATTCGAAATCGAATGAGTCCAAATATCCATCAGCATGGAGTTTCTACATGCGCTTTATACCAATATGACATTTAGCGGCAGTGCCACAAGTATGTGGTACTATCATTATTAACTTTGTATCTTTTGACATCAATGTTATGAACATGTGTAATACTACGATCAAGATTTCAACAAACCATTCTCACTGGGTGCATGACCATTGAAGGTATTATTCATGTAAACAGAATAACCATTATTCTCTAACTTAAATGAATAACCGTATTGCAATAAACATGATCTAATCATGTTCATGCTCAACGCAAAACACCAAATAACATTTATTTAGGTTCGTCACTAATCCTGAAGGTAGAGAGAGCGTGCGATTTTGATCACATCAACCTTGGAAACACTTCCAACACATATCGTCACCTCACCCTTAGCTAGTTCTCCGTTTATTCCGTAGCTTTTATTTCGAGTTACTAACATTTAGCAACCGAACCGGTATCCAATACCCAGGTGCTACTAAGAGTACTAGCAAGGTACACATTAGTAACTCGTATATCAAATATACTTCTATCAATGTTGCCAGCCTTCTTATCTACCAAGTATCTAGGGTTGTTCCGCTTCAGCGACCTCTCACCTCATAATAGAAGCACTTAGTCTCGGGTTTGAGTTCAACTTTGGGTTGCTTCACTGGAGCAGCAACTGACTTGCTATCCATGAAGTTTCCCTCCTTGATCTTGCCCTTTTCGAAACTAGTGGTTTGATTAACCATCAACACTTGACGCTCCTTCTTGATTTCTACCTTCGCGGTGTCAAACATCGCGAACAGCTCAGGGATCAATACTTCTATCCCTGGTGTATTATAGTTCATCACTTAAGTTCTAGTAGCTTTAGTGACAGTGACTTGGAGAACTATATCAATCACTATCTTATCTGGAAGATCAACTCCCACTTGATTCAAGCGATTGTAGTACCCAGACAATCTGAGTACATGCTCAACGATTGAGCTATTCTCCTTCATCTTACAGGCAAAGAATCTTGTTGGAGATCTCATATCTCGCAACACAGGCACAAGCCTGAGATCACAATCTCTGCCCCTAGAACATCTCATATGTTCCGTGACGTTCAAAACGTTTCGGAGCCTCAATTCTAAGCCGTAATGCATGACGCACAAAACTATCAAGTAGTCATCGAGAACGTGCCTGTCAGATGTTCACAACATCTACAGACGACGCTAGAGGGGGTGGCGTACCGAACGGTGCATTAAGGACATAAGCCTTCTGTGCAGCAATGAGGACAATCCTCATATCACGGACCCAGTCCGCAATATTGCTACCATCATCTTTCAACTCTATTTCTCTAGGAACATATAAAAACACACGGGAGCTACAGTGCGAGCTAGTAATCTACAACATAATTTGCAAAGACACTACTGACTATGTTCATGATAATGAGTTCAATTAATCATATTACTTAAGAACTCCCACTCAAATTGACATCCCTCAGGTCATCTGAGTGTCACATGATCCAAATTCACCAACTCGAGTCCGATCATCACGTGAGTTGAGGTGGCTTCAATGGTGAACATCATTATGTTGATCATATCTACTATATGACTCATGCTCGACCTTTCGGTCTCTTGTGTTCCGAGGCCATGTCTGTACATGCTAGGCTCGTCAAGTTTAACCCGAGTGTTCCGCATGTGCAAATCTGTCTTGCACCCGTTGTATGTGAACGTAGAGTCTATCACACCCGATCATCACGTGGTGTCTCAACACGACGAACTTTCGCAACGGTGCACACTTGGGGAGAACACAATTTATCTTGAAATTAAGTGAGGGATCACCTTATAATGCTACCGTCGTCCTAAGCAAAACAAGGTGCATAAAAGGATTAACATCTCATGCAATTCATAAGTGACATGATATGGCCATCAACTTGTGTTTAAGATCTCCATCTTCGAAACACCGGCATGATCTCCATCGTCACCGGCACGACACCATGATCTCCATCAACGTGTCGCCATCGGGGTTGTCACGCCCTGCATGCTTCTACTACTATTGCTACCGTAGCGATAAAGTAAAGCATTACATAGCGCTTTAATGATTGACACGCAGGTCATACAATAATTAAAGACAACCCTATGGCTCCTGCCGGTTGCCGTAATCACCGACATGCAAGTCGTGATAATCTATACATCACATGATCATCTCATACATCACATATATCTCATCATGTAATTGGCCATATCATATCACAACATACCCTGCAAAAACAAGTTAGACGTCCTCTAATTGTTGTTGCATGTTTTACGTGGCTGCTACGGGTATCTAGCAAGAACAATTCTCACCTACGCAAAACCACAACGGTGATACACTAGTTTGCTTTTCAACCTTCTCAAGGACCGCCTTTGTCGGATCCGATCCAACTAGAGTAAGAGAAACTGTCACCCGCAAGCCAGCTAAGCAACAAGTTGCATCGCAGGAACCGGTCTCTCGTAAGCGTACGAGTAATGTTGGTCCGGGCCGCTTCATCTCACAATACCGCTGAACCAAAATCCGACCAAGGGAGGAAGCAATCTAAGCATCAACGCCCACAAACCTTTTGTGTTCTACTCGAGATCTCATCGAACCATCAACCTCGCTCATGATGCCACTGTTGGGGAACGTCGCATGGGAAACAAAATTTTCCTACGCACACGCAAACCTATCCATGGTGATGAGCATCTACGAGAGGGAGAGTGGATCTACATACCCTTGTAGATCGCTAAGCGGGAAGCGTTAAGAAACGCGGTTGGTGTAGTCGAACATCTTCGCGATCCAAATCGCCGAGCGTCCCGCGATCTCATCACGATCCGTCCCGCGATCCAATCACGATACGTCCCGTGAACTCATCACGATCCGTCCCGCGATCTCATCACGATCCGTCTCACGATCTTGATCACGATCCTTCCGATCTAGCGCCGAACGGACGGCACCTCCGCGTTCAGCACACGTGCAGCTTGATGACGATCTCCACCGTCTTGATCCAGCAAGAGGAGGTGGATAGGAGAGAGAGTTCACCGGCAGCGTGACGGCGCTCCGGTGATGGTGGTGGAGCAATTCCGGCAGGGCTTCGCCTAAGCGCTGCGGAAAACCGATCTAGAGGAGAAACTGTGCACCGGTGAAACGGGTAGCACGTGGCCGGAAATTCTGTCCAAAAACCACCCAATCCACTAGTATATATAGGAGGAGAGGAGAGGAGAGGCAGCCAAGGCCTTTGGGTCGGCCGAAATAGGAGGTGGGAAGAAATCCTACTTCACCTCCAATCCTAGTTGGAGTAGGATTGCCTCCTATTGGCTGATTTTCCACTTTTTGCTTTAGGACTTTCTCTCCTGCGCCATGGGCCTTTGTGGCTGTTTTCCCAGCCCACTAAGGGCTGGTTATTATTCTCCCACAGCCCATGGACCTCTTGGGGTCGAAATACCCCTCCCGGAGGCCTCCCGGTACACTACCGGCACTCCCGGTACACTACCGGCACTCCCGGTACACTACCGATGAGCCCGAAACTTTTCCGGAAACCAAACTGGGACTTCCTATATATGAATCTTTACCTCCGGACCATTCCGGAGCTCCTCGTGATGTCCGGGATCTCATCCGGGACTCCGAACAAACTTCGGTCACCACCATACATAACTCTACACTACCGAAACGTCACCGAACCTTAAGTGTGCAGACCCTGCGGGTTCGAGAACTATGTAGACATGACCGAGACACCTCTACGGTCAATAACCAATGGCGGGACCTGGACATCCACATTGGTTCCTACATATTCTACGAAGATCTTTTTCGGTCGAACCTCTATGTCAAGGATTTAGTTAATCCCGTATAACGTCCCCTTTGTTCTTCGGTATGTTACTTGCCCGAGATTCGATCGTCGGTATCTCCATACCTAGTTCAACCTCGTTACTGGCAAGTCTCTTTACTCGTTCCGTAATACAAGATCCCGTGACTAACACTTAGCCACATTGCTTGCAAGGCTTGTTGTGATGTTGTATTACCGAGTGGGCCCTGAGATACCTCTCCGTCACACGGAGTAACAAATCCCAGTCTCGATCCATGCCAACTCAACAAACACCATCGGAGATACCTGTAGAGCACCTTTATAGTCACCCAGTTACGTTGCGACGTTTGATACACACAAGGCACTCCTCCGATATCCGTGAGTTGCATGATCTCATGGTCATAGGAACATATACTTGACATGCAGAAAACAGTAGCAATAAACTGACACGATCATATGCTATGTTTGTAGTTTGGGTCTTATCCATCACATCATTCTCCTAATGATGTGATCCCGTTATCAAATGACATCTCATGTCCATGGCTAGGAAACCTTAACCATCCTTTGATCAACGAGCTAGTCCATTAGAGGCATACTAGGGACATGGTTTTGTCTATGTATCCACACATGCATTTAAGTCTCCGATCAATACAATTATAGCATGGATAATAAACGATTATCATGAACAAGGAAATATGATAATAACTAATTTATTATTGCCTCTAGGGCATATTTCCAACACCAGGTCCCGCCATTGGTTATTAGCCGTAGAGGTATCTCGGTCATGTCTACATAGTTCTCGAACCCGCAGGGTCTGCACACTTAAGGTTTGGTGACGTTTCGGTAGTGTAGAGTTATGTATGGTGGTGACCGAAGTTTGTTTGGAGTCCCGGATGAGATCCCGGACATCATGAGGAGCTCCGGAATGGTCCGAAGGTAAAGATTCATATATAGGAAGTCCCAGTCTGGTCGCCGAAAAAGTTTCGGGCTCATCGGTAGTGTACCGGGAGTGCCGGTAGTGTACCGGGGGACCTCCGGGAGGGGTATTTCGACCCCAAGAGGTCCATGGGCTATGGGAATGTATTAAACAGCCCTTATTGGGCTGGGGAAACAGCCACAAAGGCCCATGGTGCAGGGAGAGGAAGTCCTAAAGGGAAAAAGGAAAAAAAGGGAAAATCAGCCAATAGGAAGCAATCCTACTCCAACTAGGATTGGAGTAGGAGTAGGATTGCTCCCTCCTAGCCGGCCGACTCCCCTAGGGAGACTTGGTGCGCCATCCCCTCTCCCCCTCCTCTCCTCCTATATATATTGGTGGATAGCTAGGGTTTTTCACATAACTTACGGCCACGTGCTACCCGTTTCACCGGTGCTCCTCTAGATCGGATTTCTGCAGCGCTTAGGCGAAGCCCTGCCGGAATTGCTCCACCACCACCATCACCGGAGCACCGTCATGCTGCCGGTGAACTCTCTCTCCTCTCCACCTCCTCTTGCTGGATCAAGACGGTGGAGATCGTCATCGAGCTGCACGTGTGCTGAACGCGGAGGTGCCGTCCGTTCGACGCTAGATCGGAAGGACCGTGATCGAGATCGCGGAACAGTTCGTGATGTGATAGCGGAATGGATCGTGATGAGTTCACGGGACAGATCGTGATCAAGATCGTGATGAGATCACGGGATGGATCATGATGTGTTCGCGGGACGGATCGTGATGAGATCGCGGGACGCTCGGCGATTTGGATCGCGAAGATGTTCGACTACACCAACCGCGTTTCTTAACGCTTCCCGCTTAGCGATCTACAAGGGTACGTAGATCCACTCTCCCTCTCGTAGATGCTCACCACCATGGATAGGTTTGCGTGTGCGTAGGAAATTTTTTGTTTCCCATGAGACGTTCCTCAACAGTGGCATGATGAGCTAGGTTGATGGTTCGATGAGATCTCGAGTAGAACGCAAAAGGTTTGTGGGCGTTGATGCTTAGATTGCTTCCTCCCTTGGTCGTATTTTGGTTCAGCGGGATTGTGAGATGAAGCGGCCCGAACCAACATTACTCGTACGCTTACGAGAGACCGGTTCCCTCGACGCAACTTGTTGCCTAGTTGGCTTGCGGGTGACAGTTTCTCTCACTTTAGTTGGATCGGATCCGACAATGGCGGTCCTTGAGAAGGTTGAAAAGCAACTAGTGTATCACCGTTGTGGTTTTTGTGTAGGTGAGAATTGTTCTTGCTAGATACTAGTAGCAGCCACGTAAAACGTGTAACAACAATTAGAGGACGTCTAACTTGTTTTTGCAGGGTATGTTGTGATATGATATGGCCAATTACATGATGTGATATATGTGATGTATGAGATGATCATGTGATGTATAGATTATCACGACTTGCATGTCGATGAGTACGGCAACTGGCAGGAGCCATAGGGTTGTCTTTAATTATTGTATGACCTGCGTGTCAATCATTAAGCACTATGTAATGCTTTACTTTATCGCTACGGTAGCAATAGTAGTAGAAGCATGCAGGGCGTGACAACCCCGATGGCGACACGTTGATGGAGATCAAGATGATGGAGATCATGGTGTCATGCCGGTGACGGTGGAGATCATGCCGGTGCTTTCATGATGGAGATCAAAAGCACAAGATCATGGATATATCATGTCACTTATGATTTGCATGTGATGTTAATCCTTTTATGCACCTTGTTTTGCTTAGGACGACGGTAGCATTATAAGGTGATCCCTCACTTAATTTCAAGATAAATTGTGTTCTCCCCAAGTGTGCACCGTTGCGAAAGTTCATCGTGTTGAGACACCACGTGATGATCGGGCGTGATAGACTCTACGTTCACATACAACGGGTGCAAGCCAGTGTTGCACACGAAGAACACTCGGGTTAAACTTGACGAGCCTAGCATGTACAGACATGGCCTCGGAACACAAGAGACCGAAAGGTCGAACATGAGTCATATAGTAGATATGATCAACATGATGATGTTCACCATTGCAGCCACCTCAACTCACGTGATGATCGTACTTGAGTTGGTGAATTTGGATCATGTATCACTCGAATGATCGGAGGGATGTCAATTTGAGTGGGAGTTCTTAAGTAATATGATTAAATGAACTCATTATCATGAACATAGTCAAGAGTGTCTTTGCAAATTATGTTGTAGATTACTAGCTCGCGCTGTAGCTCCCTTAAATTTTTATATGTTCCTAGAGAAATAGAGTTGAAAGATGATGGTAGCAATATTGCGGATTGGGTCCGTGATCTGAGGATTGTCTTCATTGCTGCACAGAAGGTTTATGTCCTTAATGCACTGCTCGGTGCGCCAACCCCTCTAGCGTCGTCTGTAGATGTTGTGAACGTCTGACAGACACGTTCTGATGACTACTTGATAGTTTAGTGCGTCATGCATTACGGCTTACAATTGAGGCTCCAAAACGTTTTGAACGTCACGGAACATATGAGATGTTTCTAAGAGCTGAAATTAGGATCTCAGGCTCGTGCCCGTGTTGCGAGATATGAGATCTCGAACAAAATTCTTTGCCTGCAAGATGAAAGAGAATAGCTCAATCTTTGAGCATGTACTCAGATTGTTTGGGTGCTATAATCGCTTGAATCAAGTGGGAGTTGATCTTCCAGATAAGATAGTGATTGACATAGTTCTCCAAGTCACTGTCACTAAGCTACTAGAACTTGGTGATGAACTATAAATTGCCAGGGATAGAAATAATGATTCCTGAGTTGTTCGCGATGTTTGACACCACAAAGGTAGAAATCAAGAAGGAGCGTCAAGTGTGGATGGTTAATCAAACCACTAGTTTCGAGAAGGGCAAGAGCAAGGAGGGAAACTTCATGGATAGCAAGACAGTTGTTGCTCCAGTGAAGCAACCCAAAGTTGAACTCAAACCCGAGACTAAGTGCTTCTGTTAGGAGGTGAGCGGTCGCTGAAGCGGAACAACCCTAGATACTTGGTAGATAAGAAGGCTGGCAACATCGACAGAAGTATATTTGATATACTAGTTATTGATGTGTACCTTGCTAGTACTCCTAGTAGCACCTGGGTATTGGATACCGGTTCGGTTGCTAAATGTTAGTAACTCGAAATAAAAGCTATGGAATAAACGGTGAACTAGCTAAGGTTGATATGCTAGTTATTGATGTGTACCTTGCTAGTACTCCTAGTAGCACCTGGGTATTGGATACCGGTTCGGTTGCTAAATGTTAGTAACTCAAAATAAAAGCTACGGAATAAACAGTGAACTAGCTAAGGGTGAGGTGACGATGTATGTTGGAAATGTTTCCAAGGTTGATGTGATCAACATCGCACGCTCTCTCTACCTTCAGGATTAGTGACGAACCTAAATAAATGTTATTTGGTGTTTTGTGTTGAGCATGGACATGATTAGATCATGTTTATTGCAATACGGTTATTCATTTAAGTTAGAGAATAATGGTTATTCTGTTTACATGAATAATACCTTCAATGGTCATGCACCCAGTGAGAATGGTTTGTTGAAATCTTGATCGTAGTAATACACATGTTCATAACATTGATGTCAAAAGATACAGAGTTAATAATGATAGTACCACATACTTGTGGCACTGCCGCAAAATGTAATATTGGTATAAAGCGCATGAAGAAACTCCATGCTGATGGATCTTTGGACTCATTCGATTTCGAATCGGTTGAGACATGCGAACCATGCCTCTTGGGCAAGATGACTAAAGGACCCCGTTGGACGGAGCGGGCAAGTGATTCATTGGAAATGATACATGTTGATGTATGCAATCCAGTGAGTCTTGTAGCGTGCAGTGGATATCGTTATTTTCTTACCTTCACTGATGACTTGAGTAGATATAATGTATATTTACTTAATGAAACACAAGTCTGAATCGTTTGAAAGGTTCAAGCAAATTCAGAGTGAAGTTTAAGATCATCGTGACAAGAAGATAAAAATGACTGTGATATGATCGTAGACGTGAATATCTGAGTTACGAGTTTGGCATACAACTTAAGACAATGTGAAATTTGTTTCACAACTAAACGCCACCTGGAACACCATAGTGTGATGGTGTGTCCGAACGTCATAGTCATGCTCTATTGGATATGGTGCGTGCTATGATGTCTCTTATCGATTTACTACTATAATTTTGGGGTTATGCATTAGAGACAACTACATTCACTTTAAATAGGGCACCATCTAAATCCGTTGAGATGACATCGTGTGAATTATGGTTTGATAGAAACCTAAGCTGTCATTTCTTAAATGTTTGGGGCTGCGACACTTGTGTGGAAAATGTTTTCACCTAATGAGGTCGAACCCAAGGCGGACAAATGCATCTTCATAGAATACCCTAAGAACAGTTGGTTGAACCTTCTATCTCAGATCCAAGTGCAAAGCGTTTGTTGCTAAAACGGATCCTTTCTCAAGGAAAAGTTTCTCTCGAAAGATTTGAGTGGGAGGAAGATAGAACTTGATGAGGTTGTTGAACCTTTGTTCAACCAGAGAGTAGCGCAGCGCAGAATGTTGTGAAGCCTACGTTAGTTGAAGAGGAAGTTAATGATGATGATCATGAAGCTTCAGGATCAAGTTACTATCGAACTTTGTAGGTCGACAAGGATGTGTACTGCTCCTAAGTGGTACGACAACCTTGTCTTGGAGGTCATGTTGTTGGACAACTATGAACCTACGAACTATGGAGAAGCGATGATGGGCCCGGATTCCGACAAATGGTTGGAGGCCATGAAATCCGAGATAGGATCCATGTATGAAAACCAAGTATAGACTTTGGTGGACTTGCTCATTGGATGGCAGGCCGTTGAGTACAAATGGATCTTTAAAATGAAGACATACGCTGATGGTGAATGTCACCATTTGTAAAGCTCGACTTGTTGCAAAGTTGTTTGTGACAAGTTCAAGGAGTTGACTGCGATGAGAGTTTCTCACTCGTAGCGATGCTAAAGTCTGTTGGAATTATGTTAGAAGTTGCTGCATTTTCAATTATGAAATCTAGCAGATGGATGTCAAAATATCGTTTCCTTAACGGTTTATTTGAGGAAAGGTTGTATGTGATACAACCAGAAGGTTTTGTCAGTCCTAAGGATGCTAAAAGGTGTAAAAGCTTCAGTGATCCTTCTATGGACTGAAGCAAGTATCTCGGAGTTGGAATGTATGCTTTGATGAGGTGATCAAAGTTTTGATGTTTCTATAAACTTTACGAGAAACTTGTATTTACAATAAAGTGAGTGGGAGCACTATAGAATTTCTGATAAGTATATGTTGATGACATATTGTTGATTAGAAATAATGTAGAATTTCTGGAAAGCATAAATGGTTGTTTGAAAGGTGATTTTCAAAGGAAGACCTAGATAAAGCTACCTAATTGTTGAGCATCAAAATCTATAGAGATAGATCAAGATGCTTGATGAGACTTTCAATGAGTGCATGCCGTGACAAGATTTTGAAAGAGTTCAAAATGGATCAGTCAGAGAAAGAGTTCTCGCCTGATTTGTAAGGTGTGGAAGTTGAGTGAGACTCAAAGCTCGACAACGGCAGAAGAAAGAGAAAGGACGAACATCATCCCCTATGCCTTAGCCATAGGCTCTATATTATGCCATGCTGTGTACCGCACCTGTGTGTGCCTTGCCATGAGTCTGTCAAGGGGTACAAGAGTGGTCCAGGAGTGGATCACTGCACAGCTGTCGAAATTATCCTTAGTAACCAGAGGACTAAGGAAATATTTCTTGATTATGGAGGTGATAAAGAGTTCGTCGTAAAGAGTTACGTCGATGCAAGCTTTAACACCAATCCGGATGGCTCGTAGTAGCAATCTGGATACATATAGTGGAGCAGACATTTGGAAAAGTACCAAGTGGAGTGTGGTAGCAGTGTTTACGGTTTGACATAGAGATTTGAAAAGTACACACGGATCTGAATGTTACAGACCCGTTGACTATAAGACCTCTCTCACAGGCAAAGCATGATCGAGCCCCAGAACTCATTGGGTGTTAGATTCATAACAATGCGAATCACATGGTGATGTGAACTAGATTATTGACTCTAGTGCAAGTGGGAGACTGTTGGAAATATGCCCTAGAGGCAATAATAAATTAGTTATTATCATATTTCCTTGTTCATGATAATCGTTTATTATCCATGCTATAATTGTATTGAATGGAAACACATTGCATGTGTGGGTAAATAGACAAACAATGTGTCCCTAGTATACCTCTAGTGAACTAGCTCGTTGATCAAAGATGGTCAAGGTTTCCTAGCCATTGACATGTGATGTCATTTGATAACGGGATCACATCATTAGGAGAATGATGTGATGGACAAGACCCAAACTACAAACGTAGCATATGATTGTGTCAGTTTATTGCTACTGTTTTCTACATGTCAAGTATATGTTCCTATGACCATGAGATCATGCAAACTCACAGATATCGGAGGAGTGCCTTGTGTGTATCAAACCTCGCAACGTAACTGGGTGACTATAAAGGTACTCTACAGGTATCTCCGATGGTGTCTGTTGATTTGGCATGGATCGAGACTGGGATTTGTTACTCCGTGTGACGGAGAGGTATCTCGGGGCCCACTCGGTAATACAACATCACAATGAGCCTTGCAAGCAATGTGACTAATTGTTAGTTATGGGATCTTGTATTACGGAACAAGTAAAGAGACTTGCTAGTAACGAGGTTGAACTAGGTATGGAGATACCAACGATCGAATCTCGGGCAAGTAACATACCGAAGAACAAAGGGAACGTTATACGGGATTAACTGAATCCTTGACATGGAGGTTCGACCGATAAAGATCTTCGTAGAATATGTGGGAACCAATGTGGACATCTAGGTCCCGCCATTGGTTATTGGCCGTAGAGGTGTCTCGGTCATGTCTACATAGTTCTTGAACCCGCAGGGTGTGCACACTTAAGGTTTGGTGACGTTTCGGTAGTGTAGAGTTATGTATGGTGGTGACCGAAGTTTTTCCGGAGTCCCGGACGTCACGAGGAGCTCCGGAATGGTCCGAAGGTAAAGATTCATATATAGGAAGTCCCAGTTTGGTCGCCGGAAAAGTTTCGGGCTCATCGGTAGTGTACCGGGAGTGCCGGTAGTGTACCGGGGGACCTCCGGGAGGGGTATTTCGACCCCAAGAGGTCCATGGGCTGTGGGAGAGTATTAACCAGCCCTTAGTGGGCTGGGGAAACAGCCACAAAGGCCCATGGCGCAGGGAGAGGAAGTCCTAAAGGGAAAAAAGGAAAAAAAAGGGAAAATCAGCCAATAGGGAGCAATCCTACTCCAACTAGGATTGGAGTAGGAGTAGGATTGCTCCCTCCTAGCCGGCCGACTCCCCTAGGGAGACTTGGTGCACCAGCCCCTCTCCCCCTCCTCTCCTCCTATATATATTGGTGGATAGCTAGGGTTTTGCACACAACTTACGACCACGTGCTACCCGTTTCATCGGTGCTCCTCTAGATCGGATTTCTGCAGCGCTTAGGCGAAGCCCTGCCGGAATTGCTCCACCACCACCATCACCAGAGCGCCGTCACGCTGCCGGTGAATTCTCTCTCCTCTCCACCTCCTCTTGCTGGATCAATACGGTGGAGATCGTCATCAAGCTGCACGTGTGTTGAATGCGGAGGTGTCGTCCATTCGGCGCTAGATCGGAAGGACCGTGATCGAGATCGCAGAACAGTTCGTGATGTGATCGCGGAACGGATCGTGATGAGTTTGCGGGACAGATCGTGATCAAGATCGTGATACAGATCGTGATGAGATCGCGGGACGGATCGTGATGTGTTCGCGGGACGGATTGTGATGAGATCCCGGGACGCTCGGCGATTTGGATCGCGAAGATGTTCGACTACACCAACCGTGTTTCTTAACGCTTCCCGCTTAGCGATCTACAAGGGTACGTAGATCCACTCTCCCTCTCGTAGATGTTCATCACCATGGATAGGTTTTCGTGTGCGTAGGAATTTTTTTTCCCATGCGACGTTCCCCAACACCTATAGACTACTAGGAAATGGTGGTGGTGGTGGTGGTGTGTCACAAATCCGTCAAATAAATCTCAAATTCTTACCAGTTCTTACCCAGCAACAGGTGGTGATCGGCAACCGGTGTAGTCAAAACTCTCAAATATTGGATAGAGCGATTGCTAGGTGGTGTCAAACACACGAAGTAGATATATGTGGATCTGGGATGGCTTATAATATGGTAGCAAAAGGGGCCAGCAATAATCAATTCAGAGATGCAAAGGTGAATGAATGTCCAACGACGGTACTGTGCTAGTCCTAAGCTAGATCATGCTAGAGACGCGAGCCTAAAACACCAACAAAATCACAACGTTACACATAATCAAGAGAAGAGCACACCCTGAATCAGTTTTTGTTTTTTGGCGCCTCTTTTTTTGCTCAGAAAAGCACTATAATGGCGAGTGTCTCAAAACTCTTCCCAAGTCGTATAAACATGATAGGCACAAAATTTGTTGACGATTCTTTTGGAGCGATTCGTGGTTGCGATGACCAAAAAATGCAACAAAAATAACTATGATGGCGAGTGTCTCAAAACACTCTAGAAAACCTAAAGATAGGACAGGAAAAAATATTTTCATCTGCCGAATTTTTGGCCTAAACAGTGCTCTAAAAATGGTGCCACTTTATTTTTCCGAAACCTACTTTGGTAAGGAAACGCGAAACCGAAAACAAAGGGATCTCGAAACAAAACCCAATATGAAGACTCCAATTGGTGGTGGATATGTGGTGGTATATATGGATACAGATTGATGGCAGATGTGTGGTGGCATATAGGGCAGCGGCGATGCAAATGGGGTAGCGGCGGCGTGGCAACTTGTGAATAGAACTCGAAACTCTATAAGACTAGACTTTAAGACCACCAACTTGACACGATGAAATGACCGCAAATTCAACCAAGCAAACACCAAACAGAAAATTGCAAAGGCTCATATTGGTTCGGATATGATGAACTAACCCTATTTTTTTGTGGCTTTTTCGTGGACAATAGGTATGAAGAACAGATGCGATCTAACTACGAAAAAACTGGTAAAATCTCACCGAACAACTTGGAAATCTGATACAACTTGATAGTGGCAAAGTTGTGCCTGTCTTTTGATAAGATGTGGCTATCGTTTTTTGTAGAGTCGACTTTGATGATCCGACTACAAACGTGCATGGACGTCACGCCTTAGCAATCGCTAAATCAACTCCGAGAGGTTATTGACCATGTCGGAGCACGATCAACTTGTCCATGAGGGTCTGTTTCCTGCACGCAAATGAAGAACAAGCAAGAAATTGAGATTGCATCCAGGATCTTGCGGATATAAGAAGAAAGCTTTATTGATGAAAGTGGGGTTCTGTGACGCCTTTGTCTAGTCGTTGAACACAAACGAAGAACGCGAAGTTGCAGCTATGGCGAACTTGTAATATAAACAAAACCCAAGTCCAAACGGCGTCCTAAGGGCTGTATGTATGTGGGAATAGAGGAGGAATTTCGTGACCCATTGGAGGAGGGATCCGAAACCGACCCTAACTCCATTTCCACACACATGCGGACTCTAAAAACAGCCTATAAAGTCTATTTCAAAATTACATGGGTCTGGCCCAAAAATAAGGTGATATAGCACCTATAATAGCCTATGGACGAAATGAATGAAGTGGCATCTTGTATATTTTGTCCAAGCCTTCAAGATCTCGTTATGGTGGCTTCAAAGTGCGAAAATCACCATTGGAAGCTTCATTGTTCTTTCCCGCGCGCGCACCTTCTTCTCCACGCTTGTTCCCGCTCTAATGGCCATCCTTCTTGTCCATGCTAGGTCCTTCATTCATAAGTAAAACAAAAGCATCTAACTTAGGCAGCATCATATGTTCTTGAACATTAGAAGGATTTCCAAGAAACAAAAGTAACTAGTAATTCAATTGGTTTGCATGAGCTCTAGTAACTGAACCAATATGTATAGCAGCAGGGGCTGTGGGTGTAACAATGGTATTGATGTCCTCATCAGATGTTGTTTGAGTCTCCTAAGGTGTTTTGGCTACTTAGGGACGGTTAGTTCATCATAGACCATCGACGACTTGTATCGGTCCATCATGTACATCGACCACCGACATTCTACATCGACGATGACCATCCATCATTTGAGACCATCTTCAACCGGAAGCAAGGCCGGTTTACCCCTGACTTCATGAAAGGTTAAGTGTGATGAAGGTATACATCCTGTCATACACTTTTCCTTCCTTCCCATTACATCTTGATAGCCCCACCATCTTTGTGATTACCTTCATACCTATTGAGACTAGCTATCTGAGTATTGTCGGGCTTCGTGAAAACTTGTGCACCTTACTGATACGATATCATATTGTTGCATCATTGGAAATATCATATAGTACAATTGCTTGATCCCGTGCATATGTTGTGATACTTGTCTCATATAGCTGGTTGAGTCTCAATAAGGATAGTGGAAAGGATGAGAAGAGTAAAAAAGCCTATAAGCAAGAAAGAAACATCATGAGCTTATAAGCAAAGAGTTCAGCATGAAAAGAGATACTTGTGCATGAGGATCATGGAATAGGAAACGTTTTGCGTGCATAAATAGGATTGGTCCCAAGTGGTGAACCGTGCCCTAATGTGCAATAAGCTAACATCTCTCCTTGTGTTTGTGCAACACAAGCTTTGCTCATCTCTATAGTTGCACAAGCACCATTATCAAACCGCGTGTGTGTCCCTATTGCCCTCCTCTATATTTTGTGATCACTTGCTTTGCATTTTGAGTCCATTGGATTTATTTCAACATTTACAATATCTTGGACTTCATTTTACTTGATTTTTGTGCCACTTACCCCGCTGAGCTCCACTATAAGCCATTTGTGTAGGTTGTGAGAATTGGACAAGGTTTTTCACCGAGTACAATCTTTCCTTGCATATATTGTGGTCTATTGAGATCCATCTACAACTTCAGAAAGATGTAACTTTGGTATGTTCATTCAGTCTCATTCTCACACCTTCTCGAGTGCTTCAATGGATAGGGATGACACATCTCCTTCGGTCTACAACCACAATGATGAGTTCGATGCCATGAAGAACATCATCGATGCCAAGATGCACGCTCAAATGGAGGATCTCAAGGTCCTCATCAAGAAACGTGAGAGGTCGTCATCATCTTCGAGGAGACGCTCAAGTGCACATGCTTCCGATGCGACTTCCTCATGTGATCAATTAGCCATTTATGATGAGTTTGACGATTCCCATGTGGAGTCTATTACTTGTGATGCCATGTTGCATAGGATTTCTTGTGAGAACTCTATAGGTCACATCATGTTTAAAAATCCGCTTAACTTGTCATATGCTATGCATAAGATCATCAATATTGCATCTTTACAATCTCATCGTAGTAACTATGCATATGCCATTAAAATAAACCCAATTTGCACATATGGCATAGATGACAATCCCATGGTTATTGGCATTTGATTTTGTTGTGATGATATTGCCATGCTCCCTTTGCATCATTTGCGCAATTGTTCTCATATGCCATGCCATGATCACCATGCTTTGGATATGCATTCTTTTGGATGTTTTCCATATTCTCCTTATTATGCTTCCGCTATTGCACATGAGGAAACCCCCATAGTTTCCTCATACCTATTAGGAGATTTTGATCCATCCTATTCATTGCATGATTCCAATAATTGTGTGCACAATATTCATGCCATTGATATGAATAATATGCTTGTGCCACATACTTACTATAATTTGCGTCCTACTCATGTTGAGCATAATAACTATTATTGCATGATGGATGACGTATTCATATGCCATGCCTCAAATTTCTTTGAGCATTTCTTATCTTGTGCTAACTTTCATGTGCACATACACATCATGATGGGTGATGTGTACATTTACCATGCACATACTTTGTTTCGTGTGTCTCCTTGTTAGTTAGGTACACATGATTCTTCTCAACCTCGCATGTGCACGAGTTGACGAAAAGAGCTCTAGAGAGCAACAAAGACGTGCTCCACCATGGAGTGCTTACCCTCCACCCACCCTATTTATGAAAATACTTCACACATTTATTCTACATGGCCCTCACATGGTTATGGGTTATTGTCCATTATATATCCTTTGCCCATATTACCATGTTCATTTTGCATGATATGCTCATTTCTATGCCCTTTCCATGCATTTGTGACCCATGCCTTGCATCACACACTACATATGATTCTCTTACTTGTATGTGTATTCACAAGCTTCGTGGAGATATTACTTGTTATTGCCATGTTTTCTTTGTCCCACATACCTATGATGATATATTGATCATGTTTTCTTCTTGTGCTTGCGATATGTCATGCGAATTGTCTATGCCCATTATTTGCTCACATGACATGATTGCCATGATTTCCTCTAGTATGTTGCATCTTTGCACTACTAGTTTGCACAACATGATCAATATGCTTGCCTATGTTGCATCACCAATGATTCACACTTGCTTGTTTCACGCGGTTGATGATAACCATTACCATGCTTCACACATGATTGATATTTAATTTTGTTATATGTCTCCATGTGTTGACTCTCTCGTGCTAGATGATTTTCCATGTATTGAGTGCAACAATGCTTATAATCTTATTAATGAGATTTCCCCCATTGCTTTCTCTCATATTATTGGAGCTTTTGGCATCTTCATGTGAAGCATTCTTGCTTTCCTTATTTGCACAATATGCCTAGTGCCATGAATATAGCCATTGTTGCATCATATTATTCATGCACTTATCATCCTAATGGTTACGTGCAAGAGAAGAGAACCATCATGATGGATGATGTGTTTATTTACCATGCACATACATTCTTTGCTTTGTTGTGAGTATGTGTAGGATACTTTGCCTACATGTCAACTTTCATTTCACGTGAGTTGACCATTCCAGCTCTTGAGAGCGAGCCATGCTACATCGACACATTTCTCCATCGCACTTGCTTGCACATCAGAATTGTGAAGAATGGACAAGGTCATGCTTTTGAGGTGACATCCTTATTGAGCATGGATATTGTGGCTCATCCTACTTGTGTTGCTTGTACCATGACATATATTGGTCATCTTGGACCACTACTTGCACACACGATAGAGATATTGCTCACATTCTAGATTGCCATCTTTCCATGCCTCATGACATATATACCTTGTGTGTTGCATCCAACTTTTGGATTACTTTATCTTATCATATGCTTGGTTGAAACAATGTCCATTTTTCACATTTTTCATGCCCCATTGATTGCTAAATGTTTCACTTGCTTGCCTCACACATGATGATGAATTTCTGTTTCTATTGTCTTGAGTGCCACACTATCTTCACTACACCATGTGCACATTATGCTTGGATTATCATGCACTTTGGATTTCCCCATGTGTTTACATACTTAATTTTACTTGGTGTTGTGAATTATTCATATGCCTACCATAGGAATTTTATTGATTGCTTTGGGCATGCATGCTATGACCTTGAGGTAGATGTGTTGGCGTTCTAGGGACGGGGGTACCCAGTCCTGCCTGCCTGCAGCTCCGGACATGGCTCTCTTTGTCATCCAGGCATGGCATGGCGTGACACTATTCAAGACAAGGCCCTCGGAAGGACCCCAGACTCGTGAGGAAGAACCACATCAAGACCAGCAAGGATGGACCTACCCAGGACCCCTCCTGAGCGATGGAGATCTCTATGCAGAGCCCAGCCTCAGGAGTCAAAGGTGATGCAAGGGAGGACAGGAGGGCGGCAGCGTAGTTTCCTCTTTGGTGCAAAGGGAGCAATGACGTATGCAGGTTCCCAAAGCGTCACCCAAAGGTTTCCTTTCCGGTGCAACAAGACCATGACCACGAGTCCCATAGGACGGATGTCATCGCCGAGCCCACCAATGCATCACCAACAACTACTTTGCAAGCGAAGACCACCTTTGGACAGGGCACAGATGTACTCTTGTCCCCCTTTTAAATTGGCCATTGTGGGATCCCTTCCCGCCATTGCGATAAGCGAAGAGGACCCGAGCCACCGCTATCTATAGAGGCTAGGCCACACCATAGAGGAGGACCCGAGATCCGATCCAACACTTGGCAACACAACGCACCACCACAGATAGCAAGCCAAGACCACATCTTGAGCACCCTCGCGAGGCTCAAGCCCTTGGTACTAGTTCATCCACTCAAACCTCTACAAGAGGCAATCCACCAAAGCAAGAGTAGGGTATTACGCTTCACAGCGGACCAAACCTGGGTAAAATGTTGTGTTCATCTTCTTCCTCGTCATCGTGTGAGTTTGCCGTCATATTCATCAAGTAGTGAGCTAAGTTGGGTGAGGCCGTAGGAAACCTTCATGCACGCCCTTGTGTTCGAACCTTACGTGTTTTGTGGAGCCCGAAATACGACATTTGGCGCAACAGGTAGGGGGCATGTCGAAGTCTTCCCCAAGCCAAGCTCTTCTTCAACCTCGTCGCTCTGATGGCTGACGCCCATCAAGCCCGCGCCGAGCGCTGAGCTTCCCGCATCGCCCAGACCGCACCCGTGGGCTGTGCCGACGCGTGTCGGTCCCCTTGACCTACGGCCAAGGCCGCCACAAGCCCAGACGCCCACGAACACAAAGACTCCACCCAGCCTCCCACCGCGCAGCGCGACGGCCGCACCACCACTCCGTCGATCGTCCAGCGACAGGGCCGTCCTCCCATGTCCGACCTGGGCCGCCGTGCGGTACGGGCACACTCGACTTGGTGAACGAGCTACTCCACTACCATCCCGCCCCCGACCGCTATGATGACTGGCTTCGGCGCATTGCACAGCTCATCAGCGCTGCCACCGAGGCCTCAGTCCACTCCTACTCGCTTTGACCCTAGCCCTCACTGGCGGACGGTGGGGCCCATATTGCGCCGCCACCTCCTTCGCGCCGCGATGTCGACCCCGAGTTCAGGCATGAAGCGTGCCCGCACCACCAGCTCCGCAGGCCGCGAGCAAGGGCAAGGGATGAAGTGAGCTGTCAGGTGGTGCCTCGGCCGCACGTCGACGCACACACGCTCACCGCGCAGCCGAACCAGCGTCGCGACCAGGCACCGCTTGACATGGCCCCTCAGGAGCGTCAAGATCAGGTACCACACGCATGTGCAGCAGCACCCGTCGAGCCGGTGGGCTGCCTCACCATCGTGCCGGAGCTCCATACAACTACATGGCCTTGCAAGTTCAAACCCGATCTGCTGCCTCACTACGAAGGTACTGCGGAACCTGTCGAGTTCCTACAACTCTACTCACTGAGCATCCGGGCTGCCGGCGAAGACAACAAGGTCATGGCATGCTGGTTCCCCATGGCGCTCAAGGGCGGCATGCTCTCCTGGTTCCTCAACCTCCCGGTGGGATCCATCACCTCCTAGGAGGACCTGCGCACACGCTTCGTCGCCAACTTCCAAGGCACCCACTACCTCACGCTCACCGTGAATGACCTGCGGCGCGTGAAGCAACATGATGGGGAGACCCTGCACAAGTATATACAACGCCTCACGACCATGCACCTCAAGATCCCGAGGGTGTCAGATGAGGCCATCATCTCCGCTTTCGCTGACAGCGTCACGGACACCAAGATGAAGGAAGAGCTTGCCATGAACGATGAGTTGTGCTTGGCCCTGGAGATGTTCAACCTAGCGAATAGGTGTGCCAAGGCCAAAGAAGGCCACCTGTCTCTCCATGAGCTTCCAATAGCGGAGCTCGAGGAGAAGAAGACCAAGGCTAAGGAGGCGAAGCGTAAGGCCTTGGCGGTACTCGCAGTCGAGCCTAAGCCGAAGCACGGACAAGGTGAGGAGCACCCTGCAGAGGGGAGGCCGTCATGCATCTTCCACGACAACAACAAGCACGATACCGCCGACTGTCTGGAGCTCAGGCTGGTCGGCACCAAACTCTTTGGCTGAAGCCCCATATGCACCAATCGCGGCTTCGGACGTGGCGGAGGCCGTGGCGAAGGGTGTTGGGACAATAGGGACCATCTCCAGGGGTGGTGCGATCAGCCTCAGGAGGACCGCTGGCACGATCAGGCTTGGGAGGACCGTTGGCCCGATGACCCTCTAGAGGGGTCGCGACGCGGCCAGCCTCGGGAGGCCCTCCCTCTTGAGGCCGGCCTGCCACCACTACCGCCTCCACCCAGAAGAAAGTAAGAGGACAGGCAGGACGACGAGGTTGGGGGCCTCCAGGAGGTCAGGGCCGTGGCCTGCATCCTGGGCGGCGCTCAGGCCCCAGCTTCCAACCGCGTCTTCAAACAATTCGCACGAGTGGTGAACGCGGAACTCCCGAAGCCTGAGGCCATGCGCCCCCTCAAGTGGTCACAAACTGCCATCACCTTCGACTCAAGGGATCAGCTCAGGTGCTTCGCCATGGCCGGCAAGCTCCCCATGCTGTGCACCCCGACCATCAGCAACGTCCTTATCACCAAGACTCTCATCGACAACGGAGCCGGGCTCAATGTCCTCTCCAACGTGACCTTTGAGACACTCCAAGTACCGTACGACAAACTTATGCCAACCAAGCCCTTCTCAGGAGTCACTGACGGCTCCACGGTGCCCATTGGGCAAGTACGCCTGGCCGTCACTTTCGGTGGACGCAAGAACTACCGCACCGAAACCATCGTCTTCAACGTCGCCGACATCCACCTCTCACACAATGCCATCCTCAGATACCCGGCCCTCGCCAAGTTCTTGGCGACGACCCATCATGGCTACAACGTCCTCAAGATGCTGGGGAGTGGCAGCGTCATCACCATCACCTGCGATGAGAAGGATGCCATCTGCACCCTTGACCGAGCTTACCGCGCGGCTGCAGCCGAATGCTCGGATGATGAGGAGGATGACCCACCATGAGAAGACGAATGCAGGGCGAAGAAGCAGCTCACCCTCGAGGAGCGCCAGTGGGCTGGAACCTCCAAGGGAGGAGCCTCGTGCTCTGCACTCGGGGACGGGGCCACCCCTCTCATCGCATAGGAAGGCGTGCTCGGCACCCCCTTGGGTTAGGCTCGGGGGCTTCCACCCAGGAGGCACCCAGCTTGGCCGGTCAGACAAGGGAGGCGTTCGGGCACAACCTCAAGGCGCGTCTTAGCGCGTAATTGCCAGAATCAGGGGCACGGCGCGAGGCGCCAAGCTCACGAGAGTCGGTCATCGAGGCCATCAAGGAACTTCAGGAGGCACAGACCGGGTAAGGGAGGGGTTGCCCTGCACCACCAATAGCAATCCCCATTGCCGGTCCGGTTGACTGGCCACGCGCCTACGTCAACACGCTCGCCATCAACTGGGCCTCGTCCGAGGGTCGTTTTGGGGCGGCATGCGCCGACCATGGGTGGGCTTACCCGAATGACTACATTTGCATGCCCTTCGGCCTGGGAAATGCCGGAGTCACGTTCCAGCGTCTTTCCTGGGCCATGCTCGTGCCCTGCCTATCGAGGCGTGACGAGGAGTTTGGGGAGATGCCCGGGCCAAGCGAGGTCCTGGGCCCAGGGAGGCGATGGGCCTATGAGGGTCGCCCTCGTGGAGGCACAAGATCAGGCTACAGCGGCAGCTTTGGTTCTTCAGCGGCATGGCCGCCAGGTGACTTTTTGCTGATCCGTGCCAGGTAACTTTTTGGCTTGTTTCGTTTAAGGGTGCCCACCGGGCCGTGTCATCCTCAGGCAACCAAGGCATACCCTTGCGACCGTCGTCTTTACTACTATTTCAATAGTTTTTCCTTGCATGCAACCTGCTTCCTAATGTTTCCCCTTTGCTGGCTCGGCATTTGGCCAGCGTGAATGTTGTCACTCTCGAGCAGGCCCACCTTTGGCTGCCTCACAAGAGGGCAAGCACGGTGACTGTGCTCGGGGTGCGTCCCTACAGCATCGAAAAATCTAGTGACTCAGCTCTGTTTAGCCGGGCCAGTCCCGTACACTTCATCTCCTAGGGTCACTGGTGCTTGACCCTCCCATGGCCTTAGGGAGGACGCTCGGTGCAGGCTGCAATGAAGAATCCAAGACCTCAGAACAAGCCATCAACAAGAAGACTCGGGTGCAACTCGCCTCGAGGTAGGGACCTCACGAGGCCAAAGCACCCTCGTGAGCTGCCAGATACACCTCCCAGTTCTACCGTTCCAGCCATGCGTACGAACTCAATGGGATGTACACGCGTGGAGCCTGCCAAGGATGCGGAGGGTTTCCCTCCCACACAATGTGGCAGCCACAACTCTGTGCCAGTGGAGAAGTTAATACTGCCCACCAATGGCTATGCCCACGCAATGTGGAAGCCACATCTCCGTGCTGTTGGAGAAGTCAACACTACCCACCAATGGCTATGCCCATGCAACGTGGAAGCCCTACGCCTAGTGCTGGGGATAAACAATTGAGGGCACCCCAGCAGTTGCATCCAACCTTAGGAAGGCTCCTTGCGGCCCCGTTTCGCTGCATTCCCTGGGATGTACGCATGAGGGGGCTGCATGGGGGCTACTACCGGGCCGAGCCTGGTACTCGCCACCTTCCCAGGTCTGCCAAACCTGGTCTTCACACGCCCCTCTCAAGAAAAGCTGGCGAGGAAAGGTATGGGAGCTGCTTGTACGTCAAGGGGGATTCCTGAGCATCGCGACTCAGGAGCCTCACTAGCCCCGTAGCCCCTCACCTCTTGGATTGTCCTTGGTGATCCAGTCGGTCCCAATGGCGGCTGAGGTATGCGTGGGGCCGGGCCCTACCGACATAGAACTCAGTGCACTCAAACTCGAAGCATTAGGAGGACGTTTGAGCAGCATCATGAGTCAGGGGCCTCACTAGCCCCCTAGCCACTCACCTTTTGGGATTGTCCTTGGTGATCCGGTCGGTCCCCACGATGTCTAAGGTATGCATGGGGTTGGGTCCTGCCAACGCAGAGCATAAGGTGTTCAAAATTTCCAAGCTAAACCTGTCTTCACCATGTTCCCTTCATGAGGGCTGCTTGTACGTCAAGGGGGACCCCTGAGCATCGCGACTCAGGGGCCTCATTGGCACCATAGCCCCTCACCCCTTGGGACCATCCTTTGTGACCCGGCCGACCCCAACGGCGGCTGAGGCATGCACGGGGCCAGGCCTTGCCGACACAGAGCGACACAACAAGCAAGAAGGAAATAAGGTGAAGAGGGCAATCATGCATTTCAAAAGTTATTACAAAACGTTAAAAAAATTGCAAATACAACCGGTTTAACACCTCCAAGAGGCATGTCGAATGGCATAACAAAGAAACGGGGAAGAGGAATCAGGAGGAGCCTTCGCCACCGTGTGCCTCGTCCCTAGAGAGCTCGTTGTCGACATCACTAGCATCGTCCTCCTCACCACTAACTTCTGCAGCTTCTGAGGGTGGCTGAACCGTGATGCGGGTAAACCTATTCACCAGCGTCTCCACGGCAACCTTCACTACTTCCGTGATGCTACTGCGGACCTCCAAGGCGACCACGCAGATCACAAAGTCAAAGTCGAACCCCGGCTCGCGGAGGTGAAGATGGCTGAAGACGCACATCGCGGCTTCAGAAAAGAGGTCGCAACACTCGTTGTCCAAGACCCCTTCCACCTTGGGAACGGCACCCTCCAACGCCTCAATGAACCTTGAATCAAGCTCCACGAAGTTGCTCTCCGATACGTCTCCAACGTATCAACTTTTCCAAACACTTTTCCCTTGTTTTGGACTCTAATTTGCATGATTTGAATGGAACAAAACCGGACTGACATTGTTTTCAGTAGAATTGCCTTGGTGTTATTTTTGTGTGGAAATAAAAGTTCTCGTATTGCCCTGAAAATTTACGGAGAATATTTTTGGAAATAATAAAAAATACTGGTGCAAGAAATAACCAGACGGGGGCCACCAGCAGGCCACAAACCTATTCACCGCGCGGGGCAGGTTTGTGGGCCCCTCGTGGCTCCTCCGACCTCCTCTCCAGCTCCATATAAGCCTATTTGTCGAGGGGAAAATCAGAGAGAAGAGTTCACCGCATTTCATGATAGGAGCCACCGCCATCGTCAGTTCTTCCTCGGGAGACCAAATCTGGAGTCTGTTTTGGGCTCCGGAGAGGGGAAATCGACGCCTTCGTCATCATCAACCATCCTTCATCACCAATTCAATGATGCTCCCCACCGTTCATGAGTAATCTCATCATAGGCTTGCTGGACGGTGATAGGTTGGATGAGATTTGTCATGTAATCGAGTTAGTTTGGTTAGGGTTTGATCCCTAGTATCCACTATGTTCTGAGATTGATGTTTCTATGAGTTTGCTATGATTAATGCATGTCACTAGGGCCCGAGTGTCATGATTTCAGATCTAAACCTATTACGTTTTCATGAATATATTTGTGTTCTTGATCCTATCTTGCAAGTTGTAGACACCTATTACAAGTTATGATCCGCATCCCCTAGGGTGACAATGATTGTGATTCTTTCCGGTGATTACCGTAGTTTGAGGAGTTCATGTATTCACTAAGTGCTAATGCTTTGGTCTGGTTCTCTATTAAAAGGAGGCCTTAATATCCCTTAGTTTCCAATAGAACCCTGCTGCCATGGGAGGGTAGGACAAAAGATGTCATGCAAGTTCTTTTCCATAAGCACGTATGACTATATATGGAATACATGCCCACATTATATTGATGAATTGGAGCTAGTTCTATGTCACCCTATGTTATAATTGTTGCATGATGAATGCCATCCGACACAATTATCCATCATTGATCCATTGCCGACGAGATTTCCATATATTGATCTTCGTTCGGTTAGTTTTCCATCGCTACCGTTACAATCACTACAAATCTGCTACTATCACTTTGCCACCATTACCATTACTACCATATTACTTTGCTACTGAGCACTTTGTTGCAGATATTAAGTCTTTCAGGTGTGGTTGAATTGACAACTTAGCTGCTAATACTCGAGAACATTGTTTGGCTCCCCTTGTGTCTAATCAACGAATTTGGGTTGAATACTCTACCCTCGAAAACTGTTGCGATCCCCTATACTTGTGGGTTATCAAGACCTTTTTCTGGCGCCGTGGTCGGGGAGCATAGCTTTATTCTCTAAGTCACTTGGGATATATATCTATTGATCACTATGAAGAATCTGAAAGATCCAAAAACCAAGATCTATCCCTCTATTGTGAGGGGAGGTAAGGAACTGCCATCTAGCTCTGCACTTCATTCACCTTTTGTTATGAGTAAGTTTGCGACACCACCACCTGCTAGTAATTTGTCACAAGTAATTGATGATGCTACTTTTTCTATGCATGATGCTTATGATAATACTTTGTTGATGATACTGTGCCACTGGGTGAATTTCTTGATGAACAAATTGCTAGAGCTAATGCTGAAACTGATAATATTTCTGAATCTGATGAAATTATTGAAACTTAACACTATGATTCACGTGCTAGACCTAGCTCTCCTAGATATGAATTGCTTGATATACCTGAGGGTTATATTATGGAAGGAGAGGTAGCTAGGGACTTTCTTGCTTGTAAGGATAGAGATGATCTTAAGAAATTGCTTCGCAATTGGAAGGAAAAATCTCTGTCGATCCTGAGTTAATTACTTTTGTTGAATCTGATCCTTTCCATGGTTATGAATCTGAAACTGCCATCTTACCAAATTGAATGATATAGCCACCCTATTTACTCATGAGGAAAAAATTCGTTATTACTATATTCTTAAGTTGTTTCCTTTCTCATTAAAGGGTGATGCTAAGAAATGGTTTAATTCTCCTGCTCCTGGTTGTGTGCATAGTCCCCAGGACATGGTTTATTACTTCTGTAAAAAATATTTTTCTGCCAATAAGAAACAAGCTGCCTTGCAGAAAATATTTAACTTTGTGCAAATTGAAGAAGAGAGTCTCCCACAAGCTTGGGGGAGGATTCTCCAATTGCTTAATGCTTTGCCTGATCATCCTCTCATGAAAAATGAAATACTTGATATCTTTTATAATGGACTAACTGATGCATCTAGGGACTACCCAGATAGTTGTGTTTTCAGGGAACAAACTCTTGAACAAGTTGAATTATTATTGAATAATACATTGAGCAATGATAATGATTGGACTATTCATGAACCACCTCCAAAGCCAACTCTGAAAAAAGAGGTATTCTATTCCTTAGTCCTGAAGATATGCAGAGGCAAAGAAATCTATGAAAGAAAACGGTATTAAAGCTGAAGATGTTAAGAATCTACCACCTATTGAAGAAATACATGGTCTTGATAACCTGACATAGGTAGTAGAGGTAAATTCTCTCAGAAGATTTTATGAAAGAGATATCCCTTATAATAAGCCTGCTAGCCAATGCTTGGATGAATTTGATAATTTATTGTGAAGCAAGAAAATTTAAATGCCTATGTTAGTGGACAATTGAAACATAATGCTTATATGCTTGATCGCTTGGGTGATTATTTGAGTAGAACTGTCAATGAGCTTAAGCTTATTAGTAAACATGCTTCCATGGTAACCACTCAAGTAGAACAAGTACTTAAGGCTCAAAATAATTTGCTTAATGAGATGAATAGTAAAGACAATGATCATCGTGTTAAAGTTGTGACTAGAGGTGGTAGAATGACTCAGGAATCTTTGTATCCTGAGGGCCATCCTAGGAGAATTGAGTAGGATTCTCAGAGAGTAAATACTGATGCACCTATTCCTTCCAATAAGAGTAGGAAAAAGAATGATGATAGTACTTTGCATGCTGCTAGTGAACCTGTTATAGATACATCTGAAAATCCAAATGATATTTCTATTTCTGATGCTAAGACACCATCTGGTGATGAACATGAGCCTAGTGATAACATTAATAATGATGTTCATGCTGATGCTCAACCTAGTAATGATAATGATGTGGAGATTGAACCTACTGATGATCTTGATAACCCACAAACTAAGAATAAAATATACGATAAAAGAGACTTCATTGCTAGGAAACATAATAGAGAAAGGGAACCATGGGTTCAGAAACCCATGCCCTTTCCTCCTAAACCATCCAAGAAAAAAGGATGATGAGGACTTTGAGAGCTTTGTTGAAATGCTTAGACCTATCTTTTTACGTATGCGCTTGTCCGATATTTTGAAAATGTCTCCTTACGCTAAGTATATGAAACATATTGTGACAAATAAAAGAAAGATACTGGAAGATAAGATTTCCACCATGCTTGCTACTTATACTTTTAAAGGTGGAATACCTAAGAAACTAGGAGATCCAGGAGTACCTACTATACCATGCTCTATTAAAGGAAATTATGTTAAAACTGCTTTATGTGATCTTGGAGCTGGTGTTAGTGTTATGCCTTTCTCTTTATATTGTAGACTTGATTTGAATAAGTTGACACTTACTTAAATCACTTTGCAAATGGCTGATAAATCAACTGCTCTACCCATTGGTATTTGTGAGGATGTACCTATCGTAGTTGCAAATGCTACTATCTTCACGGACTTTGTTATTCTTGATATTCCCGAGGACGACAGTATGTCGATCATCTTTGGTAGACCCTTTTTGAATACTGCAGGGGCTGTTATTGATTGCAACAAGGGCAATGTCACTTTTCATATTAATGGTAATGAGCATACAATACACTTTTCGAAGAAACAACCTCAAGTTCATAGTATCAACTCTATTGAAAAAACTCCAACAATTATTATTGGAGACTTTGAGTTCCTCTTACTACTGTCAAGAAGAAATATGATATACTTATTGTTGGGGAAATGCATATCCCCATTGAGGTAACTTAGTGTTATTCAGAAATTCTTCGGTTTCATGTCATTCAAAAGAAGTTCGTTAATAAGACTTGATCAACCTTATTGATGGATTCCTATTGAGGAGCATGAGATGGATGAATTTAGAAAGCACAACTTCCTGCACCTAACTTTTACTTTCTGTTACCTAGATGAAATTAAGTAAAAAATGCTATTATTTTTCTGTTTTCTGAGTTTTCTGTGCAATAGAAAAATGACCTGAAAATAAAAGTGCCCAGAATCCCCTGAAAATTTAGTATGTTTTTTTCTGAGATATTTTAGGATTTTGGCACTCAGAATGCATTAGGGGGCTGCACCAGTGGGCCACAAGCCTGCAGGGCATGGCCACCCCCCTAGCCACGCCTAGCAAGCTTGTGGGTCCCATGTGCCCCCCTCCACTTATTCCAGCACCCATTCACTTCATCTTCCTCCAAAAAAAATCCCACCATTGCTCAAACCCGTGTTCTAGCTCATCTTGCTGTCATTTTCGATCTCCTTGCTCAAAGCTCCATTTGCAAAACTGTTTTCGAGGATTACTCACCAGTATGTGACTCCTCCAATGGTCCAATTAGTTTTTGTTCTAGTGCCTTTTATATTGCAAATTTTTGCTGCCATGGTGACCCTGTTCTTGAGCTTGCATGTCAATTTTTTATGGTACCAAGTAGTTTTGATGCATGATATGGTTTCTAGGCACTTGAGGGAGTAGTTGCTATGAGTTTTGTTGAGATTTGTTCACCTTTATTTTCACTCACCAAAAATTTCAGAACTTTTCAGAAATGTTCAGAAGGTTGCTAAGAGGATCTTCAAGCATGGGTTCTAAGGGAGATGAGAATGAAAGAAGGAGAAACCCAAATACAATCTTCCTCGCATCGCAGAAATCCGACCATGTGAATGGCCATGTGACACATTCTTGAGGGCGGCTAGAATATATGAATATTTTTATTATTTGGCCGAGAATGCAGGCATCACCAACTTCCTTGACGATAAGTGTGACCAGTACCTCTTGCTCACTAACACCTTTGTGCAAAAATTTCACTTTCATCCTAGGGAAGACCCTCCTACAGTAGAATTTCATTTATATGATGTGCCTAAGAAAATGAATCTTTGTGATTTTTGCAAAGTTTGCAAGATACCGTATGAGGGCAGCATCAGGGAACCACGTCCTCGATACATGGAAGATTCTATTGCCTCAGTCACTGTAGGAGAAGAGAGAGGCGTGTCAAAGGCAAGAGCAGCTAATTTACATTTCCCTGTGCTATGCTATTATTCATTATTTGCGGGGAGATGTTTAGTTGGTCGCTGGGAGAGTGGTAGCCTTAGTGCTCCCGACCTTGCTATTTTGCGCCATGCTTTACTTGCTAATAGAAATTTTAGTCTTGGCGCTATGGTGGCCCAACGGTTGGACACCAACCGTTCGAAGGGGCTCATATTTGGAGGTATCTATGCATCTCGTTTAGCTAAACATTTTGAGATACCCATTAGGCTTCACGAGAAATATGAAAAGCTGATACCCGCAAAGTTTTTAGATTATGACCGTATGGTAGCCCATTGTTTTATTAAGAAGAATGATGATAGGAGGCTGCTTTACAACTTAGTATTTAGTCAGGGTACTTGTGAGATTATTACTCTACCTGCTTCTTCTCTGTTCGATATTCATTCAGGAAGGTGCATTGTTATGCCTGATTACATCTACCAATATTGGGGTTTGGAGCACACCCGAGGACCTGAGCCAGCACCGGCTCTGGATCCATATCAGACCCCGGTTTTTCAGTGGGAGCCACAGGAGATCGCTAATCAGTGGAACCCTTAGTGTCCTCCGGCGTACCCCGAAGAAGGTTATTTACAGCCATGGTCCTAGAACAACTTAGGCCAAAAGCCTAAGCTCGGGGGAGTGCGTATTTGTCACCGACATTACATTCATGTTCACACACTTATTTCAGTTGTCCGTGTTCATACTTTTTCATTGTACTATCCATGGTAGTTTATATTCTTGTTTTGCTTTCTTCTGGTGTGTTTAATTAACTTTGAGAAAAATATAAAAAAAATTAGTTCTAGGTTTATTTCCTAGTTGCTTAGTTGTAGCATTAAAGAGAAAACCCAAAAAGATTTATCGTTCTTATTTTTTCTTGTTGGGAGCTTTCCCGTGTAAATAACTTTGCTTTCTTTTCTTTGCATCGTAAGGAGAAGACCACGATGATGTGTTGAGTGGCTCTCATATGCATTATTGTTTATCTTACCAAGAACCCATATTGCCTTGTCTTCTCCTTTGGTTTATTGTTTGCAGATTCTAGCTTAGTCCAATGCACGTGCACTCTTATTATTATTCACATCGTTCAATCGTGCAAGCGAAAGGCAATAATGACGATATTTGATGAAAAGATTGAGATGGAGAAAAGCTGGTATGAACTCGACCTATCTTGCTTTTGTAAATATGATTAGCTCATCGTTCCGAATTTAGTACATTATGGGTTGACCATGTTTGCAATAACAATTAGAGATTATAGTTATTGATGCCATGCTTAATTAGCTAAGGGTGGATAATGGTTCATCTTGAGGTCCAACATGCGCATTAAAATGGTTGTGATGTAGTATGACAGAATGGTATCCTCCTCTGGATGATTCAAGTGGCTTGACTTGGCACATGTTTACGCATGTAGTTGAAACAAATCAACATAGCCTCCATGATATTTATGTTCATAGTGAATTATATCCTACTCATGCTTGCATTCAATGTTGCTTAATCTCAAGGCATGTTGATGACTATGTCGCTCTCTAGTTGGTCGCTCCCCAGTCTTTTGCTAGCCTTCACTTGTACTAAGCGGGAATACTTCTTGTGCATCCACCTCAATGAACCCAAAGTTGTTCCATATGAGTCCACCATATCTACCTATATGCGGTATTTACTTGCCATTCCAAGTAAATTTGCATGTGCTAAACATTAAACCTTCAAATAAACATTCTGTTTTGTATGCCCAAATCGCTCATGTGGTGACTGGGGGTTGTCAGTATCTTCCATGCTAGGTGGGTTATTCTCACGATATGTGTTGATTCACTATCATTCATGAGAAAGTGGCTAGTAATCGGGATGCCCAGTTCCATGCTCGAAATAAAAAGCAAAATATAATCAAACAAAACTCCCCCAGGAATGTGTTTGTATGGACGGTACCCGTGAATTCGGCCCGCCATGGAGTGTGACTGATTGGTGGAGGGGGAGTAAAAACTTTACCATTCTATTTGGGAACCACCTATAATGTATCTAGCATGGAAGATATTGAAAACCTCTTGGTCATTATGTGAGCAACGAAAGCATACCACTCCAAAATCATTACCTATCTCTGTTTTAAAAGCTTGAGCTCTGGCACCTCTGCAAATCAATGCTTCCCTCTGCGAAGGGCTTACCTATTTACTTTATTGTTGAGTCATCGTCCTCTTATAAAAGGCACCAGTTAGAGAGCACCATTGTCACTTGTATGCCTTGCTATTAATTGATGTTGAGTGTGAGCATGACTGGATATCTCTCACCATGAATTACAATGTTTAGTCAGTCCTTGTTCTCCAGAGGTGCTCTGCATTTATGTTTTGCGGTCTCAGAAAGGGCTAGCGAGATACCATTATGTCATATTGCATCATGATTGTTTTGATAAATTGTTGTCATCCGAGCCTTGTTATTATTGCTTGCTAGTTGGTTATGCCATTGACATGAGTAAATGTGAGACCTAAATGTTATTGTGAATGTGGTTAGTTTATAATCTTTGCTGAAAATCTGAACATAAGTTAGACATATTTATAATAGCAAGATAAAACAGAGTTTGTAAAAGTTTTTCTTTTTCACTTTCAGTTTATCAACTAAATTGCTTGAGGACAAGCAAAGGTTTAAGCTTGGGGGAGTTGATACGTCTCCAACGTATCTACTTTTCCAAACTCTTTTGCCCTTGTTTTGGACTCTAATTTGGATGATTTGAGTGGAACTAACCCGGGCTGACGATGTTTTCAGCAGAATTGCCTTGGTGTTATTTTTGTGCAGAAATAAAAGTTCTCGAATCACTCTGAAAATTTACGAAGAATATTTTTGGAATTAATAAAAAATACCGGCACAAGAATTAACTAGAGGGGGGCACCAGCACGCCATAAGCCTGCTAGCCACGACCACCCCCCTAGCCGCACGGGGCAGGCTTGTGGGCCCCTCGTGTCTCCTCCGACCTCCTCTCCAGCTTCATATAACCCTATTTGTCGAGGAAAAAATCAAAGAGAAGAGTTCATCACGTTTCACGATACGGAGCTGCCGCCATCGCCATTTCTTCCTCGGGATACCAGATTTGGAGTCCGTTTTGGGCTCTGGAGAGGGAAAATCGACGCCTTCGTCATCATCAACCATCCATCATCACCAATTCCATGATGCTCCCCACCGTTCGTGAGTAATCTCATCATAGGCTTGTTGGACGGTGATGGGTTGGATGAGATTTGTCATGTAATCGAGTTAGTTTGGTTAGGGTTTGATCCCTAGTATCCACTATATTCTGAGATTGATGTTGCTATGACTTTGCTATGCTTAATGCTTGTCACTAGGGCCCGAGTGCCATGATTTCAGATCTGAACCTATTATGTTTTCATGAATATATGTGTGTTCTTGATCCTATCTTGCAAGTTGTAGACACCTATTACGAGTTATGATCCGCATCCCCCAGGGTGACAATAACTGGGATTCTTTTCGGTGATTACCGTAGTTTGAGGAGTTCATGTATTCACTAAGTGCTAATGCTTTGGTCTGGTTCTCTATCAAAAGGATGCCTTAATATCCCTTAGTTTCCAATAGGACCCCGCTGTCATGGGAGGGTAGGACAAAAGATGTCATGCAAGTTCTTTTCCAAAAGCACGTATGACTATATATGGAATACATGCCTACATTACATTGATGAATTGGAGCTAGTTCTGTGTCACCCTATGTTATAACTGTTGCATGATGAATGCCATCCGACATAATTATCCATCACTGATCCATTGCCTACGAGCTTTCCATATATTGATCTTCGTTTAGGTACTTTTGTGGCGCTACTATTACAATCACTACAAAACTGCTACTATCACTTTGCCACCATTACCGTTACTACCATATTACTTTGCTACTAAACACTTTGCTACAGATATTAACTCTTTCAGGTGTGGTTGAATTGACAACTCAGCTGCTAATACTCGAGAATATTCTTTGGCTCCCCTTGTGTCGAATCAATAAATTTGGGTTGAATACTCTACCCTCGAAAACTGTTGTGATCCCCTATACTTGTGGGTTATCACTCTCTGGAGCCACCAGGGGTTCCTCAAACCATTCCTAGTAGAAAGAATGGAGCGCTTGGCAAATCCTGAGTTTGATTGGGGGAAGGGCAGTAAGCTCCGTTTCCCTTCTCCTCTCGGCCTCAGCTAGAGGCTTCTCCGCATATTTGAGACGGGCTCTTTCTAGGGCTGCCTCCTTCTCCTGTGCGTCCAGGTGTCCTGGCACCGCGACACCATCAGCCTTCACCTGAGACAGCTTGGAGTCTCGGTCGTCGAACAAGGCCTTGCAGTTCTCAAGGGCCTCCCGCTGCCCACGTAGTTCTTCCTCGAGCACAGACTTCTCTTCCTGAAGGACCTTCAAGCGAGACTCTGCCTCGTTGAGGCGCCCTTCAGCAGACGTCGTGCCGGCTAGTGCCTCCTCAAGGGTTGCTTTGGCCGAAGCGGCCTCCTTCTCCCTCCCCGCCACGGTGGCATTGGCTTGTCCGGAGGACGCCACGATAGAGGCGTTGACCCGAAGCCACCCCAAGAGGAGCCCTAGAAGCCCGCTCGTGAGGCGGCCATCAGCACCCACGAGGGCATCCCGAAATTCGTCCATGATATCAAGACCATGCGATGGGGGCACCAAGGACCCCTCTGGAGGAGTCTCGTGCACGACCACGGGTGGCGCCTCCTAGGAAACCGTAGCACGAGGAGCAGGAGGCTCCGGAGGACGGTCGACAACCAAGGGCAGGACGAACGTAGATGGATCGGTGGGCAGCTAGCCCTCGGCGGCTGGCCCTCCGAACAGTGGCGCCAGCACACCCTCATGAACAGAAGCGACCACACCAATGGGCATCAGGGGCTCCAGGGGCTTCGCGACGGTGGCCAGGAGGGTTGCCTCGCGAGCCTTCGCCCCCTCGCCTGCAGGCACCTTGTTAGGCGATGACGGCATGACGGGAGCAGGCGGAGCATTAGAGGACGCCTTCGGCTTGATGCCCTTCTTCTTCTTCCTCATCTTCAGTGCAGGGACGTTCCTAGTTGCCAGGCAAAGAAAGAATCATTAGCACGCAAGCTACCAAAGAGCAGGCAAGGCTGAACCAGGTACTTACTCCTCAACGTCGACCCACTTCCTATTCCCCTCCGCTCCGATGACGGCGATGCCCTTGCGCCACTCGGTGAGGGCACCGCTGCAACGGGGGATAGGGGAACCACATGGCAGCACCATCGCTGGAGGGATCTCCGCAGCCGCGGCCTCGCCCACCTGGCCCGTAGGCTGCAACACAGACGGGGGCAAGGTCAGCACCTCGCCCACCATGCCCGCTGAGGTAGGATGCACTGGAGGAGACTCGGCCCCTCGCTTCCTGGGGGTCCTCAGGCAGGCAGACCACACGACACGAGGGGCTAGCGCGAGCCCCCTGGGAAGCATGGCAAGACGCGCAGAGCTCCCAACAGAAACTTCACCAACATTGTCGTCGTCCTCAATATCGCACAGGAGCATGCTCTACGATGGGCAGGACACCCTCGTCGGGTCGCCGGCTGACATCTTCTCCGAATCCTCCCCGCCTAGGGTGTCGCCGGAGGACACCGTCACCGGGGAGCCGAGTCCCTCGACTAGGGAGAGCCCCCATTCGTCCAAGGCGGGTAGCTTGGCAACCAAAGCGGCCGCATCATCGCGATGGTACAGTGGGGTGCAGGCCTCGGGGAGATCGCCGGGGTCGCCGTTGAGGAGGGTCGCCATAGCCCTGCCCTGGTCCTCACGTGTTATGGGCACATACCAAAGCGTGAGGTTGTCGCCACAGCCCTGATAGTCCCACAGGGGCCTAGAGTGACACTGGAGGGGTGCCATGCGCTCCATCGAGAACTCCTTCACTATCACCCCCAGTCAGCTTCCTGGCGGCTGATGTCGCGGGAGATCCGCTCCAGGACGGGCTTGGCTCAGGGGTTAGAAAGCTTCACGAAGCTCCAAGCAGCAGTCTTCTCCGGCATCCCCTTCAGCAGCTCCAAGCAGGAGTTGGGACTCACAGGATCCATGAAGACCCAACGATTCCCGAAGTTCTCCACCTTATTCCCGGCCTTTAAGAGCATGTTGTCGCGCTGGACCGCAACGAAGGAGACACATGCCAACCGTTGAGCACCATCGTGCACGCGCAAGCTAAAGAAATGCCGGAAGAGGGCCACCGAAGGCTTCACACCCACGAAGGCCTCACAGTAAAAGGCAAAGACTGACAAGAGCAAGATGGAGTTGGGTTGAAGGTGAAGGGCCTGGATCCCGTAGTGATCAAGGATGGCAATGAAGAATGCAGAGAAAGGCGGGATGAGCCCGACGAAGATGCCGTGGAGGAAGAAGAGGTGGGCTGACCTAGATAAGGGCCGCCTCTCTGAGGAGCCGCCCCATATCAAGGTCCGCCCATGCTCGTTGGTCCCGTCTGCTATCGATGGGAGCACCGGGACTAGGTCACCATCCTTGGTGATGGTGGACTCGGAGAGCGCTGGCGATATGGGGGCGGAGGCCAAACCCTGCGCCTCCGACTTCGACTTGCCGACGGGAGCCATACGGAGGGAAAATGGAGTGACACCGGATCTGGAGGGGTCTCAGGTAAGGCCGAGATCTGGGATCAAGAGCAAGTGCGTAGAAGAGGAAAGCAATAATGGCTCGAAGCTGGAAGTCGGGCTTTTGTTGATTCGGGTGATGGCCACAAGTGTGCCCCACGTCAGACGCATGACGCGTGCCAGTCCTGGCCCCGCGGGCATTTGGGGCCCGCGGCACTCCGGGCCATCCCCGAGGCTTCCCCTTGAGGCCGGCTCGAGCGTGCCTTGGGCCTGGGGGCTACTGTCGGTGTTCTGGGAACGGGGGTACCTAGGTCTGCTTGCCTACGGATCTGTACATGGCCCACTTCGTCAGCCAGCCACGGCCTGGCGTGGCACTGTTCAAGACAAGGCCCTCACGAGGACCCCGGACTCACGAGGAAGAACCACATCAAGACCAGCAAGGATGGACCTCCCCAAGACCCCTCCTGAGCAGCGGAGATCTCTATGCAGAGCGCGGCCTGAGGACTCAATGGTGACGCCAGGGAGGACAAGTGGGCGCCAGCGCGCCAGGCGGCACAGTTTCCTCTTTGGTGAAAAGGGAGCAAGGACGTATGCGCGTTCCCAAAGCGCCACACAAAGGTTTCCTTTTCGGTGCAACAAGACCACGAACACGAGTCCCGTAGGATGGATGTCATCGCCGATCCCACCATTGCATCACCAACAACTACTTTGCAGGCGAAGACCACCTTTGGACAGGACGTAGATGTACTCCTGGCCCCCGTTAAAATTGGCCGTTGTGGGATCCCTTAGCGCCATTGTGATTACGGAAGAGGACCCGGGCCACCGCTATATATAGAGGCTAGGCCACACCATAGAGGGGGGCCGGGATCCGATCCAACACTTGGCCACACAATGCACCACCACAGAGAGCAAGCCAAGAACACATCTTGAGCACCCTCGCGAGGCTCAAGACCTTGGTACTAGTTCATCCACTCAAACCTCTATAAAAGGCAATCCACCAAAGCAAGAGTAGGGTATTACGCTTCACAGCGGCCCAAGCCTGGGTAAACTGCCATGTTCATCTTCTTCCTCATCATCGTGCAAGTTTGCCATCATATTCATCGAGTAGTGAGCTAAGTTGGGTGAGGCTGCAGGAAACCTTCGCACACGCCCCTGTGTGTGAACCTTAAGGGTTTTGCGGAGCCCGAAATCTGACAGGATGCTCGTTATATTGTCACACATATTTGCATCCCTACTTCACCTTTGCATACTTGTCTCCATGATGACACTGCTTGGCTCAGTTTATATGCTTACATGCCATGACACAATCCATTGTCACACCCTATGTTATGCATGATGACAACACTTGTTCGGTGAATGACCGCTTGAATGCTTGGTTTTGCACTAACACTAACCACATATTTTTCCAAGTTCTTGTTGTCCTTGCTCTTTTTGAAGGCGTTAGAAGAGGATGAGACATTGGAGATAGCCATTTACATGATGAGCACTTGGTGATCGTCCACTTCTACATGACGATACCGTTTGTTTCCCATGGTTATTTGGATTTTGATCTGAGGACGGATCTTTCCCAAGGGGGAGGGGATGATCCGGAGCATCCTACGGACATCACCATGGCAGGAGTCCCTTTGCCAAGTGACACGTGCGACATCTACTTCATACATACAAAGGTCAATCTTCCCCTTTACACATGTCAACTTGTTCCCTTCGAGGGTGGTATATTACCTGACACTCCTCTCGTGTGCATGCGTAGGTATTGTCGAAGCTTCAAGGATGACGACAAGAGGTGCAGGCACCAAGGAACAATCACACCATCCACAAGGGAAGATGGTAAGAGAAGTACAAAGAAGCGAGGACATGCTTCAAGAAAGCCCGGAACCTCCGGCCACCAGCCCGGAACTTTTGGCCCCTGGAAGGTCCGGCCACACTGAAACTTCTAGCCTCCAGGTTCCAGCACCGCTTCGGGCATGTCAGCTCTCTGGTTAGCCCGGAACTAGCATGGACATTGCCCGGAACCTCCAGAGTCTGGAACTTTCGTCCGTCCCTAGAACTTCCTGCCTACCTACGCGTAGAGTTAGCCAAGTGCTTGTATCTTTCCCTTTTTGCACCTTTGTGTCTAGGACTATATGTACTCTCCCCCCTCATTTGTATGGTTACCAAAGTGATAGATCATTCCTACATGAGCTTTGCTCCTTCCACTACTTCTCACATGGAGACCGAGGCCTCTACCAGAGAAGATCCCTAGAGGATGTCAAGGCCCCTTTCGAGGGAATATCCATCTACGGATTTCAAGGCCCATCTCTCCTAGAGATTTGGATGAACTACCCATCTATCCTTATTTCCATTGTTGTTATTGGATCTTGATGCACCTCATGTATTGCTTGTGATTGGAGGAGTACTTGGTGGGGATCTTGTCCAATAGAGTGTTTTGCCCTTTGATTTCTCCACGTTTTCAACTCATGTTCTTCATGTTCTTCCCTGAATTCACCTCCAATTCATGAAGATTGGTCCACCCTCGGGTTTGCCCCATATCATAAACCTATTGCATACTTTTTGAAAAAATAAGTGGGCAACATGGTAAGGAATTATATGCTCTTTTTTGAACTTTGGAAACATGGCAACATTATTTATGGCCCAAAGAATTTGTTATATATTCTGATCATGAATCTTTGAAACATATTAAAAGTCAAGCAAAACTGAACCGTAGACATGCTAAATGGGTTGAATTCATTGAAACTTTCCCTTATGTCATTAAACACAAGAAGGGAAAAGAAATTGTTATTGCTGATGCATTGTTTCGCTGTTATACTATGCTTTCACAACCTTACTTTAAAATATTTGGTTTGGAGACCATCAAGATCAATATATGCATGATATTGAATTTAAAGATGGGTTATGGAATTTGAAAGAAGGGAGAACATGGAACAAGTTCATCATTAATGATGGATTTGTGTTCCGTGCTAACAAGCTATGCATTCTAGCTAGCTCCGTACGTCTTTTGTTGTTGCAGGTGGCGCATTGAGGAGGATTAATGGGACACTTTGGCGTGAAGAATACAGAGGCGTACTTGCTACACATTTCTTTTGGTCAAAGATGAGTCGAGATGTTGAGTGTTTTGTTGCTCGTTGTACTACATGTCAGAAAGCTAAGTCACGACTCAATCATCATGGTTTATATATGCCTTTGCCTGTACCTAATGTTCCTTTGGAGGATATATCTATGGACTTTCTTTTATGTTTACCTCAAGCAAACAAGGTGAGGGATAGCATATTTTTTTTGGCATGGATAGATTTTCAAAGATTGCACACTTTATACCGTGTCATAAAAGTGATGATGTTGCTAATTTTGCTGATTTGTTCTTTCGAGAAATTATTCGCTTGCATGGTGTGCCAAATACAATTGTTTCAGATCGTGATGCTAAACTTCTTAGCCACATTTGGAGATGTTTATGGGTTAAGTTGGGGACTAAACTGTTTGTTAGTACTGCATTTCACCCCCAAACTGATGGAAATACTAAAGTAGCCAATAGATCATTGTCTACTATGCTTAGGGCTATTTTGAAGAATAACCTGAAAATATGGGAAGAATGCTTGCGTCATATTGAATTTGCTTATAATTGTTCATTGCATTCTACTACTAAGATGTGCCCTTTTGAAGTTGTGTATGGTTTCCTACCTCACGCACCTATTGATTTGTTGCCTCTTCCACCTTCCGAAGGTTAATTTTGATGCTAAAGAACGTCATGAATTGATCTTAAATATGCATGAGTTAACTTAGGAAAACATTGAGCGTATGAATGCTAAATATAAACTTGCTAGAGATAAGAGTAGAAAACATGTTGTCTTTGCACCTGGAGATGTTGTTCGGTTACATTTGCGTAAGGATAGATTTCTTGATTTGTGCAAGTGAAATCTAATGCTACGTGCTTATGGTCCTTTAAAGGTGTTAGAGAAAATAAATGAAAATGCATATAAACTTGAGTTGATTGCAGAGTTTGGGGTTAGTCCCACTTTTAACATTGCATATATGAAGCATTATTTGGGTGAGGAAGATGAGCTTCTGTCGAGGACGACTTCCATCAATACCATTGTTACACCCACAACCCCTGCTACTATACATATTGGACCAGTTACTAGAGCTCGCACACGCTAATTGAATTACCAGGTAATTTTATTTCTTGGAAATCCTTCTAATGTTCTTGAACATATGACACTGCCTAAGTTATATACTTTTGTTTTACTTATGAATGAAGGACCTAGCATGGACAAGAAGGATGGCCACTGGAGCGGGAACAAGCATGAAGAAGAAGGTGCGCGCGCGAGAAATAACAATGGAGCTCCCAGTGGTGAGTTTTGCACGCTGAAGCCACCATAATGAGAGCAGGAAGGCTTGGACGAAATATTAAAGACACCACTTTATAAATTTCTTCCATAGATTATTATAGGTGCTACACCACCTTTTTTTGGGCCAGGTCCATGTAATTTCGAAATACCATATTATAGGCTGTTTTAGAGTATGTATGTGTGGGGAAACTGAGTTAGGGTTGGTTTTGAACCCCTCCTCCAAGGGGTCCTAAAATTCCCCTCTATCCTCTCATATATATAGCCCTTAGGGCACCATTTAGATTTGGATTTTGTTTAGAATACAAGTTCGCGTCCTTCGTTGGTGTTATATGACCAGACCAAAACATCACAGAACCCCACTTCATCAATAAAGCTTTCCTCTTCTAATTGCAATATCCAGATTGTAATTTTAGTTTCTTGCTTGTTCTTCATTTGCATGCACGAGATAGACCTTCGTGGTCAGGTTGATCGTGCTCCGGTGTGGTCAATAACCTCTCTGATTTGGTTTAGCGATTGCAAAGGCGCGATGTCCTCACACGTTCGTAGTCGGATCGTCAAAGTGTACTCCACCAAAAATGATAGCGACCATCTCATTGAGAGATAGGGACAACTTCGCCTCTATTAGTAGGCCAAACCTCACTACTTTCAGCACATCTAATTTCACAACAAAGAATCTAGAAAATTTAATCTCTGGTAAAGCGGTAAGGTCCCTCGGTATGAGTTCAAATTAATTTTGGAGACATGACGATCAAAGCATTCAATGGGAATTCCATAATATTGCGTCACATTATCCGCTGCTTGGCCTAATTGGATCTGCAAAAGAGAGGAGAACGTGTTAGTGCCTAGACACAATTTTCAACACTATGAAACTCTTTGATTTGCAAGATTTCTAAAATAAATGAACAATTAGGCCAACGTTTAATTAGGGAAGAGTGATATGCCATCTTCGACCCGACATGATTAAAATGGTGTTTAATTACACTCTAGGAAAACGTAGGATTCTTCAGAAATGGTTGGAGTGGATGGAAACGTTGCAATGAAAACTAGTATAAATGAATTCAAAGGAGAAATACATATGGAATCTAATCATATGAATCAAGCAACCACTATTGAGAAAAAACACCTATGTATTGAAATCCACCAAAAAATCCTTTAGAAATCATAGCACATTTGTCATTGTGAACTATGGAAGAGTTACCAAAAATTGAACTCCGTTCTGGTAAACATTCAATTGGAAAGGAGCATCACCTCGATATATAGCTTCTCCAAGAATGGAAAGCAACTCAAGAATCTTGCAACCTGATCCAGGTCAGGGCCGATAGATTCTAGTGCCAAGACCTTCAGTGTGCATAGAGATGGGGTCAAACTTGTCGGAGTTATTTTCTATATTATAGACGGACGTACATGTTAAAAATTAGGAAAAAATAATTTGAAGAAGAGGAAGGAGAAGAAAGAGAAGACTAGTGTACCTGAACGGTTATGTATCCAATAACAAGTTCAAAGAATTTGATAGATGAGTAGCCCAATGATGACTCCAAATTATGAGACCATTTTACCATTATTGTTGTGCCTACTTTGTAGGCTTTGTGGAATTTCACCGTGTTCGCGCACTTCTTTTTGTTGATAATCCCACAGGTTACGGCTTTTGTAGAAATATTCATTTATTGGATAAAATCCCCTGAAATGGTTGTGGAATCACGTATTAAAGGTGATAAACACTTTCCATAAAAGAATTAAGCAATAAGGCCAAAGGAACAACCATCATCGCGCTTCCAAAGTGAATGACGACATTCCATATGATCGCGAGCGCTCGCATGAGCGGTAGTTGGCGTGCCGCCGCCTCCGGGAGATCATCTATTTTTACCTCGTCGAAGCGGATCATGGGTCAAACGCGTAGGGACTCCAGAAACTCATCCAAAATGTAGAATCCTAGACTCTGGAGCCCACCTAGGGGAGGGTCGATGAGGTAGAGCATGTTATGGTCATCCCCATGTACACTCCGACTACTCCCCAAGCCCCAATTGCCATTGGACATAAGGTGAACTCGCTCCTAAGTCCCTCTACTTTCAATTTACTTGAGACATGGATGCTACCTCAAGCGGAAACACTATTCATGCTTAGGTACCATGAAGGCGATCTCGGAGACACTCAGAGTGAAGGCCCCCATGAAGAAGGACGATGAAGATCATCAAGTGGAGGCACGCGAAGTCTACAGCGACCATACATCCGGCCCATGGCCTAGATATCTGGCGCGTGAAGACCCAACCAGTGCAGAGGCATGGCCGAGAAAGCTACAGCGACCGGACATCCGGCCATGCCTCGGAAATCCGGCCTCGCCCCGCACATCCGCCCCTTTGCTCAGAGACACAAAAACCGGACGCTCTCTGACTAGCTCGAGCCCGAAACTCCTGTGACTCCTGAAGCCCTGGACATCCGGTCCCCCTACCTGGACATCCAGCCTATCCGGAAGCTTCGAATGTCCGGCCTCCAACCCGGACATCCGGCCTGTTCGGAAGCCTCGAATGTCCGGCCTCCAACCCGTACATCTGGCCCTACGTGGGTTGATGCGGGCCAAAGGCCCATGCATCCTAGTCTCTCACCCCTATCTCGCCCTAGACTATAAATAGACTTCCTCCACCTCTTTCTAGGGTTAGCAATGGTTTAGCTCATAGATTAGTTTATCATTGCTCCTTCCACTTCCTCCTCCCATGGAGTTCACTACCTCTATGTGAGAAGATCCAAGTGGATGTCAAGGCCCCTCTCGTAGGGACGATCGTCTTAGATTTCAAGGCCCCATCTCCCATTGGGATTTGGGATAAACTCTATCATGTATCCTTCTTTCCCTTTGTTGTTCTTCTACCTTGTGGATCTTATGTGGTTTTGAGTCTAGTGTATGTGTGATTGGTCTTGTTCTTGAGTGTTCCTCTTGTGTTTTCTCCTCATTCTTCCCCGTGTTCTTTGTGTCCTTCGTGAAATACCCCTCCAATTCATGAAAGATCAACACCTACGGGTTGACCCCGTATCATCTTGGTATCAAGAGCCACGTTTCTCACGAATTTGAAGTCCCCACCTTCGTTTTCTAGCCTAATTTTTTTGTCCCAATTCGAAAATCCCCGCCAAAAATAGTGTCACCTCTTTTTGCAAATGTTGGTTATTGTGAGATTTTGTTGATTTTGATCCATGGAATTTGTGTTTGGCAAGTAGATGTAGCTTCCCCACCATGAAATCCACCCCAAATTTTCTTTCCCCCCATCAATTTTGAACCCGAAGCTCAAAGTTTCCACGCCAAATCGACTTCTCTAGCCCAAATCGCGATCTAGAATTGTCGGGCCGGACATTTGGCTCCAAAAATGCAAAAATGTGCAAGTTTCTGGACATGAGGCCCCGAATTTTCGGCCTCCCCCGGATGTCTGCCCCTGGGAATTCAACCATGAGTGTTTCATAGTTTTGGCCATGATTTTCACATTCAGAGTCCTATTTTAACGTTTTTAGCTTGTTGGATATCTATTGACATCACCCATCCACCCAGATAGGTTCCATCATCATTTAACTCCATAAGTTTTTTTTCCATTTTGGTATCTCTGCCTAGGCCTCCACCAAAACTTCCACATAGCGTTTCCACCATACTCTTTCGCCACATTAACCCAATTTTGTTTGAGATTTTGAGTTATGGTTTCCGTTTCCTAAGGTGTTTTGCCTAATTAGGGACGGTGCGGCATCAACAATGCCGCCACTCATCATAGCCTTAGCCCCGACATCGACAAGGACCACTTCGCCTTTTGGCACCCTAGTCGTAAGCAACGACGGTAACCTCGATGATATCATTGTGTATTTCCTTGCCATTGCTTTAATTGCTCTGAGCTTATTGCGTACCTTACCCATTTAGACTAGCAAGTTGAGAATTGCCAGGCCATGTTACTTGTGCACCGTAGTGATACTCTTATGTCGCATGGCTACTTTTAGCGTGCAAACATCTTGCTATCTACATGTGCCATAAGTCTCTCCCATGCATATACAACATACTTGTCTCATATCTTGGTTCGAGCATCAAGCCTAGAAAAAGAGAGCAAAACAAGAAATAGCTTTTAAGCAAAATAGAAGATACAAAAGAGCTTGTAAGCAATAGAAATAGCATTGAGCCATTATGCATAGTAGATGCTCTTGGATCATACATACATAGCATACTTGGGATTTAAGACGGCACATTTACTCTTTTAGGTTGGTGCACAAGCGCTTATCTAGCCCATTTGAGCAATCGAGATATTGTCTCTTCTAGTATTCGTGCAACACGAGCTTTTCCCGGGTCTCACACATTTGTGCTCACTCCTTGGTTGCATGGATCCCATTTATCTATCTGTGTGTGTGTGTTCCTAGTGCCACCATAGCTATTGATCTATTTTCTTTGCATTGCAATTTTGTGAATCTTCCTCGACATTTTAAACATCTTGGATTAACATTTGCTTCAATTTTGTGCCACTTATCCTAACCACTGTTCAAGAATTCATCTGATTCATCAGTTAACGATGCAGTTAATCGCTACTCGTTGGGTAACCGACTCGAATAACACATATTCATCATGTTAACTTGTCAGGATGATTAACTTGTATGAAAAATCGATTAACTGGCCTGTCAAACCAATTGGTTAATTGTTAGACCGATTAATTGCTACTCGCCCGACCCATCGGTTGCTCCCCAACCCTTTGATCTATACTGATTGGTTCTATGTTGAAAACTATGTGGACAAGTTTAAATGTTCATTTAATAATTTAGATTTTTTTTTATTTTTTCGATTTGGATGCATGAGGATTATCAGATTTGCATCTTTTCTATGTTTCTTATATGCCCACGGTATAATATTTTGGTGCATTACATAGCTGAGTGCATGAAAGTATGGTATGCTACATAAAATATATATATGTTCGTCAGTTCTTATTTAGTCTACCAATCAATGGTCAATCAATTAATCCAGTTAATAGGTCAATTCACCGATTAATCACTACTCCCAATCTAACTGAGCAGCTACCAGTTAAAGATTTCTTGAACAATGATCCTAACCAAGCCACTTGATAAGCTTTACTTTGTAGGTGTGAGTGAAAAGGTCTGGTACCAATTCGACTCTTCTCTCAATTCACATTGAGTGAGACGAGATACATTCTCAACTTTGGGAACAATATCTTGGTATTGTTTATGTCATTTCCCACTCACCTTTGCTTGACTCTTGTGATGGCTAGGAAAAGCACATCATCTTTGGACTTGAACGACAACGATGATGCAAACAACTAAATCACCAAAAGTCACCTCTTCGGACTGCAACGAGCAATGGAAGCTAACTTATGTGACCGCATTGAGTGACTCTCCACCGACATACGACACTTCGAAGCTCGGAAAAGAGAGTACATCGACAAAAAGTTGTACACACACATGGAGAAACTTCGACACATGTTGTCCAACTACAAGTCTTCTTCCCTTCGTCATCTTCAAGGCGGAGACCCTCAAGTCGTACATCTTCGGAGTGGCCATCCAATGCAAACACAAGTCGGCCATGTCCTCATCTTCGATACAACCACCATAATAACCATCACGTTCATGATCTACATCATTGCGAAGGTCAATCCACGTCCAAGAAATAAGTGTGCCAGGACTAAGAACGCTATCAAGTACAAGATCTACATCACTCTATGACCAACCTTCATGAGCACAAGAGTAGATCGCGCCATCATCTCCAACAAGGAAAATCTTTGATGCCAATACCAAGGCGAGTGACTACATACATGGATGACCCTTCCATCTTCGGATGGATCCCACGGAAGATGGTTGAACTTGGGAATTTCCCTTTGGTCATGGAGGCAAGTGATGATGTGCCCTACGACCTTCATCCATGGCGGCGATGACAAGATTATTGAGCATGTGATTTTCCCTTCGTCCACGGTGGAGAGTATGAACCTCTTCGAAAACATGAAGATTGCGAGCACATGCGACTTCTACTCAGAATGGAGCACTGAGGTCGAGCTTGTGATGTTCACTTCGATCTTGGAGGAGATTGATGTTTGGCCGAACCCCACAATATTCATCTTTGGAGGCATTATGGATGAGGAGGTTGAGCATGGGACTATCCCTTCAACCAAGGTGGCAAAAGGAGTTGAGCATGGAGAAGTTTGCACCTACGTCTCTCCGACACCAACATATGATGAGATGCCCCCAAATTCCATGTGAGGAGAGCCACCACCACACGAGTGACTCCACCATATGTGACATTGGGTGCATTTCCTATGAAAGGATGATTGTGACCACCACTAGCCCCATCCACGAACATATGCCAAACTTCCTATGTGAGGTTGAGAGCCATGACCACCATTTGAGTGACTCAACCAACCATATGAGTGAGAGCATCCTAGAGGGAGTGAGTGAGTCACAACACTTAGTGAGTGAGGTAATTGAGAGGGCATGCGAGGCCACTATGATTTCTAACAACTTAACCTCTACTCCTATTGTGTCTTCTTCTTTGGTGCAAGGTCCCATACGTGAAGAGGCACCTACCCTCGATGAGTTAACCCCTCCAATGGGAATGATGATCGCCGTGGTGGACGATGATGCACCCCACATGGTTCCATCATGATATTGACCATGAGTTGGTACCTCCTAGCTCACCTACATCACATGAGAGGAGCTCTAAAGGGAACATAGGCAAAGGGTTTTCATTTTTCCCATTAGAGGACTATCTTGACATCGATTGCTTGCATGATGTTGATCACATGATGGATACACCACATGCTATGTCTTCTTCATGCTTAGGTGTGCCACCAATTTATGATGAATATGATGATGAGCATATCGAATTACCTAGTTGTGATGCTATACTCCATTGGATATCATGTGAAAATTCTATTGGTCACATCATGTTTGACAATCCGCTAATCTTGTCATAGGATAGGTGTGAGATTTCCCATATTGCATCATTGCAATCTCACCATAGTAACTATGCATATCCCATAAAAGTAAACCCCATTTGCACATATGGCATAGACGACAAGCCCATGGTTATTGGCATTTACTTTTCTTGTGATGATATCGCCATGCTTCCTTTTCATTATTTTTGCAATTATTCACATATGCCATGCCATGATCACCATGAGTTGGAAATGCATTGTTGTGGATGTTGTCCATATTCTCCGAATTATGCTTCTGCTCTTGCACATGAGGAGAGCCCCATAGTTTCCTCATAAATGTTAGGAGATTTTGTTCCATCCCATCCATTGCATGAGCCTAATAACTGTGTGCACCATCCGCATATCATGAATAACAATACTCTTGATATTTCAAGTGATGCACCACATACTTCTAGTCTCCATTACGCTATACATAACAACAAACCATTAATGATGGATGACATGTTCTTAATCATGCATCTCACATATTTAAACATTTGATATTTTTTCTAATGAACACGTGCACATGCACATCCTAACAGATGATGTGTACATATACCATGCGCACACAATTTTCCATTTGCCTTTGTTGTGTGTAGGTACTCCCGAATACTCGTCAACCTCACAATCCCATGAGTTGACGAAAAGAGCTCTTGAGAGCAATGACGGCTTGGGATTCATTGGAATGTGTCTCAAACAATTCCCCTCGGAGAAGGAATACAAACACCTATTTTACTTGGTTCTCACACAACTATGGACTATATACCACTTGTCATGTTATGCTCATTTTCTCACGTTCACTTTGCATGTTATGCCTCATTCTTTGCTTTTGCCATGTGATTGTGACCCTTTCTTGCATTTACCCATGATTCCCCATTCTACTACTATTATGTATATTTGCATGTTTGGTGGAGATCCTAGTTATCATTTCCATGTTTACCTTGTGCATTATGCTATTGTTCGTACTTGTGTTGGGAGAGTCATGATATTCCATTGCTATTTACATATGGATTCTCGCCAATACAATGATTATACCTTGCTCATATCTTGTTTTCATGGTTGCAATATGTCATGTGGACTATGTATGCCCACTATTTGCACACATGACATGATTGCCATCACTACCTCTAGTATGTTGCATCTTCGCACTACTAGCTTACATTACTTGGTTACTATGATCACTTTCTTTGTGGCATCACCCATGTTACATACTTCTTCATTTTGTTGGATTGATGGCATCCATGGCCATGCCTCTCATATTATTTGTATTGATCATTGTCACTTGTCTCCATTAGATCCTTCTCTCATATTCACTTGTAGTGAGGACAACCATGTTATGCTTATTGATGATCTTGGAGACTTGGGCATCTTACTTGTGACACATGCTCCTTTGATTGAGATTCATATTTTTGGTTGTGTTTGCATCATATTATTACATACCATGTCGCATTCTCTTGCTCCTTCTTATGATAAGAATGGTGAAGACACTTGTTGGGTATCCCACCACACGAATGATAGTTTTCTGCATTCATGCTAACTTTATTTGTTTTTCTCAGTTTTTGTTGTGTTCTTTCGTTGTGAAGGTTTCGCAAGGTGGTGCTGTCATGAGACATATTTGTCATGCAAAATCTTACGTGATGAGCGACAACAAGATCTTTGAGAACCTTCCTACGGTGAGCTCGTTCCCTTTGGGTCATTTTCACATGCACTGATTGAGCGAACCATATTTCCATTGTTGTTTCCTCCTTTTCATTTATATTATACATCTCATGGACGAAGAAACAACATATCCTGTGCATACGAGTAGCCTCGGGTACATTCTCATGCATTTGGACATTTGTTCCAACAATTTTCAATTTATTGCCCAACATGATAAATGGAAACATTCTTTCCACAACCAATTTGCTCATTGTGAATGGATTGACTCACATTATGAATGGCTTCATGCATCTTGCCTTTCTATCTCATACATGAACTATGAGCTTGTGCACTTCCTTAGCAAATTTGTTGTGATCTACCTTGATGGACTATCTATACATGATAATCATTTTCCTCAACATCAATTGCATGATAACACAATAATTTTGAGACATATTTGCCATGTGACATCATGCTACATAATGGTAGAATTGGTGACTTGGCGCACATAGAACTTGATCCCATGAATGCTTTATATATCATTCTCTATCCTTATAATAGGCTTCATGATACTTGTCACGAAAAATTTTGTTAGACGAACTCTAATAGAGGCAAAGGTGTCCCGTCTTTTGATGAGATGGCCGCTATCGATTTTAGTGGAGTAGAGTTTTACGATCCGAGTACAAATGTGCGAGGACGTCACACCTTAGAAATCACTAAACCAACTTTGAGAGGTTATTGACCATGCTGGAGCACGATCAACCTGACCACGAAGGTGTATTTCCTACACGCAAACGAAGAACAAGCAAGAAACTGAAATTGCAATCTAGATATTGCAAATATAAGAGGAAAGCTTCATTCATGAAAGTGGGGTTCTGTGACGTCTTGGTCTGGTCGTGGAACGCAAACGAACGACGCGAAGTTGCATCTAGGGAAAACTTGTAATCTAAACAAAACCCAAGTCTAAAACAGCGCCATCAGGAGGAGAAACCAACCCTAACTCGGTTTGCCCACACTTACGGACTCTAAAAACAGCCTATAAAGTGGTATTTCGAAATTACATGGGCTTGGCCCAAAAATATGGTGACGCAACACCTATAATAGCTTATGGACAAAATTAATGAAGTGGCATCTTATATATTTCGTCCAAGCCTTCAAGCTCTCCTTATGGTGGCTTCCAAGTGCGAAAATCACCATCGGAAGCTCCATTGTTCTTCCCCCCGCATCCACCTTCTTATCCATGCTTGTTCCCGCTCCAATAGTCATCCTTCTTGTCCATGCTAGGTCCTTCATTCATAAGTAAAACAAAAGTATCTAACCTAGGCAACATCATACGTTCATGATCATTAGAAGGATTTAGAAGAAATAAAAGTACGTGGTAATTCAATTGGCATGCATGAGCTCTAGTTTCTGGTCCAGTATGTATAGCAACAGGGGTTGTGGGTGTAACAATGGTATTGATTTCCTCATCATCCCTGTAATAGCCCAGGACCGACGCACCAGAAGATTCCCCTTTTATTTCCATCCTCGTTCGTGTTTCGTTTGGTTGTCACATTCATCATTGCATCATTCACATCATCTCCATGGCATCGTCACTCATTTTTGAAAACTTGCATCCGTTCGTGTTTGCCGGTTCCCTCCGTTCTCGTCGCTGACCATTTTGAGACCAACCACACACGCATGCACCCGTGGCATCATTGAAAAAATGTTTTAAAAGGCACGCTAAACATATTCCCGGATTGGGTCAAAACTTGGCATGTGGTCTTATTATAGTGTAGGTAGACCGTGTGCCAAATTTCGTCGCATTCCGAGGTCGTTTGATACCCCAACGGTAGAACGTAGTAGTGTGGTCATCGGTTTATTATCGGACGTTTTTCGGTGTTTTAAAACCTCGTGTCACGGGCCGCAAGCCTCCCTCTCATCTTCTCATAGCCCTTCTACACAGCCCACCTAGCCCACCTAACCTATTCCCGCGAGCGGAGCCGTCCGATCTCGATCGTACGGCTCGAAACGGCGCAAAAACCCCTAACGTAGCCCCAAACTGCTATAAATAGACCCCTAGCCTTCCATTTTAGGCAACCCTAGCCTCTCCCTCGATTTCCATCCGCCCCCAACCCCTAGCCGCCACCTCCACCGTGCCCACCTTCTCCATATAGCGGCTAGGGCCCTCCAGGCCCAGATTGGGGCCCGCTCGAGCCCATTTGGGACCAAACCACCCCGCTGCCCGAGCTCCTTGCTCGCCCAAGCCAGGGGCTCCCGCAGCCCTCGCGCCGCCCTCGCCTGTCCCCGGACCTCACCGGAGAGCCGCCAAAGCGAGCCGCCGCCGCTAGCGAACTCCCGAGGACGGACCTTGCTGCCCCTCTCCTTCTTCTCCTCTCCCTCCTCTAATCTCACTCTCCCTCTCTGTCCCAGGAGCTCCCGCCGCCATGGGATGCCGCAGCTCGCCATTGGAGCTCCGTCCGCCGTCGTTGCCGGACAGATTTGGGGACCCCAAGCCTGGATCTATCTGTTCCCTGCCTCGCTAGGCCCCACCGGTCGCCTTGTGCCGCCGCCCGTTGCCGTTGACTACCGCTGCCATCTCTCTCTGATCGGGCACGGGGAGGATGCGGCCTCCCAAACCGTCGGCCCCTGTGCGTGGCCTCTGCCTAGGCCGGCCAGCCAGCAACCCCTGCAACCCCAGCTCCGCGTCCCCCGGCCCGTTTGTTCCTAGGTGAGTGCCCACCTAAATCCCGCCCGTGCACCGCTTTATGATATGTTGCACATGCCTCTATTCGGGTCCATTGCATATTCGGCCCATATAGTTTTTTTCATGTCTGCGAATGGGGGGGGGTTTAAATCCCAGGGTAGGCCAAGGCAACGGGGTCCTCCCCACTCCGCTTCGAAGAAAAACCAATCGGCCGGCTGGACGAGGCCGGCTGGGGACACGCCACACGAGCCGTCTCCGGCTGGCATTTTGCCCGGCTGGCCAAGCGATCGGACATACTCCCGCCCGTCTGGCCAAGCAGCCGGCTGCCCACGAGCCGGGCAGCCCATTGACTTGGGGATGGACATGCCCTGTCCCGTCTCACTGTCCGCAGGTACAGCCATGCAATGTGGCTGGCGGGGCGAGCGACCATGTGGCCACAGTGGTCGCTGACGCACCATCCCGCATGGCTATAGTCCATCCGTCCGGCCCGCTGACCTCAGTGAGCGTGACTAGACGAGGAACAGTTGCAGCACGCCTCCGCCACTCGAGTGCCTGCCCCAGCGTGGCTACAGTGCCGGCGGCCGTACCTACGACCTTGGCCGGCTGCGCTAAGCGACGCCTCCCCGGGCGGCTCGTGCCAGGGCAGGTGGGGGAGGGCCAATCGCGGCGCCCGTTGGCGGGTCCTAGCAGGGATGGAACCGCTCGGCCGGCGGGCCCCGCCCACGATGAGACAATACAAGCCGCGGGACCCCCTGGCCAGGCGAAGAGGCTGCCAGTCGGGTCCCTCCACCCACGTACCTAAATCATATTGTAAGAGCCGGGGGGTTGGCCTATAAAACCTCCCGAGCCTCCCATGCAACGGGTACGGAATCCCCGATCAAGAACACACACATAGGGAGCTCTCATACCCTTCCCAGTAGCAGAGGGAGACGAGCCGGCTGCTCCATTCTTCCTCTTCTGAACACAGCTCTAGGAGCACCTCCGTATACTTATCCATCCATCCAACGAATCCAAGCAGGACTAGGGGCATTAGCTCCCACGGAGAGCCTCGAACCTGGGTACATCGCGTGTCTCCACCTTCTTGTACCCAATGTCGCACCCGGAGCCCATCAGCGTCCTATGGCCCCAACACCACCGATAAGCCACCCTAAGGCATCTGTCATGAGAAAACGACGACAGTTGGCACCCACCATGGGGCCATCCGCGACGCCATTCAGGTTCATGCTCTGGGCGGGACCTCTCACCATTCCCCGCCGCCACTGCTCGGCCTGGCAAAACCGTGGGCGCCCGTGGGGCTTGCTGCGGCATGCCCTGCGGGCGACTCCGATGGCCTAGCGGCTGATATCGACGCGCTCACCGAGCGCTTCGGAAGGCTTAGCCTTGTCGAGGCTCCGACCACGGGTGAGTAGCCCGTGGGGGTACTCGGTAGGGGTATTCGTCTGCGTCGGCCCGCCCACAGCCGTGGGAGTACTCGTTGCGGCCCGCCCCAGCGGGTCCCGCGACCGTGAGGGGGTTATGGCCATCACCTTCTCCACCGCCTCCGGACGGGCGCGGGTAACGGCCATCGCCGCTGCTGCCCGCGTCGGCATGTCCGACTCGGTCGGTGCGGCCCTCCGGGGCTTGAGCACCCCGATTGCCCCGATGACAAACCCCGATACCACCGCGGCCGACCTCGAGGCGGCTCGTCGCATCCTCTTCGAGGACGCCACCAACCTCGCCGCCACGCGCCACCGCATGGAAGCGGCACGGCGGGAATACGCCTCCGCTTACGGCCTTACCCCGGCTGGCACCGAGCCCAGCCGGCGTGGGGCCTTGCATGACCGCGGTGCATGGTCGCCGAAATCCTCGATGGCAAAATGCCCGTCTACGACACCCCTGCAGCTAACCTACGGGGCCTAAAGGTGGCCTACGAGGAACTGGACACCTTGGAGGGCGAAGAGCGTGCCGCCCATTAGCGCCACATCAAGGAGCTTATCAATGCTACTAACGCACAATAGCATCAGCTCGTGCCAGGCGGCACCGCCGTTGAAGGCCCCCGGCCCAAGCGCGAGGGCAAGGGAACTGCCGGCCGCCAGACGGCGCAGTACTCCTGTTCCCCTCGCGTCTCTGGTCGTCGGATCGAGACGCACGACCCCCGGCCCTCTGAGCCACCGAGGAGTGAGCAGCCGGCTGTTAGCAGCCGGCACACCAACGAGCCGCCTCATAGCGGCCGCTACCGCGAAGCGCCGGCATCTGGCAGCCGGCACAGCCGGGGCACACACCACCCCCGCAACACGGGTCGCGATAATCAACACCGCCCACCATCTCCCCCGAGCTCTCAGCCCGGCTCGGGCCACGCGCCCCCCGTAGCAAGGACGATGCTTGCAACCGCATCGACCAACTCGCGCAATCCGCCCTCTTCGAGGAGGAGGGCTCGATTGTCCCGACTTGCTTCGGCCCCCAGATCTGCACCGAGCCATTCCCGAAGGGCTTCATGCTCCCTAGGGACACCCCGAAGTACAATGGGGCCGCCAATCCCGAAGACTGGCTGATCGATTACACCACCGCAGTGGGCATCTCCAGTGGAAACAAACACGTGGCCGTCCGCTACGCCCCCTCATGCTCATCGGCTTGGCCCGCACCTGGCTCAACAGCCTGGCAGCCGGCAGCATCAACACGTGGACGGACTTTGAGGAGGCCTTCGTCCGCAACTTCACCGGCACCTACAAGCGGCCCAGCCAGCCCCATGAACTTGCTATGTGCATTCAGGGGCCGGACGAATCCCTCCGCGACTACCTCACCCGATGGACCGAGCTCCGTAACTCCTGCGAGGGAGTGCACGAGGTGCAAGCCGTGCAATACTTCATCGAGGGTTGCCGAGACGGCACCCCTCTCAAGCACAAGCTTCTGTGCTCTGAGCCGGCCACGCTGGCCGAACGCATGACCAAGGCGGACAAAGACGCCACGACCGACTCGGCCATCCGGGTCAAGACAAACCCACCGGCCAAGGCGACAACGACGTCGGCCGCGACCCGACCTGCTGCCAACAACCGACAGCCGCAGAGCAACAAGCGCAAGAACGACCAGCCGGATCCCCGCTACGGGAGCCGGCAGGTCAACATTGTCGAGGATCAGGAGCCGGCCGCCCAGCCTTCCAGCCAGCGCCAGCGCATCGGCAAGGCTACCTGGTAGTTGAAGCTCACCTTCGAGCAAATGCTCGATCTTCCATGCAAGAATCACTCGGGGGCCAAACCCTCCACGCACACGCTCCGGCAGTGTAGCTTCTCACAGCGATTGGCTCGGGGGGACGGCCTTTTGGCTCCTCCCGCGTCGCCAGCCCGTGCGCCGGCGCTGGTCCAAGCTACTGCCCCGGTGCCGGCAACGGCCCCAAACGACGGTCGCCTAGTCGACCAGTACCCCAACCAAGACGGTTGCTACGTCATCTTCACTAGTGAAGAGACGGGCAAGCACGCGGAGCGCCGGCTCTGTCGTGAAGTGAATGCCACCATGCCGGCAACTCCCCAGTTCATGCACTGGTCGAAGAAGCTGGTCACGTGGAGCCAGACCGACCATCCCGCGGTGATGCCGCGTCCCGGTAGCTATGCCTTGGTCCTCGACCCCACCATCGCCACCAAGGATCGAGCCTGCCGCTTTACGCGGGTGCTGATAGATGGTGGCAGCAACATCAATATCCTCTACCTCGACACGATGCACAAGCTGGGGCTAAAGATAGAAGATCTGCAGGTGAGCCGGACGGTTTTCCATGGCATCGTGCCTGGAAGGTCTTGCTCCCCTGTAGGCAAGATCACGCTCGATGTCCTCTTCGGCGGACCCTGCCACTTCTACCGTGAGCCAATACTGTTCGAGGTCGTGGACCTCGCAAGACCCTACCACACGCTGCTGGGTCGGCCGGCTCTAGTCAGCTTCATGGCGGTCCTGCACTACGCCTACCTCAAGCACAAGATGTCGGGCCCCAAGGGAATCATTACCGTCAAGGGCGACTACAAGATGACGCTCGAATGCGCTCGAGACGGTAGCCGGCTGATCGAGGCCATGGAAATCACCGAGGAGAAGCGACAGCTCAACCGGCTCGTGGCCCTCGCCGCCAGCCAGCCGGCCATTCCGTCTCCTCCCTCGCAATCCACCGGCGAGGCCTCCTTCCAGCCGTCCAAGGACACCAAGCAAATCCCGCTCTACCCGGGCAACCCGGCTCAGTGTGTCACGATCGGCTCCCGCCTCAACAGCAAATAGGAAGGCGAGCTCATTGACTTCCTGCATGAGAATCGGGACATCTTCACGTGGTCCCCCAAGGACATGCCAGGTGTTCCGAGGAAGTTTGCCGAGCACAAACTACACGTCCGGCCGGACGTCAAGCCGGTCAAGCAACCCCTACGTCGCTTCTCTGAGGAGAAGCGACGCACTATAGGAGAAGAGATCGCCCGACTGCTCGCGACTGGGTTCATCATGGAAGTGTTCTACCCAGACAGGCTGGCCAACCCAGTCCGGGTGCTGAAGAAAAACAAGACCTGGCGCATGTGTATCGACTACACTAGCCTGAACAAGGCATGTTCCAAGGACCCATTCGCCCTGCCATGGATCGATCAAGTTATCGACTCCACGGCCGGCTGCGACTTGCTGTCCTTCTTGGATGCCTATTCCGGCTACCACGAAATCAAGCTAGACCCGGAAGACCACCTCAAGACCTCCTTCATCACGCCCTTTGGGGCGTACTGTTACATCATCATGTCCTTCGGCCTGAAGAATGCAGGCGCCACCTTCCAACGGTGCATGCAAAAGTGCCTCTTGCCTCAGATAGGCAGGAACGTCCACGTCTACGTCGACGACATCGTTGTCAAAACAAAGAAGCACTTCAGCCTCCTCGATGACCTCCGGGAGACCTTCACGAACTTGCACGAACACAAGGTCAAGCTCAATCCGGAGAAATGTGCTTCAGCATTCCCGTCGGTCAACTCTTGGGTTTCTTCGTGTCTGCCCGCGGCATCAAAGCTAATCCCAAGAAGATCCACGCGATCGAGCGCATGCCAAAGCCGACCCGGCTCCACGACGTCTAGAAGTTCACCAGCTGCCTTGCCTCGCTCAGCCGGTTCATCAGCCGGCTGGGGGAGAAGGCTTGCCCCTCTACGGGCTCCTTCGCAAGACGGCTCTCATTGAGCCGGGTCAAACCAAGAAGCCGGGCACCTTTGACTGGCCTAACGAGGCGGACGAGGTCTTCCGCGGCCTCAAGAAGGCTCTCACCTGCACGCCAATCTTGGTTGCGCCAGGTGAGAAGGAACCACTGCTCGCGTACATCGCCACGACAACCCGGGTCATCAGCGTCGTGCTGGTGGTCGAACGGCCGGATGAGGGCAAGGCCCTGCCGGTCCAGCGGATCGTCTACTACCTCAGCGAGGTCCTCTCTGCGTCCAAGCAGAAATACCCCTACTACCAGAAGATGTGTTACGGCATATACTTTGCTGCCAAGAAAGTCAAATAATACTTCCAAGAGCACACCATCACCGTGGTGAGCACGACCCCGCTCGGCGAGATCATGAGCGGCCGGAACTCCACCGGGCGGATTGCCAAGTGGGTGATCGCCCTCGCCGATCACCAGATCCGGTACCAGCCAAGAACTACTGTCAAGTCGCAAGCATGGCAGATTTCCTCGTCAACTGGGTGGAGACGGAGTTCGTCTCGCCTCCCCCGAACTCCATGCATTGGCGAATGCACTTCGACGGCTCGAAGATGAGGACCGGCCTGGGTGCCGGCATAGTCCTCTCCTCCCCGAAAGGTCCTCAACTCAAGTACGCCCTCCAGATCCACGTCGCCACCACCACCAACATGGCGGAGTACGAGGCCATCATCCATGGCCTCCGGCTCGCCAAGGAGATCGGCATCAGGCGCATCCTCTGCTTCGGCGACTCCGACCTCATGGTGTAGCAAGTTTTTGGCGAATGGGATGCCAGGGATGCCAACATGGCCAGCTACCGTTTCCCCGTGCAACAACTCACCGGCTCCTTCGAGGGATGCGAGTTCCACCATATCCCCCGAGCGGATAACGAGGCGACAGACGCATTGGCAAAAATCGGCTCCACCCAGCAGGCCATCCCAGCCAGTGTCTCTCTCGAGCAGCTGCTCAAGTCGTCGGTCAAGCCCTGCCCAGAGTCGGAGTCAATCTTTGTGTCGTCAAGCGCCGTCGGTCCATCAACAACGTCGACTGCCTCCCCAGCAACTCCGTCGTCGGCTCTCGAACCGTCGGTTGCCCAGCCGGCTCCGGTCGAACCGACGGCACCCGAAGCGGACGGACCCGATGAGGCGGTCGTCATGATGGTCATTGACCCGCCGGCTCTAGGGTCCGGCGATCCAGGCCCAGGGGCTGAACAACCAACCTCGGGTGCTCCCGAGCAGGCCTCGGGGGCTGGCGAGCCGGTCCCGGGGGCTGATCAACCAGCCTCAGGATCTCTCTAGTCGGCTGCCGTCGCAGCACCCTCATGGGCCCAGGCCATCTTGGCGTTCCTTTTATGAGGCGAGCTGCCTCCGGACGAGGCTCTGGCTAGGCAGATCCAGCACCGGGCCTCGGCTTACAGCATCATCAACAACGAGCTCGTCCACTGCAGCACCACCGGCGTTTTCCAGTGGTGTGTCGAGCCGGGAAAAGGGCAAGAGATCGTCCTCGATATCCACCTGGGTGAGTGCGGGCACCACGCCGCCTCCCGGACCGTGGTGGACTTTCCGCCATGGCTTCTATTGGCCCATGGCTCTCGAGGCGGCCAAGAAATTGGTCGACGAGTACGAGGGCTCCCAATGCTTCAGCACGCAAAGCCACCTGCCGGCAACAGCCCTCCAAACCATCCCCCTCTCGTGGCCCTTTGCCGTTTGGGGGATGGACATGGTGGGCCCCTTCAAAACCGCTCGAGGCGGCATGACGCACCTGCTGGTGGCTGTGGACAAATTCACCAAGTGGATCGAAATACGGCCCATCAAGAAGCTGGACGGCCACATGGCCGTCCGGTTCATCGATGACATTACAGTACGCTAGGGCGTCCCCACAGCATCATCACCGACAACGGCACCAACTTTGCCAAAGGTGTGCTCGCTCGTTTCTGCTCCAAGCAAGGGACCCGGCTCGACCTGGCCTCCGTCGCTCATCCGCAATCAAACAGCCAGGTCGAGAGGGCAAATGGTATCATCCTATCCGGCATCAAGCCCCGGCCCGTGACTCCGCTGGTTAGGTCGGATGGCTGCTGGATCGACGAGTTGCCGGTCATCCTTTGGAGCCTCAGGACCAACCCTAACCGTTCAACCGGCTACACCCCGTTCTTTCTCGTGTATGGGTCCGAGGCGATCATCCCCACTGACATCAAATTTGACTCGCCTCGGGTCGCCCTATACACGAAGAAGGATGCCAAGGAAGCAAGAGAAGACGGCATTGACTTGCTCGAGGAGGCTCGCGAGCTAGCCTTGAGCCGGACGGCAATCTACCAACAGAAGCTCCGGCATTATCACAGCAAGAGGATCCGGCCGCTCTCATTTGATGAGGAGGACCTGGTCCTTAGACGGATCCAACAAACCGCTGGTCAGCACAAGCTGTCCTCCCCATGGGAGGGCCCGTTCATCGTCAGCAAGGCGCTACACAACAATGCGTACTATCTAATAGACGCCCAGAAGCCACAGAAGCGCAAGAGAGACGCCTCCGGTGAAGAAACGGAGCGTCCGTGGAATGCGGCACTCCTGCGCCCGTTTTACTGCTAAAGAGAAACCAACGTATGTATGTATCCCTGTCCTTTTGGGCTTATGAATGCAATGGGCGCCCCAAGCCGGCTCTTGGGGCGCGCTTTGTTTTGTTTGTCTCAAAGCTTTCCACACTCACCGGCTCCCCGGTCTGGCTCCCGGGCCCGGGGGCTAGCCGGCTGGACCCAGAAGTGTCTCTTTGCAGAAAAGACTAAGTAAATGTGAGCCGGCCAAGCCTCCCCACACTTAACAGCTACAGACCGACACCCGGCTGTCCGGCTGACGGGGCCTCGGGGCGGCAAGGTTCGGCTCGCACCAAAGGTCGAAATGGGAAGGGATCTTTTCTAGGCCCAGCCGGACCCTTGCCGTGTCTCTAGCCGCTTGACTTACCCCAAAAAAACCCTAAGTTTTGAAATGGCTCCCTCAAGGTGGACGCCCCGACCCAGCCACAGACCGGCTCCCGGCTGTCGGGCTGGCGGGGCTGAGGCCAAAGGGGAAATGGAGTAGAAGTGCAAAGGGGCGTGGCGGGTGAAAAAGGGGTAAGGTGGAGGCGGCAAGATTCATAAGGCATAGAACACAAAGTGTTCATAACATAAGGCAAAACGGCCCGCGGTCGGTGTTCAATTCATTACATAGACACCCCTAGTGGGTGGATCGAATCCAAGTTCAAAGTGCAGGAAAGAAGAAAAAGAAAGAGCAAAACATGAAGATGCCCGGGGGCTCAAGCCATCGGCGCGTCGCCAACCAGTGCATCGCCAGCCGACACGTCAAGAGGCGGCTCGGTCCCCGTCCCAGAGGTGCTTGCGGCCTTCGGGTCGGCCGCCTTGCCCTTTGCAGCGGCCTCCTCAGTCTCCACCGTCTCACCGCTCGAGTCGGTGCTCTCGTCGGCAACTTCGGCGTCGTCCGGGCCCTGGGGATGCCGAAGGAGTCCTCGGGTAGCGGCTTGCCGTCTTCTCCAAGGGGCAGCAAGAACTCATCCGCGTCGACATACGACGCGAGCTCGTTCGCCCGCAAGACAAGGGCCGGCTCACGACCCTCCTGCTCCGCGGCTGGCGTGTCCCGCATCGTCGCTAGCCGGGTGAGGTCCACCCCCCGGTACCATGAAGTGACAAACCAAAGTGCCATCTGCGCTCCGGCTCGGGCAGCCGAGGCTTTCCAGGCCTCGAGGCAGGAGACGGCGTGCTCAAGCCACAGTGCCACGCGATGCGTCGGAGCTCCTCCGCGGCCCGGCCACAGCGCGGTGATGACCTTCTTGCCGGCAGTCTTGAGCTGCTCCATGCTCCGCTCGAGATGGGTTATCCGCATCTTGATGGCGAGCCTGATCTCGTCCACATCCCACGGGGCATGCTCATCAATGGAGCGATCGTACCCCCGAAGGTGCTCCCGGTGCTCCTCAACGGCCCGCGCGGCGTGGCGGTGGGTCTCCGGGAACCGCATTGAGGGGAAGAAGGGAAGAAGAGAAGGAAAACCAGATGAAGCACAAAGAGGCGACAAGCAGAAGGCAACCAATCAAAAAATAAAGAAACAAGCGCTTACCTTCGATCGCATCATCCACACTGATGGCGAAGTTGAGCGCCGCCGCCCGCTCGGCCGCCCGAGCCGCTTCCGAGGTCGTAAGAGAGCCCTTGGCCTCCTCGAGCGACTTCTCGAGGCGGGTCACCTCGCCTTGGAGGGCGGCAGTCCTCAAGGCGGCGTCAGCTGCCTCCTTGACGACCGCCTCCTGGGCCGCCACCTCCTTCGTTGCCTCGGCCTTGAGCCGGTCGCGAGACGCATTGCCATCAACTAGCAGCGCGGCCAGCCTGTCTGTCTCCTGCGCGGCCGCCTGGACATCCCACGCCAGCCGGTTCCGCTCGGCGGCGAGCCCGGTCTTTTCCTCCCGAAGGGCGGCCATCTCACCTGCGTAACAACGATAACATCAGTAAAATAGGCGTAAAGCCGCCGACTCCTAGGGGCTACACGCCTCCACCTGCAAAATGCAACTCACCTTGCACATGAGCCAGCTCCTCCTCCAGACGGTAGAAGCTGTACTTGCCGCGGTCGTGGATGGCGACCGCCTTCGCAAAGAGCTTCTGCCGTAGGAAGGCTCCCTCCTATTGCAAAAGGAGGAGAACATCAAAAACGCGCTCGAAGGAGATCCAGCCCCACTAAGAATACTAAAGACGGAAGGAGAAGCTTACCTCAGCACGCCGAAGGGCGGTGTCCGCTGCCTCCACGAACCGGGCCAGCTCCTACCGGCACCGGTCCAGGATACTCCCCAGATCCCCAAAGGAGGGGACCGGGCCGCCTGCCGGAGGCGGCGGTAGGGCCGGCATGTTCGCCAGTGCCTCCCAGTCCCGGCTGACCTCCTGCATCGACTGCAGGATTCGCCGAGCATGGCCGCCGCTACCACCCGGGCTCGCCGCGGCTTCGGCCGCTGGGGGCGGGTTGATAACGGCGAGGGACCGAGAGCCATCGCCGCCTCACCTGACGGCCGCTCCGGCGCGTCGGTCGTGCCGAAGGGCCGCTCCACCTCCATAACGACCGCCTCCGGCGTCGTCTGCCGAGCCGGCGGGATCACCTCCTCCCGGGCTGGCTCGGGAGCTGGCGGGGTCACCTCCGACACTTCATGCTGAGCTGCCTCGGGGGCCGGCTCCGTCACCGTCTCCGGCACGGGAGGGGGCGGCGGCAGACCCATGGCCGCGTCTCGCGGCTTGCTGGAGGAGGGTCTTGACATACGGGTGGACTCCGCCGCTGAGTCCGAGGCTCGCAGTGGCTCGGTTGCCCCTCTGCGCCGTCGGCCGCTTGAAGTTCCGGAGCATGCGGCCCCTCCCCGCGTGCCGAACCGGGAGGCTCGCAGCTCCGCGAGCCTCCTCTTCTCCTCCCTCTGGGTGGCCGCATGCTCATGGGCCAGCCAGCTGGCGGCGGCCGTCTACTCATCGAGCGCCCCCTCCTCTTGGAGCTCGATGGGGTCACTACGGCATCCAAGCCCCGGTCATCGACTAGCTCGTAAGACAAAACAAAAAAACAAGGGAAGAAGCGTAGAGGACTTACGCGACGACGAGGGGCAAGGCCCGCTTGGCGCGAGGCGGCGGCTTCCGCGCGGCCACCTTGACCCACTTCGGGTCGGGCGGTGGAGCCGTCGATCCCTCCTGGGCTGGCCTTTTTTCCCTGCCGGCCGGCTCGGCGGCCAGGCCTTGAGGCGGGCGCTCCTCGCTCCTCCGGTCCGGGCGCGCTGCAGGAGGAGGTCCATCGAGGATCATCAGCTCATCATCATCGTCGTCGCCGTCGTCCGTCTAATCGCGGATGGTGGGACCAAGAGGGAACTCACTCGCTCCGCCGCGTCCCCCGGCTGCTGCGGACCCTCCGGATCCGCTGGGAGCGCCGCCTCGCGGCCCCACCAGCTCGTCGGACTCCCCGGAGGAGTCCATACCCTCTTCCACGGGACCCCCCATCAGGAAGTCCCAGGAGTCGGAGTCCGCCTGCTCCGCCTCGAAGATTTGCGGATGCGGGCCGTCTGGGGTGTTATGTCGCACCAGCCGCTACGGTCAGCACCCCATCATAAGTTCTCCCACTGGCTGCCGGCTGGGGCTATCAAGCAAAAGACAAACCTCTACAAGAAGACTTACCAGGGGGCCGGTTGATGCGGTCATACGGCTCCATGTCGAACGATCACGAAGCGGGCTTTAGCTTGAACGTTGTGAGGGCGTTCACCCGCTTCGCCACCTGAGCCAACGTTAGCTCTACGGTGGACTGCTGACAAGGGTCGTGCCGGCCGGACATGTCGCATCTGGTGCAGCTTCATCTGAAGAGGCGACACCCGGCGTGATGTGAAGGCCGCCACCAGGTCGGGGGCAACCAGCCCCTCGGAGCTCTTCAACTCCCCGAGCCGGCCCAGCTCCTCCAGAGCGACGCCGCACGGGGCCAACGCCGGCCAGTTCTGCTGGGAGGACTGGCGGTCCTCGAACGGCGGCAGCCCGATGTAGTCCGTCGCCGATTCAACATTTCGCACGTAGAAGAATGTGCGGTGCCACCCCTTGATGCAGTCAATCAAAGAAAGGGGAGGGAAGCGGGCAACACCGCGGCAGCACACTACAGTGCACCCGCACGCGTTGTTGATCAATGGCTTGAGATAGAAAAGCGCGTTGAAGAGGCCAAGAAAAGGAAGAACTCCCAGATACCCCTCACACAACGCCACGAAGGTAGAGAGATACAAGATGGCGTTGGGACCAAGATTGTGGGGTTGAAGGTCGAGGGTTTCATGGAAGAGGCAGAAGAAGTTGCTCATCGGGAGCGTGAAGCCCCGGGAGAAGTGCCAGAGGAACACTACCCGCTCCCCTGGCTGCGGCGCCGGCACCAGCTCGCCGCCCGCCGCACGGGCGGCCACCCGCTCGGGCGGCGACAACATCTGCTCCTTGCGCAGATCCTCTATATCGGCATCAGTGATGAAGGATCCTCCCCAGCTGTCGCCGTGTCCGTCGGCCATCTCAGCAGTGGGGCGGCGTGCGGGCACGTGCGCGGGCTTGCGCGCTGTAGCACGAGGGGAGGCGAGGTCAAGAAGCGAGGAGCAATGGCGAGAAGGGCTACAAGGGGGCAAGTGGGGCGCGGGTACCTCCGCCCCTGCCCTTCCCTCCCCTTTTATAGGGGAGGACATGACCGGGGACGTGTGATCGTCTGCACCCACGTTCCCCGGAAATCCCGCGCGAGTGGGTCACTTCAGGCCGTAACGGCCATATCGGGGCATAGAGGATCCGGCCCCGGCCCCGAGGCCTACCTTGCTACGCTTGGGCCCTACCCGACTAGGCCTGGGCGACGTCCCATCTCCCCGCATGCGCGGGGCCTAGCGCATCATTACGCACCACGTGGCAAGTTGCCTGCCGGCGCGTGCCCTGGAGCGACGCGCCAGAACCCGAGGCGTCGGGTCCTGTAGCTGGCCCGGCTGCCCCTTCTCTTTCGGGCCGGAGGCGGGCTAGGCTGGGGGGAAGCCGCCGGCACCCCACCGTCCGCCAGACGTGGGCCTCCACCGGCTTCGGGGGCTACTGACGGGGTTTATATCCCGGGGTAGGCCAAGGCAACGGGGTCCTCCCCACTCCACTTCGAAGAAAAACCAATAGGCCGGCTGGGGACATGCCACATGAGCCGTCTCCGGCTGGCGTTTCGCCCGGCTGGCCTAGCGGTCGGGCGTACTCCCGCCCGGCTAGCCAAGCAGCCAGCTGCCCACGAGCCGGGCAGCCCGTTGACTTGGGGACGGACACGCCCTGTCCCGTCTCCCTGTCCGCAGGTATGGCCATGCAACGTGACTGGCGGGGCGAGCGACCCTGTGGGCACAGTGGTCGCTGACACGCCGTCCCGCGTGCCTATAGTCCATCCGTCCTGCCCGCTGACCTTAGTGAGCATGACCGGACAGGGAACAGTTCCACCACGCCTCCGCCACTCGAGTGCCTGCTCCGGCGTGGCTACAGTGCCGCCGGCCATACCGACGACCTCGGTCGGCTGGCGCTAAGCGACGCCTCCCTGGGCGGCCCGTGCCGGGGCAGGTGGGGGAGGGCCAATCGCGGCGCCCGTCGGCTGGTCCCAGCAAGGATGGAACCGCTCGGCCGGCAGGCCCCGCGCACGACGAGACAATACAAGCCGCGTGACTCCCTGGCCAGGCGGAGAGGCTGCCAGCCGGGTCCCTCCACCCACGTACTTAATCATATTGTAAGAGCCGGGGGGTTGGCCTATAAAACCCCCCGAGCCGCCCATGCAATGGGGACAGAACCCTCGATCAAGAACACACACATAGGGAGCTCTCATACCCTTCCCAGTAGCAGAGGGAGACGAGCTGGCTACTCCTTTCTTCCTCCTCCGAACACAGCTCTAGGAGCACCTCTCTATACTTATCCATCCATCCAACGAATCCAAGCAGGACTAGGGGCATTACCTTCCACGGAGGGCCCCGAACCTGGGTACATCGCGTGTCTCCACCTTCTTGTACCCAATCTCGCACCCGGAGCCCATCGGCGTCCTATGGCCCCAACACCACTGATAAGCCAACCTATGGCATCTGTCGTGAGAAAACGACGACAGCGAATTTCTCTATTTATCTGAGAATTACTGTTTTGCAGAAAAACCCTAACATCATGCATATAATAACTTCATAACCGTGCATCATATGAGAAAACTTAACATGTGAAAAGTGACTAGAATTTCGTGTAGATTCACAATATCCAACTTTCACATGTGATAAAAATGTTTAACTTGTTGTTTTCATGCAATTTGCATAATTGCCATGCCGATATGAATTATTTAATAACTTTTGAACCGTAGCTCCGTTGAAAATGTTTTATATATGTAACTTGCCTAGACAAAGGTGTAGAATCACATGGTAACATTTATTTTGTTGTTTAACAACTCTAAAATTGTGTTAGGACAGATCTGGACCAAATTCATATTATGCTTATGGGGATGTTTCGGGAATGCTATATGTTGCTTCCGGCCCCATTTAAATTGCCTAGATGGTATCGTTGTTCATGCTTCACCTCTTGCCATGTCTAACAACATTTAACATTGATGTGTACCTAAACGGGATTGAACTAAATAATTCGAATGTGGAGTTTTGTCAATATGCAACTCGTTGCATATTGAACTTCACTTAATATGTAGTGGTTGTTTGTTGTGCTTCCCATGGCATGCCCTGCGTTGCATATTAAACCGAACATGCATCATATTTGTTTGCGCATCATGTCATGCATATGTTGTGGTGTATCTTGTGTTGATTCTTGTTTTTGGATTGTTCATTCTCGATAGAGTTTTGAAAGTGTTCGGAGTGTGAGGATTCGTTCGACTACGTTGGCCCGTCTTCTTCATGGACTCGTTCTTCTTCCGAGCGGGATCTCAAGCAAGATGACACATTTCCCTGGATACCACTACTATCATTGCTATGCTAGTTGTTCCGTTTTTATCGTTATGTCACGCTACCTACCACTTGTTTGACAAGCCTCCTAACATTGCCATGATGAGCCTCTAATCCCTCCACAACCCAGCAAACCATTGTTTGGCTATGTTACTGCTTGCTTAGCCCTTCTTATAGCGTTTCTAGCTATAGGTGCAATTGCTTCCATGTGTCAACATGGACATTCTTTTGTTATCACAATATTATTGCTATTTAACTTAATGCACTTATACACTTGGTAAAGGGTGGAAGGCTTGGCCTTTTGCTCAATGTTTTGTTCCACTCTTGCCACCCTAGTTACTTGTGAACTGGCATTATGTTCCATAATTGAGCGCTCCTAACATGCTCGGGGTTGTTATGGGGACCGCCTTGATTTTTGTTTTAGGATAAAGCTTGTCTGTCAAGGCCCAACATTGGTACTACATTTTCCTAATAACTAATAAACCTGCATAGGGAGTAATTAACCCGAGGATCTTAATCAACAACCCGGGCCATTGCTCCTCATGAGTGTCGGTCCAAACTAGAGCCGTGTGCGGGGCCAACCCGGGGCAACTCGGGAGACTTCTATCAGGTCACTGTACATTGTGCTTATCCGGTCGTGTCCTGAGAACAAGGTACGCGGCACTTATCGGGTTCGTCGACACGTTGGGTGGCCTTGCTGGATTTGTTTTACCTTTCTCGAACGTCTTGAGTGAGGAATTCCAAAAATACTTCGGGCTATCTCGAGGTGTGGTCTTCCTGTGGAATTTCCTATGAAGATCACGAGATGTGTGGTCGAGGTTATTCCTACTGCGTGTGGTTAATTTGTGATTGATGAGTTGGAGCACCCGTGTAGGGTTGAATCCTTCGGAAAGCCGTGCCCACGGTTATGTGGCAACTTGGAAACTTTGTTTAACACTAGGTCTTAGTAAACTTGAAGTAAACCCTAATAAAATACACCAACTGTGTGCATAACTGTGACTGTCTCTTCTCGTGAGTCCTTATTGTGTTGTTCTACCGTAGGTGCATCGGATGCCCATTAAAATTTTCCTACGTGCAGAACATCCAAGAACTTGCTACGGAGATGGAACGCAGATTGTTACCACTAGACGCACAGTGTCGTGCAGCGGAAGTAGAGTTGGGGCAGCGCGTTCGTGTGGCCCGTCTCCTCCTCGTCCGATCTCCCTCGAACAGCCGTTCCGATCTCCCTCAAACAGTCGGTCGCTGGATCCCACATACAGGTTCGCCGGAGCGGCGCAAGTGCACCGCCTCTAACGATATCCACGCGTACAGGAGGAACACCCATGCGACGGACTGCTAGGTCCGATCACACGATCGGCGGCGGCGAGTGGAGGTGGCTATTTCCAACACATGCAAACCCTAATGAGTGCGCTGAAGCGATCAACCGGATGGGTGTGCCGCACCTCCACTATATATAGGCATCCGGCGCAGGCTCAACTCTTGGGCCTCGCACGGATCCTAAAGGCCACGTGTTCCTTCCCTTAAGCACATGATCCTTTAGGTTCACACCCACTTGGTCGTGAGTCAGATGACATCCGACTTGACCGGTCGGTAGCGGCCTCTAGCAAGACGTGCTGACTCCAAGTGTCCGATGAAGCTAGTTAGGCGAACCTGTACTTCACACTTCTGTTCCCTTTGCCACGCGATATATGTTGTTGTGCACAAGGTGACATGGTCATCCTTTTTGCAGCACAACCTCTTTCTCGTTCTGGTGAATCCAACCAACATTCGGATTATCTCATAATCCTCATCGCATGGCCATGCTTATCCAGGTCCGATCACCCTAGGGGCCCAGAGTATATCTCTCCTGATCGGAGGGGAAAATCTCATCTTGCTCGACCATGTCTCGCAGCATGGGTCTGTACAAGCCCGAAACCTAGCTTTGTAACTACCCAGTCATGAAGTAGCGTTTGGTCAGCCCAAAGCAAGTCTGTCACCGTTCCGAGTACATGTGCCAGCTTAGGTCTTAGGACATAGAACGTGTGTTGTACTAGAGACTCACAGATGACCTATCGCTGCGTCTCATAGTTGGGTCAATCCAACTCAGACCTTATCTCAACTCAGATCCGACTATGTCGAATCCAACCAGACCTTTCCGAGTCCATATTATCTGGCTAGCATCCAATGCTACATGGTCAGTGAGACCGGAGCATCCACCATGTCATATGCTAGTCTAACTGGCTGCGCGTCCACACAACCCTTTCAACTAGGGACCATTAAGGACAGTCATCATACAATGCATAGTCTCACAAACAAGTCACATACTTGTTAATACACATCAATGATAATGTCCAAGGACTATCTTTATTCATAAACACATAGGAAATATCATCATACATGATTGCCTCTAGGGCATATCTCCAACACTTATCCGAGAGAGAACATGGTGGGGTTATGTTTGACGTAAGTAGGGGTTTAGGATCACTTAGTGATCATTACTAGTCCTGTCCGTTATGCGTAGACCACCATACTTTACTTTATGTACTCGTAAGTTAGCCACTCAAATACATTTTTAGTCGCTTGCTGTAGCCTCACCATTTAACCATACCTCACCCATTAAGCTTTAATAGTCGTGATACCCTTGGAAATGAGATTGCTGAGTCCCTGTGGCTCACAGATTACTACAATAACAGTTGCAGGTACAGGTAATGCGATTATTTGACGTGAGAGCGATGTTTTTTGATTTGGAGTTCTTCTTCTTCATCATCAATCTAGGAGAGGTTCTAGGTGCCAGCCTAGGATAGCAAGGATGGATGTCATTTTATCGTTTGATTTCGTCCGTAGTCGGACCCTGCTCTTATGTATGATGTTTGAGTATGTTGTTGTATTGATGTGATCTTGATGTAGCTTGTGGCGAGTGTAAGCCAATTCCATATACTCACCTCTTTTGTACATGTACTTGTAATGATATCCATTCTTGCAACACGACGAGATGCGCTTCTATCCCTGTCGAGGCCCTCGTGCCAAAATAAGGATAGGATCGCATCTTGGGCGTGACATCCCCCCTTCTTGAACTGAAGTCGTCCTCGACGGAAGCTCATCTTCCTCACCCAAATAAGGCTTCAAATTTGCAATGTTAAAAGTGGGACTAACCCCGAACTCTGTAGGCAGCTCAAGTTTATATGCATTATCATCTATTTTCTCGAACACCTTAAAAGGACCATCAACACGTGGCATTAGCTTTGACTTGCTCAAATCAGGAAATCTATCCTTACACAAATGCAACCAAACAAGATCTCCAGGTGCAAAGACAACATTTTCTCTACCCTTATCTCCAGCAAGTTTCTATTTAGCATTGATACGCAATGTTTTCCTTAGTTACCTCGTGCATTTTTAAGATCAATTTAGCACGTTGTTTAGCACAAAAATTAACCTTCTCTGAAGATTGAAGAGGCAAATAGGCGCACAAGGTATGAAACCATACACAACTTCCAAATGGCACATCTGAGTAGTAGAACGCAATTAATGATTATATGTAAAAAACGGAGCATGCTTGCATGGGTACGACATCGCAATCAACATAATTAGAATATGTAGCAATGCTAAAGTGCACACAAACAATACATGTTACCTTAACCTTGCTATTGTTGTTGAACTATTGGATGCAATATGGATGAGGATGTGGTATGGTGGTTAGAGACAACTTCTCTACCATCTCCATGCTAGCCAAGTTATTGCAACTCCCTACATCGATGATGATGCGAACATAACGCTCCTTCACAAGTCCCTTTGTATGGAACAAGTTGTGCCTCTAATTTTGCTCAGCCCGTGTAACCTGCACACTCATAAAGAGTTGAGCAACTAAACTTTCATACCTGTCTGGGTAGTTAACAGCCATGTAGTGTGTCTCTTTGTCAGTATCCTCGGGATCATGTTCTACACTAGAATAAGAGCCAAAGTCTCCTCATCATAATTACTAGTGGAGGCATATCCACTATCCTCACTAACAATCATCACACGCCTGGATGTGCATTCTCTCGCAAAGTGACCTCTACCCTTGCAATGACGACATATAACCTCATGTGTTTGCCCTGTAGATGCCATGGATGAAGAAGAGCTCTGTGCAGGCCCCGATGGTGTGCCCCTGCTGGAGACTGGTGGCGGTGCCTGTTTTCTTATATCTCTATTGGAGTTGGAAGTTGGAGTAAGCAGTGCCATCGGAGGACGTGTGGAAGTAGATGATGTCCGTGGTGTCAATGATGAAGCTTAACCTTCAGGAAAAATAGTTCTCGTCATTACCTTTCGATCCTACGCTTCACGTTCAGCTTTGCAAGCAAGATGAAATAAACGAGTGATAGTGTTATACTCCTTATACTCTAGAATAGTTTGAATCTCTCTATTTAATTCACCCATAAAACATGCAAACGTTGATTCATTATCCTCAACACCACATCTAATCATGCCAGTTTGTTATTCCCAATAATATTCCTCTACAAAATTTCCCCCCTGTCTTCAATGCTGCAAATTTTGAAGCAATTCACGTTAATAATATGGTGGAACCCAACGATTACGCATATAGCAGTATTCGAAGTAGCTCAAGTATTTGGAATATTAGCATGATGTATTCTACAATGTTCAGACCACCAAACAAAAGAAAAACTTGTGAATGAACAAACAACAGCAGCAACACATCTATCCTCAAGAAATTGTAAGCATGTAAAACATTGCTCTGATTCTAACTCCCAAGTAAGATATATATCAGGAAGATATCTACCATTAAATTTAGGAATATTCAATTTAAGTGTAGGGAGATAGTCATGATCCGGTACCTAAAGGGGTGGTGTAGCCCTACCGTTGTGGTTGTATCCATGTGGATGTCCTGGTGCTTGTGGTGATGGTTGCCCTTGGGGATGATTTGGAGCACCTCTCCCTCATCATCGTAATCACCATCATAATCCTCATTGTGCTCAATGACAGTAGCAGCCACAGAAGCCACAACAGTAGGAGCAATAGCAATGGCACCAGAATTTTGGCCTTGGTCGAGAGGCACATGTCGCGATCGTCCCACAAAATTCATGCCGTGTTGATGTTGTTGTTGTTGTTGTTTTTGTTGGAGAGGGACGGTAGTTGCAGCTGGTGGTGGTAGACCGGCAACCACCTCATTGAACTTGGTGTCCATTTTGGTGTCGAATGTCTTCTCCAAACCATCGAGCTTCTCCATGGCCTCTCCAAGGCTGGTCACGAAGTCTTGTACCAGGTCAACCATCATTTGTTGGAATTTATCATGGAGCTCCTTGTTGGTCATAATCTCCCATTAAATCTCATCGGTTTGTGATCCTGGCATGGTTAGCAGTAATAGGAACACACAAGAATATTAACCTATAGAGTACTAGGAAGTGGTGGTGATGGTGGTGTGTCACAAATCTGTCAAGAAAATCTCAAATTCTTACTAGTTCTTACCCAGCAACAGGCGGAGATCAGCAATCGTGTTAGTCAAAAACTCTCAAATCATGGATAGAGCGATTGCCAGGTGGTGTCAACACATGACGTAGATGTATGTGTAGCTGGGATGGCTTATAATATGGTAGCAAAAGGGGCCAGCAATAATAACTTCAAAGATGCAATGTTGAATAAACGCTCAATGACGGTACTATGATGGTCCTAGGCTAGACCATGCTAGAGATGCGAGCCTACAGCACTAAGAAAATCACCATGGTGCACGTAAACAAGGAAGGAGAACACTATGAATTTCTTTTTTATAAAAAAATTGGCCCCGTTTTTTTGCGCTCTGTATTTTTTGCTCAGCAACATTTTTTCCAAAAAAGTCGTAGAATGGTCTAAAACCAGCCTATCCAGAATTTTCCAGACTTAGTTTTGTTTTTAAAACTGGACCTAATTTTCTTCTGCGGGTATCACGAAAGTTGGGGAGTCTACCTTGCCCACGACACGTACTATTAGGTGATCCCGAAATCAACAACGAAGCAACAAATACTAGACTCAGACGAGGATTGGTGGTGGATATGAATCTGGTGGAAATTAGACTAGTTTTGGATATATGTAGGGGTGGTGGATCACAGACTGCTAGCAAATCTATGATGGAGGTGGACTCGGATTGGTGTGATGGAGGATATGTGGTGGTACATATGGACTCAGATTGGTGGAAGATATGTGGTGGTGGTATATGGCAGCGGTGATGTATCTGCTCTGGTGGTGGTATATGGCAGCGGTGATGCATTTGGTGTGGTCGTGGTATATGGCAACAATTAAGATGGTGCGGCAGTGGCGTGACAACATGTGAACAGAATTTGAAACTCCAAAAGACTACACGCTAAGACCACTAGCGAGGCCAAGAAAACTGCTCACTCGCGTGACCGTTTTGGGCTGCGACCAACTCTCAATAGCTTCAATCTTGGCTTTACCAACTTCAATTCCCCGTGGAGTAACAACATAGCCAAGAAAAGATTCTCGGTCAGTGCCAAACGTGCACTTCCCAAGGTTACCAAAAGAATGTGCAACACGTAGAGAAATAAAAACAACATGTAAATGTTCCAAATGTTCCTCCAAAGATCTACTATAAATCAGTATATCAGCAAAATAGACTACCAAAAATCGTCCAATGAAAGCACGTAAAACCTTGTTCATTAATCTCATGAAAATGCTAGGTGCATTAGTTAACCCAAAAGGCATGAGTAACCACACATATAATCCAAAATTAGTTTTAAATGTTGTTTTCCATTCACCTCCCAATTTCATACAAATTTGACGGTGTCCACTATGCAAATCAACTTTGCACAAAATTGTAGAGACACTTAATTCATCAAGCATGTCATCTATCCTAGGAATAGGATGACGATAATGAATATTATTGTTATTAATGCCTCTACAATCAACACACATACGTGATGTGCCATCCTTTTTCGGCACTAGAATAATAGGAACAACACAAGGACTAAGAGATTCACGTATATAACTCTTGTCGAGCAGCTCCTGTACTTGACGCATAATCTCCTTTGTCTCCTCCAGATTGGTATGGTATGGTGCATGGTTGGGTAGTGATGCACCGGGAATTAAGTCAATCTGATGCTCAATCCCTCTAATAGGTGGTAATCCCGATGGCACGTCTTCTGGAAAGACGTCAGCAAACTCATGCAAAATCTTAATGACAGCAGGATGCAAAGAGTATCATCCAGTCCCACCATCGTCCAACAAGCCTACAAAGGAATTACTCACTCCCGGTGGTGAGCATCGACGATTCCCCCTCTCCAAAGCCCCAAACGGACTAGAGATCAGTTTTTTTTTCAAAACTATGACGTATTTTATAGCAAATTTGAAAACTATAGGGCCGAACGCAAAAAATCCAGAAATATGACCCCGTCGGCCTACGGTGGGCCGAAGAGAGGCCGGCCGGCCTGCGGTGGCCTGAAGAGAGGCTCGTCAGCCTGCAGTAGGCCGAAGAGGGGCCCGTCGGCCTCCAGGCGACCGAAGAGCACCCGTCAGCCTCCCTATGGCCGAAGAGTGTCAGGGGCACAAAACGTAATGAAGATGGCCTCAAATGAAAAGGTTATCAACATGAAAAATCTTCGTCTCGTCAAAACGGTTGATTTTGATATAAAATCGTTCTAAAGAGAGATCGTATACAACCTGAAGAGCCAAAATAAGGTCTTATGGAAAATATGTTGTACAAAGAAATGCCATTACCCATAAAAAACAAAACATTATTACCACTCAATAAAAAGATCTTTTGAAAAAATTGTTTAAAAATTTATCTTTTACAAGAAATTTCAAAATTTCCTAAAAATGATAACTATTATTAAAAAATCCATCCATTTTTTATGTGAACATTAGGTTATATTTTAAAAGAAAAAATTTAACATTATTATTCACATTTATTTCAATTAATGTCGCATAATGGCACAACAAGCAGGTTCTATATTTTTTTCTCCCCATTGCAACGCACGGGCATTTGTAATTTTAATGGCCTTGATTTTAACCGAGCACATTATGTTTTATCACATGTACGTGCATAGACGGATAAACACGTGTAGGTTTCATAACGTCTAGTGCATAGCACATAGCATTGACCGACCCATACAAGTCATGTTCGAATCAGCGTACCGACCCATACACGACACGTTCAACTAGCCTAAACCAACCTCACTTGAGTTTGCCAAAATAAATAAATAAATTCCATCGGAGAGTTACACTTGAGGCTGCCAAAATAAATAAATAAATTCCATCAGAGAGTTACAGATAAGTAGATCTCTACCTAGTAATAAAGCGCTTATCGGTGAGAGGTGACCATTGCCTCTTCTTTGCATGGTGGATGACGCCATCGCCGAAAGTTTAGGTCTCAATTCCTGCCATCGCAACAGAGACATTTCTTCAATGCCTGCATGTGTCTTCCTGGTGCATACGAACAATGCCCACATTGATTTATGAGGCGGCTGGACTTTCCATACAATAAAAGGACTAAAAATTCTATCCAAAAATCTTTGGTAATTTTTCAGATTCATTCGGAGCCTACGAGTGGTTTGGTTCAGTCTCACTGAGTGAACGTGACCAAACTTGTGTACTCTTCTATATTCCACAAGGTCTCACCGAGTGCACCGGGTGTCCCGTGATACATTTTCTGACATCTATTCGGTCTGTCCGAAGTAACTCTGCAGTTTCTGCCCCTAATCATGTTCTGGCTCTACAGGTTGCATATGACCTTGGTTTAAGGCGATTTTTATATCAAAATCAACCATTTCAATGAGACAAAGATTTTTCATGTTGATAACTTTTTTATTTGAGGCCATCTTAATTACGTTTTGTACCCCTAACACTCTTTGGCCATTGGGAGGCCGACGGGTGCTCTTAAGTCGCCTGGAGGCCGACGGGCCCCTCTTTGGCCCACCGCAGGCCGATGGGCCACTCTTCGGCCCACCGCAAGCCGACGGGGTCATATTTCTAAATTTTTTGCGTTCGGCCCTATAGTTTTCAAATTTGCTAGTATAAAAATACGTCATAGTTTTGAAAAAAAACAGAGATCAACCCTTCCGAGGAAGAACGGGAGGTGGTGGCGGCTCCGTCTCATAAAATGCGATGAAATATTCTCTTTGACTTTTTCTTTGAAGATGTGAATTTATAGACTAGAATTAGGGTCCACGGAGCCACATGGGCCCCAGAGGCCATCAAGGCACTATTGGGGGGTGGCCGCACACTGCTGGCTTGTGGCGCACAGGTAGCCCCCTTCCGGTGGATCTTCAATCCATAATTCATTATATATTCCAAAAATAATTCCCAAAAAGTTTTGTCCAACTCCGAGAAATTTTATTTCTACACAAAAATAACATCAAGGTAGTTCTGCTGAAAACAGAGTTAGTCCAAGTTAGTTCCATATAAATCATGAAAATTAGAGGTCAAAACGAAAGGAAAAGTAATTGAAAAAGTAGATACATTGAAGATATATCACCAGCGTAACACCGTGTCCACTGCCAGTTGGGTTGCTGCCTCCGTGCAAGAGGCGACATCAACAGACATACCTATGCTATCCATGACTGCCGTACCATCTGCACACACAACAACATCTATGTGCGTCCCCATATTGAGAGTCCTAGGCTCTAAGAGGCTGTTTGAAGGATGCCCCAGCACACCCTGCCAATTCATGGGCAAGCCAGTATTTTGGCAGAACATTCATCCGCCCACGACCCTGCCAACTTTGACAAGAAAATGAACTGAAAGATCCCCCACGGCCTTGCCAAGCCAATTACTTGGCGGCCATCCAAAGGAGCGCCAACACTTTGTCAACTACCAATTTTTTGGCTTGGCTACTCCAGGCTCCAATCCAAACAACCCCTACATCGCCACGAGTCTAGGTTGTGACGTGTTAGACTAAGTATATAGTAGATATACATGTTGTAACACAAATCTGTACCTGTACGTTCTCTCTTATAAATATATGAAAGCTGTACCCGTTCAGGGTATCGAGCATTATTCCAAACCCTAAATCCTAGTTTGTCTAACATGGTATCAGACGACGCATTCGATCCGCGCCGTCCTTCTGCCTCCTCTGTCGCTGCCACGCCACCTCCTTCCACCCTGGCGACGGAATCGCCCTTCATGGCGTCCAGCCCGCTCGCCTGGGCTCGTCCGGTTGCGTCGGAGTCGCGTCCACCAGCGCCACCCTGATCGCCCGCTCTGCCTCCGCAGATCCCATCGGCAGCCCCGATCGTACCCCATGCTGCCTCCATGGTGCCGGGCTCCTATGGCGCCCCCGCACACGCGCCCTACGGCGGGCATCCCACTCCGGTCCCTTCCCATGACGCACTACCGACGCTGGCCCCCTATCGTGCCCTCGTGCAGGTGCCCTATGGCGGGCCCTATCCCACGCCGTACGTTGCGCCGTCACCAGCACCAAATGCGCCGTCCTCCACGGTGCCCTGTTAGGTGCTGTATGGTGCAGCCTACATAGCCCGGGCGTCGTATGCCACGTCTCCCATGCTGCCCTATGGCGTGTCTCCCTTGGTGCCCTACGGTCATCACCAACACTACCATGCGCCTCCGTCAGCTGATGCGATGATCTCATACAGTGCTCCTCCGTCGTATGACTTGCATCTCTCCACATCGGTGGCTGAATCAGGGTCGTTCCACTTCGCTCATCTGGTGACAGTGAAGCTCTCTGCTGATAACTACCTCCTGTGGCGCACTCAGGTGTTGCCGCTACTGCGTAGTCACTATCTTGTGGGGTATGTGGACGGTACGCTGTCGTGTCCTCTGGCCATGGTTCCGATGCCCTCGGTCAATGGTGGCTCCATCATGGTGCCCAACCCTGGTCATCATCAGTGGATCGCTCATGATCAGGCAATTTTGGGCGCTATCCAGTCTTCGCTTTCTCCCTCCGTGGGCGGCATGGTGGTCTTTGCTGCAACGTCGAGGGATGCATGGGCCACGATTAACTCCAGCTTCTCCTCGCAGTCACTAGCACATTCATCTGCTATTTGTAGTTAGCTGGGTGAGGTCAAGAAACATGATTTCTCTGTCACGGCCTTCTTCAACAAGGTCAAAAATCTGGCTGATACACTGTCCTCCATTGGGAAGCCTCTCAGTGATGAGGAGTTCACGGTGTTCATTCTTCAAGGCCTTGATGAGGACTATGACTCTTTGGTGGAAAATATTAATGGACGCGATACAGCAATGCCACCTCGTGATCTCTACGCGTGGCTCCTAAACACGGAACAATGGATGTCTGCTCGTCGCTCTGTTGGGGCCTATACTGAGGGCTCGTCAGCGAATGCTGCTCGCCGTGGGGGACCTCGTGGTACCAAGTAGCCTACACCGCCATCACCGACTGACCAGCCCCGCCAGTCCGCTCCCGTTCCCTCGACAGCTAGGCGCAAGCGACTCCACTACCAGACGTGTGGTGGTGGCATTGAGTGTCAATCTGCGACATCAAGGGGCACTTGGCATCTCGCTGTCATCGTTGCTTCAAACGTGACTTCCTTGGCATTGGGAACAATGGAAAGGGCAATGAGAAACAAGTTGCTCTCGCAACACAGGAGCCTGGGTTTACTCCTTCTTATCATGTTGATCCTGCCTGGTACATGGACACAGGCACCACGGACCATGTGACGAGCCAGCTCGACAAACTGGCCACTTGCCAGCCCTACACTGGTCATGATCAAGTCCACACTGCCAATGGATCAGGTATGCCCATCTCACATATTGGTCAGGCATCTCTTCTTTCACGTACCACTAAAACCTTGCGTCTCCTTGATATTCTTCGTGTTCCTTCTGTCACCTGTAGTTTGCTCTTGGTTCCTAAATTAACTCGTGACAACAATGTGTTGGTTGAGTTTCACCCTTTCTGTTTTTTTGTTAAGGACGTGGACACAAGGGACGTTCTTCTTAGTGGTCGACTTCGCCATGGCCTATATGCTCTTAATATGCCACCTTTTTCTGAAGTTTTCAGTGGTGTTCGGGTGTCATCGTCATAGTGGCATTCTCGCCTCGGCCATCTGGTCACCCCCATTGTACGCCATGTGCTTCATCGCCATAGTCTTCCTGTCAAGTCGAGCAATAAGGAGTTTCTAGTGTGTGATGCCTATCAACAAGGCAAGAGTCATCAGTTACCTTTCTCTGTATCAAGTCGTGTTGTCAAGGCTCCTCTTGAACTTGTGTTTTCGGATGTGTGGGGCTATGCTCAAACTTCTGTTAGTGGTCACAACTACTATGTCAATTTCATTGATGCTTTTAGTCGCTTTACTTGGATTTAGCTTATTAAGCGCAAAATCTGATGTGTTCCATGTCTTTATGCAATTTCAAGCACATGTTGAGCAGTCGCTTAATCACAAAATTGTCCATGTTAAGTCTGATTGGGGAGGGGGTGAGTATCGCAATCTTCATACCTTCTTTCAGAAACTTAGCATCTCGCATCATGTGTCTTGTCTTCATACACATCAGCAGAACTGTGCAGCTGAGCGCAAGCACCGCCACATAGTTGAAACTGGCTTAACTCTACTTGCACATGCCTTTGTCCCTTTTTGGTTCTGGAGTGATGCTTTTGTTATTGCTTGTTTTTTGATAAGCAGGCTTCCCACACGACTTCTTCACATGAAATCTCCTCTAGAAGTATTACTTCATGAAACTCCAGATTACTCCCTTCTCAAGGTGTTTGGTTGTGCGTGTTGGCCACATCTTCGTTCGTATAATAAACATAAACTTGAGTATCGCTCTAAAAAATGTGTGTTTCTCGGGTACATTCCTCTTCACAAAGGTTACAAGTGTCTCCACATTCCGATGAATCGTGTTTACATTTCCCGTGATGTTGTGTTTGATGAGACTGTTTTCCCCTTTTCCATGCTCACACCACCCACCGATACTACCACTACCGAGCTACACTCCTTTCTAGTGTTGCCTGATCAATTTGTAGATGCTGCATACTCTCCTCTGTTGTTGTCTAACCATGTTGCAGGAACTGGACCGGGCACTCGACTTGAGCCTCTTGACGATTATGTGGTCTCGGCTGCAACAGCTATTGCTACTATGCCGGATGCTCCCGACGTCGATCGAACGTGCATGCCCCATGCAAGTGGATCAGATGGGTTGGCGGCCTCACCTAGTTCGTCTGACTACGCGGTTCCGCCTGGGCCGGCGGCCTCTCCGGTCTCCGCCTCTTGTGGGCTGTCTTCGGCCGGCCCGTCTTCACCGACCACCCCAGGCCCAACGTCGGCCTTGCCCTCGCGTGTGGCCGAGCCGGTGGACTCGCCCGCCAGCGTGTCTCCCTCGCCGCTACCAGATGATGGCTCTCCTGCAATAGTGGCTTCTTTGACACCTTCATCTGACGTACTGCGCCCTCACACGCGCAGCAAGAGTGGCATCGTCAAACCTCTTAAGCGCACTGATGGCACCATTGCATGGCTTGCAGGTTGTGTTGCTCATGTTGAGGCCGACCCTACGGCTGAACCGCGACATTTTCAGGCAACACTTGGCATTCCACACTAACGCACTGCTATGGAACAGGAGATCCATGTGCTTCAGAAAAATAATACTTGGCACTTGGTTCCACCTCCATCTGGTGTCAATATCATTGACTCTAAATGGGTGTTCAAGGTGAAGAAACATGCTGATGGCTCCATTGAGAGATACAAGGCATGTCTGGTTGCCAAAGGGTTCAAACAAAGGTATGGCCTTAATTACGAAGACACGTTTAGCCCTGTTATTAAACCTACGACTATCCGTGTTCTTCTTTCCTTGGCTGTTACTCGAGGATGGTCACTTCATCAGCTTGATGTTCAGAATGCCTTTCTCCATGGAGTTTTGGAAGAATAGGTGTATATGCGTCAGCCACCAGTGTTTGTTGATCCTTCTCAGCCGAATCATCTGTGTCATCTAGTCAAGGCTCTCTATGGTCTGAAGCAGGCTCCTCGTGCGTGGAATGCACATCTTGGCACTGCCCTTCGTGCGCATGGGTTTGTGCCATCTACAGCAGACACATCTCTGTTCATTCTTCAGTGGCCTGGAGTGACCATGTACATTCTGGTCTATGTTGATGACTACTTGTCAGTTCGTCGGCCACTGCTACAGATCAGCTCGTGTCTTCTCTGGGTGCTGATTTTGCCGTTAAGGATCTTGGGAGACTACATTATTTTCTGGGACTCGAAGTTCTTCGTTCTGACAGTGGCCTGACTCTCACTCAGCAGAGATATTCTCAGGATCTATTACGTCGTGCGGGTATGTTGTAGTGCAAGACTGCTTTGACTCCTATGTCTGCCACCGACAAACTGTCAGCTCTTGATGGCGACTTGCTCTCCTCCGAGGATGCCACTCAGTAGTGCAACATTGTTGGGGGACTGCAATACTTGCTCATTACACGACCAGACATATTGTTTGCAGTTAACCGTGTGTGTCAGTACCTTCATGCTCCACGTGATCCTCATTGGTCGGCTGTTAAGCGCATTTTATGCTATGTTCGTCACACTAGTTCATATGGTCTATATCTGCAACCTGTGCCGTCTGGTGTGATCTCCGCCTTTTCTGATGCTGATCGGGCTGGTAGTCCTGATAATCAGCAATCCACGGGCGGACATGATGTGTTCTTTGGTCCTAACTTGATCGCCTGGTAAGCTACAGTGTCTCAGAGTAGTACTGAAGCTGAGTACAAAACAGTTCCTAATGCCACAGCTGAGATCATATGGGTGCAGTCATTGCTTAAAGAGTTGAAGGTCTCTCAATCTTAGTCGCATGTCCTTTGGTGTGATAGCATAGGTGCTACATATCTTTCATCCAATCCGGTATTTCATGCCCAAACAAAACACATCGAAGTTGACTATCACTTTGTGAGGGAACTGTTGCACAGAAGCTTCTTCAGATCAAGTTTGTTCCTTCTAAGGACCAGCTTGCTGACATCTTCACTAAACCCTTGCCTGTACCTTCTTTTGAAGGATGTCGACGCATTCTTAACCTTCTGAGTGTTTCAGGACATAGTTAAGATTGAGGGATGGTGTTAGACTAAGTATATAGTAGATATACGTGTTGTAACACAAAGCTGTACCTGTACATTCTCTCTTATAAATATATGATAGTCATACCCGTTCAGGGTATCGAGCATTGTTGCAAACCCTAAACCCTAGTTTGACTAACATGACGTGACCGCCCCGACAGATCCTGCTACGAGCGTCGACCTCAATCTCCAGCGCAACATTGACCACCTTATTAGTGGCTCCATGGCGCTAACATCGAATCCTTTGAATGTCATCACCATGCTCCCGGACTCTACGGTGCTCGTCATCGACCTATGTGTAGTCGACGCCGATGCCACCAGCACTCCTATGCTACCACACGCTAACTGCTCGACCGGTGGCCTCAGCCACCACGCTGGTAAAGAAGACCCTATGGTCATGCCCGTGCCTCAACAAGGTGCGCCTAAATCCATCATCTCGCCTCAAGAGCACTCGCCAAGCCCGCCCCTTGAGCAATCGAATATTAGCAAGCTTGTCATAGCCAACCCTCTGATGTAGCCCACCACCCGTTCGACCTAGTGCTGAGGAGGGGACACTAGTGTAGTGAGAGCAGTGCTTTCTCCTATGGCAGTGCCTGGAAGGTGTTCTATAGAAGGTGTAGACTTAGAGACCAGCGTGAAGTCACTAGAATCTGCACTATGCATATGTCTGCAAATGATAGTACCTCTGGCCTCTTTCCACTCCAGTCTTATGCCACTAGCTGTTGCAAATTTGAGGTGTACCCTTGTTGATAAGGCCGACATGTTCCGGTTGCTCAACAACAATGACATCATTCATTTTAACAAGGAGCAGGACAAGTCACCTTTAGTACCATGTTTAGTTCATGCCATTGCTATGTGGGCAACATCTCCGATTCAACTTCAATATTGCTGTGAGAACTTAGGTATGTGTCAGCATCCTTATTTTCAGTGTTGCATGTGTGCACCCTCAACATGGAATCTAGGAAGGCATATAAACAAATTAGGAAACCTAGTTATGAACAGAAACTATGTGTCCATTGTCTTGTGGCCGTCGTATCGACCTGGTCGAACAAAGCTTAGTGGCATGATCCCAAATTTCGTTGGGGTCTATGGATGTGTCTCAAATGCAGAGAAATTTGTTTCTGCGAGATCAGGGGACTTGGTGTGAGAACTAGTATAGTAGCTACAAAAGGACGATATGTGGAGAGGCAACACAATATGGTTTGGAACCTTTTCCGTGGTACTCCCTCCGTCCCAAAATTCTTGTCTTAGATTTGTCTAGAAAAATGTATCTAGTCACATTTTAATTGATACATTTATCTCTAGACAAACCTAAGACAAGAATATTGGGACAGAGGGAGTACATTGCATGGTTACATTTTGGGCTAGAGTTGCTTCTATTTGGATATGCGGATTATTTCCTTGCAGCCCTGTTTCCAACTGTGCCACATGAAGGTAACAACTGTTTTGCTATCATTTTTGCCTCATAGACAACAAGTTCTGCTGAAAACTATTCCCAAGTTGTTTCTGGGAAGTGCATTTTGTATTGTGAGTTTTTTTTCAATCAGCATGTTTTGGTCATATCACGAAATAATTCATACCCTTGGAGTGCTATCATTTGAAGCCGACTTATGTACTATCAACATTTTGTTTGCCAAGGCGAACAACTAACTTGAAACCTTGGCCACCTCCTTATTCGTCAAATATGGCTTTAGAGTTTCCAAGCTCATGACCGACTAGAGTGATCACGGTTATTACAGGAATATTATGCCATATATCTGCAGTTATCGGAATAGATGGATCTGAACATTTTATGTGTGCTGTTGATTGGTTACTATGTGACTACATTTTCTGTTCAAGCATGGTTGCTGACCAGTTTTGCGGGATGCTAATGTCCAAGAAAAGGGTTGTTATTCTCAATGCAACAGTATACTACATCATATAACTATAGATTTGATGCAATGGAAGGATTCTTTCATGTTTATTATTTTTATCTTGTTGTTGGCTGGGATACCTTTTGCACTGAAGATGAAGATGGTGAGAGGTAAAGATAAATTGTGTTTTGAGTTGGTTCCATGCAAAATTGCCTGCACATTTGGTCTTGCATCAGTGAAGTCTTGCTTCCCATCTTATGTTGTCAAATTTGTTGTGCCTTCTCGACAAACTATTGAGTTCATTTACACGGGTACCTGCTATGTTGTCAATACCTGCATTGAAATTATCGAATATTTGCTCATGGTACTGATCAGCAGTGGCATCAGTTTTGCACTCGATTATGGTGAAATTCAAGCAGCCTTGCTGGCTAATTATGTAGGTGATTGGACTTTTGATGCTTATAGGTCCTACCAATTGGTTGGTGGAAAAACTAAACGGCAATGCACATTTGCATTTGACACAAAGAAGCCATGACAAATATTACAAGGACAAAAATATTCATGTCACTTGCGTACAAGGAGCTTAGTGGTTGTGGCTTTCTCACAAAATCTACAAGATATTGTGTGCTGCAACAAGACCATTGATTGTTTTCTCAAATTGGCAACTCCTAATGGAATCCCAATATGCACGCAAGTCAGGGTTCATGCGAAGTTTCCTGTGCTCGATTGTTCGGTGCTTGAGGCTATGGGTTTTCCTTAGAGAAGAACACTTTTTAGTACCAACTTTAATATTATGCCTACACCTGAATTAGTAGCAGTTGTGCACACATTTCTCTCTCCAATTCCTTTTCTTATGAAGAGATGTAATTTTGACATGGATGACTGTGACCAAGCCCACTACTGCTATAAATGCTATGATGCAGACAACTCTTATCTGCACATCGTAATTGAGTGATTTGCTATTAAACTGGTGAGCTGGCAAGTTTCACAAGCTTATGCATCTGATTTATATAGTGACCGCATTGTGCAATTGGGGTTTGAACTCACTCGCCTGATGGTATGAAAGATTGCTTGGGTGCCCTCTTCCCTGTGTATTGTTGATGCATCTAGTTTTCTATGTGCATGCTTCAGAAGCTCGAAACATTGGTACATGTTGGGCCGGTCAAGTGCCTTTCTTCTAATTGTGGTTCTTGAGCAACTATCCCTACAAATGTTGCATCAAACTTGGACTCAATATGTGAAGTTGGAGAACAAGGTTCAGTGTGACTTGTAAGTACCATGAAATCCCGACAGGTTGCTATGGTTTGGCTTGAGGGCAGGCCGAATTTATGGAGAGGGACTGTTAACATAGCTCTAGCCCATGGTTGGTCCAGATCGTGGGGTACTCTTGGACCTTGGCCTGCTTGGCAGCAGCACCTAAAAATATGTGAAATTCAAAAAACAGTTCTCATGGACGAGTGGGCTTGGATCAGAGCGGACTGGCGACTTCTCTCTCTCTCTCTCTCTCTCTAGGATAGCTTTTGTTCATCTTTCCCTTCCTTGATCCCCTTCTTCCTAATAATGAGGAATAGTAGTTTGATACTCACAGTATAGAAGGGGGATATAATAAAAACTTTTATGTAGCTCACTAAATATGAAACATATGGTTTAATTATATTGATATAGTTGAACATATAAAGGAGGCTGGGTTCGTAGGTAGAACCCAGCCATCCACGTCGCCTATAAATCGCTATGAATAGTGCTCTGCCACCGCTGTAAATTTTGTGCCCCGCCGAGGGCATTTTAGTACTTTCACATGCAGATGTATAAAACTTAGCCGTCCCGTGGAGCCGCCGCACTCTCCTCCCTTCCCTGCCCACTTTTCTCTTCCCCGCCACCTTCTCCTGTCACCGCCGCCTCCTCTGCTATTGTCGCCGCCGCCTCCCATCCCACTCTCCTCCCCCTCCTGCCTCCAAGCCCTTCGTGGCCAAGAAGTGGAGGCCCTCGTCGCAGCATGGGAGCCCTGGGGCCGCCAAGGGGTCTGTGGCGGGGAACCTGGTTCGGTCCCCTTACACCGCGGCGGCGGTGGCGGGGTCATCGTGCCTCCGCCCATGATGGAAGAGGAGAGGGTGATGAGGCAGTAGAAGTGGGAGTGTCACTGGCTACTGTCGGCCTGCACTAGTGAGGTCGGGCGCGACCTGGCGGTTCGTGGCGGCTCATTCTACTCCTCGATTGGGAGCTACGAGGAGACTGCAATTTATGGCGAACATCCATGGGTGGCGGAGAGGAGCAAGGGAGGTAGGGGCCTCACCGTCTCTGCGCCTCCTCCTCTCCATCTTGGGCGACGCCGAGCTGCGGCTGCCCCGTGCGCGCTCTCTCTCCTGCATCTCATGCGGGGGCGATTGGTGGTGACTCACGGAGCTGTCCTGTTGGTGGCTCGAACCTCCTTCCTCTTAGCAGCAGGAGACCTCCGCGCCTCCGCCACCTCCGCCAGTGTCGCCTTCATCCCTATGGGGTGTCTCCACGAGTGCCTGGACCACCGGCGTCATGGGGCTTGGGCTCCTAAAGACCGGCTACATTAGCTGCCTTTTGCCCCATCGCCGGGGGAGGCTGCGGCGACGTGCTCAATAGCAGCCCTTCTCGGCCGTCTTTGGTAATTTCCTCTCCAACTGCCCAGGGAATTGAGGGCCACTTCTATAAATTGTACATTTTATTGCTTCCGTTATGCTTGTATTGTCATTATATACAAGGTAGGTGATGAGGACATCCCTGCTAATGCTACACCCACAACTCCGACCGCTATACATACATGACCAATTACTAGAGCTCACGCACGTCAATTGAATTACTAGGTACTTTTGTTTCTTGCAAATCCTTCTAATGTTCATGAACATATGATGCTGCCTAAATTAGATACTTTTGTTTTACTTATGAATGAAGGACCTGGCATGGACAAGAAGGATGACCATGGGAGCGGGATCAAGCATGGAGAAGAAGGTGCACGCGTGGGAAAGAACAATGGAGCTTCCAGTGATGATTTTCGCACTTTGAAGCCACCATAATGGGAGCAAGAAGCCTTGGAAGAAATATGCATGATGCTACTTTATAAAATTCGTCCCTAGGCTAATATAGGTGCTGCGCCACCTTATTGTTGGGCCAGGCCCATGTAATTTCGAAATACAATATTATAGGCTATTTTTAGAGTCCGTATGTATGGGAAACTGAGTTAAGGTCGGTTTCGGACCCCTCGTCCAAGGGGCCACGAAATTCCCCTCTATTCCCCCATATATACAGCCCTTAGGGCGTCGTTTTAGGGTTGCGTTTTGTTTAGATTACAAGTTTGCCATAGCTGCAACTTTGCGTTCTTCATTTGTGTTCCACGACCAGACAAAGGCGTCATAGAACCCCACTTCATCAATAAAGCTTTCCTCTTATATTCGCAATATCCAGATTGCAATCTTAGTTTCTTGCTTGTTCTTCGTTTGCGTGCAGGAAACAGACCCTCGTGGTCAGGTTGATCGTGCTCCGGCATGGTCAATAACCTCTCAGAGTTGGTTTAGCGATTGCTAAGGTGCGGTGTCATCACACGTTCGTAGTCGGATCGTCAAAGTGTACTGCACCAAAAACGATAGCCACCATCTCATCAAAAGACAGGGACAACTTCGCCTCTATCAAGTGGTATCAGATTTCCAGGTTGCTCGGTGAGATTTTACCAGTTTTCGTAGTTTAGATCGCATCTGTTCTTCATACCTTTAGTCCACGAAAAAGCCACAAAAAAATTAGGGTTAGATCATCATATCCGAACCAATCTGAGCCTTTGCATAGTCTTTTCAGTATTTTGCTTTGTTGAATTTGCGGTTACATTGTCGTGTCGAGTTGCTGGTCTTCGTGTCTAGTCCTTTAGAGTTTTGAGTTCTTTTCACAGGTTGTCACGCCGCCACCGCATCGTCTTCATAGTTGCCATATACCATCACCATCATCACCGCTGCCATATATCACCATCCATCATCATTATCCATTGGTGTCCATATATACCACCACAAATCCTACACCAATCCGAGTCCAGCTCGTTTTAGGTTTAGTTTTGAGATCCTTTTGATTTCAGATTCGTGTTTTTCTACCTGCGTAGGTGTCGGAAAAAAAGTCTAGCACGCTTTGCAGAGCATGTTTTGGCCCAAAAAAAAATTCGGCTAAAAATATTTTTCCCTATCTTGGTTTTAGGTTCTTCGGAGCGTTTTGTGACACTTTCCATCATAGTGATTTTTGTCGAAATTTTTGGTCGTCGCGGCCCCTGAATTGCTCCAGAAAAAGAAAAAAATTAGTCCAACAAATTTCGTGCCCATCTTGCTTATACGACGTGGGAAGAGTTTTGAGACACTCGCCATTGTAGTGATTTTTTGAGCAAAAAAAAAGAGCGCAAAAAAAGAGGCGCCAAAAAAACGAAAAAAATAAAAAAATTCAGAGTGTGCTTTTCCCTTGATTACGTGCAGCGTCGTGATTTTGTTGGTGTTTTAGGCTCGCATCTCTAGTACGGTCTAGCCTAGGAGCAGCACAGTAATGTCGTTGAGCGTTTATTCAACCTTGCATCTTTGAATTGATTATTGCTAACCCTTTTTGCTACCATACTATAAGCCATCCTAGCTCCACATACATCTACGTCGTGTGTTTGACACCACCTGGCAATCGCTCTATCCAAGCTTTGAGAGTTTGACTACAACGGTTGCCGATCACCGCCTGCTGCTGGGTAAGAACTGGTAAGAATTTGAGATTCGCTTAAAGGATTTGTGACACACCACCACCATCACCACCACGTCCCAGTAGTCTGTAGGTTTCATATTCTTGTGTGTTTCCTATATCTGCTAACCATGTCAAGATCACACGATGACAGGAGCAACTGGGAGAGCATGACCAACAAAGCGCTCTATGATAAATTTCAGCAAATGATGGCTGACCAGGTACAAGACTTCGTGACCAACTTTGGGGAGGCCATGGAGAAGCTCGATGGTTTGGAGAAGACATTCGACACCAAGATGGACGCCAAGTTCAATGAGGTGCTTGCCCGTCTACCACCACCAGCTGCAGCTCCTATCCCTTTCGAACAATGAGCGCGACGTGTGCCTCTCGGCCAAGACCAACATACTGGTATTGTTGATACTGCTGCTACTTCTGTGGCTCCTGCTGCTCCTGTCGTTGAGCAGGTTGAAGATTATGATGGTGATTATGATGATGAGGGAGAGGTTGCTCCAGATCAGCCTCTGGGGCAACCACCACGATACGCACCAGGTCGACCACATGGCTACAACCGTAATGGTAGGGCTGCACCACCCCCTCGGGTATGGGATCATGACCATCTCTCTAAACTTAAATTAAATATTTCGACGTTTGAGGGTAGATATGTTCCTGATATATATCTGACATAGGAGTTAGAAACATAACAACATTGTACATGCTTACAATTTCCTAAGGATAGACGTGTTGCTGCTGCTGTTTGTTCATTCACTAGTTTTGCTTGTTTGGTGGTCAGAACATTGTAGAATACACCATGCTAATATTCCAACTACTTGGGATGCTTTGAAAACTGCTATGCGTAATCGTTGGGTGCCACCTTATTATCAACGTGAATTGCTTCAAAATTTGCAGTGTTCAAGACAAGGAAAAAATTATGTAGAAGAATATTATCAGGAATTACAAACTGGAATGATTAGATGTGGTATTGTTGAGGAGAATGAAGCTATGCTTGCACGTTTTATGGGTGGATTAAATAGAGAGATTTAGACTATTCTAGAGTATAAGGAGTATAACACTATCACTCGTTTATTTCAAAGCTGAACGTGAAGTGCAGGATCAACAGGCAATGGCGAGAACTAATTTTTCTGCAGGTCGCACTTCATCATGGACGCCACTTACCTCCTCTACTTCCGCATGTCCTGCTGCAACACCACCTACTTCCACTTCCAACTCCAACCGCGATACCAGGAAACAGGCTCCTACTCCATCCTCTGCGAAGAGCACACCTTCTGGGCCTGCACAGAGCTCTTCTTCATCTATTGCATCCAGAGGGCAAACACATGAGGTTATATGCCGTCGCTGCAAGGGTGGAGGTCACTTTGCGAGAGAATGCCCTTCCAAGCGTGTAATGATTGTTACCGAGGATGGTGGATATGCGTCCGCTAGTGATTATGATGAGGAGACTTTGGCTCTCATTGCAAGTGAAGAACAGGGTGGCAAGGATGCAGAACCAGAGACACACTACATGGCTGCTGATTACGTTGACAGGTACGAAAGTTTAGTTGCTCAACGTGTTCTCAGTGTGCAGGTTACACATGCCTAGAAAAATCAGAGGCACAACTTGTTCCACACAAAGGGAGTTGTGAAAGAGTGTTCTGTTCGCGTCATCATCGATGGAGGGAGTTGCAATAACTTGGCTAGCATGGAGATGGTGGAGAAGCTGTCTCTAACCACCAGACCACATCCTCATCCTTATTACATCCAATGGTTCAACAATAGTGGCAAGGTTAAGGTAACACGTATTGTTTGTGTGCATTTTAGCATTGCTACATATTCTGATTATGTGGATTGTGATGTGGTACCCATGCAACCATGTTCTGTTCTACTTGGTAGGCCATGACAGTTTGATAAAAAATTTGTACACCATGGTAGGACAAATCAGTATACTCTTGTTCATAAGGATCACAATATCACTTTGCTTCCTATTTCTCCAGAACATATTATGAAAGATGACATTGCTAGAGCTAGTAAAGCAAAACAGGAGAAAAATAAGAGTGAAAATCAGATTATAGCATAGGAATTTGAGCAACACCATAAGCATAATAAACCATCATCTAATGTTCATCCAAAATATAATTGAAGAGTGGATGTTTACTTGCTACTAAATCTAATATTAATGATTTGGATGTAGCTACATCTGTTTGCTATGCTTTTGTTTGCAAAGAGGTATTATTTTCATTCGAGGACATGCCTCCCTCTTTGCCTCCTGCTGTCATTAATATTTTGTAGGAGTTCGCTGACGTCTTCCCACAAGACGTGCCACCAGGATTACCACCTATTCGCGGGATTGAGCATCAGATTGACTTAATTCCCGGTGCATATCTACCCAACTGTGCGCCATACCGTACCAATCCAGAGGAGACAAAGGAGATTATGCGTAAGGTACAGGAGCTGCTTGACAAAGGTTATATACGTGAATCCCTTAGTCCTTGTGCTGTTCCTATTATTCTAGTGCCTAAAAAGGATGGTACATCGCGCATGTGTGTGGATTGTAGAGGCATTAATAATATTACTATTCTTTATCGTCATCCTATTCCTAGACTAGATGATATGCTTGATGAATTAAGTGGTTCTACAATTTTCTCCAAAGTTGATTTGCGTAGTGGATACCATCAAATTCGTATGAAATTGGGACATGAATGGAAAATAGCATTTAAAACTAAGTTTGGATTATATGAGTGGTTAGTCATGCCTTTGGAGTTAACTAATGCACCTAGCACTTTCATGAGATTAATGAACAAGGTTTTACGTGCTTTCATTGGACGATTTGTGGTAGTCTATTTTGATGATATATTGATTTTTAGTAGATCTTTGGAGGAACATTTGGAACATCTACGTGCTGTTTTTATTGCTCTACGTGATGCACGTTTGTTTGGTAACCTTGGGAAGTGCAACTTTTGCACCGACCGAGTATCTTTTCTTGGCTATGTTGTTACTCCACAGGGAATTGAAGTTGATAAAGCCAAGATTGAAGCTATTGAGAGTTGGCCGTAGCCCAAAACGGTCACACAAGTAAGGAGTTTTCTTGGCCTCGCTGGTTTCTATAGGCGTTTTGTGAGAGATTTCAGCACCATTGCTACGCCTCTCAATGAGTTTACAAAGAAGGATGTGCCTTTTTCTTGGGGTACCGCACAGGAAGAAGCCTTCACAGTCTTGAAAGATAAGTTAACACATGCTCCTTTACTCCAACTTCCTGATTTTTATAAGACTTCCGAGCTTGAATGTGATGCTACTGGACTTGGGTTAGGAGGTGTGTTATTACAAGATGGTAAGCCTGTTGCGCACTTTTCTGAAAAACTAAGTGGGCCTAGTCTGAATTATTCTACTTATGATAAGGAATTATATGCTCTTGTTCGGACTTTGGAAACATGGCAACATTATTTATGGCCCAAAGAATTTGTTATACATTCTGATCATGAATCTTTGAAACATATTAAAAGTCAAGCAAAACTGAACCGTAGACATGCTAAATGGGTTGAATTCATTGAGACTTTCCCTTATGTCATTAAACACAAGAATGGTAAAGAAAATGTTATTGTTGATGCTTTGTCTCATCGTTATACTATGCTTTCACAACTTGACTTTAAAATATTTGGTTTGGAGACCATCAAAGATCAATATGTGCATGATGCTGAATTTAGAGATGTGTTGTAGCATTGTAAAGAAGGGAGAACATGGAACAAGTTCGCTATTAATGATGGATTTGTGTTCCATGCTACCAAGCTATGCATTCCAGCTAGCTCCGTTCGTCTTTTGTTGTTACAGGAGGCACACGAAGGAGGATTAATGGGACACTTTGGCATGAAGAAGACGGAGGACGTACTTTCTACACATTTCTTTTGGCCAAAGATGAGACGGGATGTTGAGCGTTTTGTTGCTCACTGCACTACATGTCAAAAAGCTAAGTCACGACTCAATCCTCATGGTTTATATATGCCTTTGGATGTACCTAGTGTTCCTTGGGAGGATATATCTATGGACTTTGTTTTAGGTTTACCTCGAACTAAGAAGGGGAGGGATAGCATATTTGTTGTCGTGGATAGATTTTCAAAAATGGCACACTTTATACCATGTCATAAAAGTGATGCTGCTGCTCATGTTGCTGATTTGTTCTTTCGTGAAATTATTCGGTTGCATGGTGTGCCAAATACAATTGTTTCAGATCGTTATGCTAAATTTCTTAGCCACTTTTGGATATGTTTATGGGCTAAGTTGGGGACTAAACTACTTTTTAGTACTACATGTTATCCCCAAACTGATGGCCAAACTAAAGTAGTCAATAGATCATTGTCTACTATGCTTAGGGCTGTTTTGAAGAATAACCTGAAAATGTGGGAAGAATGCTTGCCTCATATTGAATTTTCTTATAATCGTTCACTACATTCTACCACTAAGATGTGCCCTTTTGACGTTGTGTATGGTTTCTTACCTCGTGCACCTATTGATTTGTTGCCTCTTCCATCTTCGGAGAAGGTTAATTTTGATGCACGTGCTGAATTGATATTAAAGATGCATGAGATAACGAAGGAAAACATTGAGCGTATGAACGCTAAATACAAAATTGCTAGAGATAAGGGTAGAAAACATGTTGTCTTTGCACCTGGAGATCTTGTTTGGTTACATTTGCGTAAGGATAGATTTCCTGATTTGCGCAAGTCAAAGCTAATGCCACGTGCTGATGGTCCTTTTAAGGTGTTAGAGAAAATAAATGATAAAGCATATAAACTTGAGCTGCTTGTAGAGTTTGGGGTTAGCCCCACTTTTAACATTGCAGATTTGAAGCCTTATTTGGGTGAGGAAGATGAGCTTCCGTCGAGGACGACTTCAATTCAAGAAGGGGAGGATGATGAGGACATCCCAGCTAATGCTACACCCACAACTCCGACTGCTATACATACAGGACCAATTACTAGAGCTCGCGCACGTCAATTGAATTACCAGGTACTTTTGTTTCTTGCAAATCCTTCTAATGTTCATGAACATATGATTCTGCCTAAATTAGATACTTTTGTTTTACTTATGAATGAAGGACCTCGCATGGACAAGAAGGATGACCATGGGAGCGGGATCAAGAATGGAGAAGAAGGTGCGCGAGCGGGAAAGAACAATGGAGCTTACAGTGATGATTTTCGCACTTTGAAACCACCATAATGGGAGCAAGAAGCCTTGGATTAAATATGCATGATGCTACTTTATAAAATTCGTCCCTAGGCTAATATAGGTGCTGCGCCACCTTATTGTTGGGCCAGGCCCATGTAATTTCGAAATACTATATTATAGGCTGTTTTTAGAGTCTGTATGTATGGAGAAACTGAGTTAAGGTCGGTTTCGGACCCCTCCTCCAAGGGGCCACGAAATTCCCCTCTATTCCCCCATATATACAACCCTTAGGGCATCGTTTTAGGGTTGGGTTTTGTTTCGATTACAAGTTCGCCATAGCTACAACTTCGCGTTCTTCGTATGTGTTCCACGACCAGACAAAGGCGTCACAGAACCCCACTTAATCAATAAAGCTTTCCTCTTATATTCGCAATATCCAGATTGCAATCTTAGTTTCTTGCTTGTTCTTTGTTTGCGTGCAGGAAACAGACCCTCATGGTCAGGTTGATCATGCTCCGGCGTGGTCAATAACCTCTCGGAGTTGGTTTAGCGATTCCTAAGGCGCGGCATCATCACACGTTCGTAGTCGGATCGTCAAAGTCTAATCCACCAAAAACGATAGCCACAATCTCATCGAAAGACAGGGACAACTTCGCCTCTATCAGTAGGGCCGTGCATTGAGGATGATAAATAGTCAATTTCCTCTACCCTGAGAGCTTAGCTACCTTCGAGATTCAGTGCGTATTTTATTCCAAATCATGGTTGCACATTCAAAATTTATACGACTATGCATGATCTTTCCTCTGCCCTGAGTTTTACTTTCAGATAACACAGTGCTATGGATACTCACAATCTTCCATTAGTTGGTATGGTGACATATGGCTTGGTGACTGCATTTTCTCTACAAGAAAACGGAGATGAGTTATGTTAGGAAATATGCAGCTTGTATTTTCAGGAGGCCAAAGGCTAGTATATATACATGTACAGTTGTGGAATACATGCAGAAAACCCTTATACAATGGGGTAAATACGAAAAGGTTACAGGGCTATATATGTAATACTCTAACACCCCCCTCAAACTCAAGGTGGATTAACAACACTGAGTTTGGAGAGATAGAAGCCATGTTGCGCTCGAGTTTGAGCCTTCGTCAGAAAATCCGCCAATTGTAACTCGAAAGGCACATACTAAAGAGCAATAACCTGATCCCGCACACTAGCGCGCACATAGAAAGCATCAACACCAATATGCTTGGTGATCTCATGCTTCACAGGATCGCGCGCAATGCTAATAGCACCTGTACTGTCTGATAATAGCAGAGTAGGTGTAGTGACAGAAACACCAAAATCCTGAAGTAACCACCGTAACCAAGTAACCTCTGCCGTCAAAAGAGCCATAGCTCGTAACTCAGCCTTTGCACTTGAACGGGAAACTGTAGTCTGCTTCTTCGTCTTCCAGGCAATGAGAGAACCACCAAGAAAAACACAGTACAGGAAGTGAACGGCGATCGGATGGATCGCTAGCCCACGTAGCATCCGAATAGGCCTGAAGCTGTAAGAACTGGAGATAGGAAAGAATAGACGGTGAGAGATCGTGCCCCAAAGATAATGGAGAACACGAAGGAGGTGACTATAGTGAATTGAAGTGGGAGCAGAAACAAACTGACTCAGAATATGAACCGGATAAGAAATATCCGGACGAGTAACAGCTAGATAGACAAGATTCCCAACAAGACGACGATAACGCGTCGGATCAGGCAAGGGATCACCATCAGTATCACGAAGGTGAACGTTGAGCTCCTTGGGGGGCTCAATGGTGCGCTCATCAGTAAGAGCAGCATGAGCAAGAAGATCCTGGATATACTTTTCCTAGGATATAAAAAGGCATCAGAGGTAGAAGAGACTTCAATCCCAAGAAAGTAGCGAAGAGGTCCAAGATCAGACATAAGAAACTGCTCACTAAGACAGGCCTTTACAAAGGCAATATACTCAGGATCGTCACCAGTGATGATCATGTCATCGACATAGAGAAGAAGAAGAAGAGTCCGTCCACGAGGTGAAAGGTGAACAAATAACATTGGATCATGAGCACTCGCTGAAAAACCTATGGCAGTCACCACAGAGGCAAAACGCTCAGACCGGGCGCGGGGGGCTTGCTTAAGGCCATAGAGAGAGCGACAAAGACGACAGACCATGCCATCAGGAACAGAATACCCAGGTGGTGGTTGCATGTATACTCCTCACGCAGCTCACCATTAAGAAAGGCATTCTTAACAACAAGCTGAGATACAGACCAGTGGTGTGGAGAGGCCACTGCAAGAAGTGTACGAATAGTGGTCATATGGGCCACGGGTCTCGTCGTAATCACGTCCATGCTCCTGCTGAAAGCCATGAGCCATAAGACGAGCTTTGTAACGCTCAAGAGAACCATCGGAGCGAGTCTTAACCTTGTAAACCCACTTACAAGTGATGGGATGAACACCTAGAGGAAGAGAAACAAGATCCCATGTACCGGTGCATTCAAGAGAAGCAATCTCCTCTACCATCACAAACTGCCATTCAGGATGAATAACAGCCTGGCGATAAGTAGTTGGCTCAAGAATGGCAGCACCAGCGGTTGAAAGACCATAGCGATCAACAGGCGGAAGTGGATGAGAACGCAAGCCATAGGTAGGCTGAGCCGAGGAGGAGGGCACATTAGTAGATGCATCCATATGATGTGATCGATGAGTATAATACTGAGGAAAAGATGGAAGAATACACAGAGGAATCGTCGAGGTAGAACCAGGGGGTGGAGACGAAGAAGGCACCGGGGATGAAGGTGCAGAATTTGGTGACATGCTAGATGAGGAAACCGTGGAAGACAATGGCGGCAAATCATCAGCAATAGGTGGGGAAGCAGAGGTAGCAGGACAAATAGGCAAAGGCTCGATGGGGGTGATGGGTGTGTCAGGAAAAATGAGGAAAGAGATATCCTCCACTGAAAAAGTCGAGAAAGATGGACGCGGGTAGAAGGGACGAGACTCGTCAAAAGTCACATCCCGAGAAATGCACATCCGACGACCAATAGGATCCCAACAACGATAGCCCTTATGCTCACTGCTATAACCTAAGAAGACACACTCAACTGACTGAGCGGATAATTTGGTGCGTTCACAAGGGGTAAGAAGAACATAGCAAACACAACCGAACAAATGAAGCACCGAGTAATCGGGAGAACGATCAAAGAGACGCTCGAAGGGAATGCCACCCTCCAAAGTAGTGGACGGCTGAAGGTTAATTAGATAGGTGGAAGTGGAGACAGCCTCAGCCCAAAAGTGAGGCAGAAGAGAGGCGACGATCATCATCGCACGAGCCGTCTCAAGAAGGTGATGATGCTTGCGCTCAGCCACGCCATTCTGAGCATGAGCACTAGGACAAGAGAACTAAGCAAGAGTACCCTTCTCAGCAAGAAAGCCACGCAACATCTTGGAGATATACTCTCCAGTAGAGTCAGCACGGAACACACGAATAGGCGTAGAGAACTGAGTGTGAACCATGGTAGCAAAACGCTTATAAATAGATAAGACCTCACTACGAGAAGACATGAAATATATCCATGTGTGTCGAGAGAAATCATCTATAAAGATAATATAGTAGCGATGGCCTTCCTTCGAGGCAAAGGGAGCTAGACCCATACATCAGAGTGAACAAGGTCAAAAGGACGCTGAGACATAGTCTTTCTATGAGGATAAGGTAACTGAACCTGTTTACTAAGCCTACAACCCTGACAATCTAAAGACACACCGCCGAAGACGGGTCCAAGAAGACCACGCCGAACTAAGGATGAGAGATGAGAGCCACATAGGTGACCCAGGTGATGATGCCACTGCTTAAAAGAGCTGGTAGACAAGGCAACAGAGGTGGAGAGACTGGCAGTGGTGGCAGCGGTTGGAAGATGAAGCCAGTCAAGTTCCCAGAGACCCTGAGAGTCACGGCGTCGAGGGCCAGCACCAAGAAGAGCACCAGTGTGACGGTCGAGAATTTAACATGAGTCAAAGTCGAGAATGACCCTGCAACCAGAGTCGACAATCTGACCACCGGAAAGGAGCTGCATGGTAAGCCGAGGAACATGAGCAACATCGGGAACATGAAAAGATGAAGTGCTAAGAGTGCCTCGGCGAGTAACCGGGAGAGAGGCACCATTAGCAGTAAGAACATGAATAGGAGAATCGAGAGGTCGAGTAGATGACAGAGTGGATGAGTCATGAGTCATATGAAAAATGCTCTAGTATCAAGAATCCATGGAGATGTACCTACTTGTGTAGATGGTGGTCTAACAATGCCAGAAGAGTCTGTAGCAGAACCACCATAACATGTCGATGGAGAACCAGAAGATGGAGCTAGTAGGCATCGCAGGCGCACAATCTCATGCTCGGTCAGGGGCGCAACTGAAGATGTCGATGTAGAGGCACCCGACAGCAGGGCACGAAGGCGTGCAATCTCATCCTCCTTAAAGGACACACCTGAAGTAGGCGTCATAGTGGCACCAAGAGAGAAGCAACCACCACCACCCGTGGAAGCTGCTAAAAGCGACGGTGCAGCATGATTAGTATCATCTGTAAAGGCCGGTGAAGACGATGAGACTACATGTAGACAGGCACCAAGTGCCGAGGGAAGACGCCTGTGTGAAGCGCAGTCGATGGAGTCATATGCACCAGTACAACCAGTGAAAGTCGTGAGAGGTGTCGGGGAAGAACGACATTCACCGGCGAAAGTCGCGAGAGGAGTCGGTGTAGAGCGACAATCATTAAGTGTGGAGCTCGCGGGAGGAGCAATAGAAGAGCTACCAGTAAAAGTTGCCGCACGGGACGATAAAACAGACGGACAAGCACCAAGCATCGAGGAAAGGCACATGTGCGAGACGGGATCAGTGTAAGGAACACCGAAAGCACCGTCAGAAATCACCTCAGAGCGGACAGAAGACACCCTGTTTTTTTGCTTTTTTTAGGACGACGTGCACACAGTGGCCTTATCCAGAAACAATAGAGGATTAGGGCACTCAATCAAAGACGCATCGGCTAGTATGTTCAGGAGTGGATGGTGGCTGGATCTACAGGTTTGGATCGGGCAGGGGTGCATGAGACGACGGTAGGAATCGGGGAAAGGGAAGAGCAGACCCGAAGTAGCCAGCCAAAACGGAGAGGAGCAGCGGCGGCCGATTCCGTCGGCTTCGATCGAGAGCGGAGGTGGAGAAGCAGCCTGGATCCTGGTGTGGCGTCGATCGAGAGCGGGGCCAGCGGATGTGAGCGAGAGGAGGCCCGCAGCTTTGATTGAGACGGGAGCAGGGCCGGCAGGAACGATTGAGAGCGGGAGCTGTGGGTTGACCCGGCGGTAGTGGACCCAGTGGCAGTGGACGTAGAAGCGGACAGAGGTGGGGGCGAAGACTGGATCGGGAGAGGAAACCGGACCGGAGCGAGGGCCAGCGGAGATGAGCAACGGCCACGGACAAGAGTGGCGACCCGGAGCGGATCAACGACACGAGTTGCGACGTGCAAAAAATTGACCTAGCTCTAATACTATGTTAGGAAATATGCAACTAGTATTTTCAGGAGGCCAAAGGCTAGTATATATACATGTACAGTTGTGGAATATATGCAGAAAACCCTTATACAATGGGGTAAATATGAAAAGGTTACATGGCTATATATGTAATACTCTAACAAGTTACTCCCTGAACTCGATAACTTGGATATACGCCTAACCTTGCTTCTGCTTGCTACTTGATTGGACTATGGGCGCTTATTTTCTCCTCATCCTGAATACCAAATTTGCCGGGGCATCTTGCTTATACCGCCTATAGTCAGCATTTATATCCTTCGTGTTATTTTTCATCAGACTGAAGGTGTGTGATTTCTTAAACATATCGATGTGTTCCTCTTCTTCATTCAGATCTTTTGGTAATCAAGTAGGACATCCAACTAACCTTGTGCTCCAAGGAATTGTTGCATGACATTGGCATAGCATGTATCCAGAAGTTCATCGGTCTTCAGTTGGCTATAGCTGTCATTGTTGCTCTTACTTTAACAAACTCATGTAGTTCAACTACTAGCCTACTACTTAATTAAAGGGTTGCGACTTCTTCTCACATTGGTTATTAACAATGAATGATGGGATTGCCTCTGTGAAAATACACATTATAAGGCTTCTTTTTTGTATTTTGTAGTTTTACTTGAAGTCGAACGTGCAGCAAACCATTACATTTTACTCTCTATTATGGTTGTATGTTTCATATCCCATAGTAAATTTCTCTTTCAGGCAGCCATTTTACCTTCCTTTTTTAATTAGGAACTGGCCATTTTGATTTGAGGTCAATGTGAATTTTGTCTACATAATTCGTTATCTATAAGATCATCACAGGTGACTAATAGACTCACCTTTTCCTTCATTTTATGCAGTACATGTGATTTAGTATTAGAACCATACAAAACAGAGGTAGCATCCTAATCATTCCCTTTTGCTATTTCACTGGCAAGACATCTACATTCTATAGGTGCTAAGATGTAGGGAGCATTCTAGTGTATTCACTACAATGACCAAACAAGTACGAGTTCTTTCATCTTCCTTGAATCAACAACTTTTAATAGTTACTACCACAGGACCTCATTGTTGTTGTGCTAAATCTCCAAAAATGAAGTAGAGAAAAATCAATCAAGACCTACTTTATAATTATTACCATATGGTCATGCCATTGTTTGGTCGTGAAGCTATGCAAATTCCTAATTATGTTGAATGCTTCCCTAATGGAACTGGTAAGGGAAAGAAAATGGATGCCAAATGTGTAGCCATTGGTCTGGAAGGTTTTCCAACATGGGTCATCAACGGGAAGGTACTCCCCATAACTTGGTTCCTTCCATTAAATTTTAATTCCATGATGTCACCCATTCAGCATCGTACGTTGAGGCACGATTTAAGTGCTCAATGCACATCTCCATTTCTGTCAGTACCGAGCATGCATCGAATCTACAATTTATTCTCACATGACACTCTCTGCTTTACTTCGCAATTGCATGCGTCCAGCTTTAATTTTCCACAGATGATGTTGTCAGTCACTTCGTGGCTTGTCCATGCCTCCATCTCCAGTTTTTCCTAAGATGATGAAAACATTGTTCCCTCTGTGTTCACGAACTGATTATGTACCTCCCTTCCACTCAGCTCATGGGTGGCGACCAGGAACTCTCAGTCCTCACAGAAATATCTATCAATCATCAAAGTATTTGAGTCTATTTTTCTCCAATTTACCATGGTCCATATGTGTTTGTGTGTTCAATATTGAAGAAATCAATTTTTTCTTTCTTAACGTTTCATATGTACCATCCCATGCTGCTGTGTAATCAATACATTTTTCTTATTACCACGTCAATGTCATTAACCCGTATTTTCTCTATATGTGCTATATGATGGTTCTGATTATCGCTCATTGAGTACCTGTTATTTTTGGACTAGTCTTACGACCCATGGAAATTACCATAACTATTCATTAACTCTCAGAAAATATAAGTGAAGAACGAGAGTAAAATTATTTCCATAAAATCTACACACCGCCGTGCTCAAAAAGATATAAGTGAAGTACTAGAGGAACTGCTAAGTTCAAAAAATATAAGTCAAGCACGTAGAGTATTCTAACAAATTATGTTGAATGTGTGTCTCTCTAAAATAGGTTTTTCCAGAAAACGATGATCATGGCAAACTAAAAGTAAAAGCAAACAAAAGCAGACGACACTCCAAGCAAAACTCATATCATGTGATGAATAAACATGTAGCTCCAAGTGACATACCGATGGATTGAGACAAAAGAGGGGATGCCTTCCGGGGCGTCCACAATCTTAGATTCTTGAGTCTTCCTTATAATATTACCTTGGGTTTCCTTGGTCATCCCCAATATTATGCCTTGTTACTCCTTATTCTATGCTCCATCGTGATAACACCCAACACTTGAAAACTTCAATCACACAAAACTCAACAAAACTTCATGAGATCCGTTATTATAAGCAACATATTGAATACTTTAGGAACTGTTATAAATTATTTTTTATTTAAATGTTTCATAATAGGTACTTTATTCTAACTTCTCCATGACTTATACCCCCGATACAATCCATAGCATAATCAAAACAAGCAAACTATGCAAGCAAAACAGAATCTGTCTAAAACAGAACAGTCTGTAGAAATATATAAATATCATAAACTTATGCAAAAAAATATTATGAATAATTATTAAAACGTGGATAATTTGTATAGCAATACTATGTGAAAATTTCACATCATTATGATGCTCCGGTAAAAAAAAATTCCTGTACTTGAGATAAAAACTTCTGTTTTGTTTTAGTATCTTTCTACTCATCTTGCGAGTCATCCCAAAGGCTTTACTTGGCACAAACACTAATTAACACATAAAACATAATAATTACAGAGGCAATAATCATAATATCGGTAAAAAAGCAAATATAAAGATAACTATTGGGTTGCCTCCCAACAAGTGCTATTGTTTTATGCCCCTAGCTAGGCATAATGCATAGTTTCAAGGGTTGTCATCTTTGACACTATACCCATGAGTAGATCTCATGATTGATTCATAAGGTATTTTAATTATATTCCTTTCTTTAAAGGTAATTGGAACCTTATGTTTCCCTCTTCCATGTCAATAATTGCAACTATAGTTCATAAGAAGGGCCTTCCACGTATTATGGGACAAGAAGGATTGCAATCAATATCAAGCACAATGAAGTCTACAGTCACATAATTTTTATTTTCAATAATAAGCACATAATCAATTCTACCTAATGTTTTCTTAATGGTAGAATGTGCAATATGGAAGTTGAGGGAACAATCTTCCATATTTGTGAGACCAAGAACATCACATAAACATTTAGGTATAGTTGAGACACTAGCACCAAGGTCACATAAATCATTACGTTCATATTTATTTATCTTTATTTTGATAGTAGGTTCCAACTCATCATGCATTTTTCTAGGAATAGAAACTTCAAGCTCGAGTTTCTCATCATAAGCTTTTATCATTTTCTTTGACTATAAACAGTAGGGTAAAACCCCACTGCAATTTTTTATTGGTTAATAGAAAGAAAAGGAACAAACTCTGATAGGCTTGAGGTAAGCCTAAAGAAATAAACAAAGATTTAATAACAAAAAACAAGAAAAGAACTAAGAAAAGAGTAATGAAGAAAACAAAGAAGCTAAGAAATCTAAAAAGAGCTAAAAACCTATTAATCTATATGTATAGAATGGTTTCTAGCCAAGCAGAGTATTGTTGTAGATGCTTTCTCTTCATCCTAAATTTGAGCCGCTTTAATTCCTACAAGAAGATGAATTTCCAACCCTGGAATGAGGGTGTAATGTTCTCAAAGATCATATTATTCCTGGATATCCAAATAGCCCATTATCCTAGAATGATGATCTCCATAAAAACGATAGTCGAGCTTGTATTTTAGATCTTGATATGCTTCTAAGACTTACAAGTTATGCATTCTTGAGGGACATATAAAATCCCAACACTCCGTGGCAAAAGGGCATCCCCATAAGAGATGATGTAGTGTTTCTTCCTGTTGGCAATTGTCGGCATTCTAGGAACGGGGGTACCCAGACCTACCTGCCTGTGGCCCAGGGCATGGCCCACCACATCAGCCAGGCGCGGCCTAGCGAAGAACCACTCAAGACAAGGCCCTCGCGACATCCTTGAGCTCGCGAGGGGAGGCGGCACCAAGACCCACGAGGAACATGCCTCCTCAGGCCCCTCCGAAGCAACAAAGATCTCTATGCAGCATTTGGCCTCAGGAGTCCAAGTAAGGCAGGACGGGCGGGCACCAGCGCGCTAGGCGGTATACTTTCCCCTTTGGTGCAAAGGGGCCAAGGACGTACGCATGTTCCTAAAGCGCCCGCCAAAGGTTTCCAATCCAATGCAAAAAGACCACGACCACGGGCCCAGCAGGAGGGATGTCATCGCCGATCCCACCTCTACGTCATCAACAACTAGTTTGCAGGTGAAGACCACCTTTTGTTGGGATGAAGATGTACTGCTGTCCTCCTTTGAATTTGGTCGTTGTAGGTTCCCTTCCCGCCAAAGTGATCAGGGAAGAGGACTCGGGGCACTATAAATAGAGGCTAGGATTCACCTTATAGAAGGAGGACACAACAGAAAGACAACCGAGAAGAGAGGAAACACCACCACAACGCCCTCGCGAGGCAACCCACCACTGTACTAGTCCATCCACCAACCTCCTCGTGAGGCAATCCACCAAAGTAGGAGTAGGGTATCACGCTTCGCAGCGGCCTGAACCTAGGTAGATCATCGTGTGCATCTGCTTCCTCGTCATCTTGCGAGATTGTCATAGAAATCACCGTTTTGCAAGCTAGGTAGGGTGAGGCTGCAGGGGATCTTCGCACACGCCCATGTGTTCGAACTTCTTTGGGTTTTGCGGATCCCGAAATCTAACATTTGGTGCGCGAGGTAGGGGGCATGTCGAAGTCTTATTCAAGCCTCACTCTTTCCCTGCTTCACCGCTCCGATGGCCGGCGAACATCAGGGTTCCTCCGACCATGGCGGATCCGCACCCACTGATCCCACCAATGCTGCCAGAGACCTCGGTGGCATGGTGCTGGGCAGTCAGTATCAAGCCACCAGTGTCGTCTTCACCATTGTCGCTCCTCGCACCGCCCAAACACACGGCGGATGGGCGACTCCCTCAGCACCGACGTCGTGCTGCACCTACGTGGGAGACCTCGACGTGCATGATGCACTGGTGGTGGCGAGCGAGATGCTTGGACACCGCCCGATGCACGGGGGCTTCGATGCATGGGCCGAACACATCGCCAAGCTGGTCGTCGTCGTGTGGAGGGCCATGGCCCCTCGTTCTTTTTCACCACCACAAGCGTCAGGAGCCGGGGGCTCGCTCGCCGTGCCTGTCGCCCCGCTCGCTGGCGGCATGCCCCCTCGGGCCCCGGACGAACCTGAGCAGGACCTGCCGCAGTCGTGCTTCTTCTCCTCCGAATTCCAGTCTCAGGTTTTGGGGCGCAGCCCAGCCTTGACGATGGAGCCTACAGCAGGAACAATGGGGCACCCCACGCACGCACCGACATGCGCCTTTGTGACCCTATGGACCGTCAACAGCCTAGGTAGACCAGGCGGGAGCGCGCCATACTATGCAGGGAGCAGGTGGCATAGGTATCTGGACAAGGAAGTAACCACAGCGAAGGCGCATCATATCGCCAAGGAAACAATATACGTCAAGAAATGCGTGGCCCACCCAACGACGGTGGCAGGGGTAAGCAACTTCAGGCTAAGGCTCGTTGCAGGAGGGTTTGCGGGCCATGAGCACAGGACGGCACTGCGCCGTTTCTCGGAGGGACCATCCCTGGTGCCCCATCAGATGGCTCAGGAGGAGAACCGGGCCCTTATGTAGAACCCTACGTACCAAGCTACATCGTACCTCCGGATGGTGAGATGGATCGGGCGCCTGCCGTAGGCGCCAACACCCCCCTAGAGTAGGGAATAACCTGGGCATCCTCCCCGAGCCGGGCCTAGGGGTTCCATCGATGGAGCACCTAGCCTGGAAAACGCGAGTGGGAGAAAGAGGGAGGACGCCCCCGAGCCTGTGGGGCACGACGCAAGCCGTCACCCTCACGAGCGAGCAACACCGAGCCAAGCCCCGAGGCCTCAGAAGTAATGGCCTCAGGGAGCAGCAAGACACAAGTAGCGTTGGCCACCCACGGCAACTGGAGCACCGACGCAACCTCGGGAGGTTGGGCCTCCCGAGGCCCTCAAGACCCTGTCTGGATAGCGCCCCGACACTTCACGGGGCGTCTTCATCGACAAAACACCTCAATGGCTGCGCCGGGTGCATTGTGCTCATGTTTGGGCCGCGAGAGCGCAATCCCGCAGCTACACGGGGAACAATGCATTCAGGTTTGGGTCATATAGGCGTGCAACCGAGAAGAAATGCACGAGATGGCTCTTGACGGAGTTGGGAGCAACCGGGCCATGTGCCTGGGGGCTTGCCCGGCTATCTACGGCCGTGACATTCTCTCGTAATAATGAGTGGGTTGTATACACCCAATGCCCCCAAGGACGCGATGGGGTTCCATCCCACATCCAAGTGGAAGCCCCATGCTCCGCGCTGGCGAACAACACTACCGACCAATGGCTATGCCCACACAACATGGATGCCCTGCGCTCCGTGCTGGGGGAAGACGAAGATGAATAGTAGCCTAGGTGTCGGACGTGGCAATTGCTTGCTTCTTTTTGGTGTTGTATTGCCACTTTTTGGAATGAAGTTTGAGAAATTCCAAACTCCATTTTTTTTAAAAGAAAATGGGACGGAGACTTTTCTCTCATCGTTCTCTCGTTTTCCGGTCTTGAAGTCTCTTTCTCTGCATTGGTGTTTCGCAAGGGCCCGTGTGCTCCGACCCTCCCCGAGGTGCCTCGGAGCAGGATAGCAAGGCACTATCGCCTCAGGAACTTGGATATCTTGGCGGTCGATCCCCACTCGAGGGTTCCAACCACAGCGCAACACCACAACATGGAGCCTCGGGAGGCTCCAGTGCCTCTTGAGGCGATGGCCCGCAGGACGGTATGGGGGTCACTCAAGCATCAAAGGGGGCTCCTAAGCAACGCGCCTTAGGAGCCGTACCGGTCATATAGCCACTCGCCCCTTGATGTCATCCTGGCGGTCCGATCGGCATCAAGGGTGTCGAGGCCTCACCCCGTAGTTGTGTCCTGGTGATCCGGACGCACCCTACGACGATCGGGAAATGTGCAGGACTGGGACCTATCGACATAGAGCTTCTTGAGAGTCAAAGGGGGCTCCTGAGCAGCGTGCCTTAGGAGCCTTGCCAGTCATATAGCCCCTCGCCTCTTGATGTCGTCATGGTGATCCAATCGGTATCAAGGGTGTCGAGGCCTCACCCAGTAGCTTTGTCTTGGTGATCCGGACGCCCCTACGGTGGTTGAGAAATGTGCGGGACTGAGGCCTGCAGACATAGAGTGTCGAAAGGGCTCCCGGCCTCACTCGTAAGAAGAAGAGGTCCCAGGACGTCCAGACTCTCCGAGTACCATGGCCAAACCTCCCAGACAAAAAGCATACCACGAGCATGACAACCTAAGTACTCTAAACCACGACCAGCATGGAGTTTCGATTAGCAATGACACAAGCACCAGGACACATAATAAGGGTACCAAAAAGGGCGACAGCGCCAAAATCCATTACATGCCCACAGGGCACCCCTTGGTTCTTTGATCATAGGAAAGGGAGGAGGAGAAGGAAAGTGAGGAAGCCCCCTCAGGAGTTGCCGCTCCGGGAGCCCTAGCGCCGGCGCACCAGCACGCAGTCGGAGTCCTCCTCTTCCTTGACAGGCCCATGGAGGCGCACCGGCGTGGCCGCTTCTCGGGTAGAGGAGCGACGTCATGGAGGCTGGCCTCCCCCAAGGTCCAGGCATGGTGGCGTGGTGGCGCACTGTAGCTGCTATCGCTGCTGTCGCTCGGGCTCTCCTTGGAGGGAGTGTCACTACTGCTGGAGACGCGGCACCCATCGTCAAGGGAAGCTCATCTCCAAGATCGGCGCGGTTAGCGTCTTCCCGGAAGCACCCCAAGCTCTCACCCTCTGCCCCGAAGATTTTGACGAAGAGTTTTGCCACCCCGTTGTACTTGAAGTGAACGGTGCACCTCCCCTCCAAGCCACAGGCGTCGGGCGCTCCTCCACATCAAATCACCAACTCCCGAAGGGTCACATGTGCATGGCCCAAAGGGAGAAGGCCGAGGGTGCAGCCGCATTCAAGAAAAGGTAATGATGGCCGGCGCAGCACACAGGCATCGTCTCAGTTTGACCTGGGAGGTCCCTGATGACCTCGGGAGTGGAGACAACATTCACTGGGCACACGAGCATGTCAAGCCTGGCCCGCAGGCGTGTTGGGCCCATGGTGCTTTCGGCCGTCCTCAACGGCTTCGTCCGGAAGCCAACTCGTGTGCGCCTGTTGCCCGGAGGCTACTGTGGGCATTCTAGGAATGGGGGTACCCAGACCTGCCTACCTACGGACCAGGGCATGGCCCACCAGGTCAGCCAGGCATGGCCTGATGAAGTACCACTCAAGACAAGGCCCTCGCGAGAGCCTTGAGCTCGTGTGGGGAGGCGGCACCAAGAGTCGCATGTAACAGGCCTCTTCAGGCCCCCTCTAGAGCGGCAGAGATCTCTATGCAACAGTTGGCCTCAGGAGTCCAAGTATGACGTACGGCAAGACAGGCGGGCGCCAGCGCTCTAGGCGGTACAGTTTTCCCTTTGGTGCAAAGAGGGCAAGGACGTACGCGGGTTCCCAAAGCGCCTGCCAAAGGTTTCCATTCAAGTGCAACAAGACCACGACCACGAGCCTAGCAGGAGGGATGTCATCGCCGAGCCCAACTCTGCATCATCAACATCTACTTTGCAGGCGAAGACCACCTTTCATCAGGATGAAGATGTACTACTCTCCCCCTTCGAATTTGGCCATTGTGGGATCCCTTCCTGCCAAAGCGATGAGGGAAGAGGACCCGGGGCACTATAAATAGAGGCTAGGCTACACCATAGAGAAGGAGGACACGACGGAAAGACAATAGAGAAGAGAGGCAAGACCACCACAACGCCCTCGCGAGACAACCCACCATTGTACTAGTTCATCCACTAACCTCCTCATGAGGTAATCCACCAAAGCATGAGTAGGGTATTACGCTTTACAGCGGCTCGAACCTGCGCAAATCATCGTGTGCATCTGCTTCCTCTTCATCGTGCGAGCTCGTCGTAGAAATCACCATGTTGCGAGCTAGGTAGGTCAAGGCTGCAAGGGATCTTCACACACGCCCCTGTGTTCTAACTTCTCTGGGTTTTGCGGAGCCCGAAATCCGAGAGCAATCTCTCACTATAGAGTTATATTCTTCCAGCTCAAAGTTCTTTCTTCTTAATAGATTTCTTGTATTGACTCTATCATGTAGCAGCATCGAGAAAAACACTTTGTGTTTGGGCTTCCAAGAGCTCTTCCAACTCCAACTGAAGTGAGGTGGAGTTTGTTTGTATCCAATCAACACCTTGTATGCTTTGATGCAAGAGTAGAATTCGTTTCCCCATATATAATAACCTTTTATCATGCTTCAACTATATGTTCGGTAAAAGCTTTGTTTTGTTCATAAGCATTGGGTGGGCTAATAATGGTTTGCAAGAAGTAAATATATTCTACTAAAGAGCAATTATCATAATGAAAGTCCTTGTAATCCAAAATAGTGGATACGTCGCTAGTTAAAGTTTTGACCTCACCTAATCCACTTTTTTCAATTTTAGCATCAAAATCACCACCCTCCAAGAAAACGGGACTCTTCTTAACTAGAGTTTAATCATATCCAGACCCTTTATAATTTATATTTAGATAATTAATCAAATATTCAATAGGAGAAATGCCAATCGTTTTAAGATCTTCATCATGATCCCGGTAAAACCCGGGTGGAAGAGCTTTTTCTAAGAATTCCCGCTTAGCTCTCAACTTAGCGGTCCTCTCCTTACTTTCATTAATAGAAATTTCGATTGATTTAGTAGTCTCATTAAAATCATGATTGGGTTGCAAAGCTTTACTTTTAAGTGTTTCTACATCAAGAGCAATTCTATCCATGTTTTTAGACCAAGCATCAATCACATGAAACTCTTCTTCTACCATATCATTGAAAACCTTTTGAGAATTAATAAATTCCTTAATTGTGTTCTCAAGATCAGAGGGTATCCTGTTAGAATTTGTAGAAGAATTTCCATACGATTACCATAAGAATTTCCATAGTTGTTAGGGGAATTACCGGGATACGGTCTAAAATTGAAATTTCTGGCATTGTTATTGAAATTTATTTCACGAGATAAAGTTCACATCAATAGCATCATTATTTTTCTCAATCAGTAGACAAAGGCATATCATTGGGATAAATAGGAGTATTTTTACTAGCAACCATATTCATAAGAGCACCCACTTTTTCACTTAAAGTAGCGATTTCTTCAACAGAATTTACCTTCTTACCAGTTGGAGATCTTTCGGTATGTGTCGTGGATTTATCACGGCAGATGTCTGGGTGAACGGACTTAGGTTCGGGGCAAAGACGCAACTACGTGGAGGCTTGAAAGGGTTGATCGGAATCGAGAGACACGGAATTTACCCAGGTTCAGCCCCTCCGATGGAGGTAAAAGCCTACGTCTTGCTTGTCTAGTATTGATGATGAAGGAGATCTCTCGGTTACAAGGGTGTTGTTTGCTACCTCTAATCCCGAGAGCCTCTAATCTGTTTAAACTTGTGGACTTGTGTCCCCCTTCCCCTCTGGGTGCTCTACCCCTCCTTATATAAGTGGAGAGGGTAGGTTTATAAATAGAGTCCTACTAGGAGTAGGATTAGGACTAGTCTCTCTAGAATCCCATTCCGGGTCTTGTAACCTTCGGCACGGAGTCTTTCTCTCTTTGAGCCTTCTCTTGTGAGCCGGCCGACGCCGGCTTACACGCCGGGTCTTGGGCCTGCTCGTCCTCTGATCCGCCTGTCGGGTCATTAATAAAATGTCATGTCTTTTCCGGGTCTCCTGTGAGTCGCTAGGCCGGGTCATACCTCGGGGTATATCCTCGACATTAGCCCCCAGATTAGTTTGACTTTATTCATGCTAAGCTCCTGAAATAAGAATAACAAATATGTTAACTAGCCGGCTTGCTCCTTTGGCCGGCTTATGAAATGGCTCCTCAGAAATCCGGGTATTTTTTGCATATGAATGAGTTGTCTTTGATAATCATCTTGTTTGTCAATGTCCTTTGAAAAATATTGAGAATAGAACACCTATATGCCATTGAGTCGGCTTCCAATACTCTTGGCGGGTCATTTCCGCTTGGTTATAATCATTGATGATGCCGGGTCATTATCGTTGGTGACGCCGGGTCAAATAACTAGAATCCAGCTGACTTGATAAAAATATTGGGATGAAAATGCATCTGATGTAAGACCGGACTTCCATTGTTGTGAAGCAGGGTGACTTATATAAAATCCGGCGGGTTATGATCTTTTGATAACGTCGGGTCATAAATGTTTGGTGACGTCGGGTCTAACAACTGAACTCCATAATTAACATCTTGAAAATTCTCCTCAAAGTTTTTGATATGTCCATATTACCTGTAGCCCCCAAGCTCCGAGATTATCCATGATAACTTGGTGCTTTGCAATAATATTTTGAACCATGTAGCCCCCAAGTGCCGGGTTGTCCTGCCTACAGCAGCCTGGGACTTATAACTGCCTTATACCTTTATAAAGCTTCGACGGGTGTAGCCCCCAAGGGCCGGCTCATCAAAACGTGATGCGCCGGGTCTTCAATTTGAATCTCTTAATTTGTTGGAATAGCTTAATACTGTAGCCCCAAAGTGCCAGTTCACACGCGTGTGGCGACTTGGGACTTTAGAAAATTTGATCTGAGCGGTGTAGTCCCCAAGTGTGAGGTCAGTAAGAATTACTGGGCTGGGTCTTTAGAAAAATATAGAAAGGCCGGCTCATCTCCTTGTGATAATATGGTCTTGCTGATAATAGTGATTAAAAGATCAGCTTTGCATTAGCCCCCAAGTGTCGTGGTGCGTGCTTGCAGCGATAGGGGACTTGCATAATTGGTAAAAGCTTGGCTTTGAGTAGTGTAGCCCCCAAGTGCCGGGTTGTCTGCCTGCGGCGACTCGCGAATATGTGAGAATAATATGAGTCACCACAACTTGTTGGATGAATCTTTGACCGTGGTTGTAATATAACCCGGAATGAATATCCTGGAATAATTCCTTTGTCTTTGACATGAAATCCTTGCTCGTGGTTGCGATGCAACCCGACAAATATAAATTTGGAGAAATCCATGAGTGTTGTACATTACTATAGAGTACGATTGAAGAAATCCGAGAACCGGCCAATTAGATGACACGACATTATATCTGATAGGGCGGATCTTGAAAAATAATGAATTCTCCGAGCTGGCTTGAAAACCCCAATCATTTAGTACTGGTTATAATAAACCATGAAGATCTAGCCAGGTCGGCTATTAAAGATCCATTTGCTCTTGCGGAGTATTTAATGGCGGCTCATCTTAAGAGATAAAACCTACAAAAATAAACAAGACAGAATATATTCTGCATTGTTGTAAGGGTGGCTTGAAAAAGCACAACCCAAAGATGTTATAACATTTCTCCTTCTTTCATAATCTTGCTCTGACCCGGCTAGATAAGCCGGTCATGATATGTCATGTATGATGCAAAGTATAATGCAATGTTTGACTTGTCAACTTTTTTGGCGCGAACGCCGGTTGTTAGGGTTAGATAAGCTACACCCTGAGGTGAGAAGCCCCCTTTGATAACCATGGCTAATCATTTTAGGCGGAGATGGCATAAAGCCGGCCGATAAGATGTTAGAAGCGATACCCGGAGGTAAGAAGCCACCCTCAGCAATATGGCGCGAACGCCGGTTGTTAGGGTTAGATAAGCTACACCCGGAGGTGGGAAGCCCCCTTAGACAACCATGGCTAATCGTGTTAGCCGGAGATGGCATAAAGCCTGGCCGATAAGGCATTAGAAGCAATACCCGAAGTTAAGAAGCCGCCCTCCACTAGTTCTTAGGTTGTTAGATACCCATCGGTAAGAACCCCCTACAACCGCGGCTAATTCTGTTAGCCAGAGATTTGGCATAAAGCCGGCCGATAGGGTGTTAGAAGCGATACCCGCGGTAAGAAGCCCCCTTTAGCAATTTGGCGTAAATGTCGGCCGATAAGGCGTTAGAAGCGATACCCGAAGATAAGAAGCCGCCCTCAGCCCCCGGCTAATCGTGTTAGCCGGAAGATTTGGCATAAAGCCGGCCAATAAGGCGTTAGAAGTGATACCCGAAGGTAAGAAGCCGCCCTCAGCCCCCGGCTAATCGTGTTAGCCAGAAGATTTGGCATAAAGCCTGTCGATAAGGCGTTAGAAGCGATACCCGGAGGTAAGAAGCCGCCCTTAGCCCCCGGCTAATCGTGTTAGCCGGAAGATTTGGCATAAAGCCGGCCGATAAGGCGTTAGAAGCGATACGCAAAGGTAAGAAGCCGCCCTCAGCCCCCGGCTAATCGTGTTAGCCAAAAGATTTGGCATAAAGCCGGCCGATAAGGCGTTAGAAGCGATACCCGAAAGTAAGAAGCCGCCCTCAACAGTCGCAGTTGACATGTCAACTGGAATATTTGTGAATTCTTCTTGTAAGTCGCCATCTTGTAAGCCGCCATCTTGTATGAAGGAACGACAGAAGCTCCAAATAAATTCAGGCACCTATGTTTGAATGGTGCATCACGGCGGTTCGTCCTCTTGGGCAACTTTTAATCATCCGCCAATAATGTAATAGCCCTCAGGATTGGGTTTTCTCTTGCAAAGACCTGGGGTTCTTGTTGAAAACGACCAAATGAGTCTTGCCATGTCTGTAGCCCTCGAGTCTTAAGTCGACTCGAAGAGGCGGCTTTGAGAGTTTCCACTAATGGTTGAGGTTGACCATGGTGTGTTATAGATGATCCCGTATGAATTGTTTGAATGATCCGGCCGATGGTTCGTCCCGGCTGGTTGTTGAAGTGAACCAAACTGTAATGGCGGCGACTTGCGCGCTTGTCCGTTGGGCGGCTTGTATCGACGAGCACTGAACCGATATGTTGATGTAGATCAAACTGTGGGCGGCGGCTTGCGCACATCAATTGGGCGGCTCGTACTGGTGTATGCGGCCGCTGGCGTGTTGATGAAGACATCAAAGTCAGCCGCAACATGATCGCTAGAGACGGCCACGACACTGTAAGTCGGCACGGTTGCGAGAGATGGCCACGGTGTTGCGAGCCGGGTGGTCGGTGAGTTGTGGCATTGTTGGTGAAGACCATATCGCGAATGCGGTGGCTTACCGCGTCCATTGGGTGGCTCATAATTCCAGGTTAGCACGAGTGGTACCGGCGCGTTGATGTAGATGTAGAAACCAGCCGTGGCATTGTAAGCCGGTGCTGTTGTGGAAGACGCCACGGCGTTGTAAGCCGGCGCGGATGGCAAGAGACGGCCACGAGATGGCGAGACACGTCCATGGCGTTGCAAGTCGGTTTGGCCACGAGAGACGGCCATGGCATTGTAGGTCAACACGGACATGTGAGTCGCCGGTGGTGTTTGCAAGCGCGGACGGGAGAATCAGCCATGGGCATTGTAAGCCAGCACAAACGGGTGACTCGGCCGCGAGTATTGTAAGCCGGCGTAGATAGATGACTTAGCCGCGGACGTTGCGAGCCGGCATGGCCGCGAGAGACGGCGGTGGCGCTGTAAGCCGGCAAGGACGCCGGGGCCACACGACGCTGGTGTGCCTCCATCTCCGCGATATGATGCCACTTTGGTAATGAATAATTTGTCCTATGTAAAAAATATTACAAAGACAAAGTAATTGTTCTTCGAAGGAATCAAAATGTATAGATAAAATAAATTGGGTGGATAGCACATGTGACCTGGCAACGCGGGTGGTAGTGCGAACCATGGTGGAGGCGGCTCGTGCATGAGGAAATCGGTGGCTCACGGCAGCAGAACCGGCAGCGGTTCGACGACGCCGGCCCGCGGTGGAACCAGAATGAGGTGGAAGCGGCTCATGGCAGCAGCCGGCGGCGGCTCGATCCTGTCATTTTTTAAATGGCCGGTTGTAGCAACGGGGGAGACCGGCCCCAGGGTGGCTCACGGTGCAGCTGGCAGCTTGGGGAGCTCGGAGCAGAGGCGGTCGGAGTCGTAGGCCAGCGGCGGCTCAAAGTGCACCTCGGCGAGTCGAGCGTGCGATGGAGGCGAGAGACGGCCGGGGCCGCAATGCACAGAGGTGGAGTAGCATACGGCGACACGAGCGGATGAGGCTAGTTCGGATGAGGCATGATCTCAAACTGGCATCGGCTCTTCTTAATCTGGAAAATTGTGTGCTTCTCGATCCTTGGGAGAGATCCCTTCAAGAACACAAACCACTATGCGTGGCCCCATGGTGGGCGCCAACTGTCGTGGATTTGTCACGGCAGATGTCCGGGTGAACGGACTTAGGTTTGGGGCGAAGACGCAACTACGTGGCGGCTTGAAGGGCTTGATCGGAATCGAGAGACACGGAATTTACCCAGGTTTGGCCCCTCCGATGGAGGTAAAAGCCTACGTCCTGCTTGTCTAGTATTGATGATGAAGGAGATCTCTCGGTTACAAGGGTGTTGTTTTCTACCTATAATCCCGAGAGCCTCTAATCTGTTTAAACTTGTGGACTTGTGTCCCCCTTCCCCTCGGGGTGCTCTACCCCTCCTTATATAAGTGGAGAGGGTAGGTTTACAAATAGAGTCCTACTAGGAGTAGGATTAGGACTAGTCTCTCTAAAATCCTATTCTGGGTCTTGTAACCTTCGGCAGGGAGTCTTTCTCTCTTTGAGCCTTCTCTTGTGAGACGCCCGACGCCGGCTTACATGCAAGGTCTTGGGCATGGTCATCCTGTGATCCGCCTGCCGGGTCATTAATAAAATGTCATGTCTTTTACGGGTCTCGTGTGAGTCGCCAGGCCGGGTCATACCATGGGGTATATCCCCGACAGTATGCCATTGAGAATATTTTGTCATAATGTTGTCCATAAGTTTTGTAGCCTCTCCTAAGGTCACATCCATAAAGGTACCACCTACAGGAGAATCTAGAAGATTTCTAGACACAAAGTATAGTCCAAGATGATGTTTTGGATAATCATCCACAAGTTGAAACCATGAGTAGGGAAATTTCTTATCATCGATTTGATTATCTCCCAAGATTGTGTAACATGCTCTTGATCTTGATGTTTAAAATAATTATTTGATTTCTAAGGGAGATGACTTAGCAGGAGGAAAATACTTGGCAGTGAAAGCATCTTTACACTTATCCCATGTTCCAATACTATTATGAGGTCAAGATGAAAACCAAGCTTTAGCTTTATGTCTGAGTGAAAAAGGAAATTATTCTAGTTTCACAATATCATTATCCATATACCTTTTATTTTGCATATCACATAATTCAACAAAGGTATTAAGATGTGACACGGGATCCTCATCAGGACTTCCCGAAAACTGATCTTTCATGACAAGATTTAGCAATAAAGCATTAATATCAAAAGCCTCCGCACTAGTGGCGGGTGGTATAGGAGTAGTAATAAAATCATTATTATTAGTAATTGAAAAATCACACAACTTAGTAGTTATTTGAGACATGGTGACCGAACAAGCAAAGGAGTAAACTAGTAACTAGTAAAGGTAAATATTTTTGTATTTTGATTTTTATGAGACAAACTAAGTATAACAACGAATAAAAATAAGAACAAGCGAATGATAATTTGTGTGAACTTACTTGATAGTTGATGATGATATTCCCCGACAACGGTGCGAGAAATCCTTCCTGATACTTGTGATGTGCATTGGGTTTTCTGTGAAGAGGAATGGGTTATCGCAACACAATGTGGGTAAGTATTTATCTCAGTTATGAACCCAAGGATTATCAAACCAATAGGAATACCAATCCTCAACCGTCTTCAGCGGCTGCACACAAAAGAGCAAACAACTTGCACCCAACGCTGGCAACAGGGTTGTCAATCCCCTTGTGCTCGTTATTTGCAATCAAGTGAGTTGTGTAGATAGTTGTAACTTGCAAAATAAAATAAAAGCAAGTAAATGTCAGAAAGGTAGTATTAGCATTTGTTAACATATATAAGTGAATAGACCTGTGGGTCATAGTTTTCTCTAGAGGCATCTCTCACAAAAGTAGCATACGGTGGGTAAACAAATTACTATTGGGCAATTGATAGAAAAGCGGATAGTTATGCGATTTTCACGACAATGATCATGTGTGTATAGGTATCATGTCCATAAGCAAATATGCCGACTCCTGCTTGCACCTATTACTGTTAGTCCATTCATCGACCGCTATCTAGCATGCATCTAGAGTATTAAGTAAAATAGAGTCGTGCTTGGAGAACGATGACATGATGTAGACACGGTAAACTCAAGCAATATGAATTAACCCCGTCGTTTTATCCTTAGTAGCAGCAACACCAGGACGTACATGGTCCCCTACTTGGTCACTCGGATATAGAAACTCGCAAAGTTGAACCTACCACAACACACCACTCCCACCGAAGAAATGTCAATCTAGTTGGCCAAACTATCTCAATAGATCGGAGAGCATTACCAAGCTATAATGATCATATAAATAAGAATCATAATAATCAGGTTTGACTCAAATACTTTTCATGAGTAATCTAAACATAAACCCACAATTCATCGGATCCCAACAAACACACTATACAAAGGGATTACATCGGATATATCAAGGCAACCATGCAATGAACATTGTATTAAAGATCGAGAGAGAGAGAGATTGCCATCTAGGTACTACCTACAGAACCGTAGGTCTATGGTGAACTACTCGTACATCATCATGAGTGTCTGTGCACTGAGGCATGGGTACCCAGTGCCCCTGACTTATGCACATGCAGTAGTAGCCGCACCCATGACAAGCAAAGCCAACCCAAGGCCAAGAAACTCTGGCAAGATTAATGCTACAGCCCAAGACAAGCTTGGAGCGTGCCAAGCACGTCCCTGGTGCTTGCCAGGGACCGAAGCGCCCGTATCCTCAAAAGACCCGGCAAGCTAGTCCCCCAACAAGCGTTGGCCGACTAGCCACCTCTCCACCACATCGCTACTCCATTCACTTATCAATGCGGTGTCGGGCTCCCAAGTGGCTAAGTGCCTCTTGCTAAGCACGTGGCGATTATGCTCCCTTGACAACCGTCCATAGGCATGTCAAGCTGTGGTGAAGTTGTTAGCTAGAGCGGTAGTAGGAGCCTGCCGAGAATCCTCACCCGCACGCCACCTAGGCTAGCAATGATGACATTTTGTCCTTAATGCTAGAGTTAGGTATGATAAGCTCTGCTAGCTATCTAATCATCGGACAATGTCTATTTTGCCAATATGTTTGCCCCTTGTGCTATAAAATGAGGACCAAGGCAACCTAGCTCAGGATTCAGACCCCCGGACACTTTTACTCGCATAGAAGCTCTATCCCGAAGACAAACCTTTCCGGGCTAGAGCATTGTGTGCCTCTTGTGTTCCTATGATCAATCCACCAAAAGCAGGAGTAGATTTTTATGCTTCACAGCAGCCCGAACCTGGGTAAAACACCCGTGTCACGATCATCACGCCCTCTTACCATCTCCGCTCTTTGTGCAAGTGACCTTGCCCCCATCAAACCACAAAGGGGCTTGCGGACCCATAGGTGATCGAGTGCATCCAGCCCCGTCATATTTGGCGTGCCAGGTAGGGGAACATCATTTGTGTGTACCTGAGTTCGCGAACGGCGAACCGATATTCATCATCATTTTCTTCATCCATAGCTCCCAAGAAGAAGTCCAGCGCAACCACGCATCCTTCCACTTCGAAGGCTCCCACGAATGCAGCACGGACGCGGTGGGTGCTACAGCGGCTGTGAACGATGAAGGCATCGCGAGCGATGCCACCGTCGTGTCCCCTGCAGCCAAAGTTGGGACGGGGAATGCCGGAGAGGAGCAATAGAAATAACGCCCTGGTAAGCATGGCTTCAGTGCTGTAGGCAGGGAAAACAACCAGTCTCTACCTCCCGGCCGTGCCGATGGCCGTGGCCGCCACAACAACACACTATCGGGAGAAAGCCATGACCCCTCAGTTGCGCCCGTCACGGGCGCGGCCCCTAAGTGCACGCCATGACCAGAACAAGACAGGGCGACGAGCAGGGCCGCAAACCCACGGGCTCGGCCTCCCCCACGCCAGGCTGCCCCAGGGAGCGGCGCACGACATCATGAACGCGGCGACGACCATCCTGGATCCACTAGGAGCCGGGCGACATCGCGGTCCGCCTCCTTCTCCATGCCGGATACGAAATCGGAAGAAATGGCACGCGTCCAGATGCTGTTGAACTTCCCATCGGTGGCTGACAAGATGGACGAGTGGAGGGCAACAATCCAAAGCTTGATCTCCTTCGTCGAAGCTAACAAGTCCCAGCGTGCAAAGCCGTCACGATGTACACGGACGGCGACGGCAGCCCGGGCCGATGATCGCGTCAAGGGGGCCACAAAGTTACACGTCAGTCGATGGAACTGGTCTCTCGTAATCGTACGAGTAAGGTTGGTCCGAGATTCTTCATCCCACAATACCGCTGAATCAAATCACAACCAAGGGTGGAAGCAATCTAAGCATCAACGCCCACAAACTCCTTTGTGTTCTACTCATGATCTCATCTACACATAGACCTAGCTCATGATGCCAATGTTGAGAAATGTTGCATGGGAAACAATTTTTTTCCTACGCACACGCAAGATCTATCCATGGTGATGAGTATCTATGAGAGGGAGAGTGGATCTACACGAGCGTCCTGTGATCCCATCACGATCTGTCTCACGATCCAATCACGATCCGTCCCGCGATCCCATCATGATCCGTCCCAATATCAAATCATGAACCGTCTCGCGATCCTGATCACCGTCCATTCAATGTAGTGCCGAACAGACCGCACCTCCGCATTCAACACACGTACAACTTGATGATGTCCTCGCCTTCTTGATCCAGCAAGAGGGGCGAATAAGCAAATGAGTTCCGGCAGCACGACGACGTGGTGACGGCGTTGGTGACAAAAAATCTCTATAGGGCTTCGCCAAGCACAACGGAAACTATGACGGAGGATAAACTAGATGGGCTGGGTTGCCGGCACACGGCTTGGGAATTCTTGATGTGTTCCCGGTGCTAGACCCGCCCCTTTATTTATATGCTAAGCCCTATGGTCGAAACTTGGAGAAAAATCCTCCTCAAAGTTGGTTTGCTCGCAAGGCAAGAGTCCTTCTCGGACTCGAGGACGAGATACCAAGGTCCTCGGTGTCCCCCTAGACGCCAGGGTGCCTGGCGTCTGGCCCCTGGCCTCCACAAAACTCCTTTTGCACCTTCCTAAAGCCTCGTGGGCTTTACCCCTTGGCCCAAATAAAGTGTTCTCATACCCCGAACATTTCGGGAAACATCCAAATCTCTTTCCAGTGAATTCGGGAACCCTTTTGGAGACCAAACACTATTATCCCATATATCAATCCTTAACTCCGGACTATTCCAGAGCTCCTCGTCATGTCTGGGATCTCATCCAGGACTCCGAACAACTTTCGGTCACCAACATAACAACTCAACTATACTTATATCGTCACCAAACATTAAGTGTGTAGACCCTATGGGTTCGAGAACTATGCATACATGACCGAGAAACCTCTACGGTCAATAATCAATAGAGGGACCTGGATGCCCATATTGGTTCCTACATATTCTATGAAGATCTTTATCAGTTGAACCTCTATGTCAAGGATTCAGTCATTCCCGTATGTTGTTCCCTTTGTTCTTCGGTATGTTACTTGCCCGAGATTCGATCATTGGTATCTCTATACCTAGTTCAATCTCGTTACCGACAAGTCTCTTTACTTGTTCCGTAATACAAGATCATGTGGCTAACACATTAGTCACTTTGCTTGCAAGGCTTGTTGTGATGTTGTATTACCGAGTGGGCCCTAAGATACCTCTCTGTCACACGGAGTAACAAATACCAGTCTTGATCCATGCCAACCCAACAAACATCCTTGGAGATACATGTAGAGCACCTTTATAGTCACCTAGTTACGTTGCGACGTTTGATACACACAAGGTACTCCTCCGGTGTCAGTGAGTTGCATGATCTCATGGTCATAGCAACAGATACTTGACATGCAAAAAACTATAGCAATAAACCAACACGATCCTATGCTATGTTTATATTTTGGGTCTTGTCCATCACATCATTCTCCTAATGATGTGATCGCATTATCAAATGACATCTCATGTCCATGGCTAGGAAACTTTAACCATCTTTGATCAACGAACTAGTTAACTAGAGTCATACTAGGGACACAGTGTTGTCTATGTACCCACACATGTATTTGAGTTTCCAATCAATACAATTATAGCATGGATAATAAACGATTATCACTAATAAGGAAATATCGTAACAACCAATTTATTATTGCCTCTAGGGCATATTTCCAACAGCCTCCATGAATTTTTCCAGAGTTGGGCGATCGAGAATTCCTCTATAAGGCTAGGGGAAATCAACCACACTGACTACCAATTTCTCGGTCCGGTAGTTTAGTTCCCCTCCAAACATCACAGGCAAAGCGATCTTTCCATTGGGTCAGCTCCTACCAGGATTGACACCTTGGAATGTACTCGTTGCCTTTAGCTCTCCGTCAGGGATCTGCAGCCTCTCCACCACCATAGTCGATATTAGATTCAGTCCTGCCCCACCGTTGAAAGCACAATGTGCTCCCTTGGTGGTTTTGATAATTCATGACAACATATATTGTCTCTTGGACTAATACTTTCATCTAGTGTATTTCAAATAAAGTCCATAGAGAGAGATGGGTTTGCAAAAAGGAGTATGAAGATTATCCCCAAGAAGAAGAAGGAGAAGGAATAGTTTGGAAAAGCTTCAAGCAAAAGGACTCTATATTTCACTTTGTGAGAAATCGCTTTGAGTCCATAGGAAAACCAATACTATTAAAAGGGGGTAAGGTACTGTTGATGAACAAAATGCTCATACGTGCACAAGTGATAGTCACTACATACGCCCACAAGCTCTTCCACAAAAGTCTGTCCAAAGCCAAATTCAAAAAATTGGTGCAACCAATACTTTCAACTCGGTGCCACCGATTCTTAGCCTCAGATAGACACAGCGAAACCTAACCCTTTGGTGCAACCGATTCTGATTCGGTGCCACCAACTTTGGGTTGCCAAATTCCTGTTACACAAATTCACAAAATCGGTCCCACCGAGTTTGTTGAATCGGCATCACCAAGTTTGGCAATCTGACGGTTGGTCACCTTATTGGTGCAACCGAGTTTTATGTATCGGTCTCAACGAGATTCAAAAGTTGCTACCCTTGAGGCAAGTCGGTACCACCAAGATTAACACATTGGTGTCACCGAGTCTGACTTATTAGGTGTAATAGTTGGATTTTGGATATGCATATATATACCCCTCCACCACCACAAAGAGAAGCACTCAGAACAGATACCCACTTATCCTATCTGATTTTCTAAGACAGAGCCACCTACTCATGTGTTCAGATCATGCCATTCTATTCCAACAATATGAATCTTGATCTCTAGCATCCCCGAGCTGCTTTCCACCCAATCAATCTCTTCCACCAAAGCCAAATCTATGAGAGAGTGATTGTGTGTTGAGGAGGCTATCATCTTGAAGCACAAGAGCAAGGATTTCATCAACATTATCAAGCCTATTACCTTTTGGAGGGTGGTGCCTCCTAGATTGGTTAGGTGTCGCTTGCGGGCCTCCTACTTCGTGTTGTGGAGTGAACCAAGAAGTTTGTAAGGGCAAGGAGATTGCCTACTTCGTGAAGATCTACCCATACTGAGGCTAGTCCTTCATGGATGGAAGACGTTATGGAATATTCAAGGTTGCTACTTTGTGGACCCTTATGGGTGGAGCCCTCCGTGGACTCTCGCGGCCGTTACCCTCCATGGGTTGAAGACTCTATAAACATGGATGTACGATAGCACCACCTATCGGAACCACAGGAAAAATCTTTGTGTCCTTCATGCGTTTGATCTCCCTATCTCTACTCTTTACTTCCGTGTGCAATATCTTTACTTTCCGCTGCTATACTTGACGAATTGCATGTGTAGGGTGTGCTAGACTTGTTATATATGCTAAAATCTGCCAACACTTAACTTTGCACCTTGTGTAGATTTTAAATTCCTGCTAGTAGTCTATTCACCCCCTCTAGACATGCTTATTCTAGTGATCCCGCAATTGGTATCAGAGCATTGGTCTCCATTGCTTCGGTTTTATCACCATAGTTGATGGAAGAATGCTATGATTGATCTATTTGACAAATTCCATCTGAAAAAACATATTGAAAATTCCTATGTGCTCCCCATTGATGAATTGCATCCCACACACGAAGAGGAAATTAACATGCTTGGTAACCTTAGAACTGTCAATCTTATTGTTAGAGGCTTACCAAGATTCGTGCTTTCTCAATTGAAGAACTTTGCATGTGCTTATACTTTGTGGACTGATTTGGAGAAACAATACCAAAATCTTTCATTAAGTAATCTTTATGAAATTCTTCATACAACTGTTGCTTTTCACAAAATGAAGCCTAGTGATCCAAATTTTGATAAATGCCTATTTGAGCTATGTGATCTTATGCGTGCTAAAGGAGATGTCACAACTATAAACAACATTATTATTGGATCCGTTCACATTCATAAACTTGAACATTGTCATGGTTAGGATTCTAATGAGTCTCTTGGTTTCTATGATGAGGAGATTCTACCAAATGATGACAATGAAGAACATGGCTACTATGATGAAGATGAGTTGTTCAACATCGAGCATGAAAAGATCATGAAGAATCTAAGTCTAATGGCAAACTTCAAGGATTACATGTCCGGAGGAAAAGAGTGGATTCTCGAGAGTGGATGCACGGATCACATGACTGGTGATAAAGACATGTTCCAAGAGATCACGCCAAATCAAGATCCTCGGAGGTATGTGACCTTTCAAGACAACTCTAAGTGTAAGATACTTGGCCTTGGTAAGGTGGCCATATCTCATGATAGCTCCATTCAAAATGTGATGCTTGTCGAATCCCTTGGCTACAATCTTCTTTATGTATCTAGACTAGCAGACTTCGGTTTCAATGTGCTATTTACTAAAGTAGATTGCCAACTGTTTCGATTTGATTGTCATAAAATTATCTTTATCGGTATTTCTAGAGGTGATCTATACATTGTTGATTTCACTAAAAAGGTCCAACCTCGTACTTGTCTTATTGCAAAATCATCTAAAGGTTGGCTATGTCATAGAAGGCTAGGAGATGTAGGCATGCGCAATCTAGATAAGTTTATCAGGAAATCACATTCTTGGTGTTAAAGATGTTATCTTTGATAAATATAGGCTTTGTAGCACTTGCCAAGCAGGAAACCAAGCAGGTGGAAGTCATCCGGTCAAGAACATCATGACCACTAGGAGACCACTCAAGTTAGTTCATATGGACTTTTTGGTCCCAATGCTTACAAGAGTCTCGGTGGAAACTTTCACGATCTAGTTATAGTTGATGATTTTTCCAGATTTACGTGGGTATTATTTCTTGATCATAAGTCGCAGGTACAAAAGATCTTCAAGAACTTTGCACTCAAAGCGGAAAATCAAGTTGAAGCGAAGATCAAGAAGGTTCAAAGCGATAACGGATCAGAGTTCAAGAGCACCCATGTGGATACCTTTCTTGACGAAGAGGGTATCTCACATGATTTCTCGGCTACGTACACACCTCAACAAAATGGAGTTGTTGAGAGAAAGAACCGAAGCCTCATTGAGATGGCAAGAACGATGCTTGACGAATACAAGACACCAAGACACTTTTGGGAAGAAGCCGTGGAAACAATATTGCATGCCACAAACCGACTCTACTTGCACAAGCTTCTCGGTAAAATGCCATACGAGCTTCTCATTGGTAACAAACCCCAAGTTGGATACTTTCGGGTATTCATCTCTAAGTGTTACATTCTTGATAAGCATCGCTGCGCCAAATTTTCTCCCAAGTCTCATGAAGGTTTCCTACTTGGTTATGGATCGAACTCTCACACCTACCGTGTCTACAACAACTTCACTCTAAAAGTTGAAGAGATGGTAGATGTGAAGTTTGATGAGTCTAATGGTTTGGAAGTCGAACAATTGCCAAATGATGTAGGTGAGAAAGATCCTTCAGAAGCTATACAAGGTTTGCCCATCGGCAAGATTCATCCCATGGAGGTGAAGGAAAGTACTTCATCAACCCAAGTGGAAGCTCCTACTTTGGATCAAGGCTACCGACAAAATTACATGGAAGCATCCACAAGTGGCACATGAACAGATAAAGAGGAGGAAGAAGTACATCATGAAGATCCACCACAACCTCCTTCACCACCACCTCAAGGAGACGACCACTTTGACAACAATGAACATGAAGGAGATGATGAAGAAGAAGCTCCTCCAACTAACAAGCCAAAGCTACCCCGAGTTCGAGCACAAGTGACCAAGAACCATCCCCAAAACCAAATCTTTGGTGACATACAAACAGGGAGGATCACTCGCTCTAAAACCTGCTTGGCTAAATTTTGTGAGAATTATTCTTTCATCTCTAGCATTGAACCCCTTGAAGGTTGAACAAGCTCTTGATGACGAGGATTGGGTGAACGCTATGCATGAAGAGCTTCACAACTTCAAAATGAATGAACTGTGGACACTCGTGGAGAAACCCAAGGACGAGCAAAATATCATTGACAAGAAATGGGTATTTCGGAACAAGCAAGATGAAGACGGTCAATTCGTTCGCAACAAGCATCGCCTCGTAGCCCAAGGATATACGCAAGTCAAAGGTATGGACTACGGTGAGACCTACGCCCCCATTGCCAGACTTGAAGCCATTCGAATTCTTCTTGCTTATGCCAATCACCATGATATCATGCTTTACCAAATGGACAATTAGAAGTGCATATTTAAATGGTGAGATTGAAGAAGAGGTATATGTTAAGCAACCCCCTACATTTGTAAATCCTAAAAAACCTAACCACGTTTACAAACTTCGCAAAGCTTTGTATGGTCTTAAGCAAGCTCCTCGTGCTTGGTATAAATGCCTACCTAAGTTTCTTATTGAAAAAGGGTTTGAAATTGGTAAAGTTGGCGCAACCTTATTCACAAAGAGAGTTAATGGTGAATTATTTGTGTGCCAAATTATGTGGATGATATTATCTTTGGATCTACTAACCAACAATTTAGTGAGAAATTTGGAAGGTTGATGTCAGAGAAGTATGAGATGTCTATGATGTGTGAGCAGAAATTCTTTCTTGGTCTACAAATCAAGCGAAAAAGGTACTTTCATCTCTCAAACAAATTATACCAAGGAATTGATCAAGAAGTTCAACATGCAAGAGTGCAAAGGTATGAAAACTCCCATGCCCACTAGTGGACACGATGACCTTACTAAGGAGGGTGAACCGGTTGATCAAAAGGTTTATTGATCAATGATTGGTTCATTGCTTTATCTATGTGCCTCCCATCCTGATATTATGCTTAGTGTTTGCATGTGTTCTAGATATCAAGCTATACCTAAAGAATGTCATCTTAAGGTTGTGAAACGCATTGTGAGATACTTGATACATACACCAAACTTCGCCATTTGGTATCCCAAGGGATCTTGTTTTAATCTTGTTGGCTACTATGACTCCGACTATGCTGGTGATAAGGTTGATAGAAAATCCACCTCGGGTACATGTCAATTTCTTGGTAGATCTCTTGTGTCTTGGTCTTCCAAGAAACAAAACTCAGTATATCTATCTACCGCCGAAGCGTAATACATTGCCGCTGGATCAAGTTGTGCGCAGTTATTATGGATGACTCAAATGCTTAAAGAATATGGAATCTATGTTAAAAATGTGCCATTACTTTGTGACAATGAAAGTGCTATTAAGATTGGTCAAAATCCTGTGCAACACTCTCGAACCAAGCATATTCAAGTTCGGCATCATTTCATTCATGATCATGTTGCCAAAGGAGATATTAATCTTAAGCATGTTCGTACTAACAAGCAATTGGCCAATATGTTTACTAAGCCACTTGATGAAAAAGTATTTTGTTATTTTAGGAGTGATTTGAACATCATTGATGCTTCAAACGTTAGCTAAGCTCACTCGGATGCTTGCAAGGGTATGAGCTTTAATGTCTATTCCATGCTATTATCATGAATATGATATATCTTGGAATTCTATGCTCCCTTGTCTTGCATCTAACCCTTTTGTAGGTACCTCGAAGAACAACACTCCACAAGATTGCCATCGAATCATATCTTAAGCAATCTTGTCATGACCAAGTATCCACAACCTTGCTTTGATGATGAAAGGAAGAAGACAACAAAACATATCCTTGACATATATTGCTTAATTGGTATCAACTCACAATTTGTATCATGTCATTTGGATATATCATGTTTTTCCTTGCATGATTAACCTATGTAGGTGAAAAATGAACGAAAGAAAAAATGATAGCTCCCAACTCAAGTTGATATTCATCAACCTTAAGCATCCTCATCAAGTTCACCTACAAGCTACGTCATCAACATCACTCAAAGGTATCTACTCATATCCTTGATATAGTGTTACTCCAAGTCATGAGATAAAGCAACTGAAGTGATATGAAGACATTAAAATGCTTAATCTAAAAATGGTAACCCCATTTTGACTTTAATGACTAGTATGACCTCTGACCAAGTATTCTTGCTTGGCTCGTAAGTCAATATACTCTAATATAGGTGACCTAGTCAACGCCCATCATCTAGTTAAGATCATGGTTGGTTCCTTATCTATTGCAAAATTTCTTGGAACCATTCAAATCTTCTCTAGGTGATATCTCTTTGTTCAAATAAATTGGAAAAGTTTGGTTCTTTGGGGGTCTTCAAGTTCCTGTTTTATGCCTCGAAGCCTTCGATTCAAAGAACTCGGTTCTACCGATTCAGCAAATAAGTTGCATAACATCATATCGGTACCACCGACATCTTATCATGTTTCACATTGTGTTTGTATCTATAAATCGTTGTAATCCCATTGTGATGTTTTCATTTTTTCTTTGATCCCTGCTAGTGCAAAAAGGGGGTGGAGGGGGAGAAATACATTCAAGGATCCCTAACTCAAAGGAGGAGAAGTTCTACAAATTCTCAGTTGAGCCAAAGGGAGAGAAATTATTTTCAATGATTCCCTCATTTCTCTCATGATTTTCATATTCTATGAATCCTACATTCTATGAACCTCATTCTCAAGGATCCCTTCTTAATTAATGATCCCTATATCTAACCCTACGTCTGACCTTTTTGGAAATTAATGCCAAAGGGGGACAAATACCAAAGCTTCAAAGCTAAAGACGGAGATACATGCTTATGCAAAGGGGGAGATATAATTTAGGGGGACAGGAGAATATCAAAATTTATACTTATATAGACAAGGCGAGAACACCAACGTAGGGGGAATAATATGTTTTGGAGAAAGATGTGTTTATTTCATTTGACTACTCATGTTAGAATTTTCTCACCCTATCCAATCCTGATATCTACATGCTAAGATTCAGGGGAAGAGGATGTCCTACATTATCATATCTAAAGGGGAGAAAACTCTAAATGATCTTGGAGACATATCAATCGTAAGGAATACTATCTTCTATATGTTCTCCATATCTTGGTACTTTTGAGTTCTATTGCTTTTGATTGGTAGAATACTCTTGGGTTCCCTAACATTGTTTTCTCAAGTGTATCTCTACTACTAGAATACTCAAGAACTCAAGGTAAGTATATGCATCACATCTTTGATCAAGATGATCTCTTGCTTCTTGCACATATTGTTTGCAAGAGTGAAATCTTCAACAAGGATACACCTCATTCATATCTATTTGATGCATATTTCCAAGACACACATGACTTATCATGTCCTTTCCACTACATGTGTGTCCATGCATTCCAAAGAAACTATCATTTAAAGGTATTGCACACATTTAGGGGGAGCAAGTCTAAGTCATGTGTCTATCAAAGTCTTCATTATACACATACATATCTTTACTTCAAGCTTTGATTGTATGTTGTCATCAATTACCAAAAAGGGGGAGATTGAAATCACAATGTGCTCACTTGGTCGTTTTGATAATTCATGACAACATACATTGTCTCTTGGACTAATACTTTCATCTAGTGTATTTCAGACAAAGTCCATGGAGAGATAGGTTGGCAAAAAAGAGTGTCGAGATTATCCCCGGGAAGAAGAAGGAGAAGGAATAGTTTGGCAAAGCTTCAAGCAAGAGGACTCTACATTTTACTTTGTGAGAAATCACTTTGAGTCCATAGGAAAGACAATACTATTAAAAGGGGTTAAGGTACTGTTGGTGAACAAAATGCTCATACATGCACAAGTGATAGTCACCACATACAACCACAAGCACTTCCACAAAAGTCTGTCCAAAGCCAAATTCACAAAATTGGTTCAACAAACACTTTCCACTCGGTGCCACCGATTCTCAGCCTCACACAGACTCAGCCAAACCCTAACCTTTCGGTGCAACTAATTCTGATTTGGTGCCACCGAGTTTGGGTTGCCAACTTCCTGTTACGCAAATTCACAAAATCGGTCCCACCAAGTTTGTTGAACGGCGTCACCGAGTTTGGCAATCTGACCATTGGTCACCTTATCGGTGCAACCGAGTTTTATGTATCGATCCCACCGAGATTAAAAAATGCTACCTGTGAGGCAACTCGGTACCACCGAGATTAACACATCGGTGTCACTGAGTGTGAGTTATTAGGTGTAATGGTTGGATTTTTGGAGATGCCTATATATACCCCTCCATCACCACTTACTCGAAAGAGAAGCACTCATAACAGATCCCCACTTATCCTATCTGATTTTCTGAGATGGAGCCACCTACTCATGTGTTGAGATCATGCCATTCCATTCCAACTATATGAATCTTGATCTCTAGCTTCCCCAGGTTGCTTTCCACCCAACCAATATCTTTCACCAAAGCCAAATCTATGAGAGAGTGATTGTGTGTTGAGGAGTCTATCATCTTGAAGCACAAAAGCAAGGAGTTCATCAACATTATCGAGCCTATTACCTTTTGGAGAGTGGTGCCTCCTAGATTGGTTAGGTGTCGCTTGGGAGCCTCCTACTTTGTGTTGTGGAGTGAACCAAGAAGTTTGTAAGGGCAAGGAGATCGCCTCCTTCGTGAAGATCTACCCATTGTGAGGCTAGTCCTTCGTGGACAGAAGTTGTTGTGGAATAGTCAAGGTTGCTACTTCGTGGACCCTTGTGGGTGGAGCCCTTCGTGGACTCTCGCGAAAGTTACCCTCCATGGGTTGAAGACTCCATAAACGTGGATGTACAATAGCACCACCTATCGGAACGACGGAAAAAAAAATCCGTGTCCTTCTTGCATTTGATCTTCCTGTCTCTACTCTTTACTTCCATGTGCAATGTCTTTACTTTCCGCTGCTATACTTGATGACTTGCATGTGTAGGGTGTGCTAGACTTGCTATATATGCTAAAATCTGCCAACACATAAATTTGCACCTTATGGAGATTTTAAATTATTGCTAGTAGTCTATTCACCCCCTCTAGACATACTCTTCTAGTGGTCCAACCACCGTCAACTAACATATTGGTGACTTTGAGGTTGCGGATCATCAGGGATACCAACAACGGCAAACATCCGACCGCGGTTGTACGGTTATGATGGTCCTCTTTATCAAAGATGATAGGCGTGCGGGACCACCTAAGTGGTTTCATGGATTCGGCAACAGGTTCCACGGCGTTGACTTCACGCGCCCACTACTTGAGCTGGCGTGGGAGGAATACAAAGATACACCCCCGTCAACACACGTGGCCTCACTTGCCTTCTGAAATTCTTGATCAATGGAATCCTCCTCTTCATCCTCATCCTAACTCATGTCATCAGTCTCCTTCTTCTCGTGGCCCCTGGCTTGCTTTTCCTTCTATTGTGGGGTCTTGCCACGGTGATCTCCTATGCCACCACAACCTTTCCTGGCATCACCGTCCTGGCCCTTCTCCTTGTCGTGTTTTTCATATTCATCCTATGTTTCTTAGCTAGTTGTTCAACTTGGCGGCATTCTTGGAGATCGTGGCCTTTGGTATGATGGATCCTGTAGTATGGCCCGTCGGTTTTCCTGGTTTTTCTACGGCGGCAGCCTCCCAGCAATCAGCGCACGTGGCAGCTCCCTTGCCGAGGGTCTCAGCTTTTGCCTTCTTGTTGGCGCTGAGATCACCGGAGCTCTCAACGACCAATGCCGCTTTCCCTTTGTGCTTCTTGTTGCATTTTCGATTCCTCCCCTTCGAGCCAGGGGCATCTTCGTCGTCATCTAAGTCGACTTTAATGCCAGCCTCCTCTCCGGGCAATCGCCTTCCTTCTTCAGCACGAGCACACTTGTGTGCCAATGTGTATAGTCATTGACGGTCTTGGGGAGTTTGAAGTTCATATTAGCTTGCATCCTCTTGTTGCACACGTTCGAGTGGAATGCGGCAATCACAACTGCGAGGTATCTCTGGAATGTTGCGGTGTACTCAACTGGATCTCTGGATGTATTTATGTGGAGTCTCTCCCTCTTTCTGCGGAAGGACTTGCAAGTCGCTGGGCTGTCCAGGCTCTTGGTGGCCACCGGTGAAGGCGCCGACAAACTTGTTGCATAGGTCAGCCCACGATGAAATGGAGTTTTCCGGCAAGTGCATCAGCCACGACCTCACATTTGGCTTAAGTGCCGAAGGTAAGTAGTTGGCGAGCACCTTCTCATCCCTTCCTCCGGCAGCTTGAACGGATATTGTGTAGATGCCCAGGAACTTCGTCGGATTCAATTTTTTGTCATACTTCTCCATCAGCTCTAGCTTAAAGGGTTGGGTTGATGGCCAGCAGACCTGTCGCAGCTCGTGAGTGAAGGCAGGGCATCCAACCTCGTAAGGCAGGTACCCATCAGCACTGGGCACGGGGTTGACAGCATGTGAAATATTGCGTTTCTCAGAGTGACGGTGTGCTTCTCAACGTCGCTCGATAGTGATGCGCGTGTCTTCCTTCTGCCGATCCTCCAGGACACGTCTCTGTTCTCGGTGATCGCATGGGCCGGACGAAGGCATGGATGCCTCATCGAGCTCGTCGACGCGCAGAGCTAGCGTGGCTGTCTCTGGGTCTATTGTCATGGAGGGGACTGCACCATGGGGGTCTGTTGGGGGTCTGTCTCTCCTACTCTAGTTGGATCGTATTCGACAAAGGCGGTCCTTGAGAAGGTTGAATGGCAATTTATGTATCACCGTTGTGGTTTTTGCATAGGTGAGAATTGTTCTTGCTAGATACCCGTAGCAGCCACGTAGAACTTGCAATAACAATTAGAGGACGTCTAACTTGTTTTTGCAGGGTATGTTGTGATGTGATATATCCAATTACATGACGAGATGTATGTGATGTATAAGATGATCATGTTTTGTATAGAATATCACGACTTGCATGACGATGAGTACGGCAACCGGCAGGAGCCATAGGGTTGTCTTTAATTATTTTCGTCGTTTTTGCTTTACTTTATCGCTATGAGTTAGCAATAGTCGTGGAAGCAATAGTCAGCGGGGCAACCCTGATGGAGAAACATTGATGGAAATCAAGATGATGGAGATCATGGTGTCATGCCGGTGACAATGGAGATCATGTCGATGCTTTGAAGATGAAGACCAAAAGCACAAGTTCATGGCCATATCATGTCACTTATGATTTGCATGTGATGTTAATACTTTTATGCACCTTGTTTTGCTTAGGACGATGGTAGCATTATAAGGTGATCCCTCACTTAAATTTCAAGATGAAATTGTGTTCTCCTCGAGTGTGCACCATTGCGAAAGTTCGTCGTGTCGAGACACCACGTGATGATCGGGTGTGATAGACTCTATGTTCACATAAAACGGGTGCAAGCCAGTGTTGTACGTGTGGAACACTCGGGTTAAACTTGACGAGCCTAGCATGTATAGACATGGCCTCAGAACACAAGAGACCGAAAGGTCGAACATGAGTCATATAGTAGATATGATGAACATGAAGATGTTCACCATTGAAACCACCTCAAGTCACGTGATGATCGGACTTGAGTTGGTGGATTTGGATCATGTGACACTTGAATGACCAGAGGGATATCAATTTGAGTGGGAGTTTTTAAGTAATATGATTAACTAAACTCATTATCATAAACATATTCAAAATTTCTTTGCAAATTATGTTGTAGATTACTAGCTTGCGTTGTAGCTCCCTTGAATTTTTTATATGTTCCTAGAGAAATAGAGTTGAAAGATGATGGTAGCAATAATTTGGACTCGGTCCGTGATCTGAGGATTGTCCTCATTGCTGTACAGAAGGCTTATGTCCTTAATGCACCACTCGGTGCGCCACCCCCTCTAGCATTGTCTATAGATGTTGTGAACATCTGACAAGCACATTCCGATGACTACTTGATAGTTCAGTGCATCATGCATTACAGCTTAGAATTGAGGCTCCAAAACAGTTTGAACGTCATGGAACATATGAAATGTTCTAAGAGCTGAAATTGGGATCTCAGGCTCGTTCCCGTGTTATGAGGTATGAGACCTCCAACAAGATTCTTTGCCTGCAAGATGAAGGATAATAGCTCAATCATTGAGCATGTGCTCAGATTGTTTGGGTGCTGCAATCGCTTGAATAGAGTGGGAGTTGATCTTCCCGATAAGATAGTGATTGATATAGTTCTCCAAGTCACTGTCACTAAGCTACTAGAGCTTCGTGATGAACTATAAAATGCCAGGGATGGCAATAATGATCCCTGAGCCATTCGTGTTGTTTGACACCGTGAAGGTAGAAATCAAGAAGGAGCATCAAGTGTTGATGGTTAGTGAAACCACTAGTTTCGAGAAGGGCAAGGGCTAGGAGGGAAACTTCATGGATGGCAAGTCAGTTGTTGCTCTAGTGAAGAGACCCAAGGTTGAACCCAAACTCGATACTAAGTGCTTCAATTATGAGGAGAACGGTCACTGAAGCGGAACAACCCTAGATACTTCGTAGATAAGAAGGCTGGCAACGTCAATAGAAGTATATTTGATATATGTGTTATGGATGTGTACCTTGCTATTACTCCTAGTAGCACCTGAGTATTAGATATTGGTTCGGTTGCTAAATGTTAGTAACTCGAAATAAAAGCTATGGAATAAACGGAGGCTAGCTAAGGGTGAGGTGATGATGTGTGTTGGAAATGTTTCCATGGTTGATGTGATCACCATCACACGCTCTCTCTACCTTTGGTATTAGTGATAAACCTAAATAAATGTTATCTCGTGTTTGCATTGAGCATGAACGAGATTAGATCCTATTTAATGCAATACGGTTATTCATTTAAAGTTAGAGAATAATGGTTATTCTATTTACATGAATAATACCTTCAATGGTCATGCACCCAAAGGGAATGGTTTATTGAATCTTGATCGTAGTAATACACATGTTCATAACATTGACACCAAAAGATACAAAGTTAATAATGATAGTACCACATACTTGTGGCACTGCTGCTAAATGTCATATTGGTATAAACCGCATGAAGAAACTCCATGTTGATGGATCTTTGGACTCAATCAATTTCGAATCGGTTGAGATATGCGGATCATGCCTCTTGGGCAAGATGACTAAGACCCTATTATCAATATGATGGAGCGGGTAAGTAACTTATTGGAAATGATACATGTTGATGTATGCGATCCAGTGAGTGTTGTAGCGTGTGGTGGATATCGTTATTTTCTTAGCTTCACTGATGATTTGAGTATATATGTGTAAAGTTACTTAATGAAACACAAGTCTGAAACGTTTGAAAGGTTCAAACAAATTCAGAGTGAAGTTGGAGATCATCGTGACAAGAAGATAAAGAGTCTACGATATGATTGTGGAGGTGAATATCTGAGTTACGAGTTTGGTATGCAAGACAATATGGAAGTTGTTTCACAACTCATGCCGCCTGGAACACCATAACGTGATGGTGTGTCCGAACATCGTAGTCATTCTCTATTGGATATGGTGCGAACTATGATATCTCATATCGATTTGCCACTATCATTTTGGGGTTATGCATTACAGACAACTACATTCACTTTAAAAGGGGCACCATCTAAGTCCATTGAGATGACACCATATGAATTTTGGTTTGGCAGAAACATAAGTTATCATTTCTTAATGTTTGGGGTTGGACGCTTATGTGAAAAAAGGGTTTTCACCTAATGAGCTCGAACCCAAAGAGGACAAATGCATCTTCATAGAATACCCTAAAGTAACAGTTGGGTAAACCTTCTATCTCAGATCCAAGCACAAAGTGTTTGTTGCTAAAACAGGTCCTTTCTCAAGAAAGAGTTTCTCTCGAAAGAATGGAGTGGGAGGAAGATAGAACTTGATGAGGTCGTTGAATCTTTGTTTCAACCAGAGAGTAGCACAGCACAGAAAGATGTTTCTGTGGAACCTACGTCAGTTGAAAAGGAAGTTAATGATGATAATCATGAAGCTTCAGATCAAGTCACTATCGAACCTCGTAGGTCGACAAGGACGTGTACTGCTTCTGAGTGGTACGGCAACCCTGTCTTGGAGGTCATGTTGTTGGACAAGGATGAACCTACGAACTATGGAGAAGCGGTGATGGGCCCAGATTCCAACAAATGCTTAGAGGCCATGAAATCCAAAAAAGGATCCATGTATGAAAACCAAGTATGCACTTTGGTAGACTTTCTTGTTAAACTGCAGGTCATTGAGTACAAATGGACCTTTAAGATGAAGACAGACGCTGATGGTGAATGTCACCATTTATAAAGCTCAACTTGTCGCAAAGAAGTTTCTGCCAAGTTCAAGGAATTGACTATGATGATACTTTCTCACCTGTAGCGATGCTAAAAGTTTGTTGGAATTATGTTAGCAGTTGCTGCATTTTTCAATTATGAAATTTGGCAGATGGATGTCAAAACATAGTTTCCTTAACTGTTTTCGTGAGGAAAGGTTGTATGTGATACAACCGGAAGATTTTGTCACTCCTAAGGACGCTAAAAGGTGTGAAAGCTCTAGCATCCTTGTATTGGCTGGAGCAAGCATCTCGGAGTTGGAATATATGCTTTGATGAGGTAATAAAAGTTTCTATGTTTATACAAAGTTTATGAGAAACTTGTATTTACAATAAAGTGAGTGCGAGCACTATAGAATTTATGATAAGTATATGTGGATGGCATATTGTTGATCGGAAGTGATGTAGAATTTCTGGAAAGCATAAACGGTTGTTTGAAAAAGGTTTTTCAAAGGAAGACCTGGATAAAGCTACCTAATTGTTGGGCATAAGATCTATAGAGAGAGATCAAGATGCTTGATGAGACTTTCAATGAGTACATACATATACAAGATTTTGAAAGAGTTCAAAATGGATCAGTGAAAGAAGGAGTTCTAGCCTGATTTGTGAGGTGTGGAGTTGAGTGAGATTCAAAGCTTGACCATGGCAGAAGAAAGAGAAAGGACGAAGGTCATCCCCTATGCCTTATTCATAGGGTCTGTATAGTATGCCATCCTGTTACCGCACCTTTGTGTGCCTTGCAATGAGTCTATCAAGGGGTACAAGAGTGATCCAGGAGTGGATCACTGGACAGCGGTCAAAATTATCCTTAGTAACTAGAGGACTAAAGAAATATTTCTCGGTTATGGAGGTGATAAAGAGTTCATCGTAAAACTTTATGTCGATGCAAGCTTTAACAGCAATCCGGATGACTCTTATTAGCAATCCGGATACGTATAGTGGAGTAGCCATTTGGAATAGCTCCAAGTGGAGCGTTGTAGCAGTGTCTATAGTATGACATAGAGATTTTCAAAGTACACACGGATCTGAATGTCGTAGACCCGTTGACTAAAACCTCTTACACATGCAAAACATGATCGAACCCCAGAACTCATTGGGTGTGAGATTCATAACAAATCACATAGTGATGTGAGCTAGATTATTGACTCTAGTGCAAGTGGGAGATTGTTGGAAATATGCCCTAGAGGCAATAATAAATTGGTTGTTATTATATTTCCTTATTTGTGATAATCGTTTATTATCCATGCTATAATTGTATCGATTGGAAACCCAAATACATGTGTGGGTACATAGATAACACTGTGACCCTAGTATGCCTCTAGTTAACTAGTTCATTGATCAAAGATGGTTAAGATTTCCTAGCCATGGACATGGGATGTCATTTGATAACGGGATCACATCATTAGGAAAATGATTTGATGGACAAGACCCAAACTATAAACGTAGCATACGATCGTGTCATTTTATTGCTACAGTTTTTTGCATGTCAAGTATCTGTTGCTATGACCATGAGATCATGCAACTCACTGACACCGGAGGAGTACCTTGTGTGTATCAAACGTCGCAACATATCTGGGTGACTATAAAGGTGCTCTACAGGTATCTCCAAGGGTGTCTGTTTTGTTGGCACGAATCAAAACTAGGATTTGTTACTCCGTGTGACGGAGAGATATCTCAGGGTCCACTCGGTAATACAACATCACAACAAGCCTTGCAAGCAAAGTGGCTAATGTCTTAGCCACATGATATTGTATTACAGAACAAGTAAAGAGACTTGCCGTTAACGAGATTGAACTAGGTATAGAGATACCAACGATCATATATCGGGCAAGTAACATACCAAAGAACAAAGGGAACAACATACGAGATTAACTGAATCCTTGACATAGAGGTTCAACTGATAAAGACCTTCGTAGAATATGTAGGAACCAATATGGACATCCAGGTCCCGCTATTGGTTATTGACCGTAGAGGTGTCTCAATCATGTCTACATAGTTCTCGAACCTGCAGGGTCTACACACTTAACATTTGGTGACAATATAAGTATAGTTGAGTTGTTATGTTGGTTATCAAAAGTTGTTCGGAGTCCCGGATGAGATTTGGGATATGACGAGGAGCTCCAGAATAGTCCGGAGTTAAAGATTGATATATGGGATAATAGTGTTTGGTCTCCGGAAGAGTTCCTGAATTCATCGGAAAGAGTTTTGCATGTTTCTCGAAATGTTTGGGGTACGAGAACACTTTATTTTGGCCAAGGGGTAAAGCCCACAAGGCTTTAGGAAGGTGCAAAAGGAATTTTGCGGAGGCCAGGGGCCAGACGCCAAGGACCCTGACGTCTGGGGCCAGACGCCGAGGACCTTGGCATCTGGTCCTCGAGTCCAAGAAGGACTCTTGCCTTGCGGGCAAACCGACCTTGAGGAGGATTTTTCTCCAAGTTTTGACCCGAGGGCTCACCATATACATAAAGGGGCGGGGCTAGCACCGGGAACACAACAAGAATCCCCAAGCCGTGTGCCAGCAACCCAGCCCCTCTAGTTTATCCTCCATCATAGTTTCCATTGTGCTTGGCGAAGCCTTGCGGAGATTGTTCTTCACCAACACCGTCACCATGTCATCGTGCTACTGGAACTCATCTGCTTCTTCGCCCCTCTTGCTGGATCAAGAAGGCAAGGACGTCATAAAGTTGTACGTGTGTTGAATGTGGAGGTGTCCTCCGTTTGGCGCCAGATCAGAAGGACCGTGATCAGGATCATGAGATGGTTCGTGATTTGATCGCAGGACAGATCATGATGGGATCGCGGGACGAGTCATGATTGGATCGCGAGATGAATCATGATGGGATCACGGGACGCTCGGCGAGTTGAATTGTGAAGACGTTCGACTACATGAACCACCTTTCTTAACGCTTCCGCTTAGGGATCTACAAGGGTATGTAGATCCACTCTCCCTCTCGTAGATACTCATCACCATGGATAGATCTTGCGTGTGCATAGGAAATTTTTTGTTTCCCATGCAATGTTTCCCAACAACAACATCCCACTATGCTTACAACACCTTGAAGATGCCAGGGTCCATTGGAATCATATCCATTCCATCTAACAAGAAGGACGCAGTCATATGGGTAGACAAGATGTATCGAGACGCGGTAGCACCTGAAGCAACAGAAATCCTAGCTCCCGCCAAAAGTTCAAAGAAAGCAAGTAAGTCTAGTGCAAACACCGGCAAGGATTCCGGGAAGCACGCCTCTTCGGAGTCCACTGCACCTTATGATGACCTACCGGAGAATTCCGCCAGCAAGAAAACCAAAATCACCTATCCTGAGACGAAGAAGGTCCCGGCGAGGTTGGATGGCACTGATGGTACGTTCACCATCAACGCCACCCGTAATGACAAATAGGAAAGCGCGCCCATTACCTTCCTGCGGGTGAATGTCGATGTGTTTGCATGGAAGCCACCTGACGTCCTTGGTGTTCTGAGGGAGGTAATTTAGCACCACCTTGTTGTCTGCCCACATGCCAGGCCCGTCAAGCAAAAATTTAGGAAGCAAGCTTTGTAACTGCAATAGTTCATTGCCGAAGAGATCAAGAAACTTGAAGCACCTGGTTTGGTCATAGGAGTACTGCATCCAACTTGGTTAGCCAACCCGGTAGTGGTGCGCAAGGTGAATGGGAAATGGAGGCTTTGCATCGACTTCACTGACTTGAACAAGGCATGCTCGAAGGACCATTTTCCCTTGCCACACATCGATCACATCATTGATTCCACTTCTAGGTGTGATTTGCTCTCCTTCTTGGACGCCTACTTCGGATACCACCAGATATTCATGACTAAGGAAGATGAAGAAAAGACTGCATTCATAACTCCATGTGGCACGTGCTGCTTCGTACGTATGCCCTTCAGGTTAATGAGCGTCGGGTCTACCTTTGCCACGGCCGTTCAAATTGGATTTGGACCTTAGCTGCATGGAAATGTAGAAGCATACATGGATGACATAGTGGTGAACACCAAAGACGAAGCAACTCTCATACAAGACTAAGAAGAAACTTTTGCGAACCTATGCAAGATCAACTTGAAGCTCACTCTGAGAAGTGTGTGTTCAGCGTCCCCTCTGGCAAGCTGCTTGGGTTATTTGTGTCTCAGCGAGGAACAAAAGCCAATCCCGACAAGATCAAGGTGGTGGAGAAGATACAAGCACCCAAGACCATCAAGGATATCAGAAGTTTGACCGGATGTGTTGCCGCGTTAAGTAGGTTCATCTCCAAATCCGTTGAACGTGCCTTTCCATTCTTTAAGATATTGAAGAAGGTTGGGCCAATGAAGTGGACCTCGGAAGTAGAAGCAGTGCTGCAGGATCTGAAGCCTTACTTTCCTCCGCTCCCACCTTAGTCTCTCCTAAACCGCAAGAACCATTGCTGCTATACTTGGCGGCAACGAATCAAGTGGTTAGTGCAGCGCTAGTGGCGCAACGAGATGTGTATGATGATGCAGCCATTGTGACTGTTGCTGTCGAGAGCGAGACTGGAGCCTTTGCGGTAGGGATAGACGTGGAGCCAGGGGGACCTCAGCAAGCAAGCGAAGGCAATACCAAGGAAGTGGCAAAGAAGAAAGTGGTTCAGCGACCGGTGTACTTTGTCAACTCCCTGTTACAGGGGGCTAGGTAGGTACTCCGGAGTGCAAAAGCTAATCTTCGGCCTTATCATGACCTCGAGGAAGCTGCGCCACTACTTCCATGCCCATGAAATCAAAGTTGTCACCCACTTTCCATTACAGCGTATATCGAGGAACCCCGAAGCCACCAGCAGGATAGTTGAATGTGCATTAGAGTTGTCAAGCTTCGAATTAAAGTATGAGAGCACTTCCACAGTACAGAGCAGGGCATTGGCGGAATTCATTGCAGAATGGACACTCACACCAAACGAAGAGACTCCAGAGACAATTCTCCCCGGCAAAGAGGCACCCAAAGATTGGATCATGTACTTTGACGGTGCTTTATCCCTCCAAGGCGCTGGAGCAGGAGTGCTACTCGACGCTCCCACCGAAGAGCACCTCAAGTATGTGATTTAAATACACTTTCCCTATGAGGAAGCCACCAATAACACCGTAGAGTATGAGGGGCTCCTTGCGGGACTCAGAATTGTGGTGGAGTTGGGAATCAAGAAACTGATTGTCAGGGGAGATTCTCGGCTCGTGGGGAAGCAGATCAACAAAGATTACACAGCCCATTGATGGAGGCATACGTAGAGGAAGTGGGGAAATTGGAGGAACACTTCGATGGATTATTGGCAAAACATGTTCCACGAGTGGAAAACAATATTGCCGATCATCCATCGAAGTGCGCTGCGCAGAAGCTTCCTGTGGAACTAGGGACTTTTGGCCTCCGCCTCATTCAACCATCAGTATCCCTGCCAGCAATGGCCAAGAAGAGAAGAAAGCTAAACTCCGAGAAGCATTTCCCAGCAGAACTTCCCGAAACTGCCGGAGGAAATCCCATTTCGGTTGGTGGCATCTCGCTCCTGCGGAGCCCCAGGTTCATGCAGTCGAGATATGCGCTCCCACGAGCGAGGAGACGCCTCTAGTCCTTGTTGTCAAGCCACAGGTTCCAACCTGGGCACAGCAAATATTCCATTTCCTTCAAACATGAGAACTCTAAAGCACGAGAGGAGGCCGAAAAAGTAGCCCGTCAGTCAAGTATGTACCTGTTTGTCGATGACACCTTATACAGAAGATGACCAACGGTGAGAAATTGAGGTGCATGTGCCGGGAGGATGGACTAAAGTTCTTGGCGGAGATTCACGGAGGCATGTGTGGCTCTCACATCGGATCAAGAGCCCTTTTCAGGAAAGCCTTCCGACAGGGTTTCTATTGGCCCACTGCCCTCCAAGATGCGACAGAGCTGGTCACCAAGTGTGAAGCCTGCCAGTTCCATTCCAAGAATATCCATCAACCAGCGCAAGCTCTTCAAACGATCCCTTTGTCCTGGCCATTCTAGGTCTGGGGGCTCGACATCTTGGGCCCTTTCCCCCACGATTTTGGGGGATTTGAGTTCTTGTTCATAGCAATGGACAAGTTCGGAAAGTGGCCAAACGTGGAGCCAGTGAGGAAGCTGACCACGCAGTTAGCTATCAAGTTCATGAAGGGATTGGTGTGCCGTTTTGGAGTGCCCAACAGAGTGATGGCTGACAACGGCACCCAGTTCACAAGCCGCACCTTCATGCAATACATCCAAAACCTTGGAAGTAAGGCCTCCTTCGCCTCCGTTGCTCATCCAAGAAGCAATGGGAAAGTCGAGAGAATGAATGTTGAAGTGCTGCAAGGGCTCAAGACAAGGACTTTTGATAGGCTATGGAGGAGCGGCAAGCGCTGCATAGATGAGCTGCCGGTGGTTCTTTGGTCCCTCAGAATGACACCGAATCGAGCCACCGGCTAGACGCCCTTCTCCCTGGTATACGGTGCGAAAGCAGTGCTCCCCACGGAACTCATATACAGGTCACCTCGAGTACTTTCCTACGACGAAGTAGAGCAAGAGTAGCTACAACATGACGATGCCATGCTCCTCGAGGAAGATTGTCTCCAGGCCGCTGTGCGTGTTGCATGCTCTCAGCAAGCCCTGCACCGCTACCACAGCCGCAGGGTCCACACCCAGAGCCTTAAGGAAGGCGACCTTGTCCATAGGCGTGTTCAGTCCGCCAAGGGTACCAACAAGTTGATACCAAAATGGAAAGGCCCTTACCGGGTAGCACGAGTCACCAGACCTGACGCTATCCGTCTGAAGACCGAAGATGCCATCAAGAAGCTTAACTCATGGAATATTGAGCATTTCGTAAGTTCTACCCATGAGGCGCGGTTGTCGGGCTCAGTCCTCGGCAGCCACCTTTTGTACAAGCTTTGCCGAAGTTGCATGTAACCCTTTGTACAAAGCTATGCGCAGACCCTGAGCAACAATAATAAAGCTAGGCATTGCATCATATCATTGCATGGCATGTTTACTATGCATCTTATTATGGTTGCAATGTTACCACTTTTTAACTATGGATATCTAATATAGCAATTGTCGAGCTTATAATCCTTGTTGCTGCAGTCCCTCTTCGGGGATTGAGGCTTCTCGCCCCACGTATTTGTCCGTCAGGGAAAACATAGGAGGAAGGTGAGGGGACAAGGACAATGACTCAGAGCACTCCATAAAGAGATGCTACTTAGAAGAGATAAGTTTAATCACATATCTCAGGCTCCATGTTGATTTTCTCCCTTAAAGGAAGTCCTTAACCTCCTTCTAGGTGTGAAAGATGGAGTCCCCCACGTGGTGAAAACCTTTGCCGGGACGAGTCATTCCCCAACTCTTGACACTCATCAGTTCTGGGGGACCGCGCCGATACCGGCAATGAGCCCTACCGGGGGATGATACCATCCTTTTGCCCGGGGCTTGATCCCCTCTTTTGGCATTTCTGGTTACCGATGACCCAACAAGCGGCTCCGTGCGACACGGACAAACATACAACACAGTAGAAACAAGAGAGGGAAAGGATACTACTTAAGTAAGGAAAAATACCATTCTCTCATTTCTTTTTGATACAAATTGGATAAAGATTACATTAGAAGGCACCCTTTTAATAGCCCTTTATTTGACTTTCACCCCTAGAAACAGATACTAAAGGGAAAAGGGATAAAAGAAGGGTCCCAACAGAAGCCCATCTTGACCCCGTCAGGACCAGCATTGACGACAGGCCCACTGGAATGGAAGATGAAGCCGAAGTCCACGAGCCTGCTGGGATTTAGCTGGGGGAGAAGGCATTGCGAAAGTCAAGAACCCCCAGCAAATCGCTCTGTCGGGGGAGTTTAGTTTATGGTGATGGTGCGACCGGTGCTCAAGTTGAGTCTGAGTCGGCGTACACTGACTTGACGGCTGGGGGCTCGCCACTGTCGTCTTCACCGATATTGTCCTCCTTGTTGCTATCGCTCGAGGAGGAGCTTTCTACATCACTTGAGCTCCCATCGTAGCAACAGAGACGAACGCCCGAATGCCCGTAAATCTTGACGGAGAGCAGGTCGGCCTCCACCAACTTGAAGCGGAGGACGTGCCCACCCGTAAAGTTGTGGGCACGTGTGAAGGTTTTCCACCTGCGCCTGAGAAACATGACGCGACACTTCAGGAACTCGACGTCCGCTCACACGGTGCCATTACAGCAACCATGCTCCCGCAACCACATCGCATGTGGCTTATCGACCTCCATCACCCTGGTGAAAGGGCGAGGGAGGCGCAAGCGACTACTGGGAGGTCCATGCATCTTGACGGCGAACTCCAATGTTGTACCATCGGTGTGGGAGGAGGGTCTGATGGTGGAGGAGGACAAGAAGCACTCTATTTTCCCCGACCGTGGGCCTCGCATGGACCTCGACCCTATCCGGTGCCTCCACCACGCGTGTTGGAACCACCCTCCGCCTCCACAGCTAAATCGACAACATGTTCTTGACGGGAAGCCCTCGTTGTCGTGACGGAGGCTAGGGGGCGTCCTCTGTAAGCTTAAGACTAAGGAGGAGAAAGAGATGGATGAGCATCGCCCCTCGTGACCCCCCCCCCCCAATATATAGGGGAGGGCGTGGGGGCTGGCTCTCCCCCGCTACAAGGGTCACCGTCCACCTCCACCAATTCCACTACCCACGATCATAGAAGAACAGGTAACCGCCCCATTACGCCAATCCATGGCGCTACAGTTTCTGCCACGATCGGGCCTTTAAGTTACGAGTGCCTACCGCAACCACCCGCAATGCATGCGGCGCGTGTGGCGGAAACAGCCTGAGGTAATGGGTTAGTACTGACTAGTAAATTGGTGGTTACTTCCTCACACTGCACGCCTGTGCACGAATTCTGGGCCTGACCCAATGACACTAAGCATGCGCGTGAGGGCCAGACCCGGGGGCTCCTGTTGGTCCATTGAGGCATGGGTACCCAGTGCCCTTGACTTGTGCACAGGCAGTAGTAGCTACACCCACGACAAGCAAAGCAAACCCAAGGCCAAGCAACGCCGGTAAGATTAGTGATACAACCCAAGATAAGCTCGGAGCGTGCCAAGCACGTCTCCGGTGCTTGCCGGGGACCAAAGCTTCTGCATCCTTAGAAGACCCAGCAAGCTAGTCCCCCAACAAGCGTGGGCCAATCAGCCACCGCTCCAGTGCATCGCTACTCCAGTCACTTATCAATGTGGTGCCGAGCTACCAAGTGGCTAAGTGAATCTCTCTAATCACATGGCGACATGTTGGAAGACGGATTATACCCTCTTGACACCCGTCCATAGGCGTGTCAAACGGTGGTGCAGTTGTTAGCTAGAGCGGTGGTAGGAGCCTGTCGGGAATGCACCCCCGCACGCCACCTAGGCTAGCAATGATGGCATTTTGTGCCTAATGCTAGAGTTAGGTATGATAAGCTCTGCTAGCTATCTAATCGTCAGACAATGTCTGCTTTGCCACTATGGTGGCCCCTTGTGCTATAAAAGGATGCCCAAGTCAACCTAACTCAGGATTCGGACCCCCAAACACTTGTACTCGCATAGCAGCTCTTTCCCGAAGGCAACCCTTGTCGGTCTAGAGTGTTGCGGGCCTCTCGTGTTCCTCTGATCAATCCACCAAAAGCAGGAGTAGGGTTTTGCGCTTCACAACGGCCCGAACCTGGGTAAAATACCAGTGTCACGATCATCACATTGTCTTGCCATCTCCGCTCTTTGTGCAAGTGACCTCGCCCCTGCTGAACCACAAAGGGTCTTACGACCCCATAGGTTATAGAGTGCATCCAGCCCCGACAGTGAGTAAGAGGCCCTCCATGATCTATCCCCCTTCAGCAGACAGGAGAAGAAGCACGAGCTCTGCAAGTAAGCTAGGAGAGAGGAGGGAGGAAGAAAATAGATTTGGGGGAGGGCAATCCAAGGGTTGACCAAAGGAGAATATTGGGGTTTTACCGCCCTGAATGATTGAGCCATGGCCAGGAAAATTTACTGGAGGTGCAAGGCATCTACCAGAGGTTGTGGTAAAAATTAGAGGTCAAAGAGATCAACGGAAGAGGTGAAAATAACTATTTTGGTTTTCTGCTAGAACGTGTGTGTGCTGGTTTTGAGCTAGCTAAGGTGATCTACTTGACATGAGATTTAACACTATTGAGAAATAGGACTAAATGAGCTTGGTCACAAGTTTTGAGCACATTTAGAGGAAGTGTCCAATGCAAAAGTTTCAAAACCTAAAAATGGGCAGAAATGGACTTGTTTAGATTTAGCTAATCAAAACTATTCCCCTTGATACACTACTTGATGTGGTAGCATTATTTGTGTATTAGAGCATACCCAAAAAGTTTGGGACCAAATGGGGAAACTTGACAATGCAAGAATACCCAATTCTTGAAATCAACATAAATGGGTTTGAGGGGATTAGGACAAGTGGATCTGTTCTCCTTGATGCACCACTTAGTGGGTATTAGAACATGTCCACAAAATTTGAGCACAATAGGAGACATTTGGCAATGTAGAGTTGTTCAAATTTGGCTATGGACAAAGAGAGTTTTGGGATAATTTGGTGAACCAAATCAACTGGGATTAATATGAAACTTGGAAAGATGATCACATATGTCATATGTGACATGCTAGAATTTCTTGGATTTATTTGAGAATATTTCTTATAGAAATATTTCAAAAGCTTGAAATAGGCAGAAATGGTTTTGAAGGGTTGGGTCCAATATTTTGATCATGACCATGTGTTTAAACTCCTATATATGGACAATTTATGTCCAGTGAGTTTTCCTAACATTTCTCAAATATTTGAAATCAACAAAAATAAGAAAATAATTATAAAAATAATATTATGTGGTTTTGGGGATTTTTATATATAGTAGGTTCCAAATAAATCCGTTGGGACAAAACAATCCACCCAATTTGAGGACTTGTAGTACAAACCTCAATTCATGGGTTTTTGAAAACCTAAATTGAATAAATGGTTTTTGGCCAAACTAAAATTTGATAAAAATAGTTTTAGCTACTATACACATGGTATGATCATTGGACAAAAGTTTAAATCAAGGAAAATACTATTGAGGTAGGAGGAAGTTTTATGAATATAGAGCACCAGCAAGCAATCAAACAAGCAAGCAAATAACACACAAGTCAAGCATTCGTATGCACTCAAAATGTTTTAATTGGACCTAAATTTTTTTAGCCATGTTAACTTAGTCATGAGGCAAAACACATGGTGTGACAGATTTTTACTGCTTCGTCCACGACGCGTATTAACTGCGGGTCATGGGGTGGTGGAGTGATTCAGTTGTTTCGAGGGGGCGCACCTAAAAATCGCACCTCGCCAGGCTGGGAGAGGCGACCCTAGCATTTTCCATCCTTCGTGATAGCGCTTCTCGCGACGCATGTCCTCACTCGAGGTGCGGGATTGTTGGAGAGGGCATTTGTCCAAGCAACATGCTTGGCAGCGAACGGTCGCCTCAAACAACTAGCGGCCAGCCCTTGGGCTCCCCTGATGGAGAGGAAGAAAAACGGTGGGCGATGCTCGTTCACCTCTCGTCATTAAGCACCGTTGCCTCCCCTTCTGTCTTCTATTGCGCCTCTCATGATGCGTGTCACATGTAAGGCCTGGCACTGGCTGGGAGGAGCGGTCGTTGGTGCTTGTGCATACGCAAACGTGCACCCGCCTTGGGTCTTGAAGAGCCAACCCTCCCACCCTTCATCCTATAAAGTGGGAGGTCGAAGAGGGCGCTGCTCATTCATGCTCCCCCGCTCCAGCCTACCAACCAGCACCTCCTTCTTCTCCAATATGTCATTCCCGGGATGGCGAGGGGCCACGATCGTGGTCCAGGGTCCTAGGGTGTTGTGAGAGGCACCCCAAGGAAGGATGTTTGACCAGTATGCACATCGTGGTGATGGTGGTGGGGGTTTGCTCAAGCTCCCATAGAAGGATGGCATCTAGGGGCCATGGGAGGATGACCCCCTCAAACAATGGCGATCGTGGTGGTGCGCCCCTCCCGCTGCCTCGCACGGGGGTCACGTGGGGGAAGAAGCGCACGAGTTCTTCATAGCGCTACCTCATCGGCACCAGAGATGGTTGCGCCTTCCTAACCCTTTTGCGAGAGCCATGGAGGATTGACGGACCCTAGGCATGTGGCTTATGGCGGACGGTTGCAGCAACGGGCCCGCTTGGGTGGCGCTTGACCTCTCCCCAGGAGCGTCATGTTCCTGACGCAAGGGTGCAAGTCGTTCGTCCGCTCCCGTGGCCTCGGGATGGGGCATTTCCTCCAATTCAAGTTTGCCGGTTCCGCCACCCTCTTCATGAAGTTCTGTGGAGTGTCCAGAGTTCACCTGGAGTGCTATGCAGAAAGCTTGAGTGGTCGTGACTTCGAATCCTCCAGCGATAGGAACAACGACACCACCATCTTCAGAGTCAAGCAAGAGGACTCCGACTAGGCATGGTCGGCCTTGTAGCTAGGGCTCGGCGATGGGGTGAATGGCATGGGAATGAGGCTCCATCCGAGAGACCTCATTTTCGGAGCAATCGCCACATCATAGTGGCAGATCTCCTTTTGCATTTAGATTGTACCCAATGTAACCTAGCGGGAATGTGAAGAGAACATGTTGGGTACTTTCTGCCAAATATTAAGGCTTTTTCGATGTTCCTATGAAGTCCCATTTCACTTTCGGCAAAAAATTATCCTTGTGTGTCTTTCCAAACCCCGGCGCTTGCCCGAAACACTTGTCGGTGCGTGCATCCTTATTGCAGGCACTTTTAGGACTGATCCTTAGCATCTTCCCAATGGCACCACTCCGGGCAATACTATCTTTCCATCCTTGCCGTGTCTGCCTAGGGTGTCGAGCAGGCCCAAAACACCCAAGGGTGGAACAATTCTGATAAGCGCCCTTCGCGTGCAGAAAAACCAACGTGTCGTCCTCGCCGTGGGTGCCTAGGGTGTTGAGCAGGCTCGAAACACCCAAGGGCGCAACAATTGTGACAAGGGCCCCTTGCGTGTGGGTTTTCTCACACAAGCGTCAACCTTAGTGCGGGGAAAAAGATTGAATTTTTAAGAAGTTTTTGCATCTTAACTTTCTTTCGCTACTTCCCTTGTCGCAAGGTGATTGTCCTCAAACAGTTTGTAGGTGTCCATATCGTCACTCCACCTCGGGAAGACTTGCATGCCAGGGTCTCTTCTCCCTTTTGAGAAAAAAAAAGAAGAGAAAATATAGGAGGAGGCTAGGAACCCCAGTGGTTTGATAGTCACCTTACACAAGTGAGAAGTGGTCACAACATTTCATGAAATGTACATAATATAAATATGCACTCTGACAAGAGGTTGTAGAACAATTAGCTTTATTGACTATGCATAGGGTAATCGCCTGGCTTTGTACAAATGGATTGCGAAGATGCTCGATGTTCCACGAGTTCTGCACCTGGGTGTCGTCTTATGTCTCCTGGCGGATTGCACCAGGCCTGGTGACTCCTACTACCTGGTAAGGGCCTTCCCACTTTGGTGTCAACTTATTAGATCTCTTCGTGGACTATATCCATCGAAGAGCAAGGTCACCTTCCTCGGTGCTCCTAGCTCGCACCCTACGGCTGTGATAGCGGTGCAAGGCTTGTTAGTACTGGGTGGCACACAGTACGGCCTAGAGACGATTCTCCTCGAGGAGCATGGCATTGTATTTCCGTAATTTCTCTTGCTAGTCCTCTTCAAACGTATGCGCTCTATGTGAAGCATAGGTGAGTTCTGGGGTGAGCATTGCTTCTGCACATAGATTATGGAGAAGGGTGTGTCGCCGGTGGCTTGATTTGGCCTTGTCCTGATCGACCAAAGAACCACCGGCCGCTCATCAATCCAGTGCCTTTCGCGCTTGTGCAGCTTGTCAAAAGTTCTCATCTTGAGGCCCTGCAAGACTTCAGCGTTCACCCTTTCTACTTGCTTGTTGCTCCTGGGATGGGAAACTGACGCAAACAGACCTTGGCACCGATTTCTTGGAAGTACTCCATGAAGTTGTTTTTGGTGAACTGCATGCGGTTGTCGGTGATGATTATGTTGGGCACACCAAATTGACACACTATTCCTCTCAGAAATTTGACTGCTACTTGTGTCGTTACCTTCCACACTAGCTCTAACTCTGTCCACTTCATGAACTTGTCGATTGCGACGAACAAAAACTCGAAGCCCCGGTAGCACGAGGGAAAGGCCAGACAATGTCGAGCCCCCAGACTAAGAATGACTAGGTGAGCGGTGTCTGAACGGCTTGTATCGGTTGATGTATCTGTTTGGCGTGGTTTTGGCATGCATCACATGTTGTTACCACCGCCAAGGTATCTTGAAGGGATAACGGCCAATAGAAGCCTTGCGGGAATGCCTTTCCGACAAGTGCTCGTGAACGGACGTGCAAGCCACAGATCCCCTCATGTATCTCCGCCAACAGCTGCCGTCCTTCTTCCCCGGAAATGCTCTCTAATTTTACCCTGTTTGGTGCCCTTTTGTAAAAAATGTTGTCCATGAACTGGTACATGCTCGACTATTGGGCTTCTCTTTCGACTTCTTCTTGTTCCTCGGGGAGATCTCCTATCTGGAGGTATTGTACAGTCTGCTATGTCCATGCCGGAGCCTGCGGCTCGACGACAAGGACCAAAGGCATTTCTTCCGCTGTGGGAGCACAGGCTTCCACAGTAAGGATCGATGGGTCCGCCAGAGCTTCCTGCTTGCTTGTAGGTGTCTTCTCGCCCCCAGTGACCTTCTTAGCGGCCATTGATGGCTTTGCCGGGAAGTAGTCACCAGACTTAACCTTCCTCTTCTAAGCTCGTAGATCTAATGGTGTGACTCATGGTTGAGTGAGTCGGAGCACAAAAGTGTGTGGTTCCATAGGCGACTTTTGGGTGACTTGTTTTTACAGGTAACCGACAATATCATTCTCTGCACAGGGGACGTGCTCCATCTACAGACCGTCAAAAAGCTCCTCCAACTTTCTCACTTCATCATATTTCTTATCTCGGACTCGAGCAGGCTTCTCCTTCTGCTGCTTGGCCTTGCTGCGGCGTTCGCCACGGTTCTTCCCGCAGGATCCACCAATACCGGCCCTTCCCCTTGTCGGTCCTTTCATATTCTTGCTTCTGCTTCTCGGCAAGTTGTTCTACTTGGCGGCATTCTATGATGTCGTGGCCCTTGGTGAGGTGGATTTTCTAGTATGGCAAGCCGATCTTATCTCCTGTCGCGGTCGTGTCATCTCCGGAGCAGGCGGAAACGTCCTTGCCGCCACCCTCGGATTTAGCCATCTTGTCGGCGTTGGAGTTTCCGGCGCTCTCAATAACCATGAATTCCTCTCCCTTGTGCTTTCGGTTCCACCGCCGCCCCTTTTTTGTGGAGGCAAGCATACCGTCGTTGTCCTCAGAGTCAACCTCTATGCCAGCATCCTCCTCGGGGAGTCTTCTTCCTTCTTCAGTCCGTATGCACTTGTCAACCAGAGCATAGAGCTCAGCGACATCCCGCACTTTGTTGATGCTCATCTCCTCGCGTAATTGGCGATTGCATATGTTCGTATGGAATGTTGTGATTACCATGGCGGGGTGGATGTCTGGGATGTTGTGTTGTACACGACTGAATCTCTGAATGTACTTGCGGAGGGTCTCTCCATCTCTTTGGGGGGCACATGTAGGTCAATGGGCCACCCTGGTAGTTTCTGTCCCTCGTGGTATGCGCCAATGAACTGGTTGCACATGTCCACCCAGGAGGAAATGGATCCTTCTAGTAGGTTCATCAGCCAGCTTCTCAAATTGATCTTGAGCGCCAGCGCAAAGTAGTTGGCGAGCACATTTCCGTTGCATCACCTGGCAGCCTGCACCACGATGGTCTAGACGCCAAGGAATACTAATGGACTAATCTTGTCATCGTATTTGCTCGGCACCTTTGGGTTGAAGGCTCTGTTGGAGGGCCAATGGACTTGTCGTAGCTTGCAAGTGAATGCTGAGCACCCTACCTCATAAGGCAGGTTGTCGGGAACCCCCAGTGCTGGCTCGTCGACGTTTAGATCCGCACGGCCATCCGATTGGCAGCGCGTCTCCTGCTGCCTCTCGATGGTAGTGCAAGAGTCCTCCTCGCATATGTCCTTCAAGACTTAGCGTTGATCTTGCTTCTGCTGCAGGTTCATCAAGGCATAAAACACTTTGTCTTGTACGTCGATCCAGTGAGAAGGTTGTTGCTTTTGTGGGGGCGACTGCACTATAGGGCCCCGCCAGCATCCCGTCCTGTGACGGGCCTTGTCGGGGCTGCCTGAGATGCGCGTGAAGGTTCCGCCATGTTTGTCTTGTCGTGGTTTGCAAAGTTCAGCAGGCTCTGTATGGTCGCCCTCTAGTCTTCCATCTTTTCTTGTGCAAGCAGGAAGTTCAGTAGTAGTTGGGCTTGCGCCAGAGCTTCCCCCGTGGTTTTAGGCATGGAGCAGTGCGAGGCTTGGGTAGTGCTCTTACTTATAACGGTGTCAGCAGGAGCGTTCTCCCATGTCGTCGCCCGCTCTCCATTTTTACATGGGGGTTGTTGATGAACTTGGTCATGTGTATCTTCCGAGTACCGCATAGGGGTCTTGTCCCCATGTCGTTGGGGGTCATCGTCCTCGTGGCACCGATTGCGGTTGTCCCACGAAGAATGCAATGGAGGTGTCGCCGCCACCTTTGCATTTGCCACCGTTGATGCGACGGCTTTACCCACGAACACCACTCGTGCATCCTGGGTCGCCACGAAGGCTACGTCTGGGTCGCGGCTCATGGAACTCATGCGGTGTTGTGGTTGCATTCACTAGTGCGGTGTGCGTGATGTCCACCCCTACCCCAATCGCCCGTAGCAGTCGGTGAAGGAAACTTGGATGAGGAGGGGATAGCTGCTAACACTCCCTTGGCCTTCTTGGGTGCCATGAGCATCACTGAAGATTCGCGGAAAGTTGGTGAAGATTCACACACCAAGCTCCCTACCTGGCGCGCTAAAGATGTCGGTGTACGGAAATCTATGGGACCAGTTGGGTCCCTTTTTATGGTTCTACTGCAGGGACCTTGGATGCAGAAGGAGCATCACTGACCAACACATACATGGTGGGTTAGACAGGTTTGGGTCAGTCGGGAGCGTAAAACCCTACGTCCTATGTATGGTGTACTATGCGTGTTCACAATACAAGAGTGCTTCCGCCCGGCAAGAGATGCTCGAGGGATGTCCGCGTGTAGAATGAACGGGTAATCAACCTTTCTAAAGGTAACCATGGGCCTCCTTTATAGGGTAAGAGGCTACCACAATGGCTAAATTTGTAATTACATGAGTAAACAGTGAATACTATAGATGTCAAGACTACTGATAGGAGCTATAGTGGGAAATACCTAACTCTCACAGACTAGGAAAGAGACATTTATTATGTCGTTAGGTGGCGCACTAGCGACGTCTCCTGGCAAGGATTGCCTCTCCTTCTATGTTTTTTGCCCAGCTACCTCTTATTCCTTTGCCACGTCATAGGAAGGTTGTCATTAAAGCTATTGTAAATCTACCAAGCTGCCACACGCCCCGACAAACTTCACATAATTGCCTGCCTGCTCGCCACCTAATTGATGTAGATAATCAGCCCGATGATGTGGAGCAACAGTCCGATGGGTGGAGATCTTGGCGGGGGCGTTCACAGTCGGTTGTTCGCAATCGGCAAGGAGGCCTGCTGGCTCTCTTGGTCTTTACTTGAGGGTGCTTGGAGGTTGGCTTGATCCCGACAAGGTCTTGCCGGTCCAGAGACCGCGGTCGCCTGTGCATAAGTCGGGGTACTAGGGGCCCCGTTTCTTAGTACACCGACGTTCCTTTACAGTAAGAGCTTGCACATCGAAAAATAAAAATCGCAAGTACTTACCTTTATTCCACGACGATGGCATGGCTCTGGCTGCCGCTATGCCTGACTTCGACGACTTGGGGCTCACGCCATCCGAGCATCCCAATCCCCCAGTGCTGGTGTCCTTCGGCGACACCACTGGCGAGGGGGGGGGGGTTGGAGGATACTTTGGACGACCAAGAGGAGGCGCCCCTTCCGGCGTAGAGCGTTCTCCTCCGCAATCTTGACAATGATGATGATGACGACAAGCCCCCGAACGCTGGCTTCTAGCGCCTTGCCAGGGTTTGCAGGGGGTCGGGCCCTCCACCAAGGTCGCTCGGTCGTCCGGCCGGGCGAACCCGAAGAAGCGCGCGACTGCGTCTCCTCCGAATGACCCCCCACGAACCAGCCAAGAGGTCGAGACACTGGGCTTGTCTCAGCCCGCACTACCGTCGGGAGGCAAGGCGGGCGCTGCCGAGGCCGGCATAGTCTTGCCATCCGCGGATTCCCAGGGCACCCTTCACACCGGGCGGCGGCACCGCACCGGGGGTCAGTGCAGAGCACCTCGTACGCCCTCTGGGCATAGCCAGGACCACGCCGAAGGGGAGTGGGGGCGTCCCAACCTGCGTCGAGGTGGAGTTGAAGAGGAAGTGGGTTGCATGCGAGAAGTAAGTAGCCTTTCCTGGCTTCTGGTTGATCTTTGAAGTGTGGGTTAGCTCGTGGTCCTTCCCCTCTTGACGGCCAAGGTCGAGGTAGAGCCAAAGAGGAGGAAGGCGAGCGTCGAGCCGAGGGAGCCCCCTGTCCTGGGGGCATCGCCCGACTCTGGCCACGATAGAGGTGTGCACCACCCTGGTGTGTCGCTTGGAGGACTGGTCGTCGGGGGCGCTGAGGCTCGCGAGGCGGCACCCCCTGCCATAGCCATGGCAATCCCAGCGTGGGTGGAGGAGGTGGTTCCCTACCCCCTATAGGGGATCCGCTCCTGAGGGTGTGGAGGTGGGGCATCAGGAGGAGCCAGCTCCCGCTGGCCAGACGGCTGTGAAGTCGCTCGCTCTTGTCACGACGGAGGAGAACTTGGATCCCCCGGCTCCTCAAGACAGTCATGTTGTCCAACCTTTGGACGCTGTGCCTGCCGATGCATCAACATCATCTCCCGGTCCGGCCCTCATGCTCGTGCACTATGGTCCTTTCATCAGGTCCGGTGCCTTGGACGAGGCCTACACCATGCTTGATCGGCTCCAGGACAACCTCCAAGATGTCGAGAGTCAGCTCGCGAGGGAACGCCTTGGGCTCGTGTCTGTGTGGTCCCAGGCCAAGCGGGCCATCCGGCAGGCTTGCAACCGAGCCCAGGCTACTATCGCAAAGAGCAAGGAGGAGGCCGCTGAAGGCAAGGTGGCCCGAGATGCAGCACGGGTCAAGATGGAGTCTTCCAGGAAGCGTTGTGCTGAGGTGGAGGCTAGCTTGAAGGCCTTCTAGGAGGAGCAGACTGCGCTCGCACGACAGCTCCAAGAGCAGGAGGATTCCCTCAAGGACCACGAGGCGAAGTTTTCCAGTTGTGATTTCGAGCTGTCCCTCATGGGCGATGCTCAAGCCAAGGAGAGCGAGCACCTCACCAAGCTGAAGGGGGTGGAAGGAGCCCAGGTGTCCCATGCCCGTCATGCTTCTGAGGTGGCGACTCAGCTCGAAGCCAGGGAGAGGACCCTTGCCATAGCTAAGGAGAAGGCGGACGTGCAACACGACACCTTCCCCTCCCTTGAACACAATCTTGGCAAGTCGTTGCGTTCCATCTGCAGGGGGATTCCGGGAGCCTTTGGCAACTCCCGAGGCCGGCTACACAGTGCTTTCCTTCAAGCTTGCCGAGGTTCTCGAGGATGCCTCCACCAGGATGGACACCATTCTGGAGGACGATTGTCATGACCTCCTTGCCACGGCCACAACGCGGGTCTTCAGCTAGCTCTACCTTCACGAGCCCGGGTTAAGCTTTGATGCGGTGCTCATCCCGATTACTCCTGAGTCCCGTCCCGTTGCGGGGGCGGCCGTGAAGGATCCGGTGGATGCGCTGGTGGAGAAGTTCACCTGCATTACCACCGCCAAGCCCCCAGTGCGGGAGACAACTGGTGGCGACAAAGGCCATGGTGACGTTGATGACGACCTTGCCATGGCCGGGACAACCAGCGACGATGGCCATGGTAGCAGCGGCCCCTCCTCCTAGGTCTTTCCCATCAACATTTATCGTGCCTCGCGGAGGCGTCAGACTTCGAATTCGCAAGATATTCAGTGCCTGTAATAATTGCTCAAATTTTCTTTGAATTTCATGATTTCCTTTGCGCCCTACTTCTTTCTTGTTTGCTTTTGCGCTCTGCGACGGCAAGGCCCAATCCTGTGCATAGCTCGACCGCCGTTGGGTCGTCCAGATCGCCAGGACGAGACCAACGGGCGAGGGGCTACGTGACCAGTGAGTCCCCTGGATCGCAATTTCCAGGGGTCCCCTTAATGTGTAAGCAACAATCACGAAGGAAACATGGCGACGCCAGAACATATTCAGGGTGCCTTAGTGCTCTATGTAGGCAGGGCCCAATACCGCGCATATCTCATCCGCCGTTGGGCGTCCAGATCGCCAGGACGAGACCAAGGGGCATGGGGCTACTTGACCAGTGAGGTCCCTCAGTCACGATGCTTAGGGATCCCCCTTGAGATATGAGCGGCGTCCGTGAGGTGAGTTCATACATTTTCTTGCCAGCTTTTACCTGGGAGGGACGCGAGAAGACCAGATGCTGGAACCTGGTGAGGTGGCTCACGCCATGCCAGCCCTGGGCATAGCCCCCGGCCAGCCCCCTCTCACGTGCATTCCGGGGAAACGCTGGATGACGGGGCAGTGCGAAGAGCCACGAGGCCATCCTGAGGTTGGTGCAACCCCTATATCACCTTCAGTTGTTTGTCCCCCAGCGCGGAGCATGGGGCATCCACTGGGCATGGGCATAGCCGCTGAGCGACAGTGACGTCCGCTAGTGCGAAGCATGGGGCTTCCACTTGGGCATGGGCATAGCTGCTGAGTGACAGTGTCGTCCGCCAGCTTGGAGCATGGAGCTTCCACTTGGGCATGGGAAGGGAGCTCTGTGTGAGAGTCTCCAGACATGTACAACCAAATAAGTTCGGACTCGTGGCTTGCACGGCTGAACTGGGAGGTGTATTTGGGCACTCGTGAGCCAGTGCGGGAGTCACGAGGCACTACCTCAAAGGCAGGTTGCGCTTGAATTTATAGCGCGAGGCGCTCTTCTGAATTCTTATAGCGCGGGGCACTCTTTTGAACTCTTGTAGTGTGAGTTGCTCTTCTGAACTCTTGTAGCGTGGGGTGCTCTTCTGAACTTGTGTAGCGCGAGGTGCTCTTGTGAGACCTATGGGGTGTGGTTAACCTGCGCCGAATGAATCTCCAGAGGTCATCACATGAGAAGGCCGAACACCAACGACCCCAGGAGGTGACATGCGTGGCACCAGGCTGCCAGACAGAGGTTAGCCATTTGGTTTCTCGACGCAGCAGGGACGGACCCGAGCGCAGACGCCCTGCCCAATATTCTCATGCGACCAGCCCGAGGAAAGGCATCCGGTGCGTAGCTCCCACGATGGCGAAGCGCCGAGCATCAGTTATTGGAACCGGGTCGCACGCCCTAACTCACCCACATTCGATTAGCTCACGCAAGGACAAGCACCAAGGTCCTCGATGAGGTGACGTGCCTAGGGCTGGCCCATGAGACAGAGCTCAGCTTCTTGGGTTTATTGGCGCAGTAGGGATGGACCCGAGCACAAACGTCGTGCGAGACCTTAATCATGAGGCGGTCGAAGGCGAGATCGTAAGGGCGCGACAACATTCATGGTGACGAAGCACCAGGCAAGCAGTTGGAATACTTAGGAAATTCTTGGATGCAAAATAAGTCTGGTGCATGCGCAAAACGATACAACGGCGGGGATGGGCCCTAGAAGCCTGAGGGTAATGCAGCCCGAGGAGCGCCCTCAATTGAACAAACCAAAAGTAACCTGATGTCGGTGCTGTAGGAGCATCGTGGAAGTCATCGAGGCTAGATCATCATGAGCCGGAGTGCTCTGGAGGCTCGGGGGGCTCGCAAGGGCCTAGGACCTCCTAAAGAACCGTGCATCGTCGGGCCTCATGAGACACGTGGGCGGTCTTCATGAGGCGCTGGTACGAAGTGCCCTCGTTCACGAGGCCGAAGGGCATGCAGATGTAGTTGCAGGGGAAGCTCACATTGCGTCCGACACGCGACGGCCAGAGTAGGCCCTATGACGAGGCCCTCGTGAGGCCCTGTATGTCCATGCGGACGTGCAGCCTACCATCGAGGATGGTTGCCGCTCTTTGTGGCGTAGGACAGTGTTCACTATGCATGACATGTGCCTCCTGAAGCTCCTTGATCGCGTTGGTGATGAAGTCTCTTGCTCCTAGCCTCACGCCTTGCTTCCTGCTTGCAGGGGCTTGCGTCGTAGCACGCCTTCGAGTTGTGCCCGAGCTCCTCCCTCGTCGTTCCGGTCAGACCTAAGGCTCCCCGGGTGGAAGCCTCCAAGCCTGTCCTAAGGGAGGCACCGGACGCGCCTTCCAAAGCAAGAGGGGGAGGCGCCCCAGTAGCGAGTGTAGGGCCCAGCCCCCAGGCGACTCTTTGGGAGGAGCTCCTTCAGCTTCTTGAGGATGTCCTTGGGAGGCAGGACGTCGCGCTTTTCGTAAGAGTTCGCGGCTGCTACGACCTGGTAGGCACGCTCAAGGGAGCAGACTGTATCCTTCTAGTCGCAGGCGACCATGATGATGTTGTGGCATCCCGACATCTTGAGGACGTTGTAGCCATGGTGAATAGCTGCCATGAACTTGGCGAGGGCAGGGTACCCGAGGATGGCGTTGTGCGGGAGGTCGTTTTGGGCGACGTCGAAGTCGATGAGTTTGGTGCGGTAGTTCTCGCGCTTGCTAAATGTGATCGGGAGGTGCACCTGCCCGAGCAGTGTGGTGGAACCATCGGTCACCCCTGAGAAGGGCCTGGTCGGCATGAGTTGGTCATAGGACACCTAGAGCATCTCGAATGTCTCGACGGAGAGGACATTGAGTCCTGCATTGCTGTCGAAGGTGATGGCTCACTTTGACCACTTGAGCGGACGAGTGGCCTCGAGCTTCGGGAGGACGGCGTTCACCTCGTGAGAGAACTGCTTGAAGATGCGGTTAGAGCCTGGTGCCTGAGCGCCGCCCAGGATGCAGGCGACCGCACGAGGCTCCTGGAAGCCCCCAGCCCCATCATCCCTTCGGTCGTCGTCGTTCCTCCTTTGTGGCGGTGGCAGTGGAGGAAGGCCAGTCCTATCCCGAGGATGGGCCTCCCAAGGTTGATCGCGCCATGGTCCGTCGCATGGCTCGTCACGCCAGCGATCCTCGCGAGGTCGGTCATGCGAGCGGTCCTCACGAGGCTGGTCACGCCAACCCTACTACGAGTCGTGGTTGTCCCGATGGCCTCTGCCAAGGCCTCGTCCACGCCCATAGCCACGGCCTCCTCTCTTGGGGCGTACACCGAGGCGTTCGTCGCAGAGCTCCCTGAGCTCTTGGGAGTCACTGGTGCTCGAGGTGTCGGCATAGTGGAAAATGTAGTACGGGCGGTTGCTCTTGCGAGGTTCTTCCTGGTCTCGACCGTGCTTCATCTCGGGCTCTGCCACCAACACGATGGGGTTCTTGCGCTTCACCTCCTTGGACTTGGCCTTCTTGTCCTCGGGGTCTACCTCCGGAAGCTCGTGAAGGGAGAAGCGGCTCGCCTCGGCCTTGGCGCACTTGCTCGCTAGGTTGAACATCTCAAGAACTGAGAATAGGTCGTCGTGGATGGCAAGATACTCTCTCATACAGAGGTCCCTGACGCCGTCGGTCAATGCCAAGATGATGGCTTCATCTGATGCCTTTGGAATCTTGAGGCGAACATTTGTGAAGCATTATATGTACTTGTGCAAGGTCTCTCCTTCCTACTGATTCACGTGGCAAAGATTGTTCACCGTCGGAGGGCGGTCTCGGGTGCCTTGATAGTTGGCGGTGAAGCGCTCGTGAATCCCTTCCCAAGAGGAGATCGACTCTTTCGGGAGGTTGAGGAGCAAGGAACGTGCGCCATCTTTTAGAGCCATAAGGAACTAGTTCGCCATCACCTTGTCGCCGCCACCTCCCGCCTCGATGCTCAATGAGTAGAGATGAAGGAATTCTATGCGGTCGCTAGTGCCGTCGTAGTGCAAAGGCAATCTGGCTTGAAATTGTTGGGCCAGTCGACACGGCGCAACTCCGACGTGAAGGCACGGCAGGCCGAGTCGCTCTCCGGCACAACGTGGACTGGGGGCCTGGTCTTGATGCCTGTCAGCCACAACCTCTAGCAGTGCGCGGCCTTGGCGCTGGCACTGCGGCATGCGGAGCGTGCGTGAGTCACCTTGCGGTCGAGGCACCACCTAGTAGCTTGCCTCCTCTTGTGCGTGTGTTGGTGCCGTGCGTGGCAGGTCACGGGGGCACGCTTCACGCCTGGGCTCGAGGTCGGTGCTTTGTAGCGACGGAGGAGGAGGAGGCGCACCGTGGGCCGCATCGACCACTTGGAAGGGCTAGGGACGAAGCAAGTTGGAGGGCGCAGGGGCCTCATGCGTCATGTCGACGAGCTCCGTGACACGACCTAGCCAGTCTTCGTACCAGTCGTTGGTGGGGCGGTAGCGCAGTAGCTCACGCGCCATGAGCAGCTTGGTCGGTGGGTTCGCCGGTCCACGACGGGACTGGGAGGATGACGTTGTGGTGGGGATAGGGATGGGGTGGTGTTGTAGTTGTCGCACTGCACAGAAGGCGGCAGCGACGAGTCCTGCTGCTGTTATGCAGCGGGTCCAATAGCAGCATTGGCTGCTGGGGAGATGGAACGACGTGCAGCGCTATAGCCCACAGGCGTCGTCTGGGAAACGTGAGCGGCCCGGCGCTCGGCATGAAGTTGGCGAGCGTCGGCCGTGGGAGCGATGGAGCGGAGACGGGGTTGAACCAGGGAAGATTTCGACACACCCCTACCTGGCGCGCCAAATGTCGGATTCGGGGCTTTGCAAAACCCTCAAGGTTCGAACAATGGGGTGTGTGCGAGGATCTAAACCGGCGCAAAGTCTCAAGCTTGTCACCCTACAGCCTAGATACGACGATCGAATGCAAGTGAAGGAGAACGTGGACTCGGAGATTTACCAAGGTTCAGGCCACCTTGCGATGTAAAGCCCAACTCCTGCTTTGTGGCGCATTGGCCTCACGATGAGGCTAGGATGAACTAGTATAGTGGTGGAGTGTCCTCTTGAGGGCCTTTACTGGTGATGAACTAGCTCTACTTCACCTGCCTTCTAAGATGGGAGCGGGTGGCTATTTATAGAGGCCACGGTCCTTCTTCCCTCATTGCACAGGCGGGAAGGGATCCACAAAGGCCAAATTTGGAAGGAGACAGGAGGTACATCTTATCCTGACTAAAGGTGGTCTTCCCCAGAAAAGCTTCGGGGGGTGACGCAGTGGTGGGCTCGGCGATGACATCCGTCCTACCGAGCTCATGGTCTCAGTCTCGTTGCACCGGGACGGAAACCTTTGGGGGTTCCTTGGGAACCCGTGTACATCTTTGTCTCTTTAGCACCAAAGAGGGAGTTGTCCTCCTCTTGTGCCTGCTGGCGCCCACCTGGCTTCATCGTTAGAACCCACGTCATCCCGTCCTCGGGAGGTTGGGCACTTGCCTAGAAATCTCTGCTCTTCCGAAGGAAACCTGGGGGATGCTGCTCTCCGTAGGTCTTGATGTCGTTCTCCTCGCGAGTCAGGGGGCTTCGCGAGGGTCTTGACTGGAGGTACTTGTCACCGGGCCATACCGAGCCATGGTGGTGGGCCATGTGTTGTGCCGTAGGCTGGCAAGTCTGGGTACCCCCGGTCCCAGAACGCCGACACGAAGTACAAATACCCCGACAGTTTTTGATGATTTTTTCTAGACCAAAATAAGACCTAGAAGCTTCGAAGGAAGATTGGAGGGCACACGAGGTGCCCCCAAGCCAACAGGGCGCGCCTAGAGGGTACAATCAAGGGTGCTCCTAGGTCGGTACAGGCTCTAATACCAACTTGTAACGCCAAAGATGCGATCCTATCCTTATTTTGGCATGAGGGCCTCGGCGGGGATAGAAGCGCATCTCGTCGTTTTGCAAGTGTAGTAAACATTGCATACATCTAGGAATAGATGAGTATATGAGTTGTCTTACACTCGCCACAAGCTATCTTACAAGTCACACAAATTATTCATACACACCTAGAAGACAGGGTCCGACTACGGACGAAATCAAACGATAAGAAGAAGCAATGTAAAACTACCTTGCTATCCCAGGATCACCACTAAGAAGATCCCTACTCATCGGGATAGATAATGTACATATGCCTACTTTCTTCATCGTACTCCCACTTGAGCTAAGTCACATATTCTGGCACGTTCTCATCAACACCTGCACCTGTATTGTTGTAATCTGTGAGCCATAGGGACTCAGCAGTCATCTACCCCGGGTACCAAAACTATGTAAGCTTTTGGGTGAGGAAGGGCAAGTGGTGAGGTTGCAGCAAGCACCTAAGCATTTATTTGGTGGCTAACTTACGAGGACATAAATGAAAATATGGTGGCCTATGTAAGACGGTCGAGAACTAGCATGATCACTAAGTGACCCTGAACACCTACTTACGTCAATCATAACCCCACCGTGCTCTCTCTCGGTTCATGTTCACAAGGAGAGACGGTCACGGTTACGCACACAGTTGATGTATTTTATTGGAGTTTACTTCAAGTTAACTATAACTGGGTGTTAAACAAATCTCCAAGTTGCCACATAACCGCGGGCACGGCTTTCCAAAAAGATTAAACCCTACAGGGGTGCCCCAACTCATCCATCACAAATTAACCACACGCCGCGGGAATAACCTCGACCACGAATCCCGTGATCATCCTAGGCAATTCCAATGGAAGACCTCAACCTCGAGATATCCCGAAGTATTAATGCAATTCCTCATGCAAGACATTCGAGAAAGGTAAAACAAGTCCAGCAAGACCGCCCGACATGTTGATGAACCTGATAAGAGCTACTTATCTCGTTCTCAGGACATGACCGGATGGGACTAGCTAAGGGAAAAAACTAATCCCCGAGTTTCCTTGAGGCGGCCTGACAGGCAACCCGGTTTGGACCAACACTCATGAGAAGCACTGGCCCGGGTTGTTGATTAATTATCCACGGGGTTGCTAAGCCCTATGCATTTTTATTAGGTTGTTAAGAATATAGTACCGATGTTGGGTCTTGCCAGACAAGCTTTAACCTAAAACGAATAGTCAAGGGGTCCCCATAACAACACCGAGCATGTTAGGAGCGCAAAATATGGAACATAACACCGATAACAAGTACCTAAGGCAGCAAAAGTGGAACAAAACACCGAGCAAAAGGCCAAGCCTTCTACCTTACTAAGATATATAGGTGCATTAAATTAAAAAGATAATTGTATTTGAGCCCTTAGTTGTGTCACCGTCGACAGGAATACCCCTAGTTTTGGAAAACACACGATCATGACCACATCACTTTGCTCGTCTTGTGCTTTTGCCCTTTGACCGTTTGACTTTCATTTTGAAAAATTCATAACTATTTCATACTAACTCGTAAAAATTCAAATAAGATATCAAAATATTTAGAAACACATCACCTATATGTGTATGACATTTGCATTCATGAGAAAATTCTTGGGAAGTCCCCATGTCAGTTTTAGCTCATATAGGTGATGAGGACTTTCCAACACTTTTTTCATGAATTCAAATGACATGCACATATAGGTGATGTGTTTCTGAACATTTTGATATCTTATTTGCATTTTTCTGAGTTAGTATGAAATAGTTATGAAGTTTTCAAAATGACAGTCAAACGGTCAAAGGGCAAAAGCACAAGACAAGCAAAGTGATGTGGGCATGACCACATGTTTTCCAAAACTAGGGGTATTCCTGTCGACGGTGACACAATTAAGGGCACAAATATTTATTCCTAAATTAAATAGCAATAAATATTGTGATATCTCTAAATATCCATGTTATCACATGGAAACAACCTGCACCTGCAACTAAGGACGCTATAAGAGGGCTGAGCAGTGCTATCTTAGCCAAACAAGGTTTGCTAGGTAGTGGAGGGGTTAGTGGATTTCATGGCAATGTAGGAGGCTTGACATTTAAGTGGTAGGTAACAAAAACGTAACAATAAGTGCGAGACAACTAGCAAAGCAAAAATAGTGTCGGGATCCGGATACGGTCATCTTGCTTGTTGGTTCTTCAGAGGGACAAAGAGCTGGGTCCTCGTAGTTGTACTTTCCTGGATCCTCGTACTCAGGCTCAACACTCACGTCTACCCAAAGAGAAAAATCACCAAATAAACATACAACCAAGGTGCAATGCACAAACAACATGATGCATGACCCATTTGAAGCATTTAGCATGGCAACCCTAAGCTAATCATGTTTCTCATGCAATTGTTAAGTTAATAGAATTCTGGATAGAACCTCATGTTTAGTTGTTTGAACATGCATGATCATGGCAAATATGAATGCTTCATGAAAAATTAATGCAAATGCATATGAAGAATGTGACAAACGGAGTAACGTAGCTCACGGTACACTCACAGCAAGGTACGAACATTAAAGAAGACAAAACACAAGATGAGGAAGGCCATGGGATATTCCTTGGTATTCCAAGGACGCCACTGGATAGGAAATGGAAAAATAGCAATAATAGAGCTAAATATCAAGCAAAACTATGGAGCATAGCTCCCACAAGTCACAAAACAAAACTACACACATCCTGTCCACAAACAGCAACATGGCAACTTGCACAACACATATCCAGATCTACAGGAGGTTTCCATCTATAACCAAAGTATGTACAGAATCTATACAACATTCTTAACAAATCATCCACCTACAAAAACTTAAAAGGAACCACGGATCACTAGCAATGAGGCTCGCAAGATGGCATGATGAAACAGTTTTAAGGGACTTGGTGCAAATCCAGTTTTTCTGGAATCTGAGTTAACCTCATAACAACCTGATAGCAGCAAACAATTATGCTAGAGATCATTTTATGGCATGAAACTTAGTAGATTGATAGAGGACAACATCTACTACAAAACACTAGCACTGAGCTTGAGCTAAAACATCACAAATCACTTGGTACCATCCTATAAACATGGCATGAAATAACTATAGATTCTCACACTTAGACAAATTTCACCAAGTGAATAGCAGCAGTTTATTTCAACATAGCACCTTTGGCAGAATATAACTACAATATGAATTAACCACATGGAAAAGTAATTACACCAAACGACAGAGGGTGGCAAGCACAAAATTTCATGGCATTGGACCAACTGCAAAGAAACACTACATCCATGGGAATCATCCACACAACAAGGGAAGAAAATAACAGATTCCAATTCTTAAAATTATTTAGCATGTGACAATAGCAACTTTTCATAGCTACTTTGCAGCAAGATACCCACTAATATGCAGGCTTATCATGGCAAGGGAAAATACCAGGGCCTAGGGTCCACAAAACACTACCACATTCATGTTGACAACATTCAAGTTTAACAAAGCATGCATGAATTAATTCATACAAAAAAACAAAAGGCCACCTCACCATAAAATAGAAACTTTGCAAACTTGCTCAAAAGTGAAAACTAACACCACCATTGGATTCCTTGGGAAATTCTACCCCAAAATCATATATCATGCTCATGTGTTGCTGTAGATAAAATGCTCACAATTGCAAATTGCAAAACCCACAAAACACACATGACTTATAAGTCAAAAGTTGCCCTATTTGGTTGCTGCCAAATATGGCCATGTCCCTATTTGGAATGTTTCTAGTTTTGGACAGAGTCTATAAACAAATAAAAAAACACCAGAATAACGAAAATATAAAAAACAGAGGGGGGACCCACTGGCAATGACACCAGGGTCCCTGAGGATGACGAGTGGGGCCAGGGCCCACTGTCAGTGCCTCACATGAAATGCACAAGCGGGAAAATAAAAGGGAGCAGCGGGGGTTCAAACCCACGACCCCTGGGTGGTAACGCGGGGTGGCAACCACTGGGTTGGCCAGACAGGACTCGACAGATAGGGGAACCTGATTCACTAATACAGAGAAGTGCGGGGGCTTCTTCTTCCCACGGACACGGAGAAGAAACGGCAGCCATTACTGGCGGTCTCCAACGAGGGAGAACCCTGGCAAGGGTGCAGGATCCCTAGGGGGTCCCATCTCCATGGTAAGGGAGCGGCGGCACGCTGCGGGAGGCGAGCGGCTCAAGCTCTAACTTGAGCTCGTCCATGGCGCTGCTGGCAGCAGGGCTGCGCGAGCTAGGTGAGGGGTGCGGGCAAGCGGGAGCACGCAGGGCGGCGATGTGAGAGCGCCAGCATGCCGGGTTGCGGCTGGTTGGGTGTGTGGTGCTGCTACACCTCGGCAACCATGCATGATAGCAAAAAAAACTGCACATTTGCAGAGCACGAGGAGCGTGACTTCGACACGGTCAGATCCACGCGCACGGCCTGCTAGCGATGCAACGGAGAGGGGGAAAGGAAGGAGGGGATATACCTCCTTACCTAGGACATAGAGAGGCTGCGCGAGGCTTGACGATGCGACGGTGACGAGTCTACGAAGGCGACGCGCCATCTAGTCTGCGAAGCAGGGAAGAAAACAGCTTAGGGCAGCGACTACACAGAACTTGGCACTGCTGCGGCGATGGAGGAGATGGAGGGAGCTCCAGGGCGTTGATCCCGAGCGGTAGAAGAGGCCGGGAGGGGGTGAGGCGGCTAGCCCGAGCTCGAGCTGTTACTCGCTAGGGTCATGACGGGCAGGGCGTCGGCGTGCACGAGGTGACTTACGTGCGCGATGGTGATGCGAGGAGATGGAAGGAATGGATCGCAGGGGAAACCTAGGGCACGGGGGACACCTATAAAGGGGTTGCAGGCGCTGGACGGACGTCAAATCGGCGAGCCTTCGACGTGGCACCGGTGGATTGTCTGTCGTACAGAGGAGGGCGACGATCTTTTTGCTGGGGCTTGGTGGTCTGCAGGAGGCTGCTGGGCTTGTTGTTGCTGGCTCCTTGCGGAGAGGCAAGGCCCAGGTGGGCTAGATCTCTCCCTCTCTCCCAACTAAAAATGTTTCCTATATTATAAAATAACACAAAACGAAACAAAAGCCAGGGTAGATGAGAACATATACAAGGAACAAAAAAAAATATCTGCAATCACAAAAATATGAGCTATTTATAAAAAATGGAGCTGGCATTTTTAGGACAACCAAATTAATCCATATATCTTTATTAAAACATGTTGTTTTGTAAGGAAAGTGAGGTAATAATGCATCAAACTTGGACAAGAGCAATTTTACAAAACCTGTCAGAATATTTAGGGGAAGAGCAACATTTTATAGCAGTTGTTAAGCAAGTAAAATTCCACATGTTGCACTATTCTGAAATTGAGAGAGGTGGGCAAGTTTAAGAGAAAATGAGGAGGGGGATCACACCAAGACTTGCACACCAGCACCACATTACACACACACTCACAACAACACGAGCATATGATGCAACATAAAAATTATGAGATGATGCCATGATGCCATGATGAATGATGAAAGTCATGAAGCACAAATATATCTCACAAATCCCATGATGGAAAAAACATAGTAGGTTCACACATGGTAAAGATTACAAATAGGGAAAAGGGTGCACTTGGGTTGTTACAGTGACGCGGTGGTGGGCTCGGCGATGACATCCGTCCTGTCGAGCTCGTGGTCTCAGTCTCATTGCACCGGGATGGAAACCTCTGGGGATTCCTTGGGAACCCGCGTACGTCCTTGTCTCTTTAGAACCAAAGAGGAAATTGTCCTCCTCCTGCGCGTGCTAGCGCCTGCCTGGCTTCGCCATCAGAACCCACGTCATCCCGTCCTCGGGAGGTTGGGTACTTGCCTAGAAATTTCTGCTCCTCTGAAGGCAACCTGGGGGATTCTACTCTCCAGAGGTCTTGACGTCGTTCTCCTCGCAAGGCGGGGGGGCTCGCGAGGGTCTTGACTAGAGATACTTGTCGCCGGGCCGTACCGGACATGGTGCTGGGCCACGTGTTGTGCCGCAGGCAAGCAAGTCTGGGTACCGTCGGTCCCAGAACGCCGACATGAAGTCCAAATACCACAAAACTTTTTGATGATTTTTTCTGGACCAAAATAAGACCTGGAAGCTTCGAAGGAATATTGGAGGGCACATGAGGTGCCCCCAAGCCAACATGGCGCGCCTAGAGGGGTGGTAGCACCCTGATGACTTGGGGCCACCTCCCCGGCCCTCTGGCCCTGATCTATGGCCTATAAATTCTCTAATATTGCAAAACCCTATAGAGCTTGTTGAAACACTTTTTCCACCACCGCAAGTCTCTGTTCTGCCATGTGCCCATATGGAGCCCAGTTCTGGTGCCCTGCCGGAGGGTGGATCGATCACCGAGGGCAACTACATCAACTTTGGTGCTCCCATGGTGATGTGTGAGAAGTTCACTGTAGACCTACGAGCCCGTAGTTAGTACCTAGATGGCTATCTCTCTCTCAACGTTCTTCATTGCCAAGATCACCGTGATTCTCGTGGTGATCTATCTTATGTAATCAATCTTTGCGGCGTGGTTGTTGGGATCCAATTAATTGTGTGTTTATGTTAAGATTATTCATGAAAATGTATTGAATATTTTCTGGTATCTTCTATTCTCACTACCAATTTCCCTATCCATGAAACAATGCCACATCATCAAGTCATGCATGTAGTCATAAGTTACTTTTTTATTAATCTCTTTATGAAAATCATACCCTCATTCATGCATTTTTTTTCTTGGTAATTAAGTCTTGTAAGATATTTTTATATATGTTTATTGCAATGATATTAGTTTTCTACCATTTATCCATATAATTTTCAACAAGTCTCCCGCACCAACGTGCGGGGCATCGTCTAGTTTTATTTACATGATTGTTATAGCTTCATAATGCTCTTTGATCTATTGGTTTGGTTTGGTCAACTAGATTGATTTATCTTCAAGTAGGACTGGTGTGTTGTAGTGGGTTTAATCTTGTGGTGCTCAATCCAAGTGATAGAAAGGGACATGTCACATATTGTATTGCTGCCACTAAGGGTGAAACGATGGGGTTTATTCATATTGATTGGATTTACTTTGTCTACATCATTCATCATCCTCCAAGCATTAATTTGTTTTTACTTAATACTCTAGATGCATGCTAGATAGTGATACGTCACCAACATATATACTTTTCCAAACACTTTTGCTCTCGTTTTGGACTCTAATTTGCATGGTTTCAATGGAACTAATCCGGACTGACGTTGTTTTCTACATAACTACCTTGGTGTTATTTTTGTACAGAAATAGAAGTTCCTAGAATTGGATGAAACTTTTTTTGAATTATTTTTGGAATAAATAATGAATTATGGAGCGAAGATCCACTAGAGGGGGCTGCCTGTGGGTCACAAGCCAACAGGGTGCATCCACCCTCTTAGGCGCGCCCTGATGGCCTGTGGGGCCCACATGGCTCCCCTTACCCTAATTCCAACCCTATGAATTCACATCTTTGGATAAAAAATCAAAGAGAATATTTCATCGTGTTTTACAAGACGGAGCCGCCATCACCTCCTATTCTTCCTCGGGAGGTCTGATCTGGAGTCCGTTTTGGGGCTCTGGAGAGGGGGAATCGTCGTTGTTGTCATCACCAACCCTTCTTCATCCATGTGTGTGTTTCCGTGTACACTCATTGCTATTGATCTACATTGTCTTACTTGCGAATTTACGAATCTCTTTCAACCTTATTGAATCATATTCTTGAGTTGCTTCAATTTGTATCACCATCCTAACCAAGCTACTCCATAAGCCTTACTTGTGCATGTGTGAGAAGGACGATATTCGGTACCAATTCTACTATTTCCATACATGCACATTGAGTGATCTTGATCCACTTTCAACATTTGGAACGGTAATTGGTATTGTCTTCTCGATATTGCACTTATATCTTCTTGAGTGATATGGATAGGAACATCATGTCAAACCCGGCCTTTGAGGAGCATGACGACGACTCGAACACCCATGTCACCAAGTTGCCCTTCTTCGGCGCAAACAAGGCAATTACTTAAGCACAAGAAGGACAAGCTTCAATATGTCTCCTACTTATATGGACAATGGGTGCACCAATCAATATAGCTTCAATATGAAGGGCACCGAATATGTGCTTCGCCCTATGTCTCCTAGTCAAGTGATCACCGACAAGCAAGCCTCATCCCATCTTGGAGAGAAAAGTGCGAGAGTGATCCACCTCAAAGCGAGTGAGCACCACAAGCCAAACTTGAGTGACTCCATGATGAGGGACATGAGTGACCTAGTTCTATTTGCCACCAAAAGAGATTTGAGGGATGTGAGTGAGAGTCCATTGACCGTCCTTCACTACGTGATAGTGTGCAAGGACGATGTTACCCGGCCTAACCCTTCACAACATATTCCTCTTGTGTTATCTCAATTGTTGCAGGAAATCCAAGGTGTGTTCCTAGATGAGCTACCTTCGGGACTACCACCAGGGATCGAACACCGCATCGACCTCATACCTGGCACGCCGCTTCCAAACAAGGCTCGCTACCGCGTCAACCCCAATGAAACAACAAAGATACAAAGGCAAGTCCAAAAACTCCTAGATAAAGGGCATGTTCGCGAGAGTTTGAGTCCTTGTGTGGTTCCTGTGATCCTAGTGCCTAAACATGATGGTAGTATGCACGTGTGTTCCAATTGCCGCCCCATAAATGCTATCACTATTCTATACCATCACCCTATCCCACGCTTAGATGACATGCTAGATGAACTTAGTGGTGCCACTATATTTTCCAAGATAGACTTGAAAAGTGGTTACTACCAAATTCGCATACAAGAGGGTGTCGAGTGGAAAACCGCTTTCAAAACCAAATTTGGTCTCTATGAATGGCTAGTGATGCCCATGGGCTTATCCGAAGCACCGGGTACGTTCATGCGCATGATGCACCATGTGTTGCGCCCCTACATTGGGAATTTTGTTGTGGTCTACTCCGATGACATTCTTGTTTCTAGCAAATGTCTAGAACAACACACCACACATGTTAGAAACATTTTGCAAACTCTTCGGAAAGAAAAACTTTATCCTAACATGGAAAATGCATTTTTGGTGTGGACAAAGTTGTTTTCCTAGGATTTGTGGTTTCCTCAAAGGGTGTCCATGTTGATGAGTCTTAGATTGAGGCAATTAAAAATTGGCCTACACCCACCAATTTGCAACAAGTGCGTAGCTTCTTAGGTCTAGCAGGTTTTGATCGTCACTTTATGAAAGACTTTAGCACTATTGCTACTCCTCTACACGCTTTGAGCTAGAAAAATGCACTCTTTGTTTGGGGACCTTCCCAAGACACCGCTTTCCATGAACTTAAGACTTTTCTTACTCATGCACCTTTGCTTACCTTGCCCAATTTTTACAAAACTTTTGGAGTGCATTGTGACAGTAGTGGCAATGGCATAGGAGGTGTGCTTATGCAAGAAAAATGCCCAATTGCGTACTTTAGTGAGAAACTTTCTGGCGCTCAACTCAATTATCCTATATATGCGTAGGAATTGTATGCTTTGGTGCAAGTCTTACAAGCTTGGGAACATTATTTGCGTCCACATGAATTTGTCATTCATACCAATCATGAAACTCTAAAGTACCTCAAGGGTCAAACTAAGTTGAACAATCGTCATGCTAAATGGAGTGAATTTATTAAATCTTTTCCTTATGTTATCAAATACATTAAGTGTAAAGAAAATGTTGTGGCGGATGCTATTTCCCGCAAATGCATGCTCGTTACTCAACTTGAATTGAATGTTGTTGGCTTTGAGCATATAGAAGACTTGTATGAGCATGATGATTCTTTTTCTACTCCTTATTCCAATTACAAAGTGAAAACTTGTTGGGAGAACTACTACATGAAAGATGGATATCTTATGCGTGCTAACAAACTTTGCATTCCCAAGTCTTCTCTTCATTTGTTGCTTTTGCAAGAGGATCATGGTCGAGGACTAATGGGTCACTTTGGACACGACAAGACATATGCCACCCTCTCCGACAAGTTCTATTGTACAAAGATGCTTCCTGATGTTGCTCGCTTCACCAACTGATGCTCTACCTGCCACAAAGCTAAGTCAAAAGCTCAATCCCATGGTCTTTACATGCCTCTTCCTATCCGTTCCAACCTTGGGAGGATATTAGCATGGACTTTGTGCTTGGATTGCCATGAACTAAAAATGGCCATGATACCATCTTTTTTGTTGTGGATCGTTTTTCCAAAATGGCTCATTTCATTCCTTGTCACAAGATCGATGTTGCTTCATAGATTGCTAATGTCTTTTGTAGGGCGATTTTACGCCTACACAGAGTGCCAAAGACCATTGTCTTGGATCGTGACGTCAAGTTCTTGAGCTACTTTTGGAAGACCCTTTGCGCCAAGCTCAGCATCAAGTTACTCTTCTCTTTGGCCTACCATCCACAAACCGATAGCCAAACGGAGGTGACAAATCGGACACTTGGAACTCTCCTACGTGTGTTGATCAAGAAGAACATCAAGGAATGGGAAGATTGCCTCCCCATCGCCGAGTACGCCTATAACCGTGCAAGACACGTCACCACCAACAAGTCTCCCTTCGAGGTGGTCTATAACTTCAACCCATTGTCCCCATTGGACATTCTTCTGCTTCCACTACAAGAATGCGTCAACTGGATGCAAGTGCAAGGGAGAACTACATCAAGAAAATTCATCAAGATACAAGGAACAACATCGAGCACCAAGTGGAACGCAGCACTGCCAAGTGCAACACCAACAAACATCCCATGGTCGTCGAACCCGGAGACCTCGTGTGGCTACATCTAAGGAAGGAACACTTTCCCAATGAGTGCAAGTCCAAGCTACTACCTCGTGCCGACGGCATATTCAAGGTGTTGGAGCGCTACAACAACAATGCCTACAAGATCGACATTCCACACGACAAGTACAATGTGAGCGACACCTTCAACATCGTGGACCTCTCCCCTTTCCATGGTGATGAAGATCTTGATCTGAGGTCGGATCCCTCGCAGGGGGGGAGATGATGCGGAGCATCCCATGAGCATCACCATGGAACCATCATCAACACCTCAAGCTCTAAGGGGCCCATTGACGAGAGCCCGTGCACGTGCTATTACAAACGAGGTGACCTCACTCCTTTATGAGCCCCCCCCCCCTTTGATACTCTTGGAATGTGGATGCTACCTCAAGCGGAGACACTTTGTGTGCTTAGGTATCAAGAAGGGGGAAGGGAGCAAGAGGAACACCAAGAGCAAGGAGAAGGACAAGGAGTTTCCCAGGAATTAGGGGTACAACCGATGCACCACCGCTACCCCGGTACAACCAGGTCACCACCGCCAACAACCGCTACACCCGGGCCAAGATTCTGTTCTGATGCGGTTCAAGACTGGTACTTTCCCGGTTTATCGGTTAATGCCTTGACCGGTACAACCGGTCCAACCCCCGGTACAACCAGCCTGCCTCCGCGCAAGAACGGGCCCGAGGCCCATGTATCTCCCTCTCACTTACCCTTTCAAGACTAGCACTATATATACTCCATCCCCTCCTCATTTTTAGGGTTAGCTTAGGTTTGCTCTTAGATAGTTGAGCCTAGATCCTTCCACTACCTCTCCCATGGAGATGCCTCTATAGGAGAATATCCCTAGTGGATGTTAGGGCCACTTATGAGGGAAGATCTTTCGGGATATCAAGGCCCCTCCTTCCGAAGTGGGAGATCGCGTACCGCTACTTGTATCGTTGTTTGACTTGGGGATCTCGTTCCTCGCGTGCTATCGTGAATCTAGTGGATGTTTAATCGTGTTTGCCTTTAGTGTTCTTCGTGTTCTTGACATTTCCCCCTCCAATTCGTGAAAGATCGACATCCACGGGCTTGCCCTTATCAACATGCTCCTTTACTCCAACTTCCTCCGCGTCAAGATGCACGTATAAGATTAGCTTGAATATGTCTCCTACTAGGAGACATATTGAAGCTAATCTTAAGTTTGATTTGCGCCCATTGTTCCTCACGAGAGAGACATTTGTATTCTTGCATGGCATAATTTGCGTCGTGAAGCGCCCATTGTGCCTCTCGTGCTTGTTCCTCACGTCGTCGGTCTTCTTCAAGATGGTGACATAGGCGATCATGCTCGTAGTCATGTTGCTCTTGTGGCGACGGTGGTCACGCTTGCCATGTAGACCGTGAGGTTCGTCGTGGAAGGGGTTGCCTGAATCTTGAGAGAGGCGACGCATGTCACGTTGGTGTGGTCGAGCTCGAGTAGGAGGACTTTCGTCGGAAGAGTTCCTGGAGGAGTGTCAACTTGCGGTGGTTGAGGTAGACGTAGATGATGCGTGATTCACCTCCAAAGCGTGGAGCTCATCCATTTGCGTTGCCATGAAGTCCCGCGTCCGCTCCTCAGATTCGCATATGTCGGTGGCAAGGTGCTCGATGCGGTCCGCGAGGATGTCATGTGCTTGGCATATTCCTTTTTGTGCGACGATGAATTGTAGTTTGGTGACGTAGGTGTTCGCATCATCGTCGTGCTCCTCAAATGTTGGGTTCGTCATAGTCTTCCTATCCATGGTACTCAAGTAGATATAAGTGGAAGAATGGGAAAACGCAATACCAAATACCGTTCCGAAGCTTGAAATGAGGATCAATCACTCAATGTGAAATCATGGAAATGGTAGAATTGGTACCGAGTTTGCCCTTCTCACACCTACAAAGATAATGCTTTTGGAGTAGCTTGGTTAGGATGGTGGCACAAAATTTCAAGCAATTCGAGAATATGAGTCAATAAAGTTGAGAGAGATCCGCAAGTAAGCAAGTAAGACAATGTGAATCAATAGCAATGGGTGAACTCAGAAACACACACATGAAATAGAAAAGTGGGGTTGTGTAACCAAAAGTGAGCTCAAAATGTGGGATCCACGGAAAAATCTCGTGTTGCACAATGCTAGAGAGACGGTAGCACGATTTCACTAATGGGCGTGAGGCGAACTTGTGCACAACCTATAAGAGACAAAAATGCGTTGACTTCCTATTCCCGACTTGCTATGTATGTGGCACGAGGCACTCACTCAAGTGATCCAAAGTGATGATGTATGATATGCAAATGTTGCAATGCTAATGTTCTTTTGACCTTGCTTAAAAGCTTCACGTTTCTTTCCTTTTGCAATGATATTTGGATTGTCACTATGTGGGACATGCACACCAAGATAGCAATTATGTATGCGGGTACTTTGCAACACAAGAGATGATACTAAGACGTATATGCATGCAATGGTAGCTATGCGGAGTATGTATCACTAATGTGCACAAGTAGCGTGGCCCGGCAATACTCAGTGGCTAGTCTCGATAGGCAAGTAACGCAAATAGGCTAGGGGCAATAATGTAATGGCAAGGATATGAGTCAAGAGTGTTGTCCCGGTTACCGTCCTTGCTTACGGTGTAGTTTCAATGAAGAGTTGGTTGGCGACGTTCCGGGGCGATGATGAGCGGCGATGTCAATGAAGAACCACTCCTAATTAGCCTAAACACCTTAGGAAGTGGCAGGGCTCGTGACTCAAAATCTCAAATGCAAATGGGTTGTGGAAGAAAATGGGCGAAAGAGCAAATGAACAAAGCTGAAACTTGGAGTTTGCGGTTGTACCGTGTGGGATCGCCGATTGTACCGCTCCAGGGTTTCCTGGGAATTAACGGTTATATCACTAGTACGGGCGGTTGTACCGCTCCTCGCGAATTACCGGTTGTACAGGTCACACGGGCAGTTGTACCGCTCCTTGCCAGACTGCAAATCCGAAATCATGGGAAAAGAAAACTTCGGTCGATTTTTGCGGAGGGAATCGAGGGAAATGATGGGGCAAAGCTAGACCCACTTGTTCATAGCTGAATCCACGGATCACAATCAATAAAATCTTCTCAAATCCAACGAATCCAAGAAAAATTGGTAAGGCTATTTTTGTGGGGATTTTCGAAATTAGGTCAAAACAAAGCAAACAATTGGCTAGAAAACGGTGGGGGAGACTCCAAATTCATGATCAACGTGGCTCATGATACCAATATGATACGGGGCAAGCCTGTGGATGTCGATCTTTCACGAATTGGAGGGGAAATCTCAAGAACACGAAGAACACTAAAGGCAAACACGATTACACATCCACTAGATTCACGATAGCACACGAGGAACGAGATCCCCAAGTCAAACAATGATACAAGTAGCGGTACGTGATCTCCCACTCCGGAAGGAGGGGCCTTGATATCCCAGAGGATCTTCCCTCATAAGGGGCCTTGACATCCACTAGGGAACTTCTCCTATAGAGGCATCTCCATGGGAGAGGTAGTGGAAGGAGCTAGGCTCAACTATCTAAGAGCAAACCTAAGCTAACCCTAAAAATGAGGAGGGGATGGAGTATATATAGTGATAATCTCAAAAGGGTAAGTGAGATGGAGATACATGGGCCTCGTGCCCTTTCCTGCATGTAGGCATGCCGGTTGTACCAGAGGTTGGACCGGTTGTACCGGTCATGAGGCATTAACTGGTACAACCGAGGAAGTGCCGGTCTTGAACTGCACCAGAACAGAATCTTGGCCCAAGGGTAGCGGTTGTTGGCGGTGGTTACCTGGTTGTACCGGGGTAGCGGTGGTGCACCTGTTGTACCCCTATTTCCTGGGCAACTCCTTGTCCTTCTCCTTGATCTTGGTGTTCCTCTTGCTCCCTTGCTCCTTCTTGATACCTAAGCACACAAAGTGTGTCCGCTTGAGGTAGCATCCATGTTCAAAGAGTATCAAAGGGGGGGTCATAAAGGAGTGAGATCACCTCGTTTGTGATGGCACGCACACGGGCTCTTGTCAGTGGGCCCCTTGGAGCTTGAGGTGTTGATGATGTTTCCATGGTGGTGTTCATGGGATGTTGTGCATCACATGTGTTAACTTATCTTTCAATACCGTAAAGGCTTCTTCCTGTGCGGTACCCCAAGAAAAAGGCACGTCCTTGTTTGTAATCTCATTGAGAGGTGCAGCAATGGTGCTGAAATCTCTCACAAAGCGCCTATAGAAACCAGTGAGGCCAACAAAACTCATCACTTGTGTGACCGTTTTGGGCTACGGCCAACTCTCAATAGCTTCAATCTTGGCTTTATCAACTTTGATTCCCTATGTAGTAACAACATGGCCAAGAAAAGATACTTGGTCGGTGCAAAAGGTGCACTTCCCAAGGTTACCAAACAAATGTGCATCATATAGAGCAATAAAAACAACACGTAAATGTTCCAAGTGTTCCTCCAAAGATCTACTATAAATCAGTATATCATCCAAATAGACTACCACAAATCGCCCAATGAAAGCACATAAAACCTCATTCATTAATCTCATGAAAGTACGAGGTGCATTAGTTAAACCAAAAGGCATGACTAACCACTCATATAAACAAAACTTAGTTTAAAATGTTGTTTTCCATTCATCCCCCAATTTCAAACGAATTTTATAGTATCCACTATGCAATCAACTTTGGAGAAAATTGTAGAGCCACTTAATTAATCAAGCATATCATCTAGCATAGGAATAGGATGACGATAACGAATAGTAATATTGTTAATGCCTCTACAATCAACACATAGACGCGATGTACCTTCCTTTTTAGGCACTAGAATAATAGGAACAACACAAGGACTAAGGGATTCGCATATATAACCTTTAACGGGTAGCTCCTATACTTGACGCATAATCTCTTTCATCTCCTTGGAATTGGTATGGTATGTCGCACGGTTGGGTAGCGGTGCACTGAGAATTAAGTCAATCCGATGCTCAATCCCTCGAATAGGCGGTAATCCCGGTGGAAAGACGTCAGCAAACTCCTACAAAATGTTAGTGACAGCAGGAGGCAAAGAGGGAGGCATGTCCTCGAATGAAAATAATACCTCGTTGCATACAAAACCATAGCAAACATATGTAATAACATCCAAATCAGTAATGTCAGATTTAGTTGCAAGCAAACATCCACTCTTCAATTTTATTTCACATGCAACACTAGATGATGGTTTGTTTGGCTTATTGTGTTGCTCAAATTCCTTTGCTACAATCTGATTTTCACTCTTATTAAGCTCCTATTTTGCTTTACTAGCTCTAGCAATGTCCTCTTTCGTACTATGTTCCGGAGACATAGGAAGCAAAGTTAGATTTTGATCATTATGACCAAGAGCATACTGATTTGTCCTACCATGGTGTACATAATTTTTATCAAATTTTCATGGTCTACCAAGTAAAATGGAACACGCTTGCATGGGTACCACATCACAATCAACATAACTAGAATATGTAGGAATGCTAAAATGCACACGAACAGTACATGTTACCCTAACCTTGCCACTGTTGTTGAACCATTGGATGTAATAAGGATGAGGATGTTGTCTGGTGGTTAGAGACAGCTTCACCTCCATCTCCATGCTAGCCAAGTTATTGCAACTCCCTCCATCGATGATGATGCTAACAGAACGCTCCTTCACAACTCCCTTTGTATGGAACAAGTTGTGCCTCTGATTTTGCTCATCTTGTGTAACCTACACACTAAGAAAATGTTGAGCAACTAAACTATCATACATGTCCGCATAGTCAGTAGCCATGTGGTGTGTCTCTTGTTCAGTATCCTCGACACCCTGTTCTTCACTCGCAATAAGAGCCAAAGTCTCATCATCGTAATCACTAGTGAACGCATATCCACCATTGATGCGGAGCATCCCTCACTCATCCCCATGAAGCCTACACCATCTCCACAAGACATCAGTGGCCCTATGACAAGAGCTCGCACATGCTTAATAGAAGCTAAGGTTAACTCACTCCTCTTTGAGCTTGACATGAATGCTAATGGAACTTGCATGCTACCTCACCTCGGGACGCTATGCATCATTAGGTACGAGGAAGACATCCAAGGCCAAGGGGAGGAACCACGAGGACACACGGAAGATGGAGACAATGTTGCACACAAGAAGGCCAGCTATAGCCGTGCGCATGGGCTTGCTGGACCCCGTGCGCACGAGGGTAACCAAGTGACAACAGAAGACCCCATGCACACTGGCCTCCTAGGAGCTACAACGACGACCCCGTGCGGAACGGGGCCAGAAGACCCCCTGAACACGGGCCTCCAAGGAACCTACAGCCGCGACCCCGTGCGCACGACTGTGTCCCATGTCCATGGGCCCCCCGTGCACATGGGGCTCACTTAGGTTGTGTGTATGGGCCTCCCAGGACAGTGGACCCATTCGGCCCAACTCACCCCACTTTGACCCCTCTTCGTCCCCTACCTCTTGCTACCTATATATTTGGTCCTTGGTGTTAAGCTTCATGCACTAACCAACGCAACCAAAAATCCGAACTGATGGAAAGGGCTAGTGCAATCCACATATACTGTAACACCCCCTCTCATGTGTGATGGGAAAGAAAAGTCAACACGTGCAACCAGAAGAGAGCGATGGCATGCGAAACTCACGTATGACTCAAGAGGCCTCTACGTGGACACAAAGAGGGACTACCAGAATTTTTTAATAAATTGCGAAAGCCAGGACTTGAACTCAAGACCTTAGCTCCGATACCATGTTAAGCTTCATGCGCTAACCAATGCAACCAAAGATACGAACTGATGGAAAGGGCTAGTGCAATCCACATATACTGTAACACTTGGGACTGTAGTTAGGGTTAGCTATTGTTTTGCATACACTTTGTGAGCATAGCTCCATTACTTGTCTCTCTTGTGGAGCTTATCCTCCATTGGGAGTAGATCCAAGTGATACCAAGGCCCCTCTAGAGAGAAGATCCCTAGTGGATTCAAGGCTCCTCCTCCGGAGTGAGAGAACAATACCGCTACTTGTATCCTTGCTTGATTTGGGATCTTTGTAACTCTTGATATGATAATGGATCTAGTGAATATGTCATTGGAGTTTGTTCTTTGAGTGTTTCCCTTGTTCTTTCCCATGTTCTTCGTGTTTTCCCCTCCAATTTGTGAAAGATTGACTCCCACGGGTCTTGCCCCGTATCATATGGTATCATGAGACACATTGATCATGAATTTGGAGTCTCCCCTTCGTTTTCTAGCCTATTTTTGTTTGATTTCATCCCAATCCGAAAATGCCCACCAAAAATAGCCATACCAAAAAAATTGCAATTGTTGAATCTTGTGAGTTTTTGTTGGCTTTGATCCGTGGAATAGATGCTTAGGAAGTGGATCTAGCTTTCTATCCAACAGAATACCAAAAAATTCCAAAATCCATCAAAATCATTATCTTCCTGAAAAAATTCTACGCCCCGTGTCCATGGATCCTGGACCCCGTGCACACGGGCCCCTACGAAACTTACTGGACACTCCGTGCACATGGGCCCAAAAAGACCCTGTGCGCATAGGCCCTCCTGAGCAGCACTAGTTTTTCCAGTTTTCAGTCATTTGGTTCCAACACCCACACACATATCCTTCCGCTCCATTGGCAAGTTTTCTTCGTGATTTTGAGTTTGTGGCTTCCGTTTCCTAAGGTATTTTCACTACTTAGGGACGATTGGACGTCATCACCACCACCATTCATCATCACAATCCTCGACTTCGACTTTGGCCACCTGCAACCGTAAGCAAGGATGGTAACTTCGACGACATCTTTGTCCACCCCTTATCATTGCATTGATAGTTCCGAGCCTATTTTCTTACCTTACCCATCAAGACTAGAAAGTTGAGAATTGCAGGGCCACGCTACTTGTGCACCATAGTGACACTCATATGCCGCGTAGCTAGCTTAGCGTGCACCTACATTGTTGTCTACTTTGTGACATAAGTCTCCCCATGCATATCCATCATACTTGTCTCATATCTTGGTTCGAGCATCAAGCATAGAAAAATATATTTTAAGCAAAGAGAAAGATTCCAAAGAGCTTGTAAGCAATAGTCATAGCATCATATCCTTTCGCATACATACTAGATACTTGGGATTGAAGACAGCACAGTTACTCTCATAGGTTGGTGCACAAGTGCATATCTAGCCCATCAGAGCAATCGAGCTAGTGTCTCTCTTGTATCTGTGCAACACGAGCCTTGCGGAGATTTCATATTGCTCATTCCTTGGTTGCACGGATCCCATTATACCTATTCATGTGTGCATTCCTAGTTCCTAGTGCCTCAAAAGTTGTTGGTATATTTGTTTTGTCTTGCTATTTTGTGAATCTTACTCAACATTTACAACATCTTGGTTCGCATTTGCTCAAATTTTGTGCCACTCATCCTAACCAAGCTACTCTTGAAAGCATTACTTTATGTAGGTGTGAGAAGGGCAAACTCCGGTACCAATTCTACTATTTCCATGATTTCAGATTGCGTGATTGATCCTCTTTCAACCTTAGGAATGGTATTTGGTATTGTATTTTTCTCATTCTCCCACTTACATCTACTTGAGTGCTATGGATAGGACTACTATGACAAACCTAGCCTTCGAGGACCGCGACGACGACGTGAACAACTACGTTACCAAACTACAATTCTTTGGTGCACAAAATGGAATGCACCAAGCACAAGATGTCATCACGGACCGCATCGAGCACCTCGCCACCAACATACAGAAATCCGAGGAGTGCATGAGGGACTTCCTTACAACCCAAATGGACGAGCTTCGCGCCTTGATGGTGAACCGCACATCATCAACTTCTACTTCAACTCAACGGCGCACATCATGTCGCCACTCCTCCGAGGACTCCTCCGGCGAGAGTCCTCCTCCTCGAGCTCAACCACCACAACGTGACGACCATCGCCTTTCTCAAGACTCGAGAAACCCCTTCCATGGCAACGATCCTCAAGGTCGACATCGCGAGTATGACCACCATCACCAATAAGAGCAAGATGCATACGAGCAAGAACGACTACATAACCTTTGTGAAGAAGATCGGTGCCGTGAAGAACAAGCAAATGAGGCACATCACGCGCTTCACGACTCAGCATATGCCTTGCAAGAATGCAACCGTCAAGCTTGCAAGGAACAAGAAGATCTACATCGAGAACACTAAGAGGAAGTCGCACTTCAATAGGAGCACCAAGAATGCCAACAACACAAGGGACCACAACGTCAACGACACCCAAGGAAAGAGGAGCAACACATTGATGATCTCGCTCCAAGACAAGGACAACATAAACATGACAACAATGCCCCTCCACGACAAGAAGAGCGACCTCAAGAAAATCCCATTGACCACGTGGATGATCAAGATCCAAGGCAAGGCCAACGTCAACAAGACAACCATGCTCTTCCATGACAAGGATACCGCCACCACAACAATAATGAGGAAAATCACTTTGGCAAGCTCAAGTTCAACATGTCTAAGTTTTCCGGAAGCAATGACCCCAAAGACTATCTCTCTTGGGCACTGAAGGTTGAAAAGATATTTTGGTTGCACAACTATGAAGAGGAGAAGAAGATTTCCATGGCCTCTCTCGAATTCCAAGATTATCTTCTCACTTGGTGGGAACAAGTGACTGAGCAAAGAAGAGAAAGAGGTGAACCTCCTATCACCACTTGGGCATAAATGAAAGACCTCATGCGAGCTCATTTTGTCCCAACACACTACAATCGTGATCTCTTCAAGAAGCTACAACTCCTCAAGCAAGGTACCAAGTCGGTTGAAGAGTACTACCAAGAGATGGAGATAGCCATAATAAGAGCCAATGTAAAGGAAGACGATGAGCAAACTATGGTGCGTTTCTTGAATGGTCTCAATTACCAGGTCAAGAAAATTGCGGATTTCCAACCATACTCCAACTTGCTCAAATTAGTGCATCAAGCCACCAAGGAGGAACGTCAAGTTCAATAGGACTACAAGTACTCCAAGACCTTCTACAAGACCTACGATGCAAGTACTCAAGCTTCTCCAACCACGACACCTTCCTCTACAAGAACCTTCAGGACAAAAGATGACATGTCAAGCTACAAGACAAACCGTCTTCGTCAACACGCACCGCTACTACAAGCAAACCAAGAGTGTCATCCTCTACATCAACACTGGATGCCACGTAAACAAGCTCCATCAAGTGTTTCACGTGCCAAGGCCGTGGCCACGAGACTTACGAGTGTCCCACAAGGTGGATCATGATCCTTCAAGATGACGGCACCTATGACTCCATGAGTGAAGATGAGATGGAAGCTTTGGAACAAGTGGCCATGCACCGACAACTCAATGACGATGAGGATTCTCAAATCTTTTTTGAGAACGATCCAATCCCCGCTCTCGTTGTCTCAAAGGTTTTGACACTACAACAACAATAAGATGAGGACCAACGTTGCCACATCTTCCACACCAAGGCCGGTATCCATGGAAGATCTGTCAAGGTCATCATCGATGGAGGAAGTTGCCACAATTTGGCAAGTGAGGAACTTTGCTCCAAGTTGCAATTGGTCAAGAAAAAGCATCATTGCCCCTACAAGGTCCAATGGCTAAGTGACTCTGGCACAATACAAGTCGACCACACCGTGTAAGTTTCCTTCAAGATTGGTGCTTACGAAGACACCATGGAGTGTGATGTGGTATCCATGTCCGTTTGCCACATACTCCTTGGGAGACCTTAGCAATTCGACCATGGAGTCATCCATAATGGGCGGACAAATCATTATAGCTTCAATATGAAGGGCATGGAATATGTGCTTCGACCTATGTCTTCAAGTCAAGTGACTGCCGACAAGCAAGCTTCATCCCATCATGAAGAGAAAAGTGAGAGAGTGATCCACCTCAAAGCGAGTGAGCATCACAAGCCAAAATTGAGTGACTCCACAATGAGGGACAAGAGTGACCTAGTACTTTTTGCCACCAAACGATATTTGAGGGATGTGAGTGAGAGACCATCTACCGTCCTTCACTACATGATAGTGTGCTAGGATGATGTCGCCCGGCCTAACCCTTCACAACATCTTCCTCTTGTGTTGTCTCAATTGTTGCAGGAATTTCAAGACATTTTTACCGTTGAGCTACCTCCAGGACTACCACCAAAAACCCTTAAACACCGTGTCGACCTCATCCCTGGTGCATCGCTCCCTAACAAGGCACCCTACCGCGTCAACCCCGACGAAACAAAGGAGATAAAAAGGCAAGTCCAAAAACTCCTAGATAAAGGGCATGTATGTGAGAGTTTGAGTCCTTGTACGGTTCCCGTGATCCTAGTACCTAAGCAAGATGGAAGTGTGTGCATGTGTTCCGATTGCTGACCTATAAATGACATCACCATTAGATATCACCACCATATTCCTCACTTAGATGACATGCTAGATGAACTTAGTGGTGCCACTATATTTTATAAAATTGACTTAAAAAGTGGTTACTACCAAATTCGCATCCAAGAGGGTGATGAGTGGAAAATGGCTTTCAAAACTAAATTTGGTCTATATGAATGGCCAGTGATGCCCATGGGCTTATCCAAAGTAGCGGGTACATTTATGCGAATGATGCATCATGTCTTGCGCCCCTACATTGGATATTGTGTTGCGGTCTATTTTGATGACATCCTTGTTTTTAGCGACTCTCTAAAACAACACGTCACACATGTTAGGGACTTATTTCAAACTCTTCGGAAAGAAAAACTTTATGCGAACATGGAAAATGCATTTTGGTGTTCAAAATGTTGTTTTCCTAGGATTTGTAGTTTCGTGTAAGGGTGTCCATGTTGATGAAACTAAGATTGATGCCATTAAAAATTGGCCAACACCCCAAATTTGCAACAACTTTGTAGTTTCTTAGGACTAGTCAGTTTCTACCATCGGTTTGTGAAAGACTTTAGCACTATTGCATCTCTTCTCCATGCTTTGAGCAAGAAAAATGCACCATTTGTTTGCGGACCATCCCAATACACCATTTTCCATGAACTTAAAAAAATTCTCAGCCATGCGCCTTTGCTTGCCTTGCCTAACTTTGATAAAACTTTTGAAGTGCATTGTGACGCTAGTGGTAATGGCATATGTGGCATGCTTATGCAAGAAAAGCGCCCAATTGCATATTTTAGTGAGGAACTTTCTGACGCTCAACTCAACTATCCCATATATGACAAAGAATTGCATGCATTGGTGAGAGTGTTACATGTTTGGAACATTATTTGCGACCATATGAATTTTTCATTCATACCCACCATGAAACTCTCAAATACCTCAAGGGTCAAACTAAGTTCTACAAACGACATGCTAAATGGACTGAATTTATTGAGTCTTTCCATTATGTCATCAAATACATTAAGGGCAAAGAAAATGTTGTGGCGGATGCTCTTTCCTGCAAATGCATGCTTGTTACTCAATGGAAATGGATGTTATTTATTTTGAGAACATAAAAGACTTGTATGAGCATGATGTTTCTTTTGATACTCCTTATCCAATTGCCAAGTGAAAACTTGTTGGGAGACTACTATATGAAAGATGGATATCTTATGCATGCTAACAAACATTGTATACCTGAGTCTTCTCTTCGTTTGTTGCTTTTGCAAGAGGCTCACGGCGGAGGACTAATGGGTCACTTTGGACGTGACAAAGACATATGCCACACTCTCCAACAAGTACTATTGACCAAAGATTCTTCGTGATGTGGCATGCTTCACCAACCGATGCTCTACATGCCGCAAAGCTAAGTCTAAAGCTCAATCCCATGGTCTTTACATGCCTCTTCCTATACCTTTCCAACCTTGGGAAGACATTAGTATGGATTTTGTGCTTGGTTTGCCACCCAAAAAATGGCCATGATTCCGGTTTTGGCGTTGTGGATCGCTTTTTCCAAAATGTCTCATTTCATTCCTTGTTGCAAGATAGACGATGCTTCACATATTGCCAATCTCTTTTGTAGGGACATCTTACGCCTACATGGGGTGCCCAAGACCATTGTCTCGGATTGCAACATCAAGTTCTTGAGATACTTTTGCAAGACTCTTGCGCCAAGCTCGGCATCAAGCTACTATTCTCTTTGGCCTACCACCCACAAACCAATGGCCAAACGGAGGTGGCGGACCGGACTCTTGCAACTCTCCTACGCGTTTTGATCAAGAAGAACATCAAGTAATGGGAAGATTGCCTCCCCATCGCTGAGTACGCCTACAATCGCGCACGACACTTCACCACCAACAAATCTCCTTTCGAGGTGGTATATGGCTTCAACCTATTCTCCCCATTGGACATTCTCCCGCTACCACTACAAGAGCGCGTCAACATGGGTGCAAGTGCAAGGGCAAGCTACATCAAGAAGATGCACGAAGATACAAGGCACACAATCGAGCGTCAAGTGGAACGCATAACCACCAAGCGCAACACCAACAAACACCCCATGGTGTTCAAGCCCGGCGACCTTGTGTGGCTACATCTCTGGAAGGAGCGTTTTCCCAATGAGCACAAATCCAAACTACTACCTCGTGCTCATGGCCCATTCAAAGTGTTGGCACGCTACAACAACAATGCCTACAAGACCGGCATTCCACGCAACAAGTACAATGTGAGCGACACCTTCAACGTCACCGACCTCTCCTCGTTTCATGGTGATGAAGATCTTGATCCGAGGATGGATCTTCCTCAAGGGGGGAGATGATTCGAAGCATCCCTTACTCATCCCATGAAAAACACGATAGGGGAAAATATTTTCGCCCACCGAAATTTTGGCCTAAAAACTGTCTGGGGGTCTCCATACTTTTTCCCCCTAAACCTACTCAGGCAAGGAAACACGAATATGAAAACGAGATGATCTCGTAACTAAACCTAATATGGGATGGACTCGGACTAGGATTAGTGGTGGATATGAATCTGGTGGAACTCGGACTAGTGGCGGATGTATGTATGGGCGGTGGTATATGGATTGGTAGTGAATCTGTGATGGAGGTGGACTCGGATTGGCGTGATGGCAGATATGTGGTGGTATATGGCAGCCGTGATGTTTCTGGTGTGGTGATGGAATATGGTAGCGGTGATGTATCTGGTGTGGTGGTGGTATATGGCAGCGATGAAGATGATGCGTCGGTGCATGAAAAACTGTGAACAAAACTCGAAACTCTAAAAGACTAGACTCTAAGACCATCAACTTGACATGATGATGCAACCACAAATTCAACAAAGCAAACACCGAATAGAAAAATGCAAAGGCTAAGATTGGTTCAAATATGAAGATCTAACCCTAATTTTTTTGTGGCTTTTTCGTGGACTATAGGTATGAAGAATAGATGCGATCTAACTACGAAAAACTAGTAAAATCACACCGAGTAACCTGAAATCTGATACCACCTGATAGAGGCAAAGTTGTCCATTCTTTCAATAAGATGGTGGCTATCGTTTTCAGTGGAGTAGACTTTGACGATCTAACTACGAACATGCGAGGACATCGTGGCTTAGCAATCGCAAAACTAACTTCGAGAGGTTATTGACTACGCAGGAGCACGATCAACCTAACCACGAGGGTCTATTTCCTGCAAGCAAATGAAGATCAAGCCATAAACTGAAATTGCAATCTAGATATTGCGAATATAACAGGAAATATTTATTGATGAAAGTGGGGTTCTATGGCGCCTTGGTCTGGTCGTGGAACACAAACGAAGGACGCAAAGTTGCAACTATGGTGAACTTGTAATCTAAACAAAACCCCAATCTGAACAATGCCCTAAGGGCTATATATATGTGGGTATGGAGGAGGAATTTCGTGACACCTTGGAGGAGGGGTCTGAAACCGACCCTAACTCCGTTTCCCCACACATATGGACTCTTAAAACAGCCTATAAAGTGGTGTTTCAAAATTACATGGGCCTGGCCCAAAAATAAGGTGACGCAGTACCCATAATAGCCAATGGACGAAATTTATGAAGTGGCATCTTGTATATTTCTACCAAGCCTTCATTCTCCCCTTATGGTGGCTTCAAAGTGCGAAAATCACCACCAAAAACTCCATTGTTCTTTCCTGCGTGCGCACCTTTTCCACCATGCTTGATCCCGCTCCAATGGTCGTCCTTCTTGTCCATGCTAGGTCCTTCATTTATTAGTAAAATAAAAGTATCTAATTTAGGAAGCATCATATGTTCATGAACATTAGAAGTATTTCCAAGAAACGGAAGTACCTAGCAGTTCAACTAGTGTGCGCGGGCTCTAGTAATTGGTCCAGTATGTATAGCGGCAAGGGTTGTGGGTGTAACAATGGTATTGATGTCCTCATCAGGCAGACCCACTTCTATGTTTGAAGACCAAGCTGAGGCTGAGGAAGAGGAAGTGGAGGAAGAGCCAGCTGTCAAAGCTCCTCCTTCCAAGAAGAAGAAATTGCTTGCAGATGCCATGCCCAAACAAGCTTCATCTAAGAGCAAGCAGTCTGCTCCAAAGAAGCCTGCAACACAAAAAGAAAAGAAGACAACCAAAGACATTCTACCAGCAGCTAAGAACAAGGGTTCTACTTCCAGAGATGCTAAGGAAGAGAACTTGACAGTTTTGAGGAAGCTGAGGCCAAACATGCCTGAACACAATGATGCTCATCTAGTAGCTGAAAACATGAAGAAGATAAGAGACTCGGGGCTGGGGAAATGAAGAGAAAATGACCCCTATGTCTCGAGAAGGAAGACTATTGTAGATGACATGTTCTACACTAAGGAACAACATGACTTATATGAGACTGTCCTTTTGGACAAGTGCCTAGCAGTCAGTGACATGAGGTATGTTGACTAGGCCTACATCAAAGAGAATGAGGACTACTTTCCCAGTGTGCAGGACAACTTCAGATGCATTGATATTGAGAACTTTGTCAGGAGAGAGTTCACTACCCTGAATGACAAGATGATCATGCATTTCTACTCCACAACTCATTTCTCTCCAGATGGCCGTATCATATGGATGACTGAGGGAGTTAGATATCATACTAAAGTGGATTAGTTGGCTACCATCTTAGGAGTATCAGAGGTTGAGGAAGGAGATCTGGATGTCTATGTTGAGGCCAAGATGAGTCACAAGTCAATGGCCAATATGTTTAAATCTATCCCTGCCACTCATGTGCATTCACATAAGTTTGGCTATGTCTATCATTTGCAATCAAGGCTACCCACCACCAACACTATCTTGAGGTATACCTTGATGCCCAAGTATGGAGATGATAAGATGATAAGGGATACTCCATCAATATGATGCACCACATAGTCAACCATACCAGGTTTAGAGTGATGCATTTGATAGTTGAGAAAGTCAGGAGGATAGTTGATGATCAGAAACAATCTTGTGGATATGCTCCAAACATTCAGATGCTCATCAACTCCAAGCTAGATAAGAATGTATATGACTTGATCGTCCTCACATGCCACTTCAGTCAGATTTTGAAGATAATGTTGTGGTGATGGATCCCAGTCATCCCACTTCATCTACTGCACAGGTAAAGGCAGAAGCAGCTAGAGCCACTAGTGCTCAGGTTCCCAAGACAAAAAGATAGCAAATGGATTACTACATCAGCACCATCCAAGGGATGCAGAGGACATCAAGGAGATCTTGCTCAGCCAAGAAAGCCTTGAGAGGATAGTGGAAGATAAGTTCACTACTTTGAACAACAAGCTACATGAGCTGACGAAGACTGTGGATGAGCTCAAGAAGGAAGTGGATGCAGTGCCTAGACCTCACTCCACTAATGATGATGACAGTCCACCTCTCAGGACCAGCACTCAGTTCAAGACCCAAGCCAGGACTCCTATTGTGCCAGCTCCAGAGACGAGGCTTACTTCATCAGCACCTGCCACAGCTCCATCAGTTCCTCCTGCACCTCCAGTGTCTATTCCACCACCTCAGAGGACTTCAGCCGAAGCGTTTGCGGATGCTCTTCGCTCAACTCCTTTGCCAGCCATAGGAGCAGCTTCATCGTGTCATGGAGGTGACCAAGCCCATAGTGACGATTAGCTCTATAGCTTTGAACTTTTTGGTAACTTCTTACCAAAGGGGAGAGGTTATAGATCATAGGGCTTCAAGAGAGAGTGTGTTGCCTTTTGGTTCCTCTCTGCAGTTTGAAAACATTTGGTTTATTGCTCGTTTGTTGAAAACTTTGTCGGTGTTTGATCATATACTTTTTCTTGATGCTACTACTTTGCTATCTTTGATATGTCTATACGATGATCATTCACTTGTTGTTTGGTGTGATGTGCTTATGTAATTCACTCATATTAATTCTTGCGCACCACCAAGTTGTCTGTGACATGGAAGAGTGACCCATGATCCTAATTGATTATGCATTTGCATTCAAATGCAAATTTCAAATAGTGCACAAATTTAGGGGGAGCTCTTGCTTATCACATACCTCTCAAAGCGAAGATGATATTCATTGATTATATCTTTTATCAAAGTGTCGATCTATATATTGTCATCAATTACCCAAAAGGGGGATATTGAAAGCACAACTTCTCCCTAGGTGGTTTAGTTAATTAATAACAACATATATTTCATTGGACTAATGTTTCCACCAAGTGTATCTCAGCAAAGAGTTCAATGATGGAATGGCTAAAGGTTTGTGTAGAGAATCTCCCCAAGGAAAGGAAGGAATAGAATTGGAAATGCTTCAAGCTTGGGGACTCTACATTTTATATTTTGTGAGAAATCACTTTTTGAGTCCATTGGAAAGCCAATACTATTGAAAGGGGATGAGGAATTATGATGATCTGGTTGCTCAAGTGCTTAGAGATTAGCCACCAAAAATACTCACCCATTCTCCCACAAATATCTTTTGTCCAAAGCCAAATGTAAAAATTCGGTGACACCACCAATTCCCATTCGGGCCCATCGAGTTTTACCCTAGACAGAACACAAGCCAAACCCTAGCATCTTGGTACTACCAACATTCCATTCGGTGCAGCCGAAATGAATGACCAACTTTCTGTTAACCAATTTCTTAAAATCGGTCCCATCGTGTTTGAGGAATCAGTGACACCGAGACTAGTAAATGCCTTGGTCACCCATATCGGTACCACTAAGATTTATATATCGATCACACCGAAAAGGCCAAAGTTGCCACATTTTGCACTAGTCGGTGCAACCAAGTTTTCATTTCGGTTTCACCGGCTTGGGCAATAATGTTGTAATGGTTGGATTTTTGGAGATGCCTATATATACCCCTCCACCATCTCTCACTCGCAAGAGAAGCACTCAGAACATACACCACTTGCCATATCCAATTTTAAGAGAGAGAGAGCCACATACTCATGTGTTGAGATCAAGATCATCACTCCAACCATATGGATCTTGATTTGTAGCCTCCCCAAGTTGCTTTCGATCCAATCAACCTCTTCTACCCATGCCAAATTTGTGGGAGAGTGATTGAGTGTTGAGGAGACTATCTTTTCAAGCACAAGAGCAAGGAGTTCATCATACTACCACATCTTTTACCTTTTGGAGGGTGGTGCCTCCTAGATTGGTTAGGTGTCGCTTGGGAGACTCCTTCTTCGTGATTGTGGACTTGAACCAAGAAGTTTGTAAGGGCAAGGAGATCACCTACTTCGTGAAAATCTACCCCGAGTAAGGCTAGTCCTCCGTGGATGTAGGCCATCATGGAATAGACAAGGTTGCTACTTTGTGGACCCTTTGTGGGTGGAGCCCTCCGTGGACTCTCGCGACCGTTACCCTCCGTGGGTTGATGTCTCCATAAACATGGATCTTTGATAGCACCGCCTATCGGAACAATGGCAGAAATCTTCGTGTCTCCAATTGTGTTTGATCTTCTTATCCCTACCCTCTATTACATGTGCTTGTCTTTACTTTCCGCTACAATACTCATAGACATGCATGTGTAGGGTGAACTTGATTCAAAAAAATTGCTAAAATATTCCAACCAATTAACTTGGGAAAAGGTTAGGTTTTTATTTGGTCAAGCAGTCTAATCACCCCACCCACCCCACCCACCCCCACCCCACCGCTTTAGACATAATTTTGATGCTACAAAATGGCGTTGTTCCAACGGAGAACCAACTCAAGCATGAAAAGCGTCGGAGAAACCACCATGTGCTATACAAACAACTAGAGGACTTAGTCCTTAAGCACACACAGGTTCGTTTACGGCCCGATGGCATAGTCGTTCACGAAAATGATAGGATCAAGTTTCGCATCTCCCCCAACTTGGAGCGGCAAGAGCCGTATAATTACCTGATCATCCGTTTGGCGCTAAAACCACCCAAGACATCTACAAGAAGCACAAAATAGAGGAATGCAGTGACTCCTTCTTCATCTTTTCCCCAGAAGAATGATGAACAGGTGAAGACGGCCACAACAGCATCCAAGTTGGAGAATTAAAAAAACTGGCACCGATGGCCACACCAATGGAAGGCATTGAAGAAGCCAATCTTATGACCTTCTCCAACAACAAAGCAAGCTCCGAGGCCGCAGCCAATGCTACCCTCCCGCTAGATGCAACATTTGTAGCGGAGCTTCCTCTTAATCCCTCTAAAAGGATGGAACAAGATGGAGAATCTCAACCTCACCAGCAGGTTGAAAGGGCGAAGGAATCAACCGAAAAGAACCTTGCTTTGTGCCATACTCTTGGAGTGTAGCCTAGTGAAGGGTCAACCAATGGATGGCGACCACCTCCCATCACCAACCAGTTCGACTATCCTTCGGAGGAAGAGATCGTGCCGAACCGAAAGGTGGACTTCCAAAGGACTTTCCTACCATGCCTTGGCTATGTCTGTGCATGGCTCAGAAGCTCGAGGCCAATCCCAAGACAAGCTCATCAATGTCACAAGAAGCAGCAAGATCCAGGGCCACTTGTCTTCCTATGATAACATGGAAAGGCTCGTTGGGTGGATGAATCACTTCACAAAACCAAGATATATACAAGCGCCACTACACCAACATTACGATGAGGCTCCCTCGAGATCTTGAAGAGCAACGAGATTACAAACTCGTCGGGGGCCAATACAAGACTGAAATCCAACGCCCATCAAGGTGTGCCGGATAGGTTTCCTAGAGATGGCAGACCCCAAGAAAACCTTGATGATGTAGAAGGCTTCTTCAAATCCTCTTCCTTGCCATCGTTGGAGAGCCACCCACCAACCCCTCATTACCATGAGCTAGCTCCATCCATGTCTTCAGACGAGGAAGATGGTGTTGTAGACCTTCATACGATGCCCGTTCATATGGTGAACCAGGGCGGTACCGTTGAAGATCAAGATCCTACTGCTAAGCCACCCGTTGGCGGCACCCAAGACTCAAGTGATAGAAAGTCAATAGTAACACCAGAAGTTTCCCTAGAAGAACGGGTTCGAAGCCAATGCCAGACGATTGATCAGTTGGTGTCAAAGCTTGACCAGTTCATCGAGCTCATGTTGAACAACCAAGGCGATCCCCCCACAAGGCATGACGTAACGAGTGGTGGATCCGCAAGAAGAGAAACTTCAAGTGGGCGCTCTAGCTAGGATGCGATCAAATAACATCCCTCAACACCAACACCCCAACACACAAGCTTGTCCATGGGTTAGCCCTATTAGTTCTGCCAACACTGCGCCATGTGCGGTTATGCTGAAGGACTACCATGAGATGGTGGATGATATGGTGGAAAAGAAGCTAAAAATGGCGATAGATCAAGCGCCTCGCACCTTCGAGAGTGAGCTAGAGATGCCTTACAGGCATGGCATGACATGTTGGAGTACCTCGTAGGGTGGCACCCACCAAAGTTCCATCAATTTGACGGAACTGGAGATGCAAGGGAACACTTGGCATACTTCGAAGTGGCATGTGGCGACATGACAAACAGCCCATCACTCCTCCTTCGCCAATTTTCAGGGTTGTTAACCGGCCCCACCTTCCATTGGTATAGTTATTTACCAATTTGGTCCATTAGAAGTTGGGCAGCCATGAAGGAGGTTTTCAAGAAGCATTTTGTCACCATGAAGAAGTATTTATCCATCGTCAAGCTGGTGCAAGTTTGACAACGACGAGATGAGTCCATCGATAACTACATCATCTGCTTCTGCCACAGCTATGTGCGTCTCACCAAGGAGATGCACCTCAAGGATGCCATCGAGATGTGTGTCCATGGGATGTAGTAACATTGGTCACTTGAGGTCTCTCGGCGTGAGCCAAGAACTTTTAATGCCCTCTACACAACAATGGCGGCCACGAAGCTTGAATTTGAGAAATGACCATAGATAATGGAGCTCCGTATGGATGCAAGCGCATTCGATCCCGCCAAGCACTTTGCATCGACGTCCAAGCAAATAAACAACAGTGGCAAGGGGAAGGCGCTATCCGAAACAAACACCACAAAGTTCTTCTCGTATGCGCCACAAAGCCAAGTTCAGGAGGAGCAAACAGGCCGGAGGGAGGCAACAACCGTCGATGCAGGAGCTCCTCAAGAAGCAGTACATCTTCCGTGGTCAGCTCATCAAGGACATGTTCTACCAGTTGATGGAGCATTGAGCCTTTAACCTACCAGAACCACGAAAGCCTAGTCAGGTGAGGATGATAGATAATCCTTTGTTCTTCCCATACCATAGGTATGTAGGACATGTCACCGAAGACTGTGTTGCTTTCAAAGAATGGATACAAAGAGTTTTTAAACAGAGGAGGATCAACCTGGACCCAGAAACCATCAACCAGGATTACCATGCAGTAAACATGGTGAGCCTGAAGTTACCCTCACTGCCAAGTCAAGACTTGGAGATCGAAGAAACATGGGTGCCACTAGCCCAAGTTGAAGACCAGCTATCCAGCCTCGTTCTGGCCACCACCCAATCATCTCCACTTCGGCTGCAGGTGATCCCAACCAACCATGTGGAGGAGCCTTGGAGCACGGTCCGTTGAACGCCGTACCCAAGGAGCCTTCCGCCCCGACATCCTCACCCGACATCATTGGTACGTGCTCCCCCAAGAATCCTAAGGCGGTTTGACCCAAGTCAACACTGTCCTCCACCAAGATTTGTCCCTATATCAGCGGGAGACAAGTATTTCCCTCGACAAGGGCGAGTGCTGCTCACCTTGTGCAGTTCTTGCCACCTGGTTGGGGCAAACACCAGTGAAGGAGACAGAGGAAGTCCAAGAAGGAGCCAACACATCAACTACAGTGACACGCCTTCCGAAGACGTGTTTACTCCTTAATAGTAGGCAGTCTTCCATGCAGAAGAGACAACAAAGGAAGCGCCAGTAGAAGAGGTGAAAATGAACCTGCATGGGGGCAAGGTTCTACCTGAACCATTGAAGATCAAGCCAAGGGTGCACAAGACGACTGCCCTAAGGGAGATGCCTTTGTAGGTGGAGGAACCAGAAGACCAAGGCCGGGACAAGACGAAGCCATGCAATGTTGACTACAACATCTTCACCCACCTCAAGTAGATCCCTGCACTTTTGCACATGCATGACATGCTCATGATGGTGACTAGCCTTCGCAAAGTACTTATCAAGGTGCTCCAAGCTCCGGAGCTCTATAAGGTGTCCATGTCTAAACACCATCTCTTCTCCAACCCCTTATTTGTGAATGAGATTACGTTCGATGAGGAGGACAAGCTCATATATGATGGTGACCACAACTGGCCACTTTATGTGGAAGGCGATATTGGTGTTGCCCGTCTTCGCGGGATCCTCATAGACCCAGGGTCTCCCGTGAACATTCTCCATCTTCAGAGTTAGAGACGGGCGGGTTTTATGGTGGACAACTTGAAGTCTACCGATGTAATGATCTGCATCTTTGACAACCAAGGGAAGCCTACATTAGGTGCCATTACGATGAAGAACTAGGTGTCAACTTTTAGCTTAAAGGTATGATTCTTTGTCATTGAGGCAAACACCTCCAACTCTGCCAGCCTAGGAAGATCGTGGATCCACAACTACTATGATGTGCCATCCACCCTCAATCAATGCATGAAGTTCCCCGATGCCAATTGCACGCAAAAGCGCATCATCGTACATGTCTCCCCTTATACTATGCAGGAGTCTCATCATGCAGATGCGAAGTATTACTTCCCGATTGAGGACAGCGATCAACATCTAGGGCGGACAACACCTCCGGTTGATCTCTTAATCAAACCAAGTGTTGGGCCAGTAATTGAGATGAAGCGCCTCATCATGCCATGCTCACCGTCCGATGCGAAGGGCTCCTACTCTCGGAGCCACATGAGCCAAGTCCATAAACGGTCACCTTTAGTTGTGTGGTATGACTATAGCCCCTCTTCCCAATTGCAGGCAGGGAGATCTACTTCGACCTTGCAAGGAACATAATCTTTTATGCCTGGTCCAGTAACCCCATTGCTTTTGAAGGCAAGGTTCCCGCCATCGACATCGATCACGTTGAGGCCGATGTTGTGGTTGCCTACAACACTTTCTCAAGGGACTCCCACTTCTTCATCAAGTGGGGCACGCCGAGAGCCCATTTGTTTAACACTTGGAAGCTTTGCATGTGCCCGGGAAGGTTCTAGGATTCTAATAGGCGGCAATGATGCACCACCAACCATCACGCTATGGGAATGGAGCCCTCCAAAGGAAGAACATGTGCCCGCCGACGTAGCCGATAGAAGAAGAATAAGGGAGGTGGAGGAAGTTGCAAGGGGAGCTCAAGGCGTGTAGCCCCCGTTGCTCTATGTCTCGGTGAATTATCCATTGGAGGTATGGGCTATCCTAGTTTGCTTGGATCTAGAGGACAAACCATTTTCAACAAGGTCCCATTAGTAAAACAACGTGATTTTATACTTGAATAACCCCAAACTTGAAGTGATACAGAAGAGGTGTTATCAACAATGAAGGGAGAGCCCAAGATGGTCCACTTATTGAAGAAGGTCAGGATCACCCTTAAGAAAAAACAACAGGATGCCTCCAGCACACAAGATGGTCCACTTGTTGAAGAAGTTCAGGATCATCAAGAAAGATTGCAAGGCCCAACCAAATTTTGGGATTGGCTACGTCAACCTTGACATCCATGAAAAAAAGGTGAGAAGCACATGGGTGTGGCATGCATCGACTGCCATGCCACATCGGTCTCATCGGGGAAGGACACCGACACTTCACCCAATGACCCTCTTCAACATCACTCTAGCAACGGCGAGCCAAGTGACGCCAAGTAAATTTGCTCCACGTAAACACCACATCAGCTACCGACTGAGGGCAGTCCACCATTGACGAGCTCATAAGTCAACCTGGCAACGGAGGACAACCCATGCCCCACTTTTGTTAGCGCCACGCTAATATAAGGGGAGAGGGAGGACTACCAAAGCTTCTTAATGTAGTATTGATACTGCTTCGCCTGGAGTTACAAGGAGATGTCGGGGTTGGACCCTCGTGTCGCCACACACAAGCTCGCGATTGACCAACAATTTTATCCTATCAAACAACAACCCTGATGCTTGCGTCTAGAACTCAAATATGACGTTATCGTGGAGGTGATAGAGGCGAAGTTGTCCCTGTCTTTCGATGAGATGGTGGCCATCATTTTTGGTGAAGTAGACTTTGACGATCCGACTACGAACGAGTGATGACGTCGCGCCTTACCAATCGCTAAACCAACTCCGAGAGGTTATTGACCACGCCGGAGCACGATCAACCTGACCACGAGGGTCTGTTTCCTGCACGCAAACGAAGAACAAGCAAGAAACTAAGATTGCAATCTGGATATTGCGAATATAAGAGGAAAGCTTTATTGATGAAGTGGGGTTCTATGACGCCTTTGTCTGGTCGTGGAACACAAACGAAGAACGCGAAGTTGCAACTATGGTGAACTTATAATCTAAACAAAACCCAAACCTAAAACGACGCCCTAAGGGCTGTATATATGGAGGAATAGAGGGGAATTTCGTGGCCCCTTGGAGGAAGGGTCCGAAACCAACCCTAACTCAGTTTCCCCATACATACGGACTCTAAAAACAGCCTATAATATGGTATTTCGAAATTACATGGGCCTGGCCCAAAAATAAGGTGGCGCAGCACCTATATTAGCCTATGGACGAATTTTATAAAGTGGCATCATGCATATTTCGTCCAAGGCTTCTTGCTCCCATTATGGTGGCTTCAAAGCGCAAAAATCATCACTGGAAGCTCCATTGTTCTTTCCTGCGCGCGCACCTTCTTCTCCATGCTTGATCCCGCTCCCATGGTCATCCTTCTTATCCATGCCAGATCCTTCATTCATAAGTAAAACAAAAGTATCTAATTTAGGCAGCATCATATGTTCATGAACATTAGAAGGATTTGCAAGAAACGAAAGTACCTGGTAATTCAATTGATGTGCGCGAGCTCTAGTAATTGGTCCTGTATGTATAGCAGTCGGAGTTGTGGGTGTAGCATTAGTAGGGATGTCCTCATCCTCCTCCCCTTCTTGAACTGAAATCGTCCTCGACGGAAGCTCATCTTCCTCACCCAAATAAGGCTTCAAATCTGCAATGTTAAAAGTGGGGCTAACCCCAAACTGTACAGGCAGCTCAAGTTTATATGCATTATCATTTATTTTCTCTAACACCTTAAAAGGACCATCAACACGTGGCATTAGCTTTGACTTGCGCAAATCAGGAAATCTATCCTTACGCAAATGTAACCAAACAAGATCTCCAGGTGCAAAGACAACATGTTTTCTACCCTTATCTCCAGCAATTTTGTATTTAGCATTCATACGCTCAATGTTTTCCTTCGTTAACTCATGCATCTTTAATATCAATTCAGCACGTTCTTTAGCATCAAAATTAATCTTCTCCGAAGATGGAAGAGGCAACAAATCAATAGGTACACGAGGTAAGAAACCATACACAACTTCAAAAGGGCACATCTTAGTGGTAGAATGTAGCGAACAATTATAAGCAAATTCAATATGAGGCAAGCATTCTTCCCACATTTTCAGGTTATTCTTCAAAACAGCCCTAAGCATAGTAGACAATGATCTATTGACTACTTTAGTTTGGCCATCAGTTTGGGGATGACATGTAGTACTAAAAAGTAGTTTAGTCCCCAACTTAGCCCATAAACATCTCCAAAAGTGGCTAAGAAACTTAGCATCACGATCTGAAACAATTGTATTTGGCACACCATGCAACCAAATAATTTCACGAAAGAACAAATCAGCAACATGAGCAGCAGCATCACTTTTATGACATGGTATAAAGTGTGCCATTTTGGAAAATCTATCCACGACAACAAATATGCTATCCCTCCCCTTCTTAGTTCGAGGTAAACCTAAAACAAATTCCATAGATATATCCTCCCAAGGAACACTAGGTACAGGCAAAGGCATATATAAACCATGAGGATTGAGTCGTGACTTAGCTTTTTGACATGTAGTGCAGCGAGCAACAAAACGCTCAACATCTCGTCTCATCTTTGGCCAAAAGAAATGTGTAGAAAGTACGTCCTCCGTTTTCTTCACACCAAAGTGTCCCATTAATCCTCCTTCGTGTGCCTCCTGTAACAACAAAAGACGACCGGAGCGAGCTGGAATGCATAGCTTGTTAGCACGGAACACAAATCCATCATTAACAACGAACTTGTTCCATGTTCTCCCTTCTTTACAATGCTGCAACACATCTCTAAATTCAGCATCATGCACATATTGATCTTTGATGGTCTCCAAACCAAATATTTTAAAGTAAAGTTGTGAAAGCATAGTATAATGACGAGACAAAGCATCAGCAATAACATTTTCTTTACCCTTCTTGTGTTTAATGACATAAGGGAAAGTCTCAATGAATTCAACCCATTTAGCATGTCTACGGTTAAGTTTTGCTTGACTTTTAATATGTTTCAAAGATTCATGATCAGAATGTATAACAAATTCTTTGGGCCATAAATAATGTTGCCATGTTTCCAAAGTCTGAACAAGAGCATATAATTCCTTATCATAAATAGAATAATTCAGACTAGGCCCACTCTGTTTTTCAGAAAAGTACGCAACAGGTTTACCATCTTGTAATAACACACCTCCAAACCCAATTCCACTATCATCACATTCAAGCTCGAAAGTCTTATTAAAATCAGAAAGTTCGATTAAAGGAGCATGTGTTAACTTATCTTTCAAAACCTTAAAGGCTTCTTCCTGTGCGGTACCCCAAGAAAAAGGAACGTCCTTCTTTGTAAGCTCATTGAGAGGCGCAACAATGGTGCTGAAATCTCTCACAAAACGCCTATAGAAACCAGCGAGGCCAAGAAAACTCCTCACTTGTGTGACCGTTTTGGGCTGCGGCCAACTCTCAATGGCTTCAATCTTGGCTTTATCAACTTCAATTCCCTAGGGAGTAACAACATAGCCAAGAAAAGATACTCGATCGGTGCAAAAGGTGCACTTCCCAAGGTTACCAAACAAACGTGCATCACGTAGAGCAAATAAAAACAACACGTAGATGTTCTAAATGTTCCTCCAAAGATCTACTAAAAATCAATATATCATCAAAATAGACTACCACAAATCGTCCAATGAAAGCACGTAAAACCTCGTTCATTAATCTCATGAAAGTGCTAGGCGCATTAGTTAACCCAAAAGGCATGACTAACCACTCATATAATCCAAACTTAGTTTTAAATGCTATTTTCCATTCATCTCCCAATTTCATACGAATTTGATGGTAGCCACTACGCAAATCAACTTTGGAGAAAATTGTAGAACCACTTAATTCATCAAGCATATCATCTAGTCTAGGAATAGGATGACGATAACGAATAGTAATATTATTAATGCCTCTACAATCCACACACATGCGCGATGTACCATCCTTTTTAGGCACTAGAATAATAGGAACAGCACAAGGACTAAGGGATTCGCGTATATAACCTTTGTCAAGCAGCTCCTGTACTTGACGCATAATCTCCTTTGTCTCCTCTGGATTGGTACGGTATGGTGCACGGTTGGGTAGGGATGCACCGGGAATTAAGTCAATCTGATGCTCAATCCCGCGAATAGGTGGTAATCCTGGTGGCACGTCTTGTGGGAAGACGTCAGCGAACTCCTGCAAAATGTTAATTACCGCAGGAGGTAAAGAGGGAGGCATGTCCTTGAATGAAAATAATACCTCTTTGCATACAAAAGCATAGCAAACAGATGTACCAACATCCAAATCATTAATATCAGATTTAGTAGCAAGTAAACATCCACTCTTCAATTTTATTTCGGATGCAACATTATATGATGGTTTATTATGCTTATGGTGTTGCTCAAATTCCTGTGCTACAATCTGATTTTCACTCTTATTTGTTTCCTGTTTTGCTTTACTAGCTCTAGCAATGTCATCTTTCATAATATGTTCCGGAGACATAGGAAGCAAAGTGATATTTTGATCCTTATGAACAAGAGTATACTGATTTGTCCTACCATGGTGTACAGAATTTTTATCAAACTACCATGGCCTACCAAGTAAAACAGAACATGCTTGCATGGGTACCACATCACAATCCACATAATCAGAATATGTAGCAATGCTAAAATGCACACGAACAGTACCTGTTACCTTAACCTTGCCACTATTGTTGAACCATTGGATGTAATAAGGATGAGGATGTGGTCTGGTGGTTAGACACAGCTTCTCCACCATCTCCATGCTAGCCAAGTTATTGCAACTCCCTCCATCGATGATGACGCGAACAGAACGCTCCTTCACAACTCCCTTTGTGTGGAACAAGTTGTGCCTCTGATTTTGCTCAGCCTGTGTAACCTGCACACTGAGAACACGTTGAGCAACTAAACTTTCATACCTATCAGCGTAATCAGCAGCCATGTAGTGTGTCTCTGGTTCTGCATCCTCGCCACCCTGTTCTTCACTTGCAATGAGAGCCAAAGTCTCCTCATCATAATCACTAGCGGACGCATATCCACCATCCTCAGTAACAATCATTACACGTTTGGAAGGGCATTCTCTCACAAAGTGACCTCCACCCTTACAACGACGGCATATAACCTCATGTGTTTGCCCTGTGGATGCAATAGATGAAGAAGAGCTCTGTGCAGGCCCGGAAGGTGTGCTCTTCGCAGAGGGTGGATTAGGAGCCTGTTTCTTGGTATCGTGGTTGGAGTTGGAGATGGGAGTAGGTGGTGTTGCAGTAGGACATGCGGAAGTAGAGGAGGTACGTGGCATCCATGATGAGGTGCGACCTGCAGAAAAAGGAGTTCTCGCCATTGCCCGTCGATCTTGCACTTCACGTTCAGCTTTGCAAGCAAGATGAAATAGACGAGTGATAGTGTTATACTCGTTATACTCTAGAATAGTCCGAATATCTCTATTTAATCCACCCATAAAACGTGCAAGCATAGCTTCATTCTCCTCAACAATACCACATCTAATCATGCCAGTTTGTAATCCTGATAATATTCTTCTACAGAATTTTTTCCTTGTCTTAAACGCTACAAATTTTGAAGCAATTCACGTTGATAATAAGGTGGCACCCAACGATTACGCATAGCAGTTTTCAAAGCAGCCCAAGTAGTCGGAATATTCGCATGGTGTATTCTACAATGTTCTGACCACCAAACACAAGCAAATCTAGTGAAAGAACAAACAGCAGCTACAACACGTCTATCCTCAGGAAATTGTAAGCATGTAAAACGTTGTTCTGTTTCTAACTCCCATGTAAGATATATATCAGGAACATATCTACCCTCAAACTTAGGAATATTTATTTTAAGTTTAGGGAGATGGTCATGATCCCGTACCTGAGGGGCGGGTGTAGCCCTACCATTACGGTTGTAGCCATGTGGTCGACCTGGTGCGTATCGTGGTGGTTGCCCCTCAGGCTGATCTGGAGCAACCTCTCCCTCATCATCATAATCACCATCATAATCGTCAACCTGCTCAATGACAGTAGCAGCAGGAGCTACAGAAGTAGCAGCAGTATCAACAGTACCGGTATGCTGGCCTGGGCCGAGAGGCACACGTCGCGCTCGTCGTTCGAAAGGGATAGGAGCTGCAGCTGCAGGTGGTAGACGGGCAAGCACCTCATTGAACTTGGCGTCCATCTTGGTGTCGAATGTCTTCTCCAAACCATCGAGCTTCTCCATGGCCTCTCCAAAGTTGGTCACGAAATCTTGTACCTGGTCAGCCATCATTTGCTGAAATTTATCATAGAGCGCTTTGTTGGTCATGCTCTCCCAGTCGCTCCCGTCGTCGTGTGATCCTGACATGGTTAGCAGAAATAGGAAACACACAAGAATATGAAACCTACAGACTACTGGGACATGGTGGTGATGGTGGTTGTGTGTCACAAATCCTTTAAGCGAATCTCAAATTCTTACCAGTTCTTACCCAGCAGCACGCGGTGATCGGCAACCGTTGTAGTCAAACTCTCAAAGCTAGGATAGAGCGATTGCCAGGTGGTGTCAAACACACGACGTAGATGTATGTGGAGCTGGGATGGCTTATAGTATAGTAGCAAAAAGGGTTAGCAATAATCAATTCAGAGATGCAAGGTTGAATAAACGCTCAACGACGGTACCGTGCTGGTCCTAGGCTAGACCGTACTAGAGACGCGAGCCTGAAACACCAACAAAATCACGACGCTACACGTAATCAAGGGAAAAGCACACTCTGAATTTTTTTTGTGCTCTTTTTTTGCGCTCTTTTTTTTGCTCAAAAAATCACTACAATGGCGAGTGTCTCAAAACTCTTCCCACGTCGTATAAACAAGATGGGCACGAAATTTGTTGGACTATTTTTTTCTTTTTCTGGAGCAATTTGGGAGCTGCGACAACCAAAAATTTCGACAAAAATCACTATGATGGCAAGTGTCCCAAAAAGCTCCAAAGAACCTAAAACCAAGATAGGGAAAAAATATTTTCAGCCGAATTTTTTTTGGGCCAAAACGTGCTCTGCAAAGCATGCCAGACTCTTTTTTTCGACACCTACGCAGGTAGCAAAACACGAATCCGAAATCAAAAGGATCTCAAAACTAAACCTAAAACGAGCTGGACTCAGATTGGTGGAAGATTTGTGGTGGTATATATGGACACCAATGGATAGTGATGATGGATGGCGATATATGGCAGCGGTGATGATGGTGGTGGTATATGGCAACTATGAAGACGATGAGGTGGCGGTGTGACAACCTGTGAAAAGAACTCGAAACTCTAAAGGACTAGACACTAAGACCAGCAACTTGACATGACGATGTAACCGCAAATTCAACAAAGCAAGATACTGAAAAGACTATGCAAAGGCTCAGATTGGTTCGGATATGATGATCTAACCCTAAAAATTTTTGTGGCTTTTTCGTGGACTAAAGGTATGAAGAACAGATGCGATCTAAACTAGGAAAACTAGTAAAATCTCACCGAGCAACCTGGAAATCTGATACCACTTGATAGAGGCAAAGTTGTCCTTGTCTTTCGATGAGATGGTGGCTATCGTTTTTGGTGGAGTAGACTTTGACGATCCGACTACGAACGAGTGATGATGTCGCGCCTTAGCAATCGCTAAACCAACTCCGAGAGGTTATTGACCATGCCGGAGCACGATCAACCTGACCACGAGGGTCTGTTTCCTGCACGCAAACGAAGTACAACCAAGAAACTAAGATTGCAATCTGGATATTGCGAATAAGAGGAAAGCTTTATTGATGAAGTGGGGTTCTGTGACGCCTTTGTCTGGTCGTGGAACACAAACGAAGAACGCGAAGTTGCAGCTATGGCGAACTTGTAATCTAAACAAAACCCAAACCTAAAACGACGCCCTAAGGGCTGTATATATGGAGGAATAGAGGGGAATTTCATGGCCCCTTGGAGGAGGGGTCCGAAACCGACCCTAACTCAGTTTCCCCATACATACGGACTCTAAAAACAGCCTATAATATGGTATTTCGAAATTACATGGGCCTAGCCCAAAAATAAGGTGGCTCAGCACCTATATTAGCCTATGGACGAATTTTATAAAGTGGCATCATGCATATTTCGCCCAAGGCTTCTTGCTCCCATTATGGTGGCTTCAAAGTGCGAAAATCATCACTGGAAGCTCCATTGTTCTTTCCTGCGCGCGCACCTTCTTCTCCATGCTTGATCCCGCTCCCATGGTCATCCTTCTTATCCATGCCAGGTCCTTCATTCATAAGTAAAACAAAAGTATCTAATTTAGGCAGCATCATATGTTCATGAACATTAGAAGGATTTGCAAGAAACGAAAGTACCTGGTAATTCAATTGACGTGCGCGAGCTCTAGTAATTGGTCATGTATGTATAGCAGTCGGAGTTGTGGGTGTAGCATTAGCAGGGATGTCCTCATCAGGAGGTCAACAAAATAATCGGTGTTAGTTTCATCAAGGAGATGAGGTACCCATGGTTGCTCGCCAATATTGTCCTGGTGAAAAAGAAGAACGAGAAGATACGAATCTACGAGGACTTCCTTGACCTAAATCGGGCTTGCCCAATGGATGGCTTTCCTTTCCCAATCCCAGAGATCATCATTAACTCCACCACAAGCCATGGTACACTTTCCTTCATGGATGATCCGTTAGGCTTCAACCAGATCAAGATGCATCCTGATGATGCCATCAACGCCGCTTTTAGGACCCCAAAGGGAAACTTCTACTACACGGTCATGTCATTCGGACTGAAGAATGCTGACACAACATACCAATGTGCCATGGCATACATTCTTCGTGATTTAATACACCATTTGGTGGAATGCTATGTCAATGACATGGTAGTCAAAACCAAAGATCACAAGCACCATCAGGAGGATATTCTAGTCGTCTTCGATCGGCTATGCCAACACCAACTAAAGATGGCCCCAATGAAATGCGTCTTTTCCGTTCAATCAGGTATCTTCCTTAGTTTATTGTTCGTCATAGGGGTATATAGATTGAGCCTAAGAATATCAAGGCTATCCTCGTCATGCCACCCCTCAACATCTCCAGGAGTTGAGGTCATTGCAAGGGAAGCTAGCTTACATCCGACGCTTCATCTCCAACCTCTACAAGCGCATCCAACCCTTCTCGAGCCTCATGAAGAAAGGAGCTCCGTTCGTGTGGGATGAAGGGTGCCAATCCGGATTTGATGAAATAAGAAGGTCCCTCCTTAATCCACATGTATTGGCAGCCCCCGTAAAGGGGCGCCCACTCATCCTATACATTGCAACGCAACCTACATTGATAGGTGCTTTGTTCGCCCAAAACAATGACGAGGGGAAGGAGGTGGCCTATTACTACTTGAGCCGCACAATGGTGAGGGCTGAGCGAAACTACTCTTATATAGAGAAGTTATGCTTGGTGAGGGAGTCCTGGATTAGGGGGTCCTCGGATAGTCGACCTATCGTTTATGGGCCGGACTGTATGAGTCGCAAGGTGAGCATCGGACGATCAAAGACCACCTATGCCAGATGGAAGCTTTGAGGATCCGTGGCGTACTCTCCAAGTTATTAGTTGTAGTTAGGCATGTTTATCTCTTCAGCGTGTAACCGACCATGTGTAAACCCTAGGCATCCTCGGTGTCTATATAAGCCGGAGGGTTTTAGGGTATAGGGATAGAATAACTCATCTAGGGTTAGCTATTTGATCTCGAGGTAGATCAACTCTATAACCCCCCATATCATCAATACAACCAAGCAGGACATAGGGTATTACCTCCTACGAGGGCCCGAACTTGGGTAAATTTGTGTCCCCTTCGTCTCCTGTTACCATTGATTCTAGTCTCACAGTTTGGGATCCCCTACCCGAGATCCGCTAGTTTTGACACTGACATTGGTGCTTTCATTGCGAGTTCCTCTATGAGTGCCAAAGGAACCAATGGCTCACCTCGTCACGAGTAGCGAGATCTGCACCCAAGGGACTCTCGCCCCCAATCAGAGTCTCACCGGCGATGACATCTTGTCACATGCCAGCCCGATCAGCCGTCATGGCCAGACCGGAAGCTTCTCCCCCAACAAGAGTATCAAGTTTGGAACCTTAGAGTTCATGGCTGATTCACGGGGAATACTTGTTCTAATGGAACCTTTGACCCTCGAAGAGAAACCGGTAAGTCCGGACCCCTTGACGTCGAAGACATCAGGTCTCATGGTTGGACGGAACACAGATCCGCTTTGGCATGGCTCTAGAACCGTCACGCCGCTCGATGAATCCACTCGTCTCAGCGACACGCATCCTACCATTGCCTCGTTCTTAAACGAGTTGTTTGATCAGATCGAAGCTATGCATATATCGGATGACCAGGTTCCGATCTATGGTCGGCTTGGGATAAGACCCAATGATAGGGAGATTCATGTCCGTCCGGTCACCCACCTTGTTGCTGTTGGAAATATGCCCTATAGGCAATAATAAATTGTTTATTATCATATTTCCTTGTTCATGATGATCGTTTATTATCCATGCTATAATTATATTGATCGAAAACTCAGATACATGTGTGGACACATAGACAACACCATGTCCATAGTAAGCCTATATTGGACTAGCTCGTTGATCAAAGATGGCTATGGTTTCCTAGTCATGGACATGAGATGTCATTTGATAACGGGATCACATCATTAGGAGAATGATGTGATGGACAAGACCCAAACTATAAACATAGCATATGATCATGTAAGTTTATTGCTATAGTTTTCTACATATCAAAGTATCTGTTCCTATGACCATGAGATCATGCAACTCACTGACACCGGAGGAGTATCTTGTGTGTATCAAATGTCGCAACGTAACTGGGTGACTATAAAGGTGATCCACAGGTATCTCTGAGGGTGTCTATTGAGTTGGCATGGATCAAGACTGAGATTTGTTACTCCGTGTGACGGAGAGGTATCTCAGGGTGCACTCGGTAATACAACATCACAATAAGCCTTGCAAGCAATGTGACTAAGTGTTAGCCACGGGATCTTGTATTACGGAATGAGTAAAGAGACTTGTCAGTAATGAGACATGTCAAAGTATCTGTTCCTGTGACCATGAGTTCATGCAACTCACTGACACCGGAGGAGTACCTTGTGTGTATCAAACATCGCAACGTAACTAGGTGACTATAAAGGTGCTCTACAGGTATCTCCGAGGGTGTCTATTGAGTTGGCATGGATCATGACTAGGATTTGTTACTCCATGTGATGGAGAGGTATCTCAGGGCCCACTCGGTAATACAACATCATAATAAGCCTGCAAACAATGTGACTAAGTGTTAGCCACGGGATCTTGTATTACGGAATGAGTAAAGAGACTTGCCGGTAACGAGATTGAACTAGGTATAGAGATACCGATGATCGAATCTCGGGCAAGTAGCATACTGAAGAAAAAAGGGAACAACATACGGGATTAACTAAATCCTTGACATAGAGGTTCAACCAATAAAGATCTTCGTAGAATATCTAGGAACCAATATGGGCATCCAGGTCCCGCTATTGGTTACTGACCTTAGAGGTCTCTCGGTCATGTCTACATAGTTCTCGAACCCGCAGGGTCTGCACACTTAAGGTTCGGCGATGTTTTGGTAGTATAGAGTTATGTATGGTGGTGACCGAAGGTTGTTTGGAGTCCCGGATGAGATCCTGGATATCACGAGGAGCTCCGGAATGGTCCGTAGGTAAAGATTGATATATAGGAAGTCCTGTTTTGATCACCGGAAAAGTTTTGGGCTCATCGGTAGTGTACCGGGAGTGCCGAGAGGGGTACCGAGGACTATCGGGAGGGGTGTTTCGACCTAAAGGGCCTCATGGGATGTTGGAGGAGTCAAGCCAGCCCTTAGTGGGCTTGCCGATCCCCCCACTAAGGCCCATGCGGCTAGGGGTGGGAAAAACCCAAAGGTGGAGAGGTGGAAATAGTTTCCAAGTGGAAAGGAGGAATCCTACTCCTAATAGGATTGGAGTAGGACTCCTCCACCTCCAATTTCGACAAACTCTTGAGGGTTTGAGGCTGACTCCTCCCCTCCTTCCCTCCTATATATAATAGAGGATTTATATGGAAAAGCTAAACCCTAATTGCCATGTGCTCCCACTACTTCATCTAGATCGGGTTTCTCCTCTAATCTAGTTCGGCGGTGCTTAGGCGAAGCCCTACCGGAATAGTTCCACCACCATCGCCGCCACACCGCCGAGCTGCCAGATAACTCATCTACCTCTCCTCTCCCTCTTGTTGGATCAATAAGGTGGAGATTGTCACTGAGCTGTACGTGTGTTGGACACGGAGGCGTTGTCTGTTCGGCGCTAGATCGGAAGGACCATGATCAGGATGGCGAGACGATTCGTGATTTGATCACGAGATAGATCATGATGGGATCACGGGACGGATCGTGATTGGATCATGAGAAGGATCGTGATGGGATCATGGGATGCTCGGTGATTTGGATCACGAAGACGTTCGACTACATCAACCGCGTTTCTTAACGCTTCCCGCTTAGCGATCTACAAGGGTATGTAGATCCACTCTCCCTCTCGTAGATGCTCATCACCATGGATAGATCTTGCGTGTGCGTAGGAAATTTTTTGTTTCCCATGCAACGTTCCCCAACAGTGGCATCATGAGCTAGGTCTATGTGTTAATGAGATCACGAGTAGAACACAAAGGAGTTTGTGGGCATTGATGCTTCGATTGCTTCCTCCCTTGGTCGTGTTTTGGTTCAGCAGTATTGTGGGATGAAGCGGCCTGGACCAACCTTACTCATATGCTTACGAGAGACCGGTTCCATCGATTGACGTGTAACTTCATTGCACGATGGCTGGCGGGTGTCTGTTTCTCCTACTTTAGTTGGATCGGATTCGACAAAGGCAGTCCTTGAGAAGGTTGAAAAGCAATTTATGTATCACCGTTGTGGTTTTTGTGTAGGTGAGAATTGTTCTTGCTAGATACCCGTAGAAGCCATGTAAAACTTGCAACAACAATTAGAGGACGTCTAACTTATTTTTGTAGGGTATGTAGTGATGTGATATGTCCAATTACATGATGAGATATATGTGATGTATGAGATGATCATGTATTGTGTAGAATATCACGACTTGCATGTCGATGGGTACGGCAACCGGCAGGAGCCATAGGGTTGACTTTAATTATTTTCACCGTTTTGCTTTACTTTATCACTAGGAGTTAGCAATAGTCATGGTAGCAAGAGTCGGCGTGACAACCCCAATGGCGACATGTTGATGGAGATCAAGATGATGAGATCATGGTGTCATGCCAGTGACAATGGAGATCATGTGGGTGCTTTCAAGATGGAGATCAAAAGCATAAGTTCATGGCCATATCATGTCAGTTATGATTTGCTTGTGATGTTCCTTTTATGCACCTTGTTTTCCTTAGGACGACAGTAGAATTATAAGGTGATCCCTCACGTAAATTTCAAGATAAATTGTGTTCTCCCCGAGTGTGCACCATTGCAGAAGTTCATCGTGTGGAGACACCACGTGATGATCGGGTATGATAGACTCTACGTTCACATAAAACGGGTGCAAGCCAGTGTTGCACGTGTGGAACACTCGGGTTAAACTTGACGAGCCTAGCATGTACAGACATGGCCTCGGAACACAAGAGACCGAAAGGTCGAACATGAGTCATATAGTAGATATGATCAACATGAAGATGTTCACCATTGAAACCACCTCAAGTCACATGATGATCGGACTTGACTTGGTGGATTTGGATCAGGTGACACTCGAATGACCAGAGGGATGTCAATTAGAGTGGGAGTTTTTGAGTAATATGATTAACTAAACTCATTATCATCAACATAGTCGAAATGTCTTTGCAAATTGTGTTGTAGATTACTAGCTCGCAATGTAGCTCCCTTGAATTTTTATATATGTTCCTAGAGAAATAGACTTGAAAGATGATGGTAGCAATAATGCAGACTGGGTCCGTGATCTGAGGATTGTCCTCATTGTTGCACATAAGGCTTATGTCCTTAATGCACCGCTCAGTGCGCCACCCCCTCCAGCGTCATCTGTAGATGTTGTGAACATCTGGTAGGCACGTTCCGATGACTACTTGACAGTTCGGTGTGTCATGTATTAGGCTCCAAAACATTTTGAACATCACAGAACATATAAGATGTTCTAAGAGCTGAAATTGGGATCTCAGGCTCGTGCCCGTGTTGCGAGGTAAGAGACCTCCAACAAGATTCTTTGTCTGCAAGATGGAGGAGAATAGCTCAATCGTTGAGTATGTGCTCAGATTGTCTGGGTGCCACAATCACTTGAATCGAGTGGGAGTTGATCTTCCAGATAAGATAGTGATTGATATAGTTCTCCAAGTCACTATCACTAAGCTACTAGAGCTTCGTGATGAACTATAAAATGCCAGGGATGGTAATAATGATCCTTGAGCTATTGGCGATGTTTGACACCGTGAAGGTAGAAATCAAGAAGGAGCATCAAGTGTTGATGGTTAGTGGAACCACTAGTTTCAAGAAGGGCAAGGGCTAGGAGGGAAAATTCATGGATGGCAAGTCAGTTGCTGTTCCAGTGAAGCAACCCAAAGTTGAACCCAAGCACGAGACTAAGTGCTTCTGTTATGAGGAGAACGATCGCTAAAGCGGAACAACCCTCGTTTCTTGGTAGATAAGAAGGCTGGCAACGTCGACAGAAGTATATTAGATATACGTGTTATTGAAGTGTACCTTTCTAGTACTCCTAGTAGCACCTGGGTATTAGATACCGGTTTGGTTACTAAATTGTTAGTAACTCAAAATAATAGCTACGGAATAAACAAAGACTAGCTAAGGGTGAGGTGGCCAAGGGTGTAGCTACGGAATTGGTTTGGTTACTAAATGTTTCCAAGATTGATGTGATCAACATCGCACGCTCTCTCTACCTTCGGGATTAGTGACAAACCTAAATAAATGTTATTTGGTGTTTGCATTGAGCATGAACGTGATTAGATCATGTTTATTGCAATACGGTTATTCATTTAAGTTAGAGAATAATGTTTGTTCTGTTTACATGAATAATACCTTCAATGGTCATGCACCCAATTGGAATGGTTTGTTGAATCTTGATCGTAGTAATACACATGTTCATAACATTGATACCAAAAGATACAAAGTTAATAATTATAGTACCACATACTTATGGCACTGCCGCTAAATGTCATATTGGTGTACAGCGCATGAAGAAGCTCCATGTTGATGGATCTTTTGACTCTTTCGATTTTGAATCGGTTAAGACATGCGGACCATGCCTCATGGGCAAGATGACAAAAACCCCATTTTCTAGCTTGATGGAACGGGCAAGTGACTTAAAGGAAATGATACATGTTTATGTATACAGTCCAATGAGTGTTGTAGCGTGCGGTGGATATCATTATTTTCTTACCTTCACTGATGATTTGAGTAGATATAGTATATATTTACTTAATGAAATACAAGTCTGAATCGTTTGAAAAGTTCAAACAAAATGAGAGTGAAGTTTGAGATCATCATGACAAGAAGATAAAATGTCTACGATATGATCGTGGAGGTGATTATCTGAGTTATGAGTTTGGTATACAACTTAAGACAATGTGGAAGTTGTTTTACAACTCACGCCACATGGAACAACATAGTGTGATGGTGTGTCCGAACGTCATAGTCGTGCTCTATTGGATATGGTGCGAACTATGATGTCTCTTATCGATTTGCCAGTATCGTTTTGGCATTATGCATTAGAGACAACTACATTCACCTTTAAAGGGGCACCATCTAAGTCCGTTGAGATGACACCATATGAATTTTGGTTTGGCAGAAACTTAAGTTGTCATTTCTTAATGTTTGGGGCTGCGACGCTTATGTGAAAAAGGGATTTTCACCTAATGAGCTCGAACCCAAAGCGGACAAATGCATCTTCATAGAATACCCTAACGTAACAGTCAGGTACACCTTCTATCTTAGATCCAAGCACAAAGTGTTTGTTGCTAAAACGGATCCTTTCTCGAGAAAGAGTTTCTCTCGAAAGAATTGAGTGGGATGAACATAGAACTTGATGAGGTTGTTGAACCTTTGTTTCAACTAGAGAGTAGCGCATCGCAGAAAGTTGTTTTTGTGGAGCCTACGTTAGTTGAAGAGGAAGTTAATGATGATGATCATGAAGCTTTGGATCAAGTTCTTATCGAACCTCGTAGGTCGGCAAGGACGTGTACTGCTCCTGAGTGGTACGGCAACCCTGTCTTAGAGGTCATGTTGTTGGACAACAATGAACCTACGAGCTATGGAGAAGTGATGATGGGCCCAGATTCCAAGAAATGGTTAGAGACTATGAAATCCAAGATGGGGTCCATGTATGAAAACAAATTATGACTTTGGAAGTATTACCCGAAGGGCCAAAGGCCATTCAGAACAAATCGATCTTTAAGAGGAAGACGGACGCAGACGGTAATGTCACCGTCTATAAAGCTCGAATTGTAGCAAAGGGTTATTCACAAGTTCAAGGAGTTGACTACGATGAGACCTTCTCACCCGTAGCGATGCTTAAGTCCGTCAGAATCATGTTAGCAATAGCTGCATATTTTGACTATGAAATTTGGCAGGTTGATGTCAAAACAACATTCCTTAACGGTTTCCTTAAGGAAGAGTTGTATATGATACAATCGGAAGATTTTGTCGATCCAGAGAATGTTAACAAAGATTGCAAACTCCAGCGATCCATCTATGGACTGGTGCAAGCATCTCGGAGTTTGAATATACGCTTTGATGAGGTGATCAAAGTTTTTGAGTCTATACAAAGTTTATGAGAAACTTGTATTTACAATAAAGTGAGTGGGAGCACTATAGAATTTCTGATAAGTATATGTGGTTGACATATTGTTGATCGGAAATAATGTAGGTTTCTGGAAAGCATAAAGGGTTGTTTGAAAAGAGTTTTTCAAAGGAAGACCTGGATAAAGCTACTTAATTGTTGGGCATCGAGATCTATTGAGATAGATCAAGACGCTTGATGAGACTTTCAATGAGTACATACCTAGACAAGATTTTGAAAGAGTTCAAAATGGATCAGTCAAACAAGGAGTTCTTGCCTGATTTGTAAGGTGTGAAGTTGACTAAGACTCAAAGCTCGACCACGGCAGAAGAAAGAGAAAGGACGAAGGTCGTCCCCTATGCCTTAGCCATAGACTCTATATAGTGTGCCATGTTGTGTACCACACTTGTGTGTGTGCCTTGCCATGAGTCTGTCAAGGGGTACAAGAGTGATCCAGGAGTGGATCACTGGACAGCGGTCAAAATTATCCTTAGTAACTAGAGGACTAAGGAAATATTTCTCGACTACGGAGGTGATAAAGAGTTCGTCGTAAAGGGTTACGTCGATGCAAGCTTTAACACCAATCCAGATGACTCTTAGTAGTAATTCAGATACGTATAGTGGAGCAACCATTTGGAGTAGCTTCAAATGGAGCATGGTAGCAGTATCTACAATATGACATAGAGAGTTGCAAAGAACACACGGATTTGAATGTCACAGACCCAATGACTAATATTTCTCGACTACGGAGGTGATAAAGAGTTCGTCGTAAAGGGTTACGTCGATGCAAGCTTTAACACCAATCTAGATGTCTCTTAGTAGCAATTCAGATACGTATAGTGGAGCAACCATTTGGAGTAGCTCCAAATGGAGCATGGTAGCAGTATCTACAATATGACATAGAGAGTTGCAAAGAACACATGGATTTGAATGTCACGGATACAAATCCTACCCCAAGGACCCTTTCCCCTTACCACGCATAGACCAGATCATTGATGCCATAGCCGGACACAATTCATTGTGTTTCTTCGATGCTTACTCCGCATACCATCTAATTAAAATGAAGGAATCAGATCAAGCGGCTACCGCATTCATCACCCCCTACGGGCCATTTTGCTTCAACATGATGCCTTTCGGGCTACAAACACTGGGGCCACATACCAGTGCATGATCCAGACCTATCTCGCGACACAAGTCGGTAAGACTATCGAGGCATACGTGGATGATGTGGTAATCAAAACTAAACACGTCAACCAGTTGGTCGATGACCTACGACAAATCTTTCCCAGTCTACGCGAATATGATATACGACTCAACCCAGAAAAATGTGTATTCGGAGTTCCCTCTGGTAAGCTACTTGGATTCATGGTCTCCCATAGAGGAATAGAGGCAAATCCCTCTAAAATCCATGCTCTATCGGAACTTGCAATTCCCACAGAGCTGAAGCACGTCTAGCGGCTAGCTGGGTGCGTAGCAGCGTTAAGCCACTTTATCTCCCGCCTTGGAGAGAAGGCTTTGCCGCTCTATAAGCTGCTGAAGCGGGCCAACAAGTTCGAATGGACCGATGAGGCAGCGGCTGCGTTAGAAGAAATCAAAACACTACTGGCAACCAATCCCATACTCACGGCACCACGCGCCGATGAGCCCATGCTATTATACATATCGGCCACCAACAAAGTTGTTAGCGTGGTGCTCGTCATTGAACGACATGAGGAGGGACACAAATTACGAACTCAGAAATTGGTATATTATGTGTCAGAGGTGCTAACGCAGTGCAAGTCCAGATACCTACATTACCAAAAGATAGCCTATACAGTATTTATGGTGTCAAGGAAACACAGACACTACTTCCAGGAGTGTGCGGTAACAGTGGCATCTGAGGTCCCCCTGAATGATATAATCAACAACAGGGACGCCACTGGCCGCGTAGCCAAGTGGGCCATTGAGATCCTTCCCTTCGAAATAACCTACAAGCCACGCCATGCCATTAAATCTCAGGTATTGGCGGACTTCCTGGCTGAGTGGATAGAGGCCGAGCTCCCCAAGGAATACAGTGCATACTCCCATTGGACAATGTATTTTGATGGATCCAAGCCCTTGGCGGGACCACGGGCTAGATTTATCCTCACATCCCCCACAGGCGACAACGTGCGATACATGTTGCAAATCATGTATGCCGATTCCAACAATGCAGCCGAATATGAAGCTCTCCTTCATGGTCTTCGGATGGCTGTATCAATGGGCATACAACGGCTAAAGGTGCGGGGAGACTCAAACTTGGCCATATCCCAAATTAATGGCGAATTCGACGCCAAAAACCCAAAGATGGCGGCATATAGAAATGTCGTCCTTAAGATATCTGCTCGGTTCAAGGGGTTGGAATTTCACCACGTCGCTCGCGACAAAACCAAGCCGCCGACATACTAGCCCGTATGGGAGCCAAGCGCGATCCTATCCCGAGAAACACCTTTCTAGAGCAGCTCTTTAAGCCATTTGTAGTGTGGCAGGACGATGACAATGGCGTTGGTCCAAATACGAAGGACGAGGTTGTTCCCCCCATAAACGAACAAGACGATGGCATTATCGGCGGCTCTGTAATGAATGAAACGCCTTCGGCTGATGAGGTCATGGCAGTAATAGCGCCATGGACAGAGCCCTTCCTCGCTTACCTTCTTCGCAAGGAACTCCCTGACAATCAAACCGAGGCACGACACATAGTTCGGCGATCCAAGGCCGACAAAGTACATGAGGGTGAGTTATACAAGAAAAGCACAACCGAAATATTACAGTGGTGTATATCCGAGGAGGAAGGACGGGAGCTCCTCGCCGAAATCCAATAGGCATGGGTCATCATCACACCATGGCAAGAGCCCTTGTCAGCAAGGCCTTTCGAGCTGGTTTCTTTTGGCCTACAGCTCGGACGGACGCCCAGTCACTTGTCCAACATTGCGTAGGGTATCAACTCTTCACAAATCAAAGTCACATGCCCCCAATAGCTCTTCGGACTATTTTGAGCACTTAGCCTTTCATGGTCTGGGGGTTGGACAAGGTCGGACCCCTTAAAGGGGGACCAATAAAAATAAATAACTACTGGTCATGGTTGACAAGTTGACCAAATGGATAGAAGCAAAGCCCGTCAAGTCGGCTAAATCCGGACCAGCGATCGACTTCATATCCAGCGTGGTACACCGTTACAGTGTCCCGCATAGTATAATAACGGATAATGGATCCAACTTGACGACCCAAGGGGTCAAGGACTGGTGCGCAAAAATGGGCATAAAGCTCGATTATGCATCAATATATCATCTGCAAGCCAATGGACAGGTCGAACGAGCAAACGGTCTCATTATGAGCGGCATTAAGCCATATTTGGTCTGATCTCTTCACGAGTCCGACTGTCATTGGGCGAAGGAACTCGACTCCATTTTATGGGGCCTGCGCACCATCTCGAACAGATCAATGGGTTACACATTGTTCTTTATGGTCTATGGGGAAGAGGCAGTCTGCCCTTGCGACATTATTCACGACTCACTAAGGGTGCGCATGTACGAGGAAAGGGAGGTCGAGTTGGATCGGCAGGATGACTTAGACGCCTTGGAGGGAGAGCGCGACATAGCTCGGGCTCGCTCCACTTTTTACCAACAGCAAGCTCGAGGTTACCAAAGTAGGGAGGTCAGGGCAAAAACAAACAACATAGGCGAACTCGTCCTACGACTCCTGGAGAAACAGAAGCATAAAGTCAACCCCAAATAGGACGGTCCTTTCATCATCGACGAAGTACTCGCGGGAGGTGCCTATCGTCTTCGGAGTCCATCCGATAACTGCCTTGAACCAAACCCATGGACACAGCTCGTCTTCGTCACTTCTACGAATAAACTGGTGTCGTCTAACTCCCCCATATTTTTTCTTTTTTCCTCTTGTTATTTTTGCCTTTTTCTTCTTCCCTTCCCATTTTGTTGTTTGGTAGGGTCGATTTGTTTTTTCCCTATGTTCGGTTGAACCGATCCTGTACTAAAGATTATCGGCATACACCATAAAGTGTTAAATCCGAACACAGCACGTGGGGGCTTCTTCTAGAAGCCAACGTTTTTATATTACAAGTATTTGCTCACACTTATCATGCACACACGTTTATTTTGTCACGTTCAAGCCATCATATGTGTCAATTCGAACTAATACTTTGCCAAGCTGGGTTGCCTCACTCATGTGATTACCCTCTACGTTCCCGATTGTTCGGCTAGTGGGTAAAGGGAGCACCTCTATGATTATTACGACCGGCTCATCTGGACACGTACCTCAGACGGGTGAAGCCAAAAGCTAGCTATCTTATGTAGACAATTAGTCGGCTGTGATGGAAACACCTTATACGGCCCCGGTCGTTATCACCATTGTTTGGGTCTTTTCTTCCCAAAGCACAATTAGCCGCATACTAAAAGTATGTGAACTTCTATCTACAACCTTCATAGAGCCCTGATGAAAGGTATCGATAGAGGTACTATTTTCCTCGGAAGATGTTTCTTACGCTAGGCGGTAATATAACATATCTTTCTGTGTGCTTTCTATCTGTTCGTACCGCATGGACGGATTGACTGGTTCCCCAAATACAGTTCGCCCTTTTGGAGTAGAAAATAAGGAGGAACACTTCCGAGCTCTTCGCATGGGAGGGCGAAGCCGATGGCCGGTTAAGACAAAGTTTACAACACAGATTGTTTCTACAACAAGTACATATAAATTACATGTTCGGTTGTTGATCAAGATTATCGATTATGGTGTCAAGGGGGCAATCCTCTTGTGAAAGACGGGCGGCAGGCATCACCTGGTCATACACCAGGTGGAGTGGCACTTGTTTTCCATCCGATCCCATGGGAACAACCCGTGCCATATGCTCGGGATTAAGTTTGGTGTAACGGGTCTTGATCATTACCCATGCTTCCCGTGCTCCCTCACCGCAAGCCGAAGTCTTCCACAGCTCGAACCTATTCCGAGCCCCCTTGAATCGATCCACCAGTTTGGCTAGCCCTTCAGGCGGCTGTTCGGCGGGCCATAGTGCCTTTATCATGCCTTTCATTGCTTTTTGCACATGCCCATGGATAGAGGTCAGCTCTTTCAGCGGGTTCCTCTGGTATGATCCGATCTCCTCTTCAGGATGCCCGGACAGGAGACCTGCACATGAGGCAACAACATACTTACTTTTACTTCCCACATAGGAAATATTTGTTGATAATAGAATCACACTTATTGAACATGCCCCTCTGAAGCTTTTCGTTTTCTTCTTGAGCTTGGGCCAATTGAATCTTCAAATTCTTAATTTCTTCGGCCTGCTTTTGCACAACAAGGCACCCAGTCTCGTGTTGGGACTCGGCGTATCGCTGAGAGTCTCGGGCTTCCTCCAACTGCCTTTGCATGTGTCGTATTGATTTGGCTGCTACATGGAATCCGTGCGTTAGGCATGACAATACATTAAGATTAGCAGTAAAGGTACACTCACCATGGGCCTCCCAGGTGAAGCTCTTCACTTGCGCTAGTTCGGCCTTCACAGATTGCACTTCTGTATGGCTATCCTCCAGCTCCTTGACCAATTGCTCGGCATGTTGCTTTGAAGCCTGCGTCAGCAGTCAATCATTACAGAGATCCTTAATTTAATTATTCAAATCGAATTATGGCTCGGGGGCTACTGGGTTTACATGAGTGTTCGGACTCTATAAAAGTCGACCACTTACCTACATGCTGGTTGATATCAACTTCATAGCCTCGCCGAACCTCGCTCGGGCAGCTCCAATGTGTGCACCCACTCAGTGTAGGGCACTGAACTCTTCTTCGGAGAATATTGGATAACGCATGGCCTCCCACCATTGTCGGTGATTCATAGCGCTCCCCACCTATGAGTTGGTAACGGATACACCATCACCAGAATCGATAGGTGCTGGATTGGCCATGGGCGCTTCTACAGCAGGAGCTGCATGAGCTGTAGCTCAGGAATTTCGGATGCCTCTGGACACCCTGGTAACCTCTTCGGCAAGAGAGGACTAGGCATTTCGCCTAAATATTTCAATAAAACAAAACTATTGTAAGACTCTATTTATTGATAGTGAGTGGATAGTCGAACGATCTACCTCCGAGATGAGCGGGCAGGTGGATTCGTCCCCATGGCTGGCTCTTTCATGGGATCCTTATTGGCCTCCGACTCGACCGTGACTTCCGCTGCCGGTGTATGATGTGTGGATCAAGAACGTTTGGGAGTCCGGGTCTGTGCGTCCGAGGCGTTGTTGGTAGCTGGCCTCTTGTGGGCCGAGCTTTTCTTTTTACTCATTGCAGGGATGGAGAATGACCCGGGGTAATCAACTATGATAGCCACTGGGGATTGGTCGACGCTATCCTGGAGATAGACTCCATCTTCCAACTCAAGTATAAGATCCGGGTCCTCGTTGAAACCGGATCGTTATCGCATGAATGGTTCTCGGGCTGAGGAGCCGGACAGTTGACTGTGTTGATGAAACTCCTCCATTCCTGTTCATGCAAGGCTTCGGCTAAATAAAGTGCGGAACGGAAACCCCGAACTATGTTCATGTTAGAGAGAGAAAGGCTTACCCATTCGATAGGAGTATGGGTCGAATATCCTTCCTTGGTTACCCGCCAAACAAAGTCCTCTTCCTCTCCTTTATATAGGTCGGCAAGTGCGACGGCCAACGCCGTCGGATTGGCGGGCCCTAGATTTCGGGAGCGCATGGTGTCGCTCGTCCCGTTGTATTGCCACAAGGGGTGTACCCTCTACTGAAGGGACCGCACACACCGGGAAATGGCGGCGGCCATGACATCGATCATGGTCAGTTGGTGGTAGGCGAGCATCCGCACCTGAGCTTCTAGGCGCAGCTCTTTGACGCTTTCCTCCTGGGACGAACTGTGACAACCCAAGTGCTGTCCCTACCTTTTATGGCATGTAAACTCTTGTATGAACCTTGTGTCATGAGTTATGAGTGATTTTGCAACTTGTCATCCATGTGTTGTCTTGCATTCATGCATCATGCATCATAGCATTCATCATGCCATGTCTGTTTTTCATGTGACCTTGTATGTGTGGCTGGTTTTGTTCTTGTGTTATGTGATGTGTTGTGGTGGAGTGCATGGGTGCAACTCTACTCCTCTTCCCCCCTCTTTGCTTTTCAACAAACCCCAACCTAATGCCTCTTTTCCCATGTTTTTTAGCAACAGAATTAACTTGCAAATTTAATTGCTTAAAAATGTTCAAGAGGTAGCCCTATATATATTATTAATTTTGAGTTTGGTTCCTTGAATGTTTGGGCTTTGCATGCTTGTGTGATTCATATAAACAGGGGTTGATATTTAAAAAGATATTAAAATTACTTGTCCTAAAAATCATTTTAATATTTTTATTAAATAATGCATTTTATTTCCTTTACAAAAATCATTGGTTTCTGCACAAAGACCTTTTATTTTACTCTGGGGATTTTATCTTGTGTTGTTGTGTTCTGAAAAGTTAAAAACCTGTTCTATTTATTTGGTTTCGAGAGAGAGAGCCAGGTGGGCCTTGCCTCTCCCACGACCCAGCCCGCTCGAGCAGATGGCCACCTGCCCCGTCCTCCTTCTCCGTCAGTGAGTGCAGAGAGAGAGTCGCTCCGCCGTCGCCTTTTCCGTCACCCTTCGCCGTCAGCCCATGGCTATTTAGCCCCCCCCCCGGCGTGCGTGCCCCTTCGGCTAGGTTTCCTCTCTTCCCCGTCGCTGCCGCAGCTCCCATCTCCCCTCCTTCTCCCTCCTCCCTCTCTTCTTCCTCCCTGCCAGGTAAGAAAATTCAGAGAGTGCGCCGGTCGTCTTCGCCGCCGTCGCTTCATCTCTGGTGGTTCTCGTCCCCAGTGGTGATGGCGTGGTGCTCTAGGATCCTCCCCGCGTTCCATTATTGCCGCTAGGAGGTGAGGAGCACCTCCTCGTGATGGCAATTGGCGTCGCCGCCGTCCGCAAGGAGCGGGTCGTCGCCGGCTCCTTCCTCTTTGTCGTTGCCGCATCCCCAACCCCTCCGTCATCTTCGTATCGACTGGCTCATCATCGCCTTCCCTCGGTGAGCCGCCGTGATGCCTCCTGTCGCCGTAGCTAGCGCGCCGTCGCCGTAGCTGCCCGTCGACGCCATCCGCAAGGCAGAGCCTTGGGGCTTGCCTTCGTCCTCCTCGTCGCAAGGTGAGCAAGGGATTGGACCCCCGTAGCGTTCCGTATACCCCGCAGTAGCTTCTCCTCGCCGGATTCGTCGTGTGCTCGCTGGAATTGCGCCGCCGTTGCTCTGTCGCCACCGCTATTTGGGTTTCAGTTTCGTCAGTAATATGTGTGTGTGCGTGTACAAGATCTGTCGAGCGCCTCCTCTGTTAACCTTAGCGCGCGTAGCAGAGTGGTTGCTCGGGGGGGAATGACCAAGGGGTCTTAGGTTCGAGCTCGAGCCTCCCCCTTTTTATTTTGTTTTATTTTTTTTCTTCTGTTTTCTTTTGTTTTTCTCTTTTGCTCGTGTATATGTGTGTGGTAGTTGCAACCTGAGCATGTGTAGGTGTTTTTTGTTTTTCTTTTGTTATATTGTGTGTGTATGTGGTGCACTATGCATGTGCATATGTGTGTAGTGTAGGTGTGTAGTGCATATGTGTGTGTATACATATGCATGTGTTCTTGTGTGCATATATGTATGCATATGTGTGTGGATGACCACCCACACACATGAGCTTGTGTATGTGAGTGTATGTGTCTTGTGCATGTGAGGTGTGTGTGTGCCTATATGCAATATGCATATATGGGCATGAGAGTGTGTGCGGGTGAACACCCCCTTCTTGGTGGTATGTTCATGGTGATGTTTGAGCTCATATGCCTTGGGCATATATAGAGCATGTGTGTGCTTGCTATGTAGTGTGTGTGTAGGGTGTATGTGTGGGGGGGGGACTAGTGGGTTTTCCCACTTGACATACCCCTTTGTTGGTTATGTTTGATAGTAGGTTTTGTGGTATTTGCCATGCAATCCAAGTTACCAAATCCGTTATGTTCATGTATTGCTTATGTCCATTTAGAGAGATATCTTGTCAGGACCCCGATCCTAAGTCATAAGAATCCAGACTGTAACATATCACATCACTTTGCGGCCTCACGCACGGTAAGTTCCATGGCTGCAGCCTTACCTTAGCCGGGACCATTTGCGTCTTTTGGCTCACGTGTGTGAACATGTCGCTGGCAATCAAATGACAGAGAACCCGAGCCGACACAACTAGTCATAGAACCCAAGCGACACATCCATACAGAAACAGGCATACATAACCCAGCAATGCAGGTGTCAGCATCAAGCATGTGTAGACGAGTCATAGCAACCTATAGGGACTCCATTACGTCGTGAGACATGAATGCCATCACTTCACGTAGACGAGTCGTAGCAGGCTACAGGGACTCCATTACACTGTGAGACATTTCCCTGAAGGGACAGACACAGCAGCAAAGAAGGATACATGTCGGTCAATCAATGTGTCCGGAGCAGTAGCAAGCTACCATGGCCTTGTGGAAGCACAAAGAGGCAGTTTCCCGTAAAGAGTACTACTAAAGCCACACAACTAGCTATCGGATCCCATACATACCGTTGCACGTCACACGTACGCACGACATGCCCGATATGCATAGATACAACCATGGCATCACAACATAACTATACAACAACATGACTTTTATTTAAGAGGCCCAGTTGAGCCTTGCATGATATGTTCTTACAGATAGGGGTCACATGACCCGACACTCAAGTCATACAAACATGTTCATACAAACCAAGCGGAAGCATAAGCTGTCTGAGTACAGACAGATGAAAGGGTAAAAGATACATGGCCTGACTATCTACAGCCCGCCACAGGGCAAAGGTCATAGCTAGGACACCAGCTATTCGGCATCGTCAACATCTAGAAAGAATCCACCTAATGGCTCCTGGGTCTCATCTGCAACATTTATTAAGCAAACATGAGTACAAACGTACACAGCAAGTCTTTAGAACAAACCTAGTCTATTCATGCTCATGTATCAACAAAGGGAGTGGTGGAGTTTATGCAGCAATGCCAGCTTTGACTCATGGCTAACCTACACTACTCAATTTTAACTCTTTGTTTATATTTTATAAATCGCACACGAGTCCACTAACTCCATAACAATACACCACCCTGGATTCACTTCCCTCCTGGAAGAGTGACATCCACGGTACTCACACTTGTCTTGATATTTTTATGAGTATCCATTAGATTATCTATGAACAGCATAAGTTCTCCAAGTTGTCCATATCCGAGGACGCGGCTATTCGAATAATTTCATACCCTGTGGGGGTGTACTTTTTCACACATGCTCTCGCCACTTATCGTTGTGTGCTCATAAACCATGCACCTTGGCAACCTTCAAGCGGATGCCCAGCGAGGGAGTCGGCCACGACCGTCAATCACATAAGACCTCTAGTCCAGGCTATCGCCTATTTGAGACTGAACCCGCACGGAAGTCCGGCCGAAGTTTCCGCTACGGCCCCAAACGATGTGTGTAGGGTTCCCAAGCCCACCATTCGGGTGACCCTTGGTACACCGTGCCACTGCCTACCGCGTCGTAACCTACCCCTAGTGTCAGCGCTACGCACGGCCTCCAGCATACTATAAACACCAGAAACTACTTGCAACTCCTGGACTAACGACTAAGCGACTGATAAGTCGAGAGGGTCAATTAAGTATCCCAACATGTGGTAGTAACTAGTCTTGGATCACAAACACGGAACTCAGTTCCTAAGAACGGTCCCAATGAGACAACCCGCTATGTACTCCTACATAGCCTCTCATCGCTACCTTTACCAAATCGAGTTCATTATAACATGATTACATCAGGCAACATTGTTTCACTCAGTTCATCACCCAGATGAATCCGACCTGACGCAACTCTAAGCATAGCAAGCATAGCAGGCAAAGTAAGCTAAGCACATCATGGCACAACCATCTACCAGGTATGCTAGGTTGCAAGGTTTAGCTATTTACTATGACAATGTCAGGTTATGCAACAGAATAGGATCATTTACCGTGTATGACTGACATGTGATTGATTGTCCTAATGCAATAAACAAGAGCAGGAGCGAGAGAGTAGGATGTTATCGGAATGATCAAAGGGGTTGCTTGCCTTGCCGGGAAACGGAAAGGTTCTCTCCTTCATCGGGATACTCGGGTGTATCCTGAGGAGCAGGGCCTACCGCAATGCAGATAAGAAACAATCAACACACGCAAGTGCAACAATATGATGCATGATCATGGCATGATAGCATGTATAGATGAGCTAATGCAACTAGTGTTCATGTTGATTTGAAATGAATTTGAATATAGGTTCAAAATTGTTCTTCATTTTAAATTCCATTTACTAACCTATTAACAAATGTTAATGCTCACCTATTTGGATTGCTCTAACATGCATGACAATAGCACCATTGGATTCATTGGATTTTTCTGATAATTTTTCATATATAAATTATTTTCATCTGACTTACAGATTAATTTATATGATTTTTTGAACTTTTGAATAATTTCTGTAATTTATTTTAAAACCAAAATTGAATTTATTATGCCAGCCTGACGTCATGATGACGTCAGCAGGTCAAAGGCACCAGCCCAGGTCAAACCCGGCGGCTGGGCCCCACCTGTCAATGACACAGGCATCTAACAGTTTTTTTAAAATAAACTAACTACTAAATAGCAGGGTTGGGCCCACCTGTCAATGGCACAGGGGGGGTTAATTAACCTGGCAAGGGGGCCCACCTATAGGGCTTAGGCGATGGGCTCGTCGCCGGCGACCTCTGGTCGCGGCGGCGTCCACGCTGCCGGCCACAGGAGCGGCAGCCGGAGGCACTGGGGCGAAGCCCCTGCTCGCCTGCACCTAGGGAAGCTAGTAGAGGGCGCGGGGGACGCCGGAGCTCGTGGCTACGACGCCGGAGGCCGCGACCGGAGCTCGGCCAAGGAAGGCCTCAACACTAGGGCCTGCGGGAGGGGGCGCTGGAGGTCGGGGCGGCACCTACGGGCCCGCACAAGCACGTCGGGGTGCTCAACTAAGCACGGCGGGTGCTCTGGCCGCGGTGGCCATTAACGCCGGCGGCGGGGAGCTTCAAGCACGACGGGAACGGTGGCTACGACAGCTAAACGGCAAGGAGAAGGAGGGGAATCGACGGAGGGGCTCATGATGCAGCTGATGACGGAGCTCGCGGGCTCGAGGAGGCCCTGGGGCGACGAATCGGCGGTGGCGACGGCTTCGGGTGCCGACGTGAGAGAAGAACAAAGAGGGGGAGTGAGAGGGAGAGCGTCAGCGAGAGGGAGAGGGAGGCAAAAGGGCCACGATGACGAAGGGGGGGCGTTGGCGCTCCTAGGAGGCTCCATGGCAGCCAGGCAAGCAGGAGTTGGCCGGCGCGCCACTACCACACGCCCTCCTGCCTACTGGCAGGAGGTTGAAGACGGTGGGGCTGGCTGGGCCAGCTGGGCCAGCTCCACCTGGGCCTCCTCTTCTTCTTTTTCTTTCTGTTAAATGATCTGACATTTGTTTATTTATTTGCAGGTACAAATGACTTTGCAAAATATCCCATATATTTTCTATAATGAAGTTTGAATATTTCAAACTTGTCTAAAAAGTTTCAGGATATTTTGAAAACAAAAATAATGATAGTGCTTTATTTAATGATTTCAGGAGCCTTATCAATTATTTTTGAATTACTTTGATTGTTCAAATAATTAGAATGGTCCCTGTTATAATCATGCCCAAATTTACCAGACATAGGGAACATTTTTAGTGGGCATTTCGGATTTGTTGAATTTTCACCATATTTGAGTTGTTTTGATTCAAAGTTAGCTTGGGGTTTCTTTTTGTTCCCGATTTCATGTTGATGCAATAGAATGAAACATGATGCAAGCACATGCTATCCTAGGACAACTAGCTAGGGATGTGACAACTCACCCCCACTCAAAAGAATCTCGTCCCGAGATTTTGAAGTCGTCGGGAAGAACGCGGGGTACTCTAGTCGAAGACGATCTTCTCTTTCCCATGTCGCCTCCTTTTCAGAATGGTGTTACCACTGAACCTTAAGAAACTTGATGCTCCAACGCCGAGTGGTACGCTCAGCTTGGTCAAGAATACGAACAGGGTATTCTCGATATGTAAGGTTATCTTGGAGATCAAGCGCTACGTGGTCTACCACACGGACAGGATCCGAGAAGCAACACCTGAGTTGCGAGACGTGGAAGACATCATGAACCTTGGAAAGATGTGGCGGAAGTTCCAATTGGTAGGCAACCTCTCCACATTTAGCAAGAATGTGAAAAGGTCCAATGTAACGAGGAGCCAACTTGCCCTTGATACCGAATCGATGGGTACCTTTCAAAGGTGTAACCCGAAGGTAAGCCTTCTCGTCAATTTCATAGGTCACAGCCTTATGATGGCGATCATATTGGTTCTTTTGACGAGATTGGGCTATTTTCAACTTTTCACGAATAATGTGGACTTGCTCCTCTGCATCCTGGATCATATCCGGGCCAAAGAGTTGCCTCTCTCCGGTTTCTGACCAGTTAAGAGGTGTTCGACACCTTCGTCCATAGAGAACTTCAAAAGGGACTTTGCCCAAGCTTGATTGATAACTATTGTTATAAGCAAATTCGGCAAATGGAAGACATTTCTCCCAGTTCATACCGATAGATATAACACAAGCTCGGAGCATGTCTTCGAGGATTTGATTGACTCGCTCAACTTGACCACTTGATTGCGGGTGGAAAGCAGTGCTAAAGGATAGATGAGTCCCCATAGCGGTTTGAAAACTTTCCCAAAATCAAGAAGGAAAGATACTTCCATGGTCTGAGTTAATCTCCAAAGGAACACCATGAACAGAAACTATTCGAGAAACATACAACTCCGCTAGATGGCTAGTAGTTATACTTTCCCGAACAGGAAGAAAATGAGCCACTTTGGAAAGACGGTCAATGACCACAAATATAGCATTATTCCCTCTCTTAGTCCTGGGAAATCCGGTAATGAAATCCATACCGACTTTATCCCATTTCCATTCAGGAATAGCTAAAGGTTGAAGGGTGCCAGCAGGCCTTTGATGTTCTGCTTTCATGCGATGACAAACATCACAGTTAGCAACGAACTGAGCAATTTCTCTCTTCATCCTAGTCCACCAGAACCTTTGCATAGGTCCTGATACATTTTGGTACTACCCGGATGAATTGAGAAAGGAGAATCATGAGCCTCCTTAAGGATCAGCTGTCTTAAGCGTGTGCTCTTGGGAACCACCAACCGGTTCTGAAAGAACACAACACCTTCATCGTCCTTGGAGAAATCTTTAACGTTTCCGCTAGCAATATTCTCCTTGATCCGAGATATACCCTTATCATATTTCTGGACAGCTACTATTTGATCCTTAAGGTTAGGTTTCGCCACCAGGTTGGATAGAAATCCTTGAGGAACAAGGTGAAGGTTTAACTTCCGAAATTCCTCATGGAGAAGTGGTTGACCTTGTTGTAACATCAGGTTGTTACAATAAGACTTACAACTTAGTGCATCAGCCATGACATTGGCTTTCCCCGGGGTGTAAGTTATCCCTAAGTCGTAATATGTAATCAACTCTACCCACCGTCTTTGCCTGAGATTCAAATCCGGATGGGTGAATATATATTTTAGACTTTGGTGATCGGTGTAAATTTCGTAACGATTACCCAGAAGGTAATGTCACCAGGTTTTCAGTGCATGGACTACAGCTGCAAGCTCAAGATCATGTGTTGGATAATTATCCTCATGTGGATGCAACTGTCGAGATGCGTATGCAATCACATGACGATCTTGCATGAGAATGCAACCTAATCCTTGTCGCGAGGCGTCGCAGTAGATAACAAAGTCCTTAGAGAAATCAGGTGGCACCAGAACGGGAGCAGAGGTCAGTCGTCTCTTCAACTCCTGAAAACTGTGCTTGCATTGTGGCGTCCACTCGAACTTTTTATCTTTCTTGAGGAGTTCAGGCAGAGGTTTTGCAACTTTGGAGAAATTCTCGACAAAGTGGCGACAATAGCTCGCTAAGCCAAGGAAACTCCAAACTTGCTTAACCAATTCAGGTTGAGTCCAATCAAGGACGGCCTGAACTCTCTTGGGATTGACAGAAATACCCTTACTAGAAATCACGTGGCCCAGATAGGTCACTTCTGGCAACCAAAATTCACACTTGGAGAATTTGGCGTACAGGCGGTCCTCTCAAAGTTTCATCAATACCAGCCTTAGATGCTCGGCATGTTCTTGTTCGTTCTTCGAGTAGATGAGTATATCGTCGAGGTAAAGCACGACGAATTTATCTAGATACTCCATGAAGATCGAATTCATCAAGCGAGAGAAGGTGGCTGGGGCATTGGTTAAACCGAAGGACATGACGGTGTACTCGTATTGGCCATAATGAGTAACAAAAGCCGTTTTTGGAATGTCCCCGTTCCTAATTCTGATTTGAAGGTATCCCAACCTCAAATCCATTTTGGAAAAGACAGAGGATCCAGCGAGTTGATCATACAAATCGTTGATCCTAGGGAGCGGATACTTGTTCTTTATGGTGACCAGATTCACTGGCCGATAATCCACAACCATCTGATCCGAACCATCCTTCTTCTTGACGAAGAGAATGGGCAAGCCCAAGGAGAAGAACTGGGACGAATGAAACCTTTCTTCAAAGCCTCATCGAGTTGGATCTTAAGTTAGGCTAGTTCTAAGGGTGCCATCTTATAGGGTCTTCTGGCTATTGGGACAGTCCCTGGGATGAGCTCTATCACAAACTCAACATCTCTGGCAGGAGGAATTCTTGGCAGTTCTTTTGGAAAGACATCTGGAAATTCACGGACTACCGGAATATCTTCTAACTCTGGAAGAGGGCTAGCATTGAGGGAATAGAGTTGGCGCTTGGTTGTTCGAGTGGAGACATTAACTATCTCACCCGATGGATGTGTAAGTTGAACATTCCTAAAATGAGTATCAATCTTGGCATAGTGGGCTTTCATCCAATCCATGCCTAGAATGATATTGATGTCCGAAGACTTGAGGCCCATCAAAGATGCTAGGAAGACTAGTCTATCCACCAAAATCTCATTATCATGGCTCACTCTAGAAGTTTGCCATTTTGAACCCGGAGTCTACACTACTAAAGGAGTAGGCATATCACAAAAAGACATGTTATGCAACTGTGAATGACTTTATGAGATGAAGGAATGAGATGCACCAGTATCAAATAAAACAGATATTGGATGACTATTAACAAGGAGCGTACCTAGGATAACATCAGGATCCTCAAGGGCTTCCTCAGCAGACACATAGTTCACTCGTCCACGAGCAGGAGCTGGCTTCACGAAGAAGGCTTTTCCTGGCTTTCCACGTCTAGCGGGCTTAACATTATTCTGGGGACACTCACGGGAGTAGTGTCCTGGTTCTCCACACTTATAGCAAACCACGGTGGCTCGGGGAGCAACATTTGCAGGCGGTCCTCCAAAAGGTCTAACTGGAGGGTTGGGCTGAGCTGGGCGAGGCGCCTGGAAGGATGGCCTCGCATTGTATTTTGGCGACAGAGCTGCGTTGGGCACCCAGATCCGGTGTTTATTGGAGCCCGAGCTAGATGCGCGGTTGAAGTCACGGTTGTGCTTTCTCGTGGCCTCATAATCAGTCTGTCCAGTCTCGGCATTGACAGCCTTGTTGACGAGAGCCTGGAAAGTGGTGCACTCATGCAGGCGCAGATCTCGGCGGAGCTCAGGGTTAAGTCCCTTGCGGAACCTAGCCTGCTTCTTGGCATCAGTAGAAACTTCCTCAGGAACATAGCGAGCAAGGTTTCCAAACTCACGACTATAAGCATCCATTGACAGTCTGCCCTGGTGAAGGCACAGAATTCCTATCTCTTACGATCCATCAGCCCTTCTGGGATTTGATGGGTACGAAATGCGGCACTGAACTCTGCCCAAGTTGGTGCGGGGCCTACGGGACGCATGGCTTCAAAATTTTCCCACCACAGGTTGGCGGGACCTTCCAAAAAGTAAGTTGCAAAGGTCACCTTGTTGGCCTCAGTCACATTGGCAGCCCGGATCTTGCGATACATGCTAGTTAGCCAGTCATCTGCGTCGAGTGGGTCGACCGAATGATGATACTTGGGTGGGCTCAGTCTGATGAAATCACCAAGTGATACGCCATCATTGAGGTCATTCCGGGGAGCACGTGTTGTGTTTTGCTCGATTCTTTCCAATAGCCTATTGGTCTCCCTCTTATTCCTTTCAGCTTCTAGCATCACTTCCGCCAGAGAAGGCGCATGTGGCAAATCCTCTTGCCTTGGCTGGCTTCCCTCGCCCTGCTCAGGGGCAGGCACGGGGTTATTCCCAGTTGCCACCATCCTGGGAAAACAAACCCACAACTTAATCATAGGGAACAACAACTCTAAGACATAGGATAAGGAATGTACTGGACAACATGGCATGCAGGGTAAACACCAATCAACATGGTAAAATAACTTCCTATGAACACCATGATTCATACACACCATGACATAGTTCAGTACAAGCCAAGCTGAAAAACAACTACGGAGAGATGACACAACTCATCGGAGGCATTACAAGCTTCCTATACATTATCTATCTACACCTCTGGAACTCAACTCTCAACCTCATCATATCCCACAAGACACGCAGGACTATGGCGATACGATTACTACCATCCTAGAACTAACATCCACGTACTCAAGCATCACCGTAGAATGCCTCATACAGGTTACCCCCATGACCTGGGAGTTGAACCTGAGGATCTGGAAACACTCTAGCCTATGATCCCTGGGAGCCATAAGGACACGGATGTGGCCTTGGTCCCCTTGTCGGCGGCAACAACGGTCCTCGAAGAGGGGTGATGCCTCCAACATCGGGCCAGTCTACGTGTGCTGGCAAATGAGTCCGCGGTGGGGTCAGCATCTCCAAATCTCCATAGCCTGTCTGCACGACAGGTGCCAACTGCGTCAGGGTTGTCCAAAGACGTGCATGGGTGGCATAAAGCTCCATGCGAAGGGCACATGCATCACGATCCCTGTTCTCCAACATCTAAGCGGTCACCTGCAGCCTAGGGTCCTCATGGGAATGGTCATAGTAGGCTGCACTAAGATAACCATCCTCTCCTCCCATAGAAGCAGGAACATAACAAAACTCGGTGGTCTGAAGCAGACCATGGTGGAACCTCATGATAGTCAGCATGGTGTAAGCGGCCTCCTGAACTGCCATATCTATGGTGACACCTAATCCATAAGTCTAGTGAAGCGGCTCTGCAGCTCTAGGGTATGAAGGATAAATCTTGACGATACACAGATACTGACTCCGGTTGAAATCTCGATACTGTACCTCCACTGTGTACTCTGGGTACCAACGGTATCCAGCCTCCATCATGACTCTGACCAACATGGCCGTGTGACCCGGTACATCGATGCACCTGGTCAGACGGACCACCTGACGGGAAGGACGAGGGGGCATCTGAAACAGAGAATGATGCAAAGACATAAGAGATTCTAGCAGAAATTAGACAGCATAATGGCTGTAATTGCTCAAAAAGGATTTTGAGACAATTGCAAAAGATTGGAAAAGCATAACCACTCGACTTTCTAGACTCAAATCTCTTCTCCATATGTTTGTCATACCAACAATACTGGAATACCCACATTCACTTACAACAAGCTAGCTAGTGGTCCATGGTTAGTAACTCAGCATCCTAAGCAATGCATGAGAAGCCTAGTTCTTATCCCCTAAGAAAAGATGAGAATGACTCAGCATAGAATAACTTGGGAAGAGGAGTAAAAAGAGCCTTACGTTCCCTTCCACAATCAATTCCCCTACTTTTCTATAGTGTTTCTAGACTCAACTTCGACTGGTTTGGCTTGGTAATCCTATAGTCAGTCAGGCTCTGATACCAACGTTGTCAGGACCCCGATCCTAAGTCATAAGAATCCAGACTGTAACATATCACATCACTTTGCGGCTTCACGCATGGTAAGTTCCACGGCTGCAGCCTTAACTTAGCCAGGACTGTTTGCGTCTTTTAGCTCACGTATGTGAACATGTCGCTGGCAATCAAATGGCAGAGAACCCGGGCCGACATAACTAGTCATAGAACCCAAGCGGCACATCCGACGGAAACATACATACATAACCGAACAATGCAGGTGTCGGCCTCAAGCATGTGTAGACGAGTCATAGCAACCTACAGGGACTCCATTACGTCGTGAGACACGAATGCCATCACTGCACGTAGATGAGTCGTAGCAGGCTACAGGGACTCCATTACACTGTGAGACATTTCCTTGAAGGGACAGACACAGCAACAAAGAAGGATACATGTCGGTCAATCAATGTGTCCGGAGCAGTAGCAAGCTACCATGGCTTGGTGGAAGCACAAAGAGGCAGTTTCCCGTAAAGAGTACTACTAAAGGCACACAACTAGCTGTCGAATCCCATACATATCGTTGCACGTCACACGTACGCACGACATGCCCGATATGCATAGATACAACCATGGCATCACAACATAACTATACAACAACATGACTTTTATTTAAGAGGCCCAGATGAGCCTTGCATGATATGTTCTTATAGATAGGGGTCACATGATCCGACACTCAAGTCATACAAACATGTTCATACAAACCAAGCGGAAGCATAAGCTGTCTGAGTACAGACAGGTGAAAGGGTAAAAGGCACATGGCCTGACTATCTACAGCCCGCCATAGGGCAAAGGTCATAGCTAGGACACCAGCTATTCGGTATCGTCAACGTCTAGAAAGAACCCACCTAATGGGCCCTGGGTCACATCTGCAACATTAATTAAGCAAACGTGAGTACAAACATACTCAGCAAGTCTTTAGAACAGACCTAGTCTATTCATGCTCATGTATCAACAAAGGGAGTGGTGGAGTTTATGCAGCAATGCCAGCTTTGACTCATGGCTAACCTACACTACTCAATTTTAACTCTTTGTTTACATTTTATAAATCGCACACGACTCCACTAACTCCATAATAATACACCACCCTGGATTCACTTCCCTCCTGGAAGAGTGTCATCCACGGTACTCACACTTGTCTTGATATTTTTATGAGTATCCATTAGATTATCTATGAACAACATAAGTTCTCCAAGTTGTCCATATCTGAGGACGCGGCTATTCGAATAGTTTCATACCCTGCAGGGGCGTACTTCTTTACACACACGCTCTCGCCACTTATCGTTGTGTGCTCATAAACCATGCACCTCGGCAACCTTCAAGCGGATGCCCAGCAAGGGAGTCGGCCACGACCGTCAATCACATAAGACCTCTAGTCCAGGCTATCGCCTATTTGAGACTGAACCCGCACGGAAGTCCGGCCGAAGTTTCCGCTACGGCCCCAAACGATGTGTGCAGGGTTCCCAAGCCCACCATTCGGGTGACCCTTGGTACACCGTGCCACTGCCTACCGCGTCGTAACCCACCCCTAGGGTCAGCGCTACGCACAGCCTCCAGCATACTATAAACACCAGAAACTACTTGCAACTCCTGGACTAACGACTAAGCGACTGATAAGTCGAGAGGGTCAATTAAGTATCCCAACGTGTGGTAGTAACTAGTCTTGGATCACAAACACGGAACTCAGTTCCTAAGAACGGTCCCAATGAGACAACCCGCTATGTACTCCTACATAGCCTCTCATCGCTACCTTTACCAAATCGAGTTCATTATAACATGATTACATCAGGCAACATTGTTTCACTCAGTTCATCACCCAGATAAATCCGACCTGACACAACTCTAAGCATAGCAAGCATAGCAGGCAAAGTAAGCTAAGCACATCATGGCACAACCATCTACCAGGTATGCTAGGTTGCAAGGTTTAGCTATTTACTATGACAATGTCAGGTTATGCAACAGAATAGGTCAATGACACAGGCATCTAACAGTTTTTTAAATAAACTAACTACTAATTAGCAGGGCTGGGCCCACCTGTCAATGGCACAGGGGGGTTAATTAACCTGACAAGGGGGCCCACCTGCAGGGCTCAGGTGACGGGCTCGTCGCCGGCGACCTCTGGTCGCGACGGCGTCCGCGCTACCGGCCATGGGAGCGGCAACCGGAGGCACTGGGGCGAAGCCCCTGCTCGCCCGCATCCAGGGAAGCTAGGAGAGGGCACGGGGGACGCCGGAGCTTGCGGCTACGACGCCGAAGGCGGCGGCCGAAGCTCGGCCAAGGGAGGCCTCGGCATTAGGACCCGCAGGAGGGGGCGCTGGAGGTCGGGGCGGCACCTATGGGCTCGCGCAAGCACGCCGGGGTGCTCAACTGAGCACAGCGGGTGCTCTGGCCACGATGGCCATTAACATCGGCGGCGGGGAGCTTCGGGCGCGATGGGAACGGCGGCTACGGCAGCTAAACGGCAAGGAGAAGGAGGGGATCGACGAAGGGGCTCACGGCGCAGCTGATGACGGAGCTCGCGGGCTCGAGGAGGCACCGGGGCGACGAATCGGCGGTGGCGACGACTTCGGGTGCCGACGTGAGAGAAGAACAGAGAGGGGGGCGAGAGGGAGAGCGGCGGCGAGAGAGAGAGGGAGGCAAAAGGGCCACGACGACGAAGGGGGGGGCGCTAGCGCTCCCAGGGGGCTCCATGGCAGCCAGGCAAGCAGGAGCTGGCCGGCGCGTCGCTGCCACACGCCCTCCTGCCTACTGGCAGGAGGTTGAAGACGGTGGGGCTGGCTGGGCCAGCTGGGCCAGCTCCACCTGGGCCTCCTCCTCTTCTTTTTCTTTCTTTTTTTTCTGTTAAATGATCTGACATTTGTTTATTTATTTGCAGGTACAAATGACTTTGTAAAATATCCCATATATTTTCTATAATGAAGTTTGAATATTTCAAACTTGTCTAAAAAGTTTCAGGATATTTTGAAAACGGAAATAATGATAGTGCTTTATTTAATGATTTTAGGAGCCTTATGAATTATTTTTGAATTACTTTGATTGTTCAAATAATTAGAATGGTCCCTGTTATAATCATGCCCAAATTTACGAGACATAGGGAACATTTTTAGTGGGCATTTTAGATTTGTTGAATTTTCACCAAATTTGAGTTGTTTTGATTCAAAATTAGCTTGGGGTTTCTTTTTGTTCCCCATTTCGTGTTGATGCAATAGAATGAAACATGATGCAAGCACATGCTATCCTAGGACAACTAGCTAGGGATGTGACATATCTCACTTATGAGAGTAGGTGGCATTTTGCTAGTTAGATTGTGCCTTGATGTTTCACATGAACATATGGGTGGGACACATGCTTTTGGGAAGGAAGAGCCAATGAATCCATTGGTGCTTTCAGATTTCACTTTTGAGCAAGTTCATAAAACTGTCATTTTAGCTGTGTTGCCACTTTGTCATTTTTGCATGATTTAATCCTTACTTATTTTGGGGCATGTGCTAACTAGGAAGTGCTAGTGTTTTATGTCTATTATGCCATGCTATTTTTGTTTAACATGAGAATCACCCATATAAGTGGGAAACATGCTGCAAAGTAGCTAACTTGATGTTTCTGTTTTCAACATGCTAAATATTTCTAAGTCTGAGAATCTGCTGTTATTTTTATGCCATGTAGAGTGGTTGACAACTTGTAATCTGTTGAGTATTTACTCATGCTCAGTGCTAGTATTTTGGAGTAGATGTTGTCTACTACCATCCTATTAATTTTCATGCCAAGAGGTGCTCTTTACCATATTAACTTCTGTTGTCAACTTGCTACTTTATTAACTCAGATTCCAGAAAAACTGGAATTTTCACCAAGTCCTAGAAAACTGTTTCATCATGTGAACTTGATAGCTTCATGCTTATTGATGTGTGCCTCCTTTGCAGATTGTGTAGTTGTATAAGTTGATGTATATGTTATGTAGTTTCTTTCAATATCTTGTTTGTGGCTTTAGGATTCCTGTAGCCCAAGTTGTGGGTTGTGTAAGTTGCTATGTTGCTGTTTTGTGGCAGATTGCTTGATTTGGTGTTTTGTGACTTGTGGGAGCTATACTCCATGGAATTGATTGATCTTTGAGTCTATTGTGGTTGGTTTTTCATTTCCTAACCAGTGTCTACCTTGGAATGCCAAGAATTAGCCATGGCTTTGTTGTCTTGTGTTTTGCCTTCATACCTTGTCGTGAGCGTATCGTGAGAACCGTAGCTCCGTTGCTTACGTTCTTTATATGCATTTCTATAGATTTTGCAAGATGCATCCATATTTGCCATGCTCATGCATGTTTAAATAACTTAACATCAGGTTCTGTCCAGGTTCATTAATAAACAAACTCTGCATGGGAAACATGACTAGTTTTGGATTGCCATGTTAAATTCTTATAAATGAATCATGCATCATGTTGGTTGTGCATTGCACCTTGGTTGGATGTTTATTGTGCTGTTTCTCTTAGGTAGACGTGAGTGTTGATACTGAGTACGAGGACCCAGGAGAGTACCACTACGAGGATCCCGCTACTTGTTCCGTTGAAGAACCAACAGGCAAGATGATCAAACCCGGATCCCGATACTATTTTCGCTTGCTAGTTTCTCACTCTTATCATTAAAATTGCACTGCCTACCACTTGATATCAGCCTCCTAATTTCCATGATAGCCTTTGACCCCCCACATCCTAGCAACCTTTGATTGGCTAAGTTACCACTGCTCAGCCCCTCTTATAGCGTTCTTAGTTGCAGGTGCAGGTTGTTCCATGTGATAACATGGATTTGGCATATCACTATATTATCTGTTATTTAATTTAATGCACATATATATCTTGGTATTGGTGGAAGGCTTGGCCTTTTGCTAGGTGTTTTGTTCCGTTGTTACCGCCATAGGTTCTTGTTACCGGTGTTATGTTTTCCATATTTTGCGCTCCTAACATGCTCGGGGTTGTTATGGGGACCCCCTTGTTTATTCGGTTGAGATTAAAACTTGTCTGGCAAGACCCAACATTGGTTCTACATTTGCTTAATAACTTAATAAAATTTGCATAGGGCCTTTCAAACCCATGGATAATTAATCAACTCCGGGCCAGTGCTCCTCATGAGTGTTGGTCCAAACTAGAGCACTGTGCAGGGCCAACCCAGGGCAACTTGGGGGATTTCTATCAGGCCTCCGTATGCATCTCTTATCCGTCGTGTCCTGAGAACGAGATACGCGGCTCTTATCGGGTTCGTCGACACGTTGGGTGGTCTTGTTGGATTTGTTTTTAACTTTATCGAGTGTCTTGCGTGTGGACTCTGACTTTCTTCGGGTTTTCTCGAGGTGTTGAAATTCCTTTGGAATTACCGATGATGACCACGAGATCCATGGTCGAGGCTATTCCCGCGGAGTGTGGTTAATTTGTGATGGACTAGTTGGAGCACCCCTGCAGGGTTAAATCTTTTCGAGAAGCCATGCCCGCAGTTATGTGGCAACTTGGATATTTGTTTAACACCCTGTTATAGTAACTTGAAGTAAACTCTAAATAAAATACACCAACTGTGTGAGTAACCGTGATCGTCTCTGCTCGTGAACATGATCCGAGAGAGAACACGGTGGGGTTATGATTGACGTAAGTAAGTGTTCAGGACCTCATAGAGATCATACTAGATTCGATCGATCATCATAGTCCACTCAAAATTATTTTCATGTTACGTAAGTTTAGCCACCATATATGCTTAGTGCTGCTGCAAACTAAACACACAGCCCATCCCAACCTTTAAGCTTGAATAGTCTCGATACCCGGGTGCTTGATTGCTGAGTCCTTGTCGCTCACAGATTACTACAACCCTCCAGGTACAGGTTTAGATGAGTATGTGCAGGATGATCTTACCTAGCTCCAGTGGGAATATGATGAGGAAAGAGGCAGGATGTACGTGACGTACCCGGATGAGTAGAGCTCCATGGTCGTGATCTTTGGGATAGTGAGATAGTCTCATTTGCACCTGTTTTTATCATTTGATTTCGTCCGTAGACGGACCCTGTCTTCATCTTGATGATTTGAACTCTGTGTGGAATTGTAATTTAGTATGTGGCGAGTGTAATCCAAACTTGTATACTCATCTCTTCTGTAATGTATGATGCAATGATACTATACTTGCTACCGGCAAGATGCGCATCTATCCCTTGTGAGGCCCTCATGCCTTAATATGGATAGGCGCGCATCTTGGGCGTGACACGAACTCCTCGGCCGCCAGTTATATCTCTTCTCTAGGAGGGCGTTGGAGTATTTGGGAAGACCTTTTCAAGCTGGCTCGAACAAGGGGACGTCTTCAATATAAAACCATTCCGAAGTCCACTCTTCGGATTTCTTCGGTGTGCCCACCGGATACCCCGTCCCCGCTATGCGGCACACTTCGGCTCCGCCGACCTCCAAAATTGTCTTGTCCCAAGTTCGGGGGACGAGACAGAAGTATTTTCTCCATGAATCAAAGTGCGCCTTGCACACCAGGAACATCTCACAGAGAGCGACGAAGCCCGAGATGTGCAAGATGGACCCTAGAGTAAGGTGGTGGAGTTGGATCCCGTAGAACTCTAGCAACCCCCTCAGGAATGGATGGATTGGAAACCCAAGGCCCCGGAGGAGAAAGGAGACGAAGCATATGCATTCCCCCTTGTTAGGATTGGGGAAACATTTGACAAAAACTTCGTCGTTGTAAGAAAGCAGACCTGCGCGGGTCACCGCCAGATCTGAAGAAGGGAGATACCCCTGGGTCTCAAGATTGTGGAGCCGCACGAGTGTAATGGAGCAAGTGGTCCAGTCCCCTCGGCGTGAGCCGTAGGGGCGTGTGGAGGAGCTAGGGGCATTAGCCATGTTTTTCGTGGAGCTTCCGCTAGGGGTTTCTTTTGATGACGAGGAAGAGGATGTGGTCTAAGCCATGATTTTGTTTAATTAAATGGGTGGTGCTTCTGCTACGGAGGGGTAAGATTGTAAAAATCACTGACCACTCGCCTCCCCATGACACGCAAAATCGAGGAACACACATGATTATTATAATGGACTTGCGCCCGCGACGCTTGGGATCTTACCGAAGACTGGTCGGTTGCCGAACAAAGGGGGATGAGGGACTCACCTCGCAAGCCAAAGATGACGACATAAGGAGATTGGCCGGGTATATATCGGCATTGAAGGCTAGTCCGGGGGCTACCGAGGGAGTCCTGGATTAGGGGGTCCTCGGATAGTCGACCTATTGTTTATGGTCCGGACTGTATGAGCCGCAAGGTGAGCATCGGACGATCAAAGACCACCTATGCCAGATGGAAGCTTCGTGGAGCCGTGGCGTACTCTCCAAGTTATTAGTTGTAGTTAGGCATGTTATCTCTTCGGCATGTAATCAACCATGTGTGAACCCTAGGCATCCTCGGCGTCTATATAAGCTGGAGGGTTTTAGGGTATAGGGACAGAATAACTCATCTAGGGTTAGATATTCGATCTCGAGGTAGATGAACTATGTAACCCCCCATATCATCAATACAACCAAGCAGGACGTAGGGTATTGCCTCCATAGGAGGGCCCAAACCTGGGTAAATGTGTACCCTTCGTCTCCTGTTACCATTGATTCTAGTCTCATGCTTCGGGACCCCCTACACGAGATCCATGGTTTTGACACTAACACTTGGTTCTAATCTTCACATTGGAGAAGCTCAGGCACTACACATTGAAGCATGAAGTCTAGCTCGTTGCAAGAGTGGACCCTGTGAGGTACGTGCTAAGTCAACCCGCGCTCATGGTGCAACTTGGAAAATGGCGCTTCTCATGATCGAGTTCGACATCACCTTTGTGCCTCAAAAGGCAATCAAGTTTCAAGCCTTGGTAGAGTTTCTTGCAGCACACCCAATCCCAAATGATTCCCCTCTCATCATTGACCTTCCTGGCGAGGAGGTCTTGAATGTCAACCACGACTCTTAATGGAGATCTACTTCGATAGCTCCTCTGGCCTGGATGTCGACCCCAATAATGCCCCAAGGCGAAGAGCTGGTGTAGGCTTGGTGTTCCAAATGCCAGAAGAAGGGGTGATGTATAACTTGTTCTCCCTCCTCGGGGAAGAATGCTCCAACAATGAAGCAGAGTATGAGGTGCTCGTGTTCGGCCTTGAAAGTTCGTTCTTTATAGGATTATGGAGACTCTCAACTCATTGTTCGTCAAGTCAATGACATCTACAAGGTTCGCAAGCCCAAATTGGAGCCATACTATGTCGCATCCCGGAATCTCATAGAAAAATTTCAACATGTTGAAGTGCTCCATGTTCCGCGAATTAGGAATGCACCTGCTGATGCCTTGGCAAAGCTAGCAGTAGCATTGGTGCTTCCAGATAATAAAGTCATGTAGGTAAATGTGGAAGAGAGATGGCTACACCCTACCATCTTGGAGCTCATAACGATGGAGGATGACATCAACATGTCATGACGAATGTCATGGAGGAGGGCAAGTTGTTGCAACCCTTCCTCGACTACTTCAAGCAAGGCAACCTTCCCAACGACTCTATCATGAGGTGCCAACTACAAAGACGACTCTCTTTTTATCTTTTCAAAGAAGGTGTCCTATACATGCAGTCTCATGGGTAGGAGGTCCTACTTCGGTGTGTCAACCAAAGTGAAGCTAACAAGATCCTACAGGAGATGCACCATGGAGCCTGCGACGAACACCAAGCAGGAGCTAAGATGTATAACAGTATACATCTAATAGGGTACTACTAGACGTGAATCATGGCGGACTGCCTTCGGGTGGCAAAGTCGTGCCACAATTGTCAAGTCCATGGTGACTTCAAGCACCAGCCACCAGTTCCTCTCCACCCAACCATCCTCTCCTATCCATTCAATTCCTGGGGAATTGAGGGCATCAGCCCTATCGAGCCTCCATCTTCCAGGGGGCATTTCTTCATCCTTGTCATGACGAACTAGTTCTCGAAGTGGGTGGAAATCGTTCTGCTATGGGAGGCGAAGATGGCAACGTAATCAACTTCCTAGAGCGAAACATCATATATCGCTTTGGTATACCTCATTGCATCTCCTCCGACAACGATAAGGCCTTCAAGTCCAACAAGATGTACAGGTTCACGGATAAGTACAAGATGAAGTGGAACTACTCCATTGGCTACTACCCTCAATCCAACGGTGCAACTGAAGCCATCAACATGACACTCGGCAAGATACTCAAGAAGACGGTGACAAGGAACATGAGATATTGGCATGATCGCCTCTTTGAGTCTTTATGGGCGTGACGCGTTATAGTACGTAGCCCAACATAGGCGACTCTGTTTTCTCTCGTTTATGAGAATGAAGCGGTCCTGCATTTGAGGTCCAGCTACCCTATTTGCGGGTGGATATTCAAGTTGAGATCGCCCAAGGCGAACAGGTACAAGTACAGTTCCAGGAGCTAGATACCCTTGAACAGGGGCGACTTCATTCCCTACAAAACCTGGAGCTTTACAGCCAGAACATGGTGAGAGCCTATGACAAGCTCGTCAAGCAACATGTCTTCTGAAAGGGTGATTTGGTCCTCATGCTCAGGAGGCCCTTCGTCATCACACACAAGATGAAGGGGAAGTTCGAGCCGAAGTGGGAGGACCATACGTCATCGAGCAAGTCTACGACGGTAGATCATACCAGCTGGTCGATTCCCAAGGAATTCGGCCTATGCCCCCAATCAACAGAAGATTCCTAAAAAATATTTTTCTTAAATTTTTGTCTTTTCGTTACCTTTTGAATTTTCATTGGGGAAACACTTTCAGTGGGCTACCGGATCCATGATGCATTCTCCTTTGCATATCATGGATATATCTAGTTTTCCCCAATTTTAACGGACCAATTCCAACAAAAAACAGTCGGCTTTCCCCCATCGCACCAAGATGTTGATTGAAGCTTTGGCTACCCTAGAACTTGTCATAGGATGGCACAATGTGTCAAGTTGCAGGTGGATCGGCTCCTACACCCACAATGCACGACACGTGTCAGGTATATGCTTCTGAAGGCAGCGGAGATGGTTACTTGGGCACTTCTGAGTATGAGGACATCATGCTCTTCATGTTTCCTGGCATGTCTCGTGTTCATAGAGGCTCGCGCCCCTCGGAAGACTATAGGAAAAGATCATGGAGGGTTGTCAAACCAACACAAGTTGGTTTGGTGCCTCATAGCAACCTAGGGGTGTGCAACCAAAAGCTCCAGATAAAGTGCTAGAGGGTTTTTCCTAGTCCACACAGGTGAACAATTGCCTTCCAAGTTCTCAAGGTCAGTCCCCAAGAAATCTTGGAAGAAGAGTCATCAATAATTTCAAGTGGAATGTCCAATAGAATCAATGAAGTTCAAGAAGCAAGTCCAAGAAGCAAAAAAAAGTTCAAGAAGCAAAAAAATGCCAACCATCCAAGAACCAGTCAAGTGATCCCAAGCAGTAAGGAACCCGCTGGAAGGAAGGCGAGAGGTAGTTGTTCACCACCCCTCAATGTGGCATGAAGAAAAATCGCCAAGCCGTTGTCTGATACGTCTCCAATGTATCTATAATTTATGAAGTATTCATGCCAGGTTTACAATAATTCTATATGATTTGGCATGATTTTAGTAGAACTAACCAGGACTGACGCTATTTTCAGCAGAACTACATGGTTTCTTTTTTTGTGCAGAAATAGAAGTTCTCGGAATGGGATGGAAATTTAGTATGATTTTTTGTGGACCAAAAGAGACCCCCGAAGTATTGGAGTTGGGCCAGAAGAGCCACTAACAGGCTTGTGACTCCCTCGTGGCCCCCCTTGACGTAGGATCGACACCAAAAATTCCTATAAATATAGAAACCATCGAAAAGAAACCTAGATCAGAAGTTCCGCTGCCGCACACCTCCAAAGCAACGAAAAACCAATCTTGGCCCTCTCCAGCACCCTGCCGGAGGGGATCACCATCACCGGAGGCCATCTTCATCGTCCCGAAGGGGCCATCAACACCATGGAGGCCAAGGACCATAGGGAGAACCTCTCCCCACAAAGGGGGAGGCCATGGAGGAGGAATCACAAGGGGGAGACCCTCTACCCTCTCTCCCGGTGGTGTCGGAGTGCTATCGGGGGAACCATCGCCGCGGTGATCGTCTTCATCAACATCACCTTCTTCATCACCATCCACATCTCCTTTTAAGGGTCCACTCTCCTGCAGCCCGCTGTAATCACCTACTTGAACATGGTGCTTTATGCTACATATTATGATCCAATGGTGTGTTGCCATCCTATGATGTTTTGAGTAGATTACTTTTGTCCTTTGGGTTGATTGATGATCTAGATTGGTTTGAGTTGTATGTTTATTTTGGTGTTGTCCTATGGTGCCTTCCGTGCCGCGCACACGTGAAGGATTCCCGCTGTAGGGTGTTGCAATACGTTCATGATTTGCTTATAGTGGGTTGCTTGAGTGACAGAAGCATAAACCCGAGTAATGGGGTTGTTGCGTATGGGATAAAGGGGACTTGATGCTTTAATGCTATGGTTGGGTTTTACCTTAATGATCTTTAGTTGTTGAGGATGCTTGCTAGAGTTCCAATCATAAGTGCATATGATCCAAGTAGAGAAAGTATGTTAGCTTATGCCTCTCCCTCATATAAAATTGCAATGATGACTTCCGATCTTGTTAACAATTGCCTAGGATAATTTCGCACACCGACCCATCATTATTCCACATTATCTATTTGTAATATATTGTAATATTATGATAACATATACTATTTTTATATTTTAGTTCTCCAATATCATGCAAATCTATCCTCTTCATACCCACAATGTAGTTTTATTTCTCGTTTCTAGATGGAAGCAAACGTTCAGTGTACATAGAGTCGTCTTGATGGCAGATAGGACTTGAGAGAATATTGATCTTACCTTTGGCTCCTTGTGGGTTCGACACTCCAACTTATCACTTCCACCTTTGGAAATTGCTACGATGATTCCTTGCACTTGGGGATTATCATGCTCTTTTCGGGTGCCGTTGTCGGGGAGCAATAGCGAGGGGTTGATGTTCTCGTGTGTGCTTGTTTGCTTTCTTCACTAAATAGATTTTGTTTTCCCTTTTTACTTTATGTAGTTGTGGGTGAAACAATACAAAAAGAGTTACTTGCCCTTATGCCTAAGAAGTTTTTCAAAAAGAAGTGATTGGAAGGTTGTGCATTGGAGAAGTGAGGGTCGACCTTGAACACTTGTGTTCTTGCTCATGGAAACAATGTAGAATTTTTCATGGAAGCTTTTGTAAAATAATTATCACCTTGTATATATCCATTGTATTATAAAAATAATGTGCCAAAATTTACTTTTAGGATGATTAGATTGCTTGTTTGTCGTGAATTTACATTTTTACTAGAACATCAAAACTTTATGAAATTTTAACACGGTACTGATATGCAATATTTTTAATTTTTCCTAAAGTTTCTGAATTTTTTGAGTAACAAAAGTATACGAAGTTTCTAGATTACTACAGACCGTCATGTTTTTAACAAATTCTGTTTTCTATGCATTCTTCTCTTATTTTCATGAACCTATGGGTTGTATTGGGGGGTATGAACCATGGTCAAGTTGGAATACAGTAGATATAATGCTAATATGAACTTGGAATGAGTTCACAATAGTACTTAAAGTAGTAATTTGCTTTATTATACTAACGGGTCTCATGGGAGTTTTGTTAAGTTTTGTGTGAATGAAGTGTTTGAAGATCGAGGAGGTATCGATATAAGAATAATAAGAGAGACAAGAGTTCGAGCTTGGGGATTCCCAAGGCACCCCAAGTAAATATTTCAAGGAAACTCAAGCACCCAAGCTTGGGGATGCCCCGGAAGGCATCCCATCTTTACTCTTCAACAATTATTGGTATACCTCGGGGTTTTTTGTTCACATAATATGTGCATTTAGTGTTTTTATTTTCCTTTATGCACCCTTCTAGTATGAGTTAGTCCTTCATTTATTTGTAGAATGCTTCATGCGCTTCACTTAAATCTTTTGAGTATGGTTTTATAGAATGTTCTTTGTGCTTCACTTAAATCTTTTGAGTGTGGCTTTGTAGAATGCTTCGTGTGCTTCACTTATATATTTTGAGATTGGATATTGGTTAATCTATATTAATTGTAGAATGCTCTATGAACTTCACTTATATATTTTAGAGTATGAATAAAATGATCATCGGATTTTGGCTTGGAAGAGTATCATTAAAATATCTTGCCTAGCTAAAAAGGAATTAAAGAAAAGCGCTTGTTGGGAGACAACCCAATACTTTTACTTTCTGTTTTCATGTGTTCACATGGTTAAGATACAGTAGTAATCATATTTTGTGCCTTTTATTTCAATAAAGTGCCAAGTAAAGCCTTTGGAATAGTGTGGATACTTGCTTGTTTGATTCTGTGCAAAAACAGAAAGTTTTGTGTCCAGTATATGAATTATCTGATTTTACTGGAGAGACAAAAAATTCTGAAATTTTTACACAACATTTTTATACAAATTCTGTGATATGTACGAATGTTTCAGAATTTTTAGAGTTAGGTAAGTTTGGTGATCATTCAGATCTTTATAGATTGTTCTGTTTTTGACAGATTCTGTTCTGCACGCATAGTTTGCTTGTTTCAAGTGTTCCTATAGCTTATATTAAGTAATATAAATTATGTGAATGATAGAATACAGCAGGTATCAAGTGTAAACAATTATGAATCTTGTCTTGAAAGTACCTAAGTGAATGATTTATCTTTATTACACTAACCCTTCTCATGAAGTTCCGTTAAGTTTTGTGTGATTGAAGTTTTCAAGTTTTGGGTGAGATATCGATATGAGGGGAATAAACAGTGACAAGAACCCAAGCTTGGGGATGCCCAAGGCACCCCCAAGGTAATATTAAAGGAAGATTCAAGCGTCTAAGCATGGGGATGCCCAGAAGGCATCCCCTCTTTCATCTTCAACACTATCGGTATACCTTACTTGGAGCTATATTTTTATTCGTCACATAATATGAATTTTGCTTGGAGCGTCATTTTTTGTTTTTCTCTGTTAGGTGTTATTTATAATCTTGTTTTTCAATAAAAATTTCCAAGAATTGCCTTTAGGATGCTTGAATTGCATGTTTGATGTGTGTTGTGTAAAAACAGAAACTTCTGCTGTAGTGTTTGCATTTTCATATTTTACTAGAACGCGGAAAGTTTCTTAAAATTTTACACAGTATTTTCACATAAATACCTTAGAATGTACTAAATTTTCAGAAGTTTTTGAGTTATATAGGTACACTGTTAAAATAAATTGCTACAGACTGTTCTGTTTGGATAGATTGCGGTCATAGTTTTGTTGTCTACTTATCCTATAGTTTCCATAGCCTATATTGGTAGATATAAATTGTGGAAATGATAGTAAACAGTACATAATGTTTTAAAATTATTGTGAAACTTGTCTTGGCAGTACATGAAGTGTTGATTTGTTCTTATGTGTACTAACCTATCTCACGAGTTCTTTTTGAGTTTTGTGTGGACGAAATTTTTGAGAATAGGTGAAACCGGGTTATGAGAGGATTGAACAAGATACAAAAGCTCAAGCTTGGGGATGATCAAGGAACCTCAATAAAATATTTCAAGAACTCTCAAGTATCTAAGCTTGGGGATGCTACGCATCCCACCTCTCTTCATCAACAATTATCGGTTAGCCTATGTTGAGCCTAAATTTTTATTCGTTCACATGATGCATGCTATTCTTGGAGTGCCATTTTTATTTTGTTTTCTGTTTCAACAAAATCATTGGATCTGAAATTTTGAATAAGAGAGAGTCCTCACATGGCTATTTAACTAATTAACTATGCATCGATCTTCACTTATATCTTTTTGGAGTAGTTTGTCATTCACTCTCGTGCTTCACTTGTATCCTATGAGTAAATGGTTGAATAAATTGAATATAATAAATCTGAAATTAAAAATGCTTCATATACTCATCCCATGGGGAGTAATGACTTCACATATAATAAGTATAGGTGGTAAAAATTATTGAAATTTAGCAAACACCACATTGGTCACTTGAATCGTTCATGAAAAAAATGGAAGGAAGAGAGATTTCACATATAAATATACTATTTGGGACATCTTCTATGATTGTGATTACCCATTAATTATTTTCAAACTTCAGAAAATTAGTTGAATTTGGACAAGGAAGACAACGTAATGAGTTATGGTTGTGTATATTTGCATAGAAGTTATATTGTTATGGATCCTCCAACATGTGGTGCTTGCTTCCACCTCATATTAGCCAAAACTTCCGCACCAAGTAGAAATACTACTTGTGCCTCCAAACACCCTTAAACCCAAATTTGTACCATATGAGTCCATCATACCTACCTATATGCGATATTTACCTGCCGTTCCAAGTAAATTTGCATGTGCCAACCTCTAAACCTTCAAATAATATTCTGTTTTGTATGCCTGAATCGCTCATATAGTAACTTGGGGCTGTCAGTATCTTCCATGCTAGGTGGGTTATTCTCACAATATGTGTTGATTCACTATCATTCACGAGAAAGTGGCAAGTAATAGAGATTCCTAATCCTAAAATCAAAGAAAAAATGCAAATAATTAAACAAAACTCCCCCAGGAATGTTGTTAGTATGGACGGTACCTGTGTATTCGGCTCGCCGTGGAGTGTGATTGATTGGTGGAGGGGGAGTAAAAACTTTACCATTCTATTTGGGAACTGCCTATAATGTATCTAGCATGGAAGATACCGAGATCTCTCGGTTGTTATGGTGACAATGAAAGCATACCGCCCAAAATTATTATTCATCTCTGTTTTAAAAGCTTGAGCTCTGGCACCTCTGCAAATCAATGCTTCCCTCTGTGAAGGTCCTATATTTTACTTTCTAGTACTTACCTTTGCACAAGAGTCATGGTGATCTTCACCACTTCCTATATTTTGCCTTTTTCTCTTGGCAAGCGTCATGTGTTGGGGAAAGATCCAAGCATATATGGCCATTCAAATATATTTGATCATGAAGTATTATTATTGACAATTATCTATGTGATAAATAAGTTGGGAGGCGAAACTTTAAGCCCCTATCTTTCTTTGTGTTCGACGGATGCCATTTGCTCTAAAAATATGCTTTGAGTGTTAGCAATCATAGAAGATTGTATGATAGTTGAGTGTGTGGAATTTGCTAAATCAAAGCTCTTACATAGACCCTTCCTAAAATAAGATGAATTGTAATTGTTTGGTGACTGAAAGCATAGTTTGTTAGTCTATACTTTAACATGTGGATAGCTTGTTATTTCATCATGAGAAGTTTTATGAGATGAGCTACTATTTATGATATGTAATGATGCTAGAAAAAGTGACTGGAATTATCATTGATCAAACTTGTGCACTTGCTAGCATTCACACTTCATAAATTATTTCTTTTATCATTTACCTACTCAAGGACGAGCAGGAATTAAGCTTGGCGATGCTGATACGTCTCCAACTTATCTATAATTTATGAAGTATGCATGCCATGTTTACAATAATAATATATGGTTTTGGTACAATTTTAATAGAACTAACCCGGACTGACGTTGTTTTCAGCAAAACTACCATGGTGTTGTTTTTTGTGCAGAAATAAAAGTTCTCGGAATGGGCTGAAAATTTAGTATGATTTTTTGTGGACCAAAAGAGACCCCCAAAGCATTGGAGCTAGGCAGAAGAGCTACTAATAGGCTTGTGGCTCCCTCGTGGCCCCCTTGACGTGGGATCGACGCCAAAAATTCCTATAAGTCTAGAAACCACCGAAAAGAAACCTAGATCGGGAGTTCCGCCGCCGCACACCTCCAGAGCCACGAAAAACCAATATTGGCCCTCTCTGGCACCCTGCCGAAGGGGGTCACCATCACCGGAGGCCATCTTCATCATACCGGAGGGGCCATCATCACCATGGAGGCCAAGGACCGGAGGGAGAACCTCTCCTCACAGAGGGGGAGGCCATGGAGGAGGAAGTACAAGGGGGATACCCTCTCCCCCTCTCTCCCGGTGGTGCCAGAGTGCCATCGAGGGAACCATCGCCGCGGTGATCGTCTTCATCAACATCACCTTCTTCATCACCATCCTCATCTCCTTTCAGCGGTCCACTCTCCCGCACCCTGCTGTAATCACCTACTTGAACATGGTGCTTTATGCTACATATTATGATCCAATGATCTGTTGCCATCCTATGATGTTTTGAGTAGATTACTTTTGTCCTTTGGGTTGATTGATGATCTAGATTGGTTTGAGTTGTATGTTTATTTTGGTGCTGTCCTATGGTGCCTTCCGTGCCGCGCACACATGAAGGATTCCCTCTGTAGGGTGTTGCAATATGTTCATGATTCGCTTATAGTGGGTTGCTTGAGTGATAGAAGCATAAACCCGAGTAAGGGGGTTGTTGTGTATGGGATAAAGGGGACTTGATGCTTTAATGCTATGGTTCGGTTTTACCTTAATGATCTTTAGTAATTGCGGATGCTTGCTAGAGTTCCAATCATAAGTGCATATGATCCAAGTAGAGAAAGTATGTTAGCTTATGCCTCTCCCTCATATAAAATTACAATTATGACTTCCAATCTTGTTAACAATTGCCTAGGATAATTCCGCACACCGACCCATCATTATTCCACACTTGTTATTTCTAATATATTGTAATATTATGATAACAGCAACTATTTTTATATTTTAGTTCTCCGATATCATGCAGAGCTATCCTCTTCATACCCACAACGTGGTTTTATTTCTCATTTCTAGATGGAAGCAAACGTTCGGAGTATGTAGAGTCGTATCGGTGGCAGATAGGACTTGAGAGAATATTGATTTTACCTTTCGCTCCTTGTGGGTTCGACACTCCATACTTATCACTTCCACCTTTGGAAATTGCTATGATGATTCCTTGTACTTAGGGATTATCATTGTCCCAACACCATTTACGCTGAACCTATCACACGCAAGTCTGTAGGTTCATGGGGCGTGTGAAGGGGGCATGTCTCAGGGATCGATAGAAGAGACGTCTAGAGGGGGGAGAATAGACTACTTGACAAATTAAAAACATAACCTTTTCCCAAGTTAATTGGTTGGTAGATTTTAGCAATTATAACAAGTCTAATGCACCCTACCCATGCTAGTAAACAAATATGGCAGCGGGAAGTAAGAAAAGCATATGTAAGAGAGTAGGGATAGGAAGATCAAACGGAATTCTAGACACGGAGATTTTTCCCGTGGTTCCGATAGGTGGTGCTATCGTATATCCACGTTTATGGAGACTTCAACCCATGGAGGGGAATGGTCACGAGAGTCCACAGAGGGCTCCACCCATGAAGGGTTCCACGAAGAATCAACCTTGTTTATACCATGATGGCCTACGTCCATCGAGGACTAGCCTAACTCGGGGTAGATCTTCCCGAAGTAGGCAACCTCCTTGCCCTTACAAACTTCTTGGTTCAACTCCACAACACGAAGTAGGAGGCTCCTGAGCGACACCTAACAAATCCAAGAGGCACCACCCTCCAAAAGGTAATAAATGCGGTAACAACGATGAACTCCTTGCACTTTTGTTTCAAATGAGAGTCTCCTCAACACTCAATCACTCTATCACATATTTGGCTTGGGTAGAAGAGATTGATTGGGTGTAAAGCAACTTGGGGAGTCTAGAAATCAAGATCCATATGGTTGGAGTGGATGATCTTGACCTCAACACAATGGTAGGTGGTTCTCTCTCAGAAAATTGGATATGGGAAGTGTGGGTCTGGTCTAAGTGCTTCTCTTGCGAGTGGGATGTGGTGGAGGGGTATATACAGGCATCTCTAAAAATCCAACCGTTATAACATTATTGCCCAACTAGATGAAATCGAAGTAAAAACTCGGTTGCACCAACTAGTGTAAAATGTGGCAACTTTGGCGTTTTCGGTGAGGCCGATATAGAATTCTCGGTGGTACTGATATGAGTGGCCGAGGGCATTTACACAACTCCGTGAGACCGATTCACAATCTCGGAAATTTCGGTTATTTTAAATGAGGCACCGGGAAGTTGGTCACTGAAACTTAGTTGCATCGATATGGTGCTTGGTAGTAACGAGAAGTGGGTTTGGCTAGGGTTTATCTCTAGGGTTTTGACTCGGTGTAGCCGAAATGATACTGTTGGTGGCACCGATTTTGAGTGGTAGGGTTTAAGATAGAATATTTTTGGGAGATCTTGCGAGTGCTTTTGGTGGCTAACACTTTATCATTTTAAGCATTTCATTCACCATTATTACCTCACCCCCTTTTAATAGTATTGGCTTTCCTATAGACTCAAAGTGATTTCTCACGGAGTAAAATGTAGAGTCTTCATGCTTGTAGCTTGGCCAATCCTATTTTTTCCTCTTCTTCTTCATGGGGAATCTCCTCACAATCCTTTGCCAACACTCTCTGTGGACTACACTTGAAATAAACTAGGTAAAACTATTAGTGCAAGAGACAATGTATGTTGTCATGAATTATCAAAACCAGCAAGGGAGCATATTTGCTTTCAATCTCCCCCTTTTTGGTAATTGATGACAACATACAATCAAAGATTCAAATTAATATGTGCAAAGATATAATTAAGACTTTGAGAGGCACATGACTAAGACTTTCTCCCCCAAAATGTGTGCAATCCCCTTAAAGGACGGTAGCTTTGGAATGCATGGACACACACATAGTAGACAGGATATGATGAGTCTTGTGTATCTTAGCTATATGCATCAAATTTATGTGAATGAAGTATATCCATGTTCAAGACTTCCCTCTTGCAAACAATATGTGCAAGAAGCAAGAGATCATCTTGACCAAGGATATGATGCATATACTTACCTTGAAGTTCTTGAGCATTCTAATAGTAGAAACACACTTGAGAAAACAATGTTAGGAAACACAAGAGTATTCTACTCATCCAAATGCAGAAGAATTCAGAAGTACCAAGATATTGAGGACATATGGAAGATAAGGTTTCTTAAGATTGACATGTCTCCAAGATCATTTAGAGCTTTCTCCTCTGAATATGAAATTGTAAATCTTCCTCTCCCCCTGAATCTTAGCATGTAGATAATGGGAGTAGGTAGGGTGAGACATGTCTAACATAAGTAAGCAAATAGAAACAAACCTATTTTATCTCTCCTTAAATGATATATTAGGCATGCTCTCTCCCCCTTAAGTAGTGTTTCTCCAATTTGGGTAATCATGGTATTTCTCCCCTTATGGATTGGCATAGACTTTGGCATTCTGCCCCTTAATGTTATATCCCCCCTTTGGTATGAGCATGAGATTTGAAACTTTGGTATTTATCCCCCTTTGGCATTAATTTCCAAAAAGGTTCATACACAGGGTCTGATAAAGGGATAATTGAATGAGAAGGGATCATTGAAGATAAGGATCATAGAGAGCATTTGAGACTAAGGGGTCATTGAGTATAGTTTCTGCTCCTTTGATTTATCTGAAAGCTTTTAAGGTTTCTCCCCCCTTTTTCATAGGGATCCTTGAATAACTTGGAATTTTTCAAATTTTCACAAGGAACACCAAAGTTAGCAAAATCGGTAGCTCCTCGGCAAAAGAGTCGATGGAACCAATAGGTGGTTATGCAACTTATCTTCTAATTCAGTAACACGGAGAATCTTGAGTCGGAGGCTCCGAGGTCTAAATAGAAACTTGGCAACATTTGTTAAAAGAATTTTTCAGAAAGTCTCAAACAATTCAAGAAAAATTGCAATGAATTTTTAGAAATTTTGCAAGGAATTTTCAAAACAGATTTGCAAGGAATTTATAGATGAGTATTGAGTGGTTCCAAGAAACCATACAAATATAAGATGAACCAAACAAGAAACTTTATCTAGAAGATGGTCGATGACTAGGTCACCTATATTAGAGTATATTGACTTAGGAGCCAAGCAAGAATACTTGATTATATGTCATACTCATCGTTAAGCTCAAAATGGGTTTACCATTTTTCGATTAAGCATTTTAATGTTTTCATATCAGTTGAGTTGATTTATCTCATGACTTGGAGTAAAGCTTTTTCAAGGATATGAGCACATACCTTTGAGTGATGTTGATGACGTAGCATGTAGGAGATCTTATTGTGGATGCTCGATGTTGATGAAGGTCATCTTGAGTTGGGAGCTATCCTTGATTGTTTTGCTTCTCTCTTCTCCTACATGGGTTAGTCATGCAAGGAAGAACAATATATATCCAAATGACAAGAGTGAAATTTGTTTATCAAATATATGTCAAGGATATGCTTTTTTTTTCTTCTTCCTTCCATCATCAAAGAAGGGTTGTGGATAGTTGGCTATGACAAGATTGCTTATGATTTGAGTTGATGACAATCTTGTGGAGTGTAGTTCTTCCAAGTACCTTCCAAGTATATACAATTTTTGATTGTTTCATGCCAATATTATACAACTTTCACATATTTTTGGCAACATTTTATATGATGTATTGGACTAACATATTGATCCAGTGCCCAGTGCCAGTTCCTGTTTGTTGCATGTTATTTGTTTAGCAGACTATCCATATCAAATGAGTTCCAAATGCAATAAAATTGAATTATTTTGGAATATTTGTGAAGTTTGGGAGGTGGAATCAACACAATCGGGGGCCACAGCCACCACAAGACACCAGGGTGCGCCCATGGGCCCTGGTACGTGGTGGTGCATAGTTCCCACTTCGTAAGTCGATTGGAGCTCTACTTCGGGCGCAAGAAAGCTTATATCCTAGAAAATCATGTTAAAATCTCGGCGCCATCGGAGTTATGGATCTCTGGGATATAAGAAACGATTTTCGGCCAGAAAACGGGAACGCAAAACAGAAGAGAAGAGAACAAAGAGGGAGATCCAATCTCGGAGGGGCTCCTGCCCATCCGCTGCCATGGAGGCCATGGAGCAGAGGGGGAACTCTCCTCCCCTATAGGGGGAGGCCTATGAAGAAGAATGAGGAGGGGCTCTCTCCTTCTTTCTCCCGATGGCATCGGAACACCGTCGGGGCAATCATCGTGATGACGATCTACATCAACAACTTCGCCGCCGTCAGCACCAACTCTCTCTCTCTCCCCCTCTACGAAGTGGTGTATCACCTCTCTTCCCTGCTGTAATCTCTACTTAAACATGATGCTCAACTCCATATATTATTTCCCAGTGATATTTTGCTATCCTATGATGTTTGAGTAGACCTCTTTTGTCCTATGGGTTAATTGTGGTATGACATTATTGATATGAGGTGTATGTTGATAAGGTGTTGTCCTATGGTGCTCCCCGTGTCACGCAAACATGAGGGATCTCCGCTGCAGGGTGTTGCAATATGTTCATGATTTGCCTATGGTGGGTGGCGTGAGTAACAGAAGCACAGACCCGAGTAGGTTGGTTCTTGCGTATGGGAGTAAAGGGGACTTGATACTTAATGCTATGGTTGGGTTTTACCTTAATGAACTTCGGTAGTTGTGGATGCTTTCTAGATTTGCAATCATGAGTGCTGATATGTCTCCAACGTATCTATAATTTTTGCTTGTTCCATGTTGTTATATTATCAATCTTGGATGTTTTATAATCATTTTATAGCAACTTTATATCATTTTTTGGGACTAACCTATTGACAGCCTAAGTGTCAGTTGCTATTTTTGCTTGTTTTTTACTTCACAGAAAATCAGTACCAAACGGAGCCTAAATGTTGCGGGGATTTTTGGAGAATTTTTATGGACCAAAAGGAACAAGATGGGCCAAAGATCACCATAAGAGGGGGGCGATGGTGGCCACCCTCCACTTGGGCACGCCAGAGCCCCCTGGTGTATAGAGGGTGGGCACCTCGGGACTCCCCCCAACCGACTATCGATCCTATAAATTCCAAAATATTCTGAAAACCCTAGGGGAGTCGACGAAACACAATTCCAATCGCCGCAAATTCTAGAACCTCGAGATCTAATCTGACACCATCACGGAGGGGTTCATCTTGTTCATAGGTGCCTCTTCGATGATGTGTGAGTAGTCCACCATAGACCTACGGGTCTGTAGGCAGTAGCTATATGGATTCCTCTCTCTCTCTATGATTCTCAATACAATGGTCTCTTTGAGATATATTTGATGTAATGACCTTTACGGTGTGTTTGTTGGGATTCGATGAATTTTGAGTTCATGATCAGTTTCTATCCATGAATATGATTTGAGTCTTCTGTGATCTCTTATTTGCATGATTACTTATAGCCTCGTATTTCTTATTTGAATTTTTGGTTTCGTTAGGACAACTAGGTCATTTTTTCTTGCCATGGGAAGAGGTGCTTTGTGATGGGTTCGATCTTGCGGTGTTCTTTCCCAGTGATAGAAGGGGTAGCAAGACATGCATGTTTCAGTGCCATTAAGGATAACAAGATGGGGTCTATTAGTACATGAATAGATCTTGTCTACATAATGTCACCGTTCTTATTGTATTACTCCATTTTCCCATGAACTTAATACACTAGATGCATGTTGGATAGCGGTCTATGTGTGGAGTAATAGAAGTAGATGCAGAATCGTTTCAGTCTACTTGTCTTGGACGTGATGCCTATATAATGATCATTGTCTAGATATCGTCATGATTATTTGATCTTCTATCAATTTCCCAACAGTAATTTGTTCACCCACCGTGTGCTATACTCATGAGAGAGGCCACTAGTGAAACCTACGGCCCCCGGGTCTACTTTTCCAACATATTGCTTTCCGTTCTACTATTTTCACTTTTTGTTCTCGGATCTATTAATCCAAAAAAAACAAAAATACCTTGTTGCACTTTTTATTTCTTTATGTTATTTTGTGTTCTTGCGAGATCTATTTGCCAAAACTATCACTACCTAATCTATCTTATTATCGTGGAGAGCTTGACAACCTCTCTTTCGCATCGGGTTGCAAGTATTTGTTATTTGTGTGCAGGTGTTATTTACGTTAGTGTGTGATCTTCCTCTACAGACTGATACCTTGGTTTCATCAACTGAGGGAAATACTTACCGTCGCTGTGCTGCATCATCCCTTCCTCATTGGGGAACTACCGACGCAGTCTCAAGCCATGTCAATGGAATTTTTGGCGCCGTTGCCGGGGAGGAAGCAATCTAATCTACTAGGTTCCTAATCACAAATCTCATCTCCTTGCATTTTATATTATTCGCCATTTGCCTCTCGTTTTGCTCTCCCTCATTTTCACAAATTTGCTGTTTTATTTGCCCTCTCTTTTTCGTTTGCCTTTTTCTCGTCTGATCTCTTGTTTTGTGTAGGCATGATGCCTCAACAAGATATTATGATGTTCCTTACCCCAATATTTTCTTTAGATTGAAAAAAGTACCAAGGAATATATGACTACACAATTTGAGCATAATAAGTATTTCACCGAGGAGCTTAAAGAACAGTCTACCGCACTAGAGGCAATAACAAAACAACTTGATGATATTAGTAGATAAGTTGCTAATATCTAAACTAAGTATGCTCATGCTGAAAATTTGCTAGGAAAAATATCTGACGCACAAGCGACCTTAGTAAATCAAACGGCCGCTAAACCAATTTCTCTAGAAGATAACAATGATGAAGATCTTAAAATGATTGGTGTTTGCTCTATTGATTCCTTGTTTACTAATGTTAAAATTGATGATAAAGGGACTCAAGAAGAGTCAAATTTAGCTAGAGAGCATCCCAATGATTTGGAGGGTGAAAATCTTGATGAAAATTTTGATAAAAGTGGGTTTGGAGAGTTAAAAACTTTAACTAGTGATGTGCCCACTATTTTTTATTATAAAGACTTTAATTATGAGAGTTGCTCCTTGGTTGATTTTATTTCTTTGCTGCAATCTATGATAAATTCACCCCATGCTTATGAACAAAATAAAGCTTTTACTAAACACATTGTTGATGCCATGATGAAATCCTTAGAAGAAAAGTTGGAATTGGAGATTTCAATTCCTGGAAAATTACATGACGAGTGGGAACCTACCATTAAAGTCAAGATTAAAAATTATGAAATCTTTGCTTTGTGTGATTTGGGTGCTAGTGTTTCCACAATTCCAAAATATTTATGGGATGTGCTTGGTCTTTCCAATATTGAAGAATGCTCTCTCAATTTGCACTTGGCAGATTATACTATTAAAAAGCCTTTGGGAAGAATTAATGATGTTCTTATTCTTGCAAATAGGAATTGTGTTCCCATTTATTTTGTTGTTCTTGGTATTGATTGCAATCCGTCTTGTCCTATCATACTTGGTAGACCGTTTTTACGCACTATAGGTGTCGTGATTCGTATGAAAGAAGGCAATATGAAATTTCAATTTCCACTACGAAAGGGCATGGGACACTTCCCTAAAACAACACTTACGCCACCATATGAATCAATCGTGAGGGCATCCTATGGAGCAAAAACTAAATCTCACAACACTTGAATCTATGCATTATGTCTAGCTAGGGGCGTAAAACGATAGCGCTTGTTGGGAGGCAACCCAATGAATAAAATTTATTTTTACCTTTTTATTTATGTTCTTGAGTGTTTTGAACAATTATGCTTATATTATGATTGTGTTTTTATGTTTTATTTAGTGTTTGTGCCAAGTAATGCCTTTAGCGTGATCCATAAGATGAGTAGAAACAATGCTGAATCCAAAGCATAAACTTTGTTCCCAGTGCACGGATTTTCATTTTTACTCGAACATGATATTGGGCTGAAATTTTAAAACAACATTTATCTACAAAATATTTACGTTGTCCTATTTTTTCAGAATTTTTAGAGTTCCAGAAGTATGGGTAGAGTACAGATTACTACAGATTATTTTGTCTAAAACAGATTTTGTTTTCATTGCATTGTGTGCTTGCTTTGATGAATCTATGGCTTGTATCGGAGGGTATAAGTCATGGTAAAGTTAGAATATAGTAGATATAATGCAATAATAAAATATGAATGGGTTTACAACAGTACCTAAGGTGGTAATTTGCTTTATTATGCTAACGAATCTCACGAGAATTTTGTTAAGTTTTGTGTGATTGAAGTTTTCAAGTTTTGGGTGAGATCACGATGGATGAAGGAATAAGGAGTTAGAAGAGCCAAAGCTTGGGATGTTATAGCACCCCAAGGTAATATCCAAAGAGTCACAAGCAACTAAGCTTGGAGATGCCCCGTGTGGCATCCCCTCTTTCTTCTAACAACCATCGGTATACTACTTGGAACTATATTATTATTCGTCACATATCATGACTTTTGCTTGGAGCGTCTTATATCTTTGCTTGTTTTTCTTTTTGCATTTTCATTAGTATCCTTGCTAGACACACCTATTTGAGAGATCCAAAATATGCTATGATTTGTTACAATTGCTCTTTATGCTTCACTTAAAACTATTGAGCGAAGGAATTGCTCTAGTGCTTCACTTATGTCTTTTTGAGAACGGCGTGCTTTTACATATTTGAAGAAATGCTCTCATGATTCACTTATATTAATTTTGAAGAAATCCTCTCATGCCTCACTTATATTATTTTGAGAGATGAAACTTGTATGCTCATGTTCTTCACTTATATCCATGTGAGCTTGTCAAAAGCAATTGCAATATATGAAACTAGTTCCAAAGTGATAGATATTCAAGAGGGATGTAATAAAAACTTTCATGAATATCATTGGACAAATTAAAATTTGGGACTAGTTTTTAGACATGACAATAGTGATATGTGAGTTATGTTGATGGGTAATTATGCTTAGTAAGAATATCGGTGTTAAGGTTTGTGATTCCCTATGCAAGCACGAAAGTCAATAGGTGTGCCATGAAATTACATCCTACTTGTGGTGCATTATTCATACTAGTGGTGCATTATTCGGTGTTAGTTATGCTTAATGCTTGCTTATGTGATTTTTCGTTTCTTGGTTGGATGCTTCCCAATCTATTTGCTAGCCTTCACTTGTACTAAGTAGAAATACTACTTGCGCATCCAAAATCCTTAAAACTAATTTTGCCATATGAGTCCACTATACCTACCTATATACGGTATTTCCATGTCGTTCCAAGCAAATTTTTATGTGACATCTCTAATTTTCAAAATAAATTTTCCTTTTTGTGTGCTCATATTTCTCATGAAACGCTAGGGGGTGACCGATATTTTTCCATGCTAGATGTGGTATTCTCAAGATGAGTGTTTATTCACTTGTCATTGCACGAGAGTATGGTGGTAACAGGGATGCCCATTCCTGAAATGAAATTAAAAAGAAAGAAATTTATTTTATGTTGTCAAATAATAAATTCCTTGGAAAGTGTTGGTATGGAAGGCAACCGTGGATTCGGCTAACCATGGAAAGTGAAAGTATGGCGGAAAAAGGAATAAACTTTATTTTCTGTTTGGGAACCGCCTATGATGCATCTAGTGTGGAAACATATTGAAATCTCCCAGTCGTTTTCGTTGACAGGAAAGGCATGCCACTCAAAATATTTTTCTCTATCAGTGTAAACACTTGAGCTCTGGCACCTCTACAAATCCCTACTTCCCTCTGCGAAGGGCCTATCTATTTACTTTATGTGATTTTTATTTTTCAATTTGAGTCTCCATCTTCTCTTATAAAGAACCAACTAGGAGGCACTATGATCATACTTTAGCATTAGGTGTAGATAATATTTGAGTGTGTATTGTTAATGGATCAATGATTGAGCATGATAGGCTAGGGATAACTTGCTTTAGCATTGATATTTTGAAAGACATGATTGATTGTTGATATGCTTGAGTATTAAAGTTTTCATGTCAAAACTAGACTATTGCTTTTAACCATATGAAAAGTACAAATGTCCATCCTATAAAGAAAAGAATATATGATGAACATGTTAGGTAGAAATCCACATCAAAAATTCTGTTTTTATCATTTACCCACTCAAGGACGGGTAGGAATTAAGCTTGGGGATGCTGATACGTATCCAATGTATATATAATCTTTACTTGTTCCATGTTGTTATATTATCAATCTGGGATGTTTTACAATCATTTTATAGCAACTTTATATCATTTTTTGGTACTAACCTATTGACATAGTGCCAAAGTGTGAGTTGCTATTTTTGCTAGTTTTTTACTTCGCAGAAAATCAGTACCAAATCGAGCCCAAATGTTGCGGGGATTTTTGGAGAATTTTTATCGACCAGAAGGAACAAGATGGGCCAAATATCACCAGAAGAGGGGCCCGGGTGGCCACCCTCCACCAGGGCGCGCCAGAGGCCCCTGACGTGGCCTGGTAGAGGGTGGGCACCTCGGGACTCCCCCCAAGCGACTATCAAGCCTACAAATTCCCAAATATTCACAAAACCCTAGGGGAGTCGACGAAACACAATTCCAACCGCCACAAGTTCCAGAACCTCGAGATATAACCTAACACCATCATGGAGGGGTTCATCTTCTTCATAGGTGCCTCTCTTATTGCTTTAAGGATAACAAGATGGGGTCTATTCCTACATGAATAGATCTTGTCTACATCATGTCGCCATTCTTATTGCATTACTCTGTTTTCCCATGAACTTAATATGCTAGATGCATGTTGGATAGCGGTCGATGTGTAGAGTAATAGAAGTAGATGCAGAATAGTTTCAGTCTACTTGTCTTGGACAAGATTCCTATATAATGATAATTGTCTGGATATCATCATGATTATTTGATCTTCTATGAATTGCCCAACAGTAAATTGTTCACCCACCGTGTGCTATACTCATGAGAGAAGCCACTAGTGAAACCTACGGGCCCCGGGTCTACTTTTCCAACATATTGCATTCCGATCTACTATTTGCACTTTTTGTTTTCAGATATATTAATCTAAAAAAACAAAAAATACCTTGCTGAACTTTTTATTTCTTTATTTTATTTTGTGTTCTTGCGAGATCTATTTCCCAAAACTATCACTGCCAAATCTATCTTATTACCGTGGAGAGCTTGACAACCTGTCTTACGCGTTGGGTTGCAAGTATTTGTTATTTGTGTGCAGGTGATGTTTAAGTGGGTGTGTGATCTTCCTCTACGGATTGATACCTTGGTTTCATAAACTAAGGGAAATACTTACCATTGTTGTGCTGCATCATACCTTCCTCTTTGGGGAACTACTGACAACGTCTCAATCCACGTCAAGTGCATATGATCCAAGTGCTGGAAATATGCCCTAGAGGCAATAATAAAATAGTTATTATTATATTTCCTTGTTCATGATAATCATTTATTATCCATGCTATAATTGTATTGATTGGAAACTCAAATACATGTGTGGGTATATAGACAACTTTGTGTCCCTAGTATGCCTCAAGTAGACTAGCTCGTTGATCAAAGATGATCTAGGTTTCCTTGCCATAGACATGAGATGTCATTTGATAACGGGATCACATCATAGGAGAATTATGTGATGGACAAGACCCAAATAATGAACGTAGCATATGATTGTGTCATTTATTGCTATTATTTTCTGCATGTCAAGTATCTGTTCCTGTGACCATGAGATCATCCAACTCACGGGCACCGAAGGAATAACTTGTGTGTATCAAATGTCGCAACGTAGCTGGGTGACTATAAAGGTATGCTACGGGTATCTCCGAGGGTGCTTGTTGAGTTGGCATGGATCTAGACTGGGATTTGTTACTCCGTGTGATGGAGAGGTATCTTAGGGCCAACTCGGTAGTACAACATCATAATGAGCTTGCAATCAAAGTGACTAAAGAGATAGCCACGGGATCTTTTATTACGGAACGAGTAAAGAGACTTGTTGGTAATGATATTGAACTAGGTATCGAGATACTGACAATCAAATCTCAGGCAAGTAACATACCGATGAACAAAGGGAACTGCGTATGGGATTGACTGAATAATTGACATCGAGGTTCGACAGATAAAGATAATCATAGAATATGCAGGAACCAATATGGGCATCCAAGTCCCGTTACTGGTTATTGACCATAGTGGTATCTCGGTTATGTCTGCATAGTTCTCGAACTCACAAGGTCGACACACTTAACGTTTGGTGACCATATAAGTATAGTCGAGTTATTATGTTGGTGACCGAAGGTTGTTCGGAGTCTCGGATGAGATTCTGGGTGTGACGAGGAACTCTGGAAAAGTCCGTAGGTGAAGATTGATATATAGGATGAATGGAAGGGTCCGGAAGTGTTTCGGGTCATAATGGGGGTTCGACAAAGTACCTAAAGGGGTTTCTAGGGACCCAGACAAGTGTTGGGGGGCTCATGGGCCAAGGAGAGGGGACGCACTAGCTCACAAGTGGCTGGGAGCCGTGCCAAACCCCGGCCCACTCGGCTGGGAGGGGGCCACACCCCCTAGGGCCGCTGGCCACCCTAAACTTGGGAGGCAAGACGCCTAGGGGGGCCACCCCAACCCTAGCCGCACCCTGTCTTGGCCGCCGGCCCCTAGGGGAAATCCTAGGGCACCCTCCCCTCCTCCCTCCCCCCTATATATAGAGAGGGGGAGAGAGGGCAGTCACACCCTAACGTGCTACGACGCTGCCCCTCCTCTCCCTCATAGTTCTTCTCCACTTCATAACCCGCGGCGAAGCCCTGCCGAGCTGTCATCACCACCACCTCACCATGTCGTCATGTTGCCGGAGGACTCGGGCTACTACTTCACCATCGCTCACTAGGTCAAGGAGGTCAAGGCGTCATCAAGCTACACGTGTGTTGAACGCGGAGGTGCCGTCCGTTTGGCACTTGATTGGGAGTCCCGGGAAGGATTGTGATTGGATCACGAAGACATTCGACTACATCAACCGCGTTTCTTAACGCTTCTACTTAGCAATCTACAAGGGTATGTAGATGCAATCTCTCCTCTCGTAGATGCTCATCTCCTAGATTGATCTTGGTGAACCGTAGGCAATGTTCCCCAACGGTGGCATCATGAGCTAGGTCCTTGCGTAGATGACATCATGAGTAGAACACAAAGGAGTTTGTGGGCATTGATATTAAGACTGCTTCCTCCCTTGGTCTTTTCTTGATTCAGCGGTATTGTAGGATGAAGCGGCCTAGACCAACTTTACATGTCCACGTAGACCAGTTCCATCGACTGACATGTGACTTTGTTGCATAAGATGGCTGGCGGGCGTTTGTCTCTCCCACCTTAGTTGAATCGGATTCGACAAAGGCGGTCCTTGTAGAAGGTTGAACATCAATTTGTATATCACTGTTGTCCTTTTGCGTAGGTAAGAATCGTTCTTGCTAGATACCCATAGCAGCCATGGTGAAAGCTCATCGTTTTAAAGCACTACATGATGACCGGGTGTGATAGACTCTACGTTCGCATACAACATGTTCAAGCCAGTTTTGCACATGCGGAACACTCGGTTTAAAACTTGACGGGCCTAGCATGTACAAACATGGCCTCGGAACACAAGAGACCGAAAGGTCGAGCATGAGTCATATAGTAGATATGATCAACATGGAGACGTTCACCATTGAAACCACCTCATATCACGTGATGATCATACTTGGGTTGGTGAATTTGGATCATATAGCACTCGGATGACGGGAGGGATGTCAATTTGAGTGCGAGTTTTTAAGTAATATGATTAACTAAACTCACTATCTTGAACAATACTCTAAGTAATCTTTGCAAATTTATGTTGTAGATCAATGGCTCACGCAGTAGCACCCTTGAATTTCAATGCGTTCCTAGAGAAAGCCAAGCTGAAAGATGATGGAAGTAACTTTGTAGACTGGGCCCATAATCTAAGGATTATCCTCACGACTTCCCAAAAGGCTTATGTCCTTGATGCACCGCTCGGTGCGCCACCCGCTCCAGTGTCGTCTGTAGACGTTGTGAACACCTAGCAGGCACGTTCTGATAACTACTCAATAGTTCAGTGTGCAATGTTATATGGCTTGGAACTGGGACTTCAAAGACGTTTTGAAAATCATGGAGCATATGAGATGTTCCAGGAGTTGAAGTTTATTTTTCAGAAGAATGCCCGGATCGGGAGGTATGAGACCTCCGATAAATTCCATGCTTGCAAGATGGAGGAGAACGGGTCTGTCGGTGAGCACATACTCAGAATATCTGGGTATTCCAACCATCTGGCTGAGTTGGGAATTACTCTCCCGCCAGAGGCAATCACTAACAGACTTCTTCAATCATTGCCACCTAGCTACAAGAGCTTTGTGTTGAATTATAACATGCAATGGGTGAACAAATCAGTCGCCAAGCTGTTCATGATGCTGAAAGTCGCTAAGTCAGAAATACAGAAGGAGCATCAAGTGTTGATGGTCAATAAAACCACTAGTTTCAAAAAGAATGGCAAGGGCAAGAAGGGTAACTCCAACAACAGTGACAAAGCAGTTGCTCCTCCCGTGAAGAAACCCAAGGCTAGAGCCAAGTCGGAAACTAAGTGCTTTCGTTGCAAGGGAACTAGCCATTGGAAGCGGAACTGCCCCAAGTATCTGGCCGATAAAAAGGCGACCAACACCAAACAAGGTATATACGATATACATGTTATTGATGTGTACCTTACCAACTCTCGTTGTAGTGCCTGGGTATTTGATACCGGTTCGGGTTCTCACAATTGCAACTCAAAGCAGGAACTATGGAATAGACAGAGGCTGGCGAAGGATGAAGTGACGATGCGCGTGGGAAATGGTTCCAAGGTTGATGTCATCGCTGTTGGCACGCTCGCTCTTCGATTACCATCAGGATTAGTGATGAACCTGAGAAATTGTTATTTAGTGTCTGCGTTAAGCATGAACATAATATCTGGATCTTGTTTGATGCGAGACGGTTACTCATTTAAATCAGAGAATAATGGTTGTTCTATTTATATGAGTAATGTCTTTTATGGTCATGCACCCAATGTGAGGAGTTTATTCTTATTGAATCTAATAGTAATGATACACATGTTGATAACATTGATGCCAAAAGATGTAGAGTTGGTAATGATAGTACCACTTTCTTGTGGCACTGCCGCTTAGGTCATATTGGTGTAAAATGCATGAAGAAGCTCCATGCTGATGGACTTTTGGAGTCACTTGATTTTGAATCACTTGACACATGTGAACCATGCCTCATGGGCAAGATTACTAAGACCCCGTTCTCTGGAACAATGGAACGGGCAAGTGATTTATTGGAAATCATACATACTAATGTGTGCGGTCCAATGAGCATTGAGGCGCGCGGTGGATATCGTTACTTTCTCACCTTCACCGATGACTTAAGTAGATATGGGTATATTTACTTAATGAAACATAAGTCTGAAACGTTTGGAAAGTTCAAGCAATTTCAGAGTGAAGTTGAGAATCATCGTAACAAGAAAATCAAATTCCTACGATCTGATCGAGGAGGAGAATATCTGAGTTATGAGTTTGGCAATCACTTAAGACAATGTGGAATTGTTTCACAGTTGACGCCTCCTGGAACACCATAGCGTAATGGTGTGTCCGAACGTCGTAATCGAACCTTATTGGATATGGCGCATTCTATGATGTCTCTTGCCGATCTGCCACTATTGTTTTGGGGTTATGCGTTCGAGACAACTGCATTCACTTTAAATAGGGCACCATCTAAATTTGTTGAGACGACCCCAAATGAACTGTGGTTTGGAAAGAAATCAAAGTTGTCGTTTCTTAAAGTTTGGGATGTGATGCTTATATCAAAAAGCTCCAACCGAAAAAGCTTGAAGCCAAAGTGGAAAAATGTGTCTTCATACGATACCCAAAAGAGAGTGTTGGGTTTACCTTCTATCTCAGATTCGAAGGCAAAGTGTTTGTAGCTAAGAACGGGTCATTTCTCGAGAAAGAGTTTCTCTCGAAAGAATTGAGTGGGAGGAAGATAGAACTTGATGATATTATTGAATCCTCACTTCAACCAGAGGGCAGCACAGTGCACAAAGATGTTTCTATGGAGCCTACATCGGTTGAAGAGGAAGCTGATGATGGTGATCATGAAGTTTTGGATAAAGTTATTGTTGAACCTCATAGGTCGACAAGGACACGTATTGCTCGTGAATGGTATGGTAACCCTATCTTAGAGGTCATGTTGTTGGACAATGATGAACCTACGAGCTATGGAGAAGCGATGGTGGGCCCAGATTCCAACAAATGGTTAGAAGCCATGAAATCCGAGATGGGATCCATGTATGAAAACAAACTATGGACTTTGGAAGTATTACCTGAAGGGCGAAAGGCCATTCAGAATAAATGGATCTTTACGAAAATACGGACGCTGCCAGTAATATCACCGTCTATAAAGCTCGAATTGTGGCAAAAGGTTTTTCACAAATTCAAGGAGTTGACTACGATGAGACTTTCTCGCTCGTGGCAATGTTTAAGTCCATTAGAACCATGTTAGCAATAGATGCATTTTTCGATTATGAAATTTGGCAGATGGATGTCAAAACAACATTCGTTAACGGTTTCCTTACGGAAGAATTCTATATGATGCAACCAGAAGGTTTTGCCGATCCAGAGAATGCTGACAAAGTTTGCAAACTCCAGTGAACCATTTATGGGTTGGTGCAAGCATCTCAGAGTTGGAATCTTTGCTTTGATGAGGTGATCAAGGCGTTCGGGTTTATACAAGTTTATGAAGAAGCTTGTATTTACAAGAAAGTGAGTGGGAGCTCTATAGTGTTTCTAATATTATATGTGGATGACATATTGCTTTTTGGAAACAATATATAATTTTTGGAAAGCGTGAAGGAATATTTGAACAAGAGTTTTTCAATGAAGGACCTAGGAGAAGCTGCTTTTATATTAGGCATCAAAATCTATAGAGATAGATCGAGACGCTTAATAGGACATTGCCTCTATTGCAAGGTGTGAAGTTGAGTAAGACTCAATGCCCACTGACTGCAGAGGATAGAGAAAAAATGAGTGTCATCCCCTATGCTTCTGCCATATGCTCTATCATGTATGCAATGTTGTGCACAAGACCAGATGTCAGCTTTGCCATAAGTATGGCTGGAAGGTTTCAAAGTGATCCAGGAGTGGAACACTGGACGGTGGTCAAGAATATCCTTAAGTACTTGAAAAGGACTAAGGAAATGTTTCTCGTTTATGGAGGTGATCAAGAGCTCATAGTAAAGGGTTACGTCAATGCCAGCTTTGACGCTGATCCGGATGACTCTAAGTCTCAAACTCGATACATATATATTCTCAATGGGGGAGCGATAAGCTGGTGAATTTCCAAGCAAAGCATGGTAGCTGATTCTACATGTGAAGCAGAGTATATAGCTGCCTCGGAGGCGCCGAACGAAGGTGTCTGGATGAAGCAGTTCATGATGGATGTTAGAGTTGTGCCCAGTGCACTGGACCCAATGACTCTTTTCTGTGACAACACTGGTGCCATTGCTCTGGTCATGGAACCAAGGTTTCACAAGAGGACCAGACACATAAAGCGATGCTTCAATTCCATCTGCAATCACATCAATGAGGAGGACATAAATATTTGCAAAGTACACATAGATCTGAATGTCGCAGACCCTTTGTCTAAGCCTCTTCCACGGGCGAAACATGAACATCACCAGAACTGTATGGGTGTTAGATTCATTACAGTGTAAATCACATAGCGATGTGAACTAGATTATTGACTCTAGTGCAAGTGGGATGCTGTTGGAAATATGTCATAGAGGCAATATAAAATTGTTATTATTATATTTCCTTGTTCATCATAATCATTTATTATCCATGCTATAATTGTATTGATTGGAAACTCAAATACATGTGTGGGTATATAAACAACTCTAAGTCCCTAGTATGCCTCTAATAGACTAGCTCGTTGATCAAAGATGGTCGAGGTTTCCTGGCCATAGACATGAGATGTCATTTGATAATGGGATCACATCATTAAGAGAGTGATGTGATTGACAAGACCCAAACTATGAACATAGCATATGATCGTGTCAGTTTATTGCTATTGTTTTCTGCATGTCAAGTATCTGTTCCTAAGACCATGAGATCATGCAACTCACCGGCACCGGAGGAATACCTTGTGTGTATCAAACATCGCAACGTAACTAGGTGACTATAAAGGTACTCTACATGTATCTTCAAGGATGCTTGTTGAGTTAGCATGGATCAAGACTGGGATGTGTTACTCCGTGTGACAAAGAGGTATCTCAGGGCCCACTTGGTAATACAACATCATAATGAGCTTGCAAGCAAACTAACTAAAGAGTTAGCCACGGGATCTTGTATTACGGAGTGAGTAAAGAGACTTGCTGGTAATGATATTGAACTAGGTATGGAGATACCGACAATCGAATCTCGGGCAAGTAACATACCGATGAACAAAGGGAAATGCGTACGGGATTGACTGAATCCTTGAATTGAGGTTCGACACATAAAGATCATCATAGAATATGCATGCACCAATATGGGTATCCAAGTCCTACTATTGGTTATTGACCGTAGTGGTATCTCGGTCATGTCTGCATAGTTCTCAAACGTGCAAGGTCTACACACTTAACATTTAATGACGATATAAGTATAGTCGAGTTATTATGTTGGTGAGCTAAGGTTGTTCGGAGTCCCGGATGAGATCCCGATCGTGACAAGGAACTCCGGAATAGTCCGGAGGTGAAGATTGATATACATAATGAAGGGAATCGGTGTCCGGAAGTGTTCTAGGACATACCGTGGGTTCGACGGAGTACCGAAAGGGGTTCGGGGGGGAGGCAAGTGTTGGGGGCCTCATGGGCCAAGGAGAGGGGCGCACCAGCCCACAAGGGGCAGGCCACCGTGCCAAACCCCATCCCACTCAGCTGGGAGGGGCCACACACTCTAGGGCCGCCGGCCACCCTAAACTTAGGAGGCAAGGCGCCTAGGGGGCACCCCAACCCTAGCTACACCCCTCTTGGTCTCCGGCCCCTAGGGGAAACCGTAGGGCGCCCTCCCTCCTCACTTCCTCCTATATAGAGAGAGGGGGAGAGAGGGCAGCTACACCCTAACGTGCTACGGCGCTGCCCCTCCTCTCCCTCATAGTTCTTCTCCACTTCCTAACGTGCAACGAAGCCCTGCCGAGCTGTCATCACCACCACCTCACCACGCCATCGTGCTGCCGGAGGACTCAGGCTACTACTTCACGATCGCTCGCTGGATCGAGGAGGTGAAGGCATCGTCAAGCTGCACGTGTGTTGAACGCGGAGATGCCGTCTGTTCGGCACTTGATCGGGAATTCGCGGGACGGACCTTGATTGGAACACGAAGACGTTCGACTACAACAACCGCGTTTCTTAATGCTTCGGCTTAGCGATCTACAAGGGTATGTAGATGCAATCTCTCCTCTCGTAGATGCTCATCTCCTACATTGATCTTGGTGAAGTGTAGGAATTTTTTTGTTTCCCATGCAAACCCAACACCAAGTATGGAAAGTGCGTTAGCGTATGCCTCTCCCTCATTGCATATAACAAGTATCTATCATATTATATTCAATTGCCTAGGGACAATATTTCTCTTGCAAAGAGAAAAGCTTTCTACTAAACTATTTACTTTTATTATTATTTTATTAAAATAACACCTAACTTTTATTTCCACGTCCTTTATTATCTTGCAAAGTACTTCTAGTTTTATTCCCGCAAAGTAGTTTCATACTTGTTCTAGGTAAAGCAAGCATTAGCGTGTGTAGAGTTGTATCGGTGGTCAATAGAACTTGAGAGAATATTAATTCTACCTTTAGCTCCTTGTTGGGTTCGACACCCTTACTTATCGAAATAGGCTACAAATGATCCCCTACACTTGTGGGTTATCAAGAACTTTTTCTGGTGCCGTTGCCGATGGGCAATAGCGTGGGGTGAATATTCTTATGTGTGCTTGTTTTCTTTATCACTAAGTAATTTTTATTTTTTTATTAGTTGTTTTATACCTTTAGTTATGTATATGGAACACGAAACACAAAAAAATTAGTGGTACTTGCTACTCATGGAGATGGGGAATCTCCTAAAACCCTTGATGCTAGTTATGTGAAACATGTTAATTACTCCTTTGATACTCCTGAGAAATCCTCATTGAACTTTATAATGGGAGACACGTTGGATCAACATGAGTTATTTAGGGATTATCGCTTATCTCAAAAAGAGAAACACTTACGGGATCAAATTAGAATATTGCAATGGTTTGCTTGGGATACATTTGAGATGTGATTTTACATGTTGCTCTAAGATAAAGGCTCCACACCTTCCCTTTCAATGTTCATTTAATGCTAATGAAACCTTAGCTTCTTATTCTAATGGTATATAGGATTACTATGATGTGGAACGAATAGAAGAATTTGTTCTTTTTAAAGGTGCTTATGAAATTGCTTTTTTGATTGAAAAGTATGATGATGTTCCTTAAAAATCTTGAAATTTATCCATAATTCAATATTGCTATGATAATTATTAATACAATAATGATATTAGTGAATTTATTGAGAGAATATCCGTTGCCTTGGAAAAGACTACTATTTTGCAGGAATCTATAGAAGAAGAAATTGTTGCAACTGTGAGCTCATTAGATGAAAAAAGGTGAGGAGGAGAGTGAAGAACAAAAGGAGGAAGAGCGGATTAGCTACACGTGTGCACCTTCTAATGAGAGTTACTCTTCAACTCATAAATTATTTAATTTCCCTTCGCACATACCAAAGGATGAATGCTATGATGATTGCCATGATCCCTTGGATTCTTTTGAAATGACCCTTTTTGATGAACTTGATGCTTGCTATGCTTGTGGCCACGATGCCAATATGAATTAACTTATGGAGATGAACTTGCTATAATTTCGTACGTTAAGCATGAAATTTTTATATTGCACCCACACATGATAGTCCCATTATCTTTTTGAATTCTCCTAACTACACTATATCGGAGAAGTTTGCTCTTATTAAGGATTATATTGATGGGTTGCGTTTTACCACTACACATGAGGATTTTGATTAACATAATATGCATGTGCTTGTTTCTACTACTTTAAATTACTATGAGAGAGGAACCAAACCTTCACCTCTCTATGTTTCCAATACTATAAAATCGCAAGAAACTACTTATGCTATGTATTGCCCTTTACTTAATGTGCATGAATTGTTCTTGTATCACATGCGGATGCATAGGAAGAGAGTTAGACTTCATTGTCATATGGTATATATCACTTTGTGCTCACTACTAAATTACAAACCATTGTTAATTAAAACTGACTTTGATATACCTTGGGATCTGGGTGGATCCATTACTTGAGCACTTTATGCCTAGCTTAATGGCTTTAAAGAAAGCGCTGCCAGGGAGACAACCCAGAAGTTTTAGAGAGTCATTTTTATTCTGTTCTGTACTTTTATAAAGTTTTAAAACAAAAAATATAGTGGGTAACCTAAAACTTCACACAAAGAAAGGTGAAAGCGAGAGAGATGATGAGCATCGTTCAACTGGGAGCTAGCCTTGAACTTTGTTCATGCCCATGGAAACTTTGTGAATCTTGAATCATAGAAACTTTTAAAATAATAATAATTATCCCCTTGTACAAATCCATTGTATTATAAAAATAGTGTGCCAAGATTTTCCTTTAAGATGATTAGATTGCTTGTTGGTATGTGCGATGTAAAAACAGAAACTTTGGCTGTAGTGCGTGAATTTACATTTTTAATGGAATGCCAAAAGTTTATGAAATTTTTACACGGTATTTATATACAAAATGTTTATAGATTCCTACGTTTTCAGAATTTGGGGCGTTACAGAAGTATGGTCAAAGTTCTGATTATTATAGATTGTCCTGTTTAAGACATATTTTGTTTTTGATGCATTGTTTTGTTTGTTTTGATGAAACTGACGATTTTATCGATGGTATAAAACATGGAGAAGTTATAACACAACAGAGATAATGAAAATATAAAATATTAATGGGTTTTAAATAGTACTTAAAGTAGTCATTTGCTTTATTATACTACCGGATCTCACCAATTTTCTGTTAAGTTTTGTGTGGATGAAGTGTTCAAAGATCGAGGAGGTCTCGATATGAGGAGAAGGAGCAGAGGCAAGAGTTAAAGCTTGGGGATGCCCAAGGCACCCCAAGTAAATATCCAAGGAGAATCAAGTGTCTAAGCTTGGGGATGCCCCAGAAGGCATCCCGTCTTTCTTCGACAAGTATCGGTATGTTTTCGTTTCATTTCGTTCATGTGATATGTGTAAATCTTGGAGTGTCTTTTGTGTTTAGTTTTCACTTTATTTTATGCACCACGCTGGTATGAGATATTCCATGGTTGACTTATAGAATGCTCATTGCACTTCACTTATATCTTTTGAGTATGGCTTTATAGAATGCTTCATGTGCTTCACTTATATCATTTGAAGTTTGGATTGCCTGTTTCTCTTCGCATAGAAAATGCTTCATGTGCTTCACTTATATCATTTGAAGTTTGGATTGCCTGTTTCTCTTCACATAGAAAACTGTTATTTGTAGAATGCTCTTTTGCTTCACTTATACTTCCTCCATTCCTTTATATAAGGTGTATTTGTTTTTTGAAAAGCCAAACAAGTCCAAGTTTGACCGAGTTTTTAGAAAAATATATCAACATTCACAATACAAAATTTATATCATTTGATCCATCATGAAAAGTAGTTTTGCTTTTTATCTATTAGGTATTGCAGATGTTATTATTTTATTCTATAACCTTGGTCAAATATTTAAATGGTTGACTCGCACGGAAATAAATACACCTTATATTCTGGAACGGAGGGAGTATTTATTAGAGCATGGTATTTTGTAGAAATAATTAAACTCTCTTGCTTCACTTTTTATATCTATTTAGAGAGTCAACAGGAATTGTCCGTTCACATGGTTAGTCATAAAATCCTACATAAAACTTCTCGATCACTGAATATGATATGTTTGATTCCTTGCAATAGTTCTGCGATGTAGAGATGATAATATGTGGGAGGTACTAGTGGATGATCGTGTTTACTAAGATATTGGTGTTAAGGTTTGTGATTCCCGAAGCATGCACATATAGTCTCCCGTTATGCCAGGAAGTTGGAGCACAATTTATCCTTGATTGTCTATCTTTGTGTGAAGGTCGGCGGTGTGCGATGGCTAACTCCTACCAACCTTCCCCCTAGGAGCATGCATAGTAATACTTTGCTTCGAGGGCTAATAAAATTTTGCAATAAGTATGTGAGTTCTTTATGACTAATGTGAGTCCATGGATTATACGCACTCTTACCTTTCCGCAATTTGCTAGCCTCTACGGCACCATGCATTGCCCTTTCTCACCTCGAGAGACGGTGCAAACTTCGCCGATGCACCCAAACCCCGTGATATGATACGCTCTATCACACATAAGCCTTATTATATCTTCCTCAAACAGCCACCATACCTACCTATTATGGCATTTCCATAGCCATTCCGAGATATATTACCTTGCAACTTCCACCGCTTCCGTTTTGATGACCTGAGCATTCATTGTCATATTGCTTTACATGATCGTAAGATAGCTAGCATGATGTTTCCATGGCTTGTACCTTTTTTGATATCTTTGCTACGCTAGATCATTGCACATCTTGGTACACTACCATAGGCATTCATATAGATTCATACTTTGTTCTACTATCGAGTTTTAAGTGAATAGAAGTGTGATGATCATCATTATTCATTATTAGAGCATGTCCCGGTGAGGAAAGGATGATGGAAACTATGATTGCCCCACAAGTTGGGATGAGGCTCCGGAAAAATATAAAAAGAAAAATAAAGAAAGAGAAAAGGAAAAAAGATAAAAAAGGAGAAAAAAGAGAAAAAATGAGAGACAAAGAGAGAAGGGGCATGCTAATTCCACACTTGTGCTTCAAAGTAGCACCATGTTTTTCATATAGAGAGTCTCCTATGTTGTCACTTTCATATACTAGTGGGAATTTTTCATTATAGAGTTAGATGCACACCCACTCTGTTTTCATATTGAGCTTTCATGCACTTCTAGCTTTTAGTGCATCTGTTGCAAGGAAATCCCTACTCCGCACATTGATATCATTTGATGGGCATCTTCATAGCCCATTGGTTAGCCGCATCGATGTGAGAATTTCTTACCTTTTTCTCTTCTCTATATCTACCCATATCATCATACTCTATTCCACCCATAGTGTTATATCCATGTCTTTCTCATGTATTGCTTGAGAGTTGAAAATGTTAAAAAGTATGAACCAATTGCTTGGCTGACACTGGGGTAGTACATGATTTATACTTTCTATTAAGAAGACACAGCATGGCAATGCTATATGATTTTGTAGGGATAGCATTCTTTAGCCTTGATATTTTGAAAGACGTGATTGTTTGTTGGCATGCCTGAGTATTAATGTCTTTATGTCAAATTATAGAATATTGCTTTGAATCACTCATGTCTTAATATTCATGCCATGATTAGATATATGATCAAGATTATTCTAGGTAGCACTGCACATAAAAAATTATCGTTTTTATCATTTACCTACTCGAGGACGAGAAGGAATTAAGCTTGGGGATGATGATACATCTTCGTCGTATCTATAATTTTTGATTGTTGTATGCCAATATTATATAACTTTAACATATTATTAGCAACATTTTATATGATTTATTGGACTAACATATTGATCCAGTGCCCAGTGCCAGTTCCTATTTGTTGCATGTTTTTTGTTTCGCAGAATATCCATATCAAATGAAGTACAAACGCGATAAAAAGTTACGAAGAATTATTTTGGAATATTTGTGAATTTTGGGAGGTGGAATCAACACAAACGGGGGCCCACAACCACCATAAGACACCAGGGCATGCCCAAGGGCCCTAGCGCATGGTGGTGTATCGTGCCCACCTCATAAGTCCGTTGGAGCTCTACTTCGGGCACAAGGAAGCTTATATCCGAAAACAAAATCGTGTTAAAATCTCAGTGCAATCGGAGTTACGGATCTCTGGGAATATAAGAAACGGTTTTCGGCCAAAAACAGGAACGTGAAATAGAAGAGAACAAAGAGGGAGATCCAATCTCGGTGGGGCTCATGGCCCTTTGTCGCCATGGCGGCCATGGACCGGAGGGGGGACTCTCCTCCCATCTAGGGGGGCTAGGAAGAATGAGAAGGAAGGGGCTCTCCCCCCTCTCTCCCGGTGGCGCCGAAACGACGCCGAGGTAATCATCGTGACGACGATCTACATCAACAACTTTGCCGCTGTCAACACCAACTCTCTCCCCCTCTATGCAGCAGTGTAACACCTTCTTCTCTGCTATAATCTCTACTTAAACATGGTGCTCAACTCCATATATTATTTCCCAATGATACTTGGCTATCCTATGATGTTTGAGTAGATCTCTTTTGTCATATGGGTTAATTGTGGTATGATGTTATTGATATGAGTTGTATGTTGATATGGTGTTGTCCTATGGTGCCCTTCGTGTCGTGCAAACGTGAGGGGTCCCTGTTGTAGGGTGTGTGCAATATGTTCATGATTTGCCTATGGTGAGTGGTGTGAGTGACAGAAGCACAAACTCAAGTAGGTGGATTGTTGCGTATGGGAGTAAAGGGGACTTGATAGTTAATACTATGGTTGGGTTTTACCTTAATGAACTTTGGTAGTTCTGGATGCTTGCTACAGTTCCAATCATAAGTGCATATGATCCAAATACGGAAAGTGTGTTAGCGTATGCCTCTCCCTCATTGCATATAACAAATATCTATTATTATATTCAATTGTTTAGGGACAATCTTTCTCTTGCGTTACACAAAAAGCTTTCTACTAAACTATTTACTTTTATTGTTCTTTTAATAAAACAACACCTAACTTCCATTTCCACGTCCTTTATTATCTTGCAAAGTACTTCTAGTTTTATTCCCGCAAAGTAGTTTCATACTTGTTCTAGGTAAAACAAGCATTAGCATGCGTAGAGTTGTATCAGTGGTCGATAGAACTTGAGAGAATATTAATTATACATGTAGCTCCTCATTGGGTTCGACACTCTTACTTATCGAAAAAGGCTACAAACGATCTCCTACACTTGTGGGTTATCACAATACAAGGGGCATATATTTCCAAGGTATATGATAGCATCATATCAAGTGTATCATGGAATAGTCATGTAAGCTCATGCCCTTGCATGCAACCGAGTGAGTCTAGATCAAGTTTGAAGCATCAATGATGTTCAACTCACTCCTCAAGTGACAAAACACTTTATCATCAAGTGGCTTAGTAAAGATATCGGCCAATTGCTAGTTAGTACGAACATGCTTGAGATTGATATCTCCTTTGGAAACATGATCACAAATGAAATGATGTCGAACTTGAATATGCTTGGTTCGAGAATGTTGCACGGGATTATGAGCAATTTTGATTGCACTCTCATTGTCACATAACAATGGTACATGTTTCACATGTATGCCATAGTCCTTAAGAGTTTGAGTAATCCATATCAATTGAGCACAACATGATCCAGCGGCAATGTATTCCCCTCTGGCGGTAGATAGAGATACTGAGTTTTGCTTCTTGGATGACCAAGACACAAGAGATCTACCAAGAAATTGGCAAGTACCCGAGGTGGATTTTCTATCAACCTTATCCCCGGCGTAGTCCGAGTTGGAATAGACAACAAGGTTAAAATAAGATCCCTTGGGATACCAAATGCCAAAGTTTGGTGTATGTATCAAGTATCTCACAATTCTTTTCATGGCCTTAAGATGACACTCTTCAGGAGCAGCTTGATATCTAGCACACATGCACACACTAAGCATGATATCGGGACGGGAGGCACATAGATATAGCAATGAACCGATCATTGATCGATAGACTTTTTGATCAACCGGTTTTTCCACCTTGGTGAGATCAACATGTCCACTAGTAGGCATAGGAGTTTTTATACCTTTACACTCTTGCATGTTGAACTTCTTGATCAAGTCCTTGGTGTACTTGGTTTGAGAGATGAAAGTTTCTTCTCTCGTTTGATTGATTTGCAAACCAAGGAAAAATTTCAGCTCACACATCATGGAAATCTCATACTTATTGGACATCAACCTTCCAAATTTCTCACTAAATTGTGGGTTAGTAGATCCAAAGATAATATCATGCACATAAATTTGGCACACAAATAATTCACCATTAACTCTCTTAGTGAATAAGGTTGCGTCAATTTTACCAATCTCAAAACCCTTTTCAAGTAAAAACTTTGTTAGACATTTATACCAAGCATGAGGGGCTTGCTTAAGTCCATAAAGAGCTTTACTAAGCTTGTAAACATGGTTGGGTTTCTTAGGATTCACAAAATCGGGGGGTTGCTTAACATAGACTTATTCCTCAATCTCCCCCATTTAGAAATGCACTTTTAATGTCCATTTGAAAAAGAGTGATGTCATGGTGATTGGCATAAGCAAGTAATATACGAATAGCTTCAATTCTAGCAATGGGAGCATAGGTCTCACCGTAGTCCATACCTTCAACTTGCGTGTAGCCTTGACCCACGAGACGTGCCTTGTTGCGTACGACTTGATCGTCTTCGTCTTGATTGTTCCCAAACAACCATTTTGTACCGATGATGTTTTGCTCGTCTTTGGGCTTCTCCACTACTTTCCACACTTCGTTCCTCTCGAAGTTGGGTAGTTCTTCATGCATAGCATTCACCCAATCCGGGTCTTCAAGCGCTTCTTCCACCTTCATAGGCTCAATACTAGATATGAATGAGTAGTGTTCACAAAAGTTAGCTATCCGGGTTTTAGAGAAAATGATTCTCCCGGTTTGAAAGTCACCGAAGATATGCTCTAAGGGATAATTCTTTTTCACTCTTGATTTAACTCGAGGTAGCTTTTGCTTGTTGGACAGTGGAGCTTCCTAATCATCATCTTCTTCTTCACTATTGTTGTTGAAGGTGTCGTTGCCTTGAAGTGGTGGTGAAGGTGGTTGCGGTGGATCATCTTGATGTACTTCTTCCTCCTCTTTATTTTGTTGTGTATCGCCTGTGGATGCTTCCATGTCGTGTTGAGGTTCGTCTTGACGCGAAGTAGGAGCTTCCACTTGGGTCGATGAAGTACTTTCCTTCACCTTCCTGGGACGAATCTTGCCAATGGACAAGTCTTGGATAACATCTGAAGGTTCCTTATCTCCTACATCATTTGGCAATTGTTTGCCTTGCAAACCATTAGAATCATCAAACTTCACATCTACGGTCTCTTCAACTTTTCGAGTGAAGTTGTTGAAGACACCATAAGTGTAAGAGTTTGACCCGTACCGAGTAGGAAACCTTCATGAGATTTAGCAAATTTAGAACGACGATGCTTATCAAGAATGTAACACTTGGAGCCGAATACCTGAAAGTATCCAACTTGGGGGTTGTTACCGGTGAGTATCTCATATGCCGGTTTACCGAGTAGCTTGTGAAGATAGAGTCGGTTTGTGGCATGACAAGCTGTTTCCACAGCTTCCGCCCGAAAGTGTCTTGGCATCTTGTATTCGTCGAGCATCGTTCTTGCAATCTCAATAAGAGTTCGGTTCTTCCTCTCAACAACTCCATTTTGTTGAGGCGTGTACATAGCTAAGAACTCATGTAGAACCCCTTCTTCGTCAAGAAAGGTGTCCACATTCGTATTCTTGAACTTTCATTTGTTAACGCTCCGAACTTTCTTGATCTTCACCTCAAACTGATTTTGAACTTTGTGAGCAAAATTCTTAAAGATCTTTTGCACCTGCGACTTATCATCAAGAAAGAATACCCATGTAAATCTGGAATAATCATCAACTATAACTAGACCAAAGGAATTTCCATCGAGGCTCTTGTAAGCATTGGGACCAAAAAGATGCATATGAAGTAGCTCGAGTGGTCTCCTAGTAGTCATGATATTCTTTACAGGATGACTTCCACCTACTTGTTTTTTGGCTTTACAAGCACTACAAAGTCTATCTTTGTCAAAGATGGCATCTTTAACACCAAGAATATGATCACCTTTGATGAGCTTGTCTAGGATACGCATACCAACATGTCCTAGCATTCTATGCCAAAGCAAACCTTTAGAAGATTTTGCAATAAGACAAGTATGAGGTTTGGATCTCTTAGTGAAATCAGCAATGTATAAATCACCTCTACGGAAACTGGTAAAGACCATGCTATGATTGTCTTGGCTAAACACTTGGCAATCTACTTTGGTAAATAGCACATTAAAACCGAAGTCGGCAAGTCTAGATACGGAAAGAAGATTGTAGCCATGGGATTCAACAAGCATGACATTTTGAATAGAGCTATCATTAGATATGGCCACCTTGCCAAGACTGGGTAGCTTACCCTTGGAGTTGTCTCCAAAAGTTACATACCTTCGTGGTCCATGGTTTGGTGTGATTTCTTGAAACGCATCTCTATCTCCGGTCATGTGATCAGTGCATCCACTATCAAGAATCCACTGCTTTACTCCGGACATGTAGTATTTGAAGTTTGCCATGAGACTTAGACTCTTCATAGTCTTCTCACACTCGATGTCAAACAACTCATATTCACCATAGTAGCCATGTTCCACAATGTCATCATCAAGTGGGATATCCTCATCATAAGAGATAAGAGATTCGTTAGGATTGTGACAATGACAATGTTCAAGTTTATGAATGTGAATGGCTTCAAAGATAACATTGTTGATAGTAGTAACATCTCCTTTAGCATGCATGAGGTCACGAAGCTCAAACAAGCATTTATCAAAGTTAGGATCACTAGGCTTCATCATATGAAAGGCAATAGCTTTATGAAGAATTTCATCAAGATTACTCAATGAATAATTTGGATATCGTTTCTCCAAAACATTCCACAAATTATAAGCACATTCAAAATTCTTCATTTGATCAAACACAAATCTAGGCAATCCTTTGATAATGAGATTAAGGTTCTAAGATTGCGAAGCATATCAATTTCTTCTATGTATGTGGGATTTAAGGGATCAATGGGAGGTACATATGGATTCTTAACATACTTGCTCAAATGGAATTCATTGAATAGCTCAAGCATCTCGTATTTCCATTGACTATAGTACTCCCCATCGAGAACGGGCACTCTACAACTAATACTCCCCAAGCTAGACACATCCATCTTCCTCCAATGGTGATGAAAACGAAGTTATGGAGACCAAAGCTTTGATACCAATTGAGGGATCGATAGAAGAGATGTCTAGAGGGGGGGTGAATAGACTACTTGACAAATTTAAAACCTAACCTTTTCCCAAGTTAACTGGTTGGCAACTTTTAGCAATATAACAAGTCTAATGCACCCTACACATGCTAGTCAACAAATATGGCAACAGAAAGTAAGACACGCATATGTAAGAGAGTAGAGATAGGAAGATCAAATGCAATTGTAAACACTGAGATTTTTCCCGTGGTTCTGATAGGTGGTGCTATCGTACATCCACGTTTATGGAGACTTCAACCCACGAAGGGTAATGATCGCGAGAGTCCACGGAGGGCTCCACCACAAGGGTTCCACGAAGAAGCAACCTTGTCTATACCATGATGGCCTACGTCCACGGAGGACTAGCCTAACTCGGGGTAGATCTTCATGAAGTAGGCGATCTCGTTGTCCTTACAAACTTATTTTTTCAACTAACACAAGATCACTCATAGGTGGGAGAGGATCTTCCAAAGTTTCAACAGGCAAATTATGTTTAAGGATAGGTGCTTGATTAAATAATATATTATATATTTCATTCCATTCATTCATATGCATACCATTTACATGATCTAGCAAATATTGTTCTAACGGATCGGTACGAGGTAACAATAGAAGCAAGACCAATAATTTCATCTTTACTAGGCAATTATTTATCGTGTGGTTGTCTACTAAACTTGAAGAAATTGAATTCATGAGATACATCATCAAAATTAACATTGATTGTTTCCCTATTACAATCGATTTTAGCATTAACAATATTCAAAAAAGTTCTACCAAATATAATGGGACAAAATTCATCATGTAGTGATCCAAGAACCTAGAAAATCACTAGGGTATTTGATCTTACCACACAAGACTTCAACAGGTGTGATATCATGCATAATTTATTGGTAAAGAGTAAATGGTACGTATAACACTAATACTAGCACCCAGGTCACATAAACCATGATAAAAACGATCTCCAATCTTAACAGAAACAACGGGCATGCCAACAACAGGTTTATGTTTATCTTTCGGATCATGTTTAGCAATCCGAGTTGCTTCATCGCAGAAATATATGACATGACCATCAATGTTATCAACTAATAGATCTTTAATCATTGCAACTTTAGGTTCCAATTTTATTTGCTTAGAGGGTCTATGTGTTTTTATATTACTCTTATTAACCATAGTTTCAACTTTAGCATGTTCCCTAATCCTAACAGGAAAATGTGTATTCTCAATATAAGTAGTAGGCACAACTAGATCAACATTATAAATGATTGTTTCCTCTTTAACTATAACATGTGGATGATATTTTAACCACTTCTCATCAAGGAGATCAACATGAGTAGCAAATGATTCACAAAAAGAACCTACTATCTGAGAGTCAAGTCATTACTTTGCACTAAACTTATGAAAGGCAGCAGTTTCCATACAAGCTTTAACATGGTCAAACTCAAGATTTATATCTGACTCTTTAGATTTTTCAATTTTCCCAATCTTCATAGTTGCATTTAATTCTGTACAGAAGATCCCATTTGAATTCAATAGTTCTTTTCATGAAGGAACCAGTAGAAGAAGTATCGAGCATTGATAGATCTTCATGAGAAAGCTGGGAATGAAAGTTTTGTATAATTATTTCTCTTGAGAAGTCATGGTTGGGGCATGTATGCATCATAGGTTTAAGCCTCCACCAAGCTTGAGAGATACTTTCTCCTTCACGAGGCCAAACACTATATATATAATTCTGATCACGATGAACGGATGCATAGGGTAAAATTTCTGGTGAAATTCCATATTCAATCGATTCCAATCCCATGTTCCAGCATCATCCAATAGCCCATACCATGCCAATGCCTTTCCATCCAAAGATAAAGGGAATAATTTATTTTTAACTCCATCCTCGGATAAACCTGTAAGCTTAAATATCCACAAATTTTATCTATATAGATCAAGTGCATATCAGGACGTATTGTTCCATCTCCTACATAAGGATTAGCTAGCAGTTTCTCTAACATACACGAAGGAATTTCATAATAAATATTTTTAGTAGGTTCAGTAGGTTGACGGGCAACTCTTGTTGCTTCCGGTCGAGGCGAAGCACTGTTCAAAATATCGGCCGATTCAACGATTTATCGGTCGATTTATCGCTTATCGTGTGGTGACTGCTAAGAATAGGCCTTATCTTCGATATTTAACTTTTAGACCGATTTATCACTTTGATAGACAATTAATTGTCAGATTCCCGATTAATCGGGTTGGTCCCCTATCGTCACAAAACCCAAAAGACCAAATTTTGGCTCCCCAAAGCCCCCGTCCGAAGTCGTCCCGCACAGCCATGCCACTGCTCATTAGGGTTTCAGCCTCCCCACCCGCCGCGATGCAAAATCCACCACGTCGCCATCTCCTTGCTCGCCTCTCGCGACCATAGCTAGCACCAACCACCAACCGAGCTAAGCGCCCTCTGGATCCCTCTCACCTCTTCCACGTGACCTCAACCACCAGCGGGACGCGATGCAAGAACCAAGCCGCCGTCTCCTTGCTTGCCACCAGCGGTCGTAGCCAGCATCACCTCAGCAAGGCGTCATTTGGATCCCTCTCTTCTATCACGGGACCTCAACCACCATCGCGATAGCACCATCTCCACCCATCTGCATCATGATTTTGCAGCTCTCCATCGTTGATGATTGGATCTGCTCCCCGCTATCACACCTTGCTACAACAGCAATAGAGGTGCGCCCACCTTCCTCTACCAGCATTGGAGATGTGCCACTCTTCCTCCAGCAGCACCGGAACGACGCATCTGCACACCACCTTGACGGCGCCGACGACTGTTGTTGCTTGTCACCGCCACCCTTCCTCCAGTAGTAGAGGAGCTGCTCCATCCTATGCTTCCTACCTCGACGAGCGGCAGCAGCTAGAGGCACTTTGTCCCTTCTCTATTAGCAAGAAATCATCTGTTAATATGTCAAACTGCAGCTTTGTTCCTTTGCTGATATGTCAAATTGCAACTATTGTTATGTCTTTAGTCAATAAAAATGAGTTCTAGATACTATCAATTATCCAGTCAATAATTATGGTTGTAAGCAAGTTTTCATTGTCAATAACTCTAGTTGTAAGAAAGTTTTCAGTTCTTCGTTCAATAATTGCACTGTCTTATTGAACAAACTACAACTACTGCCTACTAGAGTACTATCAATGAAGATGAGATAGAGTTTGAGTCTGATGATGGAGATGACACTGTGCCTATCAATGAAGATGAGATAGAGTTTGAGTCTAATGATGATGGGGTTGAGGTGATAGAAGAAAATGATGAGGAAGACCTAATGCAGCCTTGAAACCTAGGCCTTTAACAATCTCATTCCTAGTATTGTGTGCTATCTACTAGCAGCCTACTACCTTATTTTAGTTATGTCTTGTGAGAGAATTAGAGAGCTAAGAACTACCTTATTTTGGTTGATTGGTGTTGGTTGTTTGCTAGCAAAGTAGAAGTTGAAGTAGGAATGTAGAACTAAGCTTATTTGTGTATTGTGGACCCTGTGATGTATTGATGTCTATGCTACTATCTAAGTTTATTTGTGGACTAATAGTACAATACTATTAATATATGTACTGCATCCTATCTACTATCTCTGCTTATTTGACGACCTGTATATGCAGTATGTTCTACAGTGCTGCCTATTGTTGCTTGTTATGTAAATGATAAAATGAGTAAGTATACACAATGCACCGCTATCTTATTTGAAAATGCCCAAATAGGATATGTGATGTTGAAGTGCTGTCCAATTTTTGTTTGTTATGTAATATTGTATGTTTGCCTTATTAGTGCTTGAAAATGTAGGTTCCGCGCAAAAACTTGTCGTTTAATAGTTGACCGATATAATCTATTAATCAATTGATTTTCGATTAATCTCTAATCCCAAGCCGATCGATACGATAGCGATAAGCTATATCCTGAACAGTGAGGTGAAGATATCCCAAACAAGCCCCTCAAAGGATTATTCTCTCTTGTAACAAGTGACAGTAAATTTCAGCATGTAACGAAATTCCCTTACCAAAATCCACCTACGAAAGGCGCTTCATCCCCCGACTACGGCGAGAGAAAAGATTCTTAATGACCCAGAAGTATAGGGGGTCAATTGTAGTCCATTCAATAAGTAAGAGTGTCGAACCCAACAAGGAGCAGAAGGAAATGATAAGTGATTTTTGACAAGGTATTTTCTACAAGCACTGAAAGTAGTAGTAACAGATAGTTTTGTAGCAAAAAAATTCGTAACAAGTAACAAATAACAATAGTAACAAAGGTGCAGCAAGGTGGCCCAATCGTTTTTATAGCAAAGGACAACCCAAAAAGTTCTCTTTGTTGGAAATATGCCCTAGAGGCAATAATAAAATGGTTATTATTGTATTTCCTAGTTCATGATAATTGTCTATTATTCATGCTATAATTGTGTTAACCGGAAACCGTAATACATGTGTGAATACATAGACCACAACGTGTCCCTAGTGAGCCTCTAGTTGGCTAGCTCGTTGATCAATAGATGGTCTCGGTTTCATGAGCATGTACATTGGATGTCGTTGATAACGGGATCACATCATTAGGAGAATGATGTGATGGACAAGACTCAATCCTAAGCATAGCACAAGATCGTGTAGTTCGTTTGCTAAAGCTTTTCAATGTCAAGTATCATTTCCTTAGACCATGAGATTGTGTAACTCCCGGATACCGTAGGAATGCTTTGGGTGTGCCAAACGTCACAACGTAACTGGGTGGCTATAAAGGTACGCTACGGGTATCTCCGAAAGTGTCTGTTGGGTTGACACGAATCGAGACTGGGATTTGTCACTCCGTGTGACGGAGAGGTATCTCTGGGCCCACTCGATAAGACATCATCATTATGAGCTCAATGTGACTAAGGAGTTAGTCACGGGATGATGTATTACGGAACGAGTAAAGAGACTTGCCAGTAACGAGATTGAACAAGGTATGCGGATACCGACGATCGAATCTCGGGCAAGTACCATACCGATAGACAAAGGGAATTGTATACGGGATTGATTGAATCCCTGACATCGTGGTTCATCCGATGAGATCATCGTGGAGTACGTGGGAGCCAACATGGGTATCCAGATCCCGCTGTTGGTTATTGGCCGGAGAGGTGTCTCTGTCATGTCTACGTGTCTCCCGAACCCGTAGGGTCTACACACTTAAGGTTCGATGACGCTAGGGTTATAGGGAAAAGGTATACGTGATTACCGAAGGTTGTTCGGAGTCCCGAATGAGATCCCGGACGTCACGAGGAGCTCCGGAATGGTCCGGAGGTAAAGATTGATATATAGGAAGTCCGGTTTTGGTCACCGGGAAGTTTTCGGGCTCATCGGTATTGTACCGGGAGTGCCGGGAGGGTGCCGGAGGACCCCGGGAGGGGGTGACGACCAAAGGACCTCATGGGCCCTTAGAGGAGGTGTGCCAGCCCATATTGGGCCAGCCAATACCTTCTAGAAAGGGCCCATGCGCCAGGGATCTGGAGATAGAGGCAAAAGGGATTTAAAAAGGGGGGGGGGGTCCACCTCCCGTGTGGGAGGAGGACTCTCCCCCCACTTCGGCCGAATCCCTCCTCCTTGGAGGAGGGGCCAAGCCAGCCCTCCCTCTCCTTCCTCCTATATATATGCAAGGGTTTGGGCAGGTTTGAGACGACGAACTCTTTCTCTCTCGCTGCAGCCCTATTCTGCTTCTTCCTCCTCCGCAGTGCTTAGGCGAAGCCCTGCCGGGATACCTTGCTACTCCACCACCACCACGCCGTCGTGCTGCTGCTGGAGCTCTTCCCCAACCTCTCCTTCCTCCTTGCTGGATCAAGGCGTAGGAGACATCACCGGGCTGCACGTGTGTTGAACGCGGAGGTGCCGTCCGTTCGGCACTTGATCGGATCTACCGCGATCTGAATCGCTGCGAGTACGACTCCATCAACCGCGTTCTTGTAACGCTTCCGCTTAGCGATCTTCAAAGGTATGAAGATCCAATCTCTCCCCACTCGTTTGCTGGTTTCTCCATAGATAGATCTTGGTGACACGTAGGAAAATTTTGATTTACTACTACGTCTCCCAACAGTGGCATCATGAGCTAGGTCTATGCGTAGAATCTATGCACGAGTAGAACACAAAGCAGTTGTGGGTGTCGATTTTGTTAATATGCTTGCCGTTACTAGTCTTATCTTGATTCGACGGTATTGTGGGATGAAGCGGCCCGGACCAACCTTACACGTACGCTTACGTGAGACCGGTTCCACCGCCTGACATGCACCAGTTGCATAAGGTGGCTAGCGGGTGTCTGTCTCTCCCACCTTAGTCGGATTGGATTCGATGAAAAGGGTCCTTATGAAGGGTAAATAGCAATTGGCATATCACGTTGTGGTTTTGACGTAGGTAAGAAACGTTGTTGCTAGAAACCTATAGCAACCACGTAAAAACTTGCAACTACAAATTAGAGAACGTCTAACTTGTTTTTGCAGCATATGCCTTGTGATGTGATATGGCCAGAAGGATGTGATGTGATGCATTGTGATGTATGAGATTGATCATGTTCTTGTAATAGGGTTCACGACTTGCATGTCGATGACTATGACAACCGGCAGGAGCCATAGGAGTTGTCTTATTTATTGTATGACCTGCGAGTCAATCACAAACGCCATGTAATTACTTTACTTTATTGCTAAGCGTTAGCCATAGCAGTAGAAGTAATAGTTGGCGAGACAACCTCATGAAGACACAATGATGGAGATCATGATGATGGAGATCATGGTGTCATGCCGGTGACAATGATGATCATGGTGCCCCGAAGATGGAGATCATAGGAGCAAGATGATATTGGCCATATCATGTCACTATATTGATTGCATGTGATGTTTATCATGTTTACATCTTATTTTCTTAAAACGACGGTAGTAAATAAGATGATCTCTCAATAAAATTTCAAGAGAAGTGTTCACCCTAACTGTGCACCGTTGCTAAGGATCGTTGTTCCGAAGCACCACGTGATGATCGGGTGTGATAGGTTCTAACGTTCGCATACAACGGGTGTAAGCCAGATTTACACACGCGAAACACTTAGGTTGACTTGACGAGCCTAGCATGTATAGACATGGCCTCGGAACACGGAAGACCGAAAGGTCGAACATGAGTCGTATAGAAGATACGATCAACATGGAGATGTTCACCATGGATGACTAGTCCGTCTCACGTGATGATCGGACAAGGGCTAGTTGACATGGATCATGTGTCACTTAGATGACTAGAGAGATGTCTATCTGAGTGGGAGTTCATTGAATAATTTGATTATGTGAACTCGATTATCATGAACTTAGTCTAAAATTGCCTTTAATATCTATATTGTAGATCCAATGGCCAACGCAAATGTCAACCTCAATTTCAACGCGTTCCTAGAGAAAACCAAGCTGAAAGATGATGGAAGCAACTATACGGATGGGTCCGTGGCTTGAGGATCATCCTCATAGCTTCCAAGAGATTGTATGTCCTTGATGCACCGCTAGGTGACCCACCCATTCTCCCAGCGGACCAAGACGTTACGAACGCTTGGCAGTCACGCTGCGATGATTACTCCCTTGTTCAGTGCGGCATGCTTTACAGTTTAGAATCGGGGCTCCAAAAGCGTTTTGAGCAACACGGAGCATATGAGATGTTCCAAGAGCTGAAACTGGTTTTCCAAGCTCATGCCCGAGTCGAGAGATATGACATCTCTGACAAGTTCTTCAGCTGTAAGATGGAGGAGAACAGTTCTGTTAGTGAGCACATCCTCAAGATGTCTGGGCTTCACAACCGCTTGACTCAGCTGGGAGTTAATCTCCCGGATGACTCAGTCATTGACAGAATCCTCCAGTCGCTTCCACCTAGCTACAAAAGCTTTGTGATGAACTACAACATGCAGGGGATGGAGAAGTCCATTCCTGAGTTGTACTCGATGCTCAAATCAGCAGAGGTCGAGATCAGAAAGGAGCATCAAGTGTTGATGGTAAACAAGACCACTAGTTTCAAGAAAGGCAAGGGTAAGAAGAACTTCAAGAAGGACGGCAAAGCTGTTGCCGCGCCCGGTAAGCAAGTTGCCGGGAAGAAGAAGAACAAGAATGGACCCAAGCCTGAGACTGAGTGTTTCTATTGTAAGGGTACCGGTCACTGGAAGCGGAACTGCCCCAAGTACTTAGCGGATAAGAAGGTCGGCAACGTTAAAGGTATATGTGATATACTTGTTATTGATGTGTACCTAACCAGCGCTCGTAGTAGCTCCTGGGTATTTGATACCGGTGCAGTTGCTCACATTTGTAACTCCAAGCAGGAGCTGCGGAATAAGCGAAGGTTGGCAAAGGACGAGGTGACGATGCGCGTCGGGAATGGTTCCAAGGTCGATGTGATCGCCGTCGGCACGCTACCTCTACATCTACCTTCGGGATTAGTTTTAAACCTTAATAATTGTTATTTAGTACCAGCTTTGAGCATGAACATTGTATCTGGATCTCGCTTGATACGAGATGGCTACTCTTTTAAATCCGAGAATAATGGTTGTTCTATTTATATGAGAGAAATGTTCTATGCTCATGCCCCGCTGGTCAATGGTTTATTTTTGATGAATCTCGAACGTGATGTTACACATGTCCATAGTGTGAGTACCAAAAAGTGTAAAGTTGATAACGATAGTCCCACTTGCATGTGGCACTGCCGTCTTGGCCATATTGGTGTCAAACGCATGAAGAAGCTCCATGCTGATGGACTTTTGGAGTCACTTGATTTCGAATCATTTGACACATGCGAACCATGCCTCATGGGCAAGATGACCAAAACTCCGTTCTCCGGAACAATGGAGCGAGCAACTGACTTGTTGGAGATAATACATACCGATGTATGCGGTCCAATGAGTGTCGAGGCTCGCGGTGGCTACCGTTATGTTCTCACCCTCACTGATGACTTGAGCAGATATGGGTATGTCTACTTAATGAAACACAAGTCTGAAACCTTTGAAAGGTTCAAGGAATTTCAGAGTGAGGTCGAGAATCAACGTGACAGGAAAATAAAATGCCTACGATCTGATCGTGGCGGAGAATATTTAAGTCACGAGTTTGACACGCACCTTAGGAAATGTGGAATTGTTTCACAGCTCACGCCGCCAGGCACACCTCAGCGAAATGGTGTGTCTGAACGTCGTAATCGCACTCTATTGGATATGGTGCGATCTATGATGTCTCTTACCGACTTACCGCTATCATTTTGGGGATATGCATTAGAGACTGCCGCGTTCACTTTAAATATGGCACCGTCTAAATCCGTTGAGACGACACCGTATGAATTATGGTTTGGAAAGAAACCTAAGCTGTCGTTTCTAAAAGTTTGGGGTTGCGATGCTTATGTGAAGAAACTTCAACCTGAGAAGCTCGAACCCAAAGCGGAAAAGTGCGTCTTCATAGGATATCCCAAAGAGACTATTGGGTATACCTTCTACCTACGATCCGAAGGCAAAGTCTTTGTTGCCAAGAATGGATCCTTTCTCGAGAAAGAGTTTCTCTCGAAAGAAGTAAGTGGGAGGAAAATGGAACTTGATGAGGTAATTGTACCTTCACTCGAACCGGAGAGTAGCGCAGCACAGGAAGTTGTTTCTGTGGAGCCTACACCGGCTAGAGAGGAAGTTAATGATGATGATCATGAAACATTAGATCAAGTTGCTACTCGAAGGTCCACTAGGACACGTTCCGCACCAGAGTGGTACGGTAATCCTGTCCTAGAGATCATGTTGTTGGACAACGGTGAACCTTCGAACTATGAAGAAGCGATGGCGGGCCCGAATTCCGACAAATGGCTTGAGGCCATGAAATCCGAGATAGGATCCATGTATGAGAACAAAGTATGGACTTTGGTGGACTTGCCTGATGATAAGCGAGCCATTGAAAATAAATGGATCTTTAAGAAGAAGACTGACACAGACGGTAATGTGACTGCCTATAAAGCTCGGCTTGTCGCTAAGGGTTATCGACAAGTTCAAGGAGTTGACTACGATGAGACATTCTCACCCGTAGCGATGCTAAAGTCTGTCCGAATCATGTTAGCAGTTGCCGCATTTTATGATTATGAGATCTGGCAAATGGACGTCAAAACGGCATTCCTTAATGGCTTCCTCAAGGAAGAACTGTATATGATGCAGCCGGAAGGTTTTGTCGATCCTAAAGATGCTAACAAGGTATGCAAGCTCCAGCGCTCCATCTATGGGCTGGTGCAAGCATCTCGGAGTTGGAACATTCGCTTTAATGAGGTGATTAAAGCGTTTGGGGTTGTATAGGTTTATGGAGAACCCTGTATTTACAAGAAAGTGAGTGGGAGCTCTATAGCATTTCTTATACTGTATGTGGATGACATGCTGATAATGGGAAATAATATAGAACTCTTGGAAAGTATCAAGGCCTACTTGAATAAGTGTTTTTCAATGAAGGACCTTGGAGAAGCTGCTTACATATTAGGTATTAAGATCTATAGAGATAGATCAAAACGCCTCATTGGTCTTTCACAAAGCACATACCTTGAAAAGATATTGAAGAAGTTCAATATGGATCAGTCCAAGAAGGGGTTCTTGCCCGTGTTGCAAGGTGTGAGATTGAGTACGACTCAATGCCCGACCACGGCAAAGGATAGAGAAGAGATGAGTGCCATCCCCTATGCTTCAGCCATAGGCTCTATCATGTATGCCATGCTGTGTACCAGACCTGATGTGAACCTTGCCATAAGTTTGGTAGGGAGGTACCAAAGTGATCCCGGAGCGGAACACTGGACAGCGGTCAAGAATATCCTGAAGTACCTGAAAAGGACAAAGGACATGTTTCTCGTTTATGGAGGTGCCGAAGAGCTCGTCGTAAAGGGTTACGTCGATGCTAGCTTCGACACAGATCCGGACGACTCCAAGTCGCAAACCGGATACGTGTATATTTTGAATGGAGGGGCAGTGAGCTGGAGCAGCAGCAAGCAAAGCGTCGTGGCAGCATCTACATGTGAAGCGGAGTACATAGCTGCTTCGGAAGCAGCAAAGGAGGGAGTCTGGATGAAGGAGTTCATCACCGACCTAGGAGTGATTCCGAATACGTCGGGCCCGATGACTCTACTCTGTGACAACACTGGAGCTATTGCCCTTGCGAAGGAGCCCAGGTTTCACAAGAAGACAAGACACATCAAGCGCCGCTTCAACTCCATCCGTGATTACATTCAGGAGGGAGACATAGATATTTGTAAAGTGCATACGGATCTGAATGTCGCAGATCCGTTGACTAAACCTCTCTCACGAGCAAAACATGATCAACACCAGAATGCTATGGGTGTTCGATTCATCACAATGTAACTAGATTATTGACTCTAGTGCAAGTGGGAGACTGTTGGAAATATGCCCTAGAGGCAATAATAAAATGGTTATTATTGTATTTCCTAGTTCATGATAATTGTCTATTATTCATGCTATAATTGTGTTAACCGGAAACCGTAATACATGTGTGAATACATAGACCACAACGTGTCCCTAGTGAGCCTCTAGTTGGCTAGCTCGTTGATCAATAGATGGTCTCGGTTTCATGACCATGGACATTGGATGTCGTTGATAACGGGATCACATCATTAGGAGAATGATGTGATGGACAAGACTCAATCCTAAGCATAGCACAAGATCGTGTAGTTCGTTTGCTAAAGCTTTTCAATGTCAAGTATCATTTCCTTAGACCATGAGATTGTGTAACTCCCGGATACCGTAGGAATGCTTTGGGTGTGCCAAACGTCACAACGTAACTGGGTGGCTATAAAGGTACGCTACGGGTATCTCCGAAAGTGTCTGTTGGGTTGACACGAATCGAGACTGGGATTTGTCACTCCGTGTGACGGAGAGGTATCTCTGGGCCCACTCGGTAAGACATCATCATTATGAGCTCAATGTGACTAAGGAGTTAGTCACGGGATGATGTATTACGGAACGAGTAAAGAGACTTGCCAGTAACGAGATTGAACAAGGTATGCGGATACCGACGATCGAATCTCGGGCAAGTACCATACCGATAGACAAAGGGAATTGTATACGGGATTGATTGAATCCCTGACATCGTGGTTCATCCGATGAGATCATCGTGGAGTACGTGGGAGCCAACATGGGTATCCAGATCCCGCTGTTGGTTATTGGCCGGAGAGGTGTCTCGGTCATGTCTACGTGTCTCCCGAACCCGTAGGGTCTACACACTTAAGGTTCGATGACGCTAGGGTTATAGGGAAAAGGTATACGTGATTACCGAAGGTTGTTCAGAGTCCCGGATGAGATCCCGGACGTCACGAGGAGCTCCGGAATGGTCCGGAGGTAAAGATTGATATATAGGAAGTCCAGTTTTGGTCACCGGAAAGTTTTCGGGCTCATCGGTATTGTACCGGGAGTGCCGGGAGGGTGCAGGAGGACCCCGGGAGGGGGTGACGACCAAAGGACCTCATGGGCCCTTAGAGGAGGTGTGCCAGCCCATATTGGGCCAGCCAATACCTTCTAGAAAGGGCCCATGCGCCAGGGATCTGGAGATAGAGGCAAAAGGGATTTAAAAAGGGGGGGGGGTCCACCTCCCGTGTGGGAGGAGGACTCTCCCCCCACTTCGGCCGAATCCCTCCTCCTTGGAGGAGGGGCCAAGCCAGCCCTCCCTCTCCTTCCTCCTATATATATGCAAGGGTTTGGGAAGGTTTGAGACGACGAACTCTTTCTCTCTCGCTGCAGCCCTATTTTGCTTCTTCCTCCTCCGCAGTGCTTAGGCGAAGCCCTGCCGGGATACCTTGCTACTCCACCACCACCACGCCATCGTGCTGCTGCTGGAGCTCTTCCCCAGCCTCTCCTTCCTCCTTGCTGGATCAAGGCGTAGGAGACGTCACCGGGCTGCACGTGTGTTGAACGCGGAGGTGCCGTCCGTTCGGCACTTGATCGGATCTACCGCGATCTGAATCGCTGCGAGTACGACTCCATCAACCGCGTTCTTGTAACGCTTCCGCTTAGCGATCTTCAAAGGTATGAAGATCCAATCTCTCCCCACTCGTTTGCTGGTTTCTCCATAGATAGATCTTGGTGACACGTAGGAAAATTTTGATTTACTACTACGTCTCCCAACACTCTTATAGTAAGCAAAGCTTTCTTGAGAACACATGGGAATTTTTCTAGTCACGTTTCATCAGGTTTAGTTGATCTGCGTTCGGTACTTTGGTAATTTGATATGTGGGTGGACCAATGTTAGGGTACTGTTCTTATTTGAACAAACAACTCTATTATGATTACCCCCTCTCGCAAGCATCCATAACTATGAATTAGGGTTTGAGATGAGATGAGATGGTGCTGGCGAAGATGTTGATGAAGATTGGTCCTCCCATGATGGAGGAATCATTGGTGATGACGATGGCTTTGATTTCCCCTTCTAGAGGGAAGTTTCCCTGGAAGAATCGCTCCATCGAAGAGTGAAAGTGCTCCCGTCCAGGTTCCGCCTTGAGACGGCGACGCTTTATCCCGAAAGTCATCTTCTAATTTTTAGGGCAAATAGAATCATATAGGGGAATATGGGGTAATTCCTTTGCCAATATTTTTTTATATATTCCAAAATAATTCTTCATAAAATTTCAGGTCATTTGGAGTTGGAGAGAATATCCAACTCTTATGTAACCTTTTTGGGTCTAGAATTCCAGCTGCCGGCAATCTCCCTCTTTGTATGAAACTTACAAAATAAGAGAGAAAAGATATCAGGTTTGTATCATAAAGTTAAATAAATGACTCAAAACATTATAAGTATCAATAGGGAAGCATGATGCAAATGCACATATCATGCCCCTGGTGAAGAGAATTCATAGAAAAAAAAACAAGTTTGTTTCACTCGGTTCTCTGAAATGTGGCAGACTGCCAAGGACTTGAAGCTTAAAGAGCCAAGTGCATGAACTTAAAAAACAATTAACTCTAATTCAGTTGGTTCATTGGAATCCGGTTGATTGCCATGGTCTCGGTGCCCAAAAAGTCAAGTCCATGAAGTTCAAAGGTTCTCTATTACCCCACAGACTCCAATCAACTACCAGCAGTTAATCAGAGCCTCGCGGGCTACACCTAGTGGGTGCACTGTTCGTACCCCCGCTGGAAGAAAAATGCAAATTAATTCCGTTGTTTTCTAGAATCCGCCCGATATACCATGGTCACGATAATCAGAGAGCCAAGTCCATGAACTTCAAAGATTTTCCTACTCTAGTCCAGTCGGTCTCTGGAATTCAGCTGATGGCCATGGGCTTGGACTTCAGATAGCCAAGTCCATGAAGTTAATTTTTTCCTACTTCTACTCTAGAGACTCCGATCAAGTGCCAACAGTTAATCAGAGCTTTAGGGGCTACACTGAGTGGGTGCACTCTTCATGCCCTCACTAGAAGACAAAAATCAACTTTTTTGTCACAACCAGTCGGTTCCTATAATCCGATTGAAGAAAATACTTTTCATTTACCCCGACAGTTATGCGTATATCACCGCAACGAAGGCCGACATCCTTGTACAGTTCTCATGCCTACTCAACGAGCTTTTGCTAGCGCATCCCCATCAACTGAGCCCGCATCATCACCTCCTTGCTAGCAGAGACCTCCTGCATTGGCGTCCCGACTAAGCAGCAGGAAGCTGCTGATTTTGGTGAAGATTTTTGTGTCATCCCAACTTAATAGGAATGATAGACTACTCATATTAACAAGGTGCACCTTATTGTTCAGGAGCCCGTCATAAAGGAACCTTAAAGTTAAGCGTGCATGGCTTGGAGCAATTTGAGGATGGTGACTTGGTGAAAAGTTGATATCGGATGCGCACGAGTGAGGACAAAGTGAGCAAAAAACACTAGTGTTGCTATGTGGGGCTAGTCTAGATCCCATGTGGTAGCCAGGCGCAATGACCAGAAACGGATGGGTGGACTGCTGGGTTTGACCTGGGCATTACAATTTTATATTCCCGACTGACGTTATTGCCAAGTCAATCGGATAAGCAGTTGCGGGGGTTTGTTCAAGCCAACTTGGCACCAACTCTTGGCTAGCTAGGGAAATATTGGGGGAAATAACATCAGCTTCCTGGTGGACTTCCATTGCGGCAGGAGACTGTGTGGACTCAGTGGGGTCAACGTCATCGTCCTGAGCTTCATTTCTTGGGCTTGGTTCTATCGGTCCATCATGAACAACTTATTTAGCCGCAACAGGTATCTCTTTCTCCCCGGTTGCGACAACAATGCTTTTTTCCGCAACATCCTTTTTAAAGGAGTGTTGAGTATATTGATTATTAGGAAATATGAGATAGACTAGGATTTGTCCTGCCTTGTCTTGTACTCCAAGTTGGTCATTGTACTCCTATATATGCCCACGAGGCTCAAGCAATACATCAACTATTCCACCAATCCCTCTCTCCCTTCTAACATGGTATCTGCCGCAAGTTCCTAGACCTAGCCGTCGCCCACCGTTTCCGCACCGCGCGTCGCCCCCAGGGCGGTCAGCCTCCATGACCGCCATCGGGGGCCGCGCCGCCCGTACCTAGGGTTCGTCCGCCAATCGTGTTGACCGGCTGCCCTAGAGAGTCTTTTCCCGATCTCTTAATCCGGGTTTTCTCTCTTGCACCGGCCGCTTTGATCGACGTTTTATTTTTGTTTTTTCGATCTTAGATCGGTTTGCGGCGCCCGCCGCCACAGTCGACCACTGCGTCTCTACTCCGACATTGGTGCGACCCGACCTCTACACCGACCCGACGGCCTCGTGCAACCCGACGACTCCTCAACGCCGCTGTTCGCGCGTCGGCACGCCCGTCGATCTACGCCGGACGTCATCGCCCTGCTCCGATCGGGACTCCTACATCGCCCTGACCCGACGGTCGCGCGCCATGCGACGGCCAATCACAGCCGCCGTTCGCGCGCCGCCTGCCCGTCAATCTCCACCGTCGCCTCGTTCGGTTGGCTCCCGACTCCGTATCCGGCCGGCTGCCTTGCGCCGGCCGCTTCGGACCGGTTGTCGGGCCGCCTGCGTTGCGTCGGCTACTTCGGGCCGCCTGCATCCCGGCGGCTACTGGCTACGTCCGCCACCCGGCCTCCACCGAGCGACGTCCACGACCTTGCGCGCTATCGGATTGATCACCCGCCCGCCCGCGATCTGCCTCGTCTACACCGTGTGACCGACCTGGCCCATTGGTTGCGCGCACCTTCGTAGGCCCCGTGAAGACTGTCCCAAGTACCGCGCACCCCTCCACCGATCCAACACCGAGCTGCCGCTGCGTCGCCCTGTCGGGCCACAACGCCGCCACCCTGTGGTTCTCCCCGCGGCCGCATCGCCCCCGCGTGCTACCGCCGCGTCGCCCCTTCGGGTCGTAGTGTTACAACCCGCGGTCTACTGCCGCCCTGAGGTCATCCTCTCCAGGTCGTCCCCGTGGCCGCACCAACCCTCGTGCTGCCGCTGCATCGCCCCATCGGGCCGTAGCGAGCATGGCACGCGGTCTTCACCGCCGCCCGAGGTCGTCCCTGCGGCTACACCGACTCGCGCACCGCCGCTTTGTCGCCGCTTCGGGCCATTGCGCCGCGGCACGCGATCCACGACGCCGCCCTGAGGTCTTCCCGTTGTTGCCCCGACCCTTGTGCTGCCGCTGCGTCACCCCTTCGGGCCGTAGCACCGCGGCTCGCGGTCCACTCCGCCGTCCCCGCGCGTCGACTTCCCGTGGTATGAGCCGCGCCGTCTCCCTCGGCGCGGGAACACCATTGTCCGCGCCGGTCTTTGTCACGCTGTCGGGTTCTTCCTCGCCTACTTCGACCATCGCCGCCGCGCTCCTAACCAGCCGCCGCCGCCGCCGTCAGGCCGTCACCCGCCGCTCTTCTTCGGTGCCGCTACAGCTCGCTCACCCGAGCCGCGCCGCCCGTCCACCCCCTTCATCTTCATCCAGCACCAGCCCGTCGCCAGCGTCGCCGTCATCTACCCCAACCACTTCGTCTACTTCGGCCACTATGGTGACATTGGTCCTGCGCCGATGGATGCCGCAATCGTCGTCGAGTTCTTCTCTGTTGGCCCCTCCGACTTCTCCGACATGGCGTACAGCTCGTGCAGTCCCTGTCTACGCATGCCCGATGTTGGCAACATCGATGCGTGCCTTCGTCCACGACGTATCCCCAGGCCTGGCAAGCCTGGAGAGGCCCTTCGTCAACTTCGTCTTCGTCCGTCTTCGCATGTCCGGTGCTGGCAACACCGACACGTGCCTTCGTCTACGACGTGTCCTCGGGTTTGGCAATCCCAGCGCGACGCGTCTCAACTACGTCTTCTTCCCGACGCACCACTACTTCGACACCACTACGCCCATAACTAACTTGGCGCCTCCTTGCGCCCGCGGCTCCTCGGCGACTTCCTCGACACCGGCTACCCCGACTCGACATCGACCACGGCGTTCTTCGCACGGATACCTCAACCACGGCTACACCATCCTAAGCTCTCGGCTACTTCGACATCGACACAAAGGGCTACCGCCTTGCTTGAGCAATCTCATCGGTTTCTACTCCAGCCACACCTCCCGCGATGCATCGACCGTTACGACCGTGGGGGGGATGACCGTCGGTTTACCTTCGGATTCTTCTCTAGTCTCACCGTCTACGTTGCTACCGTTGTGAGTGCGAAGGGATGTTGAGTATATTGATTATTAGGAAATATGAGATAGACTAGGATTTGTCCTGCCTTGTATTATACTCCAAGTTGGTCATTGTACTCCTATATATATGCCCACGAGGCTCAAGCAATACATCAACTATTCCACCAATCCCTCTCTCCCTTCTAACAAGGAGGAAGCAACATGCATCCAGTTAACATCGCATCCGACTCAAGTGCCCTGTTAGGTTTCTCTTTCACACACCATATTAAGTGGCCGGCGTAGCTAAAAGCCGGGACAACTTTGTGGAGTCAAAAAAGGAAAGTTAGAAATTTATTGAACACTCAAAAATAAAAATACCCAATCAATTTCACTTACTGGTGGGCAACATGCATGTGTTTCTTTAAGCGAGTTATTACAATAGTTTCTTCGGCTTGGCAGCGGGGTCCTGGGCAGGGGACTTTTGCTTCGAAGGAGTTGAAGGCCACCGAAGGAAGAAATAGTGATAGCAACACTTACAAGGAATGCTGTGATAAGTTGGGTATTATTCGGACTCTCTTGGGAGCCCGATGGCATGCTCTTTGTCAGTCGAATCGTGTCGGGCTTTACGTCGATTTTCCATGTCAACTTTGGCTGAGTGTGAGGGTGTCGACTAAGCTTCGTCATTGTCGGAGCCCGGTTCTCCTTCTTCGTATTGGTTTCGGTATCCTTATCAAGTATCACTTTTGGATGCAAATTGTGAAGAAAAAAAATGTCTTGCCTCTGTTGTTGGAGCAATAATGTTTTATTATAGGGCTGTTGTTGGAGATGAATATTGTTTGATGTCAAAAAACAATTTTCCGTGTCGTAAATTATATTTCAAACACTTTTTTGATGTTTTATTATAGGGCTGCCGTTGCAGATGGTCTGAGGAAAGGGAAGGGGATAAACAAGTGGTGCCGGATTTTTGTCGGTCTCCTCTCTTCCTTCCTCATACCCAACATTACAGTACAGGCACACCCTTCCTCGTCTCTTCTTTTCGCCTCGCTTGTAGCACCAGCAGTTTCTTTTTCGCATCCCCCTCTAGCACCGAGCCCTCCTGAATTCGACCTGACCCTCCCCCCCCCCCCCCCCCCCCCCCGCGGCGTCGGCGTCGCTTTTTCCAGGTACTGCTCGGGAATCGGAGCCATGTTTTTCCGCGGCTTTGACCGCGTTATTTCCCCCAAAAATTGAACTTTCTTGGTGCTTGCTTCTTTTGGGGGTGTGGAAGAGCTCGAATCTTTCTGATCAGTATGTTGGATTGGGGATTATTTGCAAGTGCAGCTTTTTTTTTCAGTAATTTTTTTCTGTTCTGAGGATGTTGGTTGGCATGGATGCAGGAATAGTTGGTTTCTTGACTGAAACCCTGGCGGTGGAAGATGGATGCCAACAAGGATAAAGGGAATGACAAGGTGCATTTGAGGGATTGGTCGTCCCAGGAGGCTCTGCGCACATACAAGAGACGCCGTCAGCCAGAGCCTGAGCCTGAGCCTGAGTCTGAGCCCAAGCCCGTGGATGTGCCGGCGCAGCAGGTGTAATCTTCAACTGAAATCTGTGTATTACATGGTGCTGAGTTAGAAAGAGACTTCAGTTGCAATGTGTCACAGTTAGGGGTTTACACTAGCCAAAGATTTTATTTTGGCCTGTTTAGAATGGATTAGTGGCATCAACTTGGTAGTTGCATGACTGCGGGAGGGCATCAGTAATAGGGTGCATATCGCCAACGCCTTATGAATTTTCTAGGATTACCACTTGACTTTGGTAATCAAACGGGTGAAGAATTGATGAGTAAGTATAAGAGCTTGTTTTTCAGTGGTTTATTATATGCTTTTGGTCTCCGTGGCTGCAAATTTCTGGTTACAGAGTATCTTATGCTCGCCAAGCAATTTGCTGGGGGCAACATTTAGCTTTTGCCTTTTGCAATCTTGAAATTCTTTGCTAATGGTAAAAGAGTTTAACATTTGATTTTGCCGTGTCAAAAGCTGGAGTGGTTATTTCTCGGTAAAAAATAACATTGAGTAGTATCTTTGCCGATCTGTTTTGTGGGTCAAACAGAGTAACATGGAGGAACTTTTCCTTTCTCCAGTTAGTATTGAAACCTGTGAAAATGAAATAATAGGACATGCCTGGCGTATCTTGTCGGATACCCTATGTTATATGGATACATGCTAGATACATGTCCACCAAGTATCGGGAGAGTTAAAGTGAAACTAAATACAAATCACCAGTGTCAAGCCACCACTGCGTATTATAGCATTTATAAAAATGTAAGTAACCCCCCTGTCCAATTTGTCACATATCCATGTTGGTGTTGCATAGATTAAAACCATACCTTTTACTTTGCCAGCTTTTAGTTTTGTTTCCATCTTTTTCTTCAGTAAGTGACATTCTTGCTGACCTATTAAACTCTATTTTAGGGCCTTTATTTATTATGACTTGAATGAGCTACTTATATTTGCATATATAATGCAAAGTTGATCTTACTACTTCTGTATCATTGTTCAAAAGATCATATTTTTTTTGCAGGTTACTGACACTTTTTGGAAAAGTAGGGATATTGGATGGAAGCACGGGATAATGATTGATGAAAACAGACAACACTGGAAGTGTATGTATTGCCACCTGACTAGGTATGGTGGTGGTGTGTCTAGACTCAAACGACATCTGGCTGGTGATTTGGATGTCAAAATGTGCCCAAAGGTTCCAGCAGAAGTTGCTGAAAATATTAGGGAACATTTGCAGAAGAAAAGGGAGAGACGAAAGAAGCGAGCTGCACAGAATGGTGTCAACAGTGTGACCAGGAGCTTTGCTGATGATACCAAGGCAGAGAAGGATCTTTTACCTGTTGATTTAGAGGTGCCAACTCGAATAGACACTTACTTTCTTGAAGAAGGCACTAACCTGACGAATGCGGATCATCAGGAGCCTACCATTTTCAGGGTATACAAAGGGAGAAGTGTACTTTCCCCTTAAATTATTTTCTCTTCAGAGTGACATCTACTGTTTGTTTAGCTAATTTAGCATAAAGGGGTAGTAGAATGGTTCTGTTCATGATGAGCAAATGTTTCATCTGGAGCTATAAAGATTCACATTATTGGATAGTTGATTTGCTGGGTCGCTTACTTTAGGTTCATGCACCTGTGGACTTGGAATGGGTATGTTATAATATGTTGAATCGAGGGAGAGAGGTACCTACAGACTGGGGTCGAGCAACTGTCTGGTGGCTCGTGCGAGGTGTTTCTCTTCTGTGGCGGCTTCCACGTAACAGAGGAAGAGGGGCTCCTCTTCTAGGTCAGCTCCTCTCATGGGCTTGGGCCCAAGAGACAGATCTAGATGGGCTAGGGCGCATACCGGTTCAACACCCCCCTCAAGATGGGTGTTAGATATCTATCATCCCCATCTTGTCACATGCCAAGTCACACTCCTTTGTTCCCAGTCCCTTTGTCAAGCAACCTGCAACCTGCTGCCCAGAGCTGACATGAGTAAGGCTAATGACCCCAGCATCAAGTTTCTCTTTAATGAAGAAGCGATCAATTTCCACATGCTTAGTCCTATCATGTTGAACTGGGTTATTAGCAATGGCTATACCTAACTGATTGTCACACCACACCCTCAAGGGCCCCTTCCTCAGAAGTTTCAACTCGCACAGTAGGTGCTTCACCCAGAGTATATCACACAACCCTTGAGATAATGCTCTACACCCAGGTTCCGCTGTTGATCTAGACACAACAGTCTGTTTCTTGCTTCTCCATGACATCAAATTTCCTCCCACAAACACACAGTAGCCTAACATGAGCCTGTACATCATCATCGGTGAGGGTACTAACCGGAATTGTACCCACTATTGGTTGAACCTGAGCCTGCACATCATTATCAGTGTTAATGCCTACAATCACCGTGAGTATGAGACACATCTTTCTTCCCCTCTTGACCATCATGCACATGGTGTAGGTGGTCAAGCTCTGCAAACAGCAGACTGAGATCAGTCGGCTCACCATAGAATGGCTCAGACTCCCTGAAGGTAACATCCATACTTACAAACCTGTGTTTTTCAGAGGGACACCAACATTTATACCCTTGCTGACTAGATGAGTATCCGAGAAAGACACACTTCACTACCTGAGGATCAAGCTTTCCAACAAATGGTCGGTGATCACGAACAAAGCAGGTACTGCCAAACAACTTTGGGGGAACAACAAACTTATTATCGCCAACGAGCAACTCAGATGGAGGTTTCATGCCTAGTATCCTGGAAGGTGTCCGGTTGATCAGGTATGTGGCTGTCATAACTGCATCATCCCACAAGAACTTAGAGGCACATTCATGGTAAACATCTGTTAGGAAACGTGAGGAAGAGAATGACCGAACAGTTTTCTGTATTGAGGAGGAGAGAGAGATATACAAGGTTACATGGGCCTGGGCCTCACTCTAGACTATGGGCCTGGGCCTGTGCAAGACAAACACAACATATATACTTAACACCCCCCCTTCAAACTTAAGGTGGGTCAGGAGCATCTGATACACCAAGTTTGAGAGTGTGAAACCTATGCTGATCTCTAGTTTGTACCTTGGTGAAGAAATCTGCGACTTGAAGCTCTGATGGGACATATTGTAGCTTGATAGTGGATTGTTGACAATGAGATCGAGTGAAAAAGGCATCCACACCAATGTGTTGGGTCAACTCATGCTTGACTGGATCATTAGCAATCTGAATAGCAGCAGTGCTGTCACAAAGAAGAGGTGTTGGTGTATGACATAAGACACCAAAATCATCCAATAGCCAGCGAAGGCATACAATCTCTGCTGTATAGTAGAGAGAGCCCTAAGCTCTGCCTTGGCGCTGGAGTGAGACACAACAGTTTGCTTCTTTGATTTCCATGCAATGAGAGATGTACCAAGAAATATGCAATAGCCAGTGACCGAGCGACGATCAATAGGATCACTCGCCCAAGTGGAATCAGAGTAAGCATGAAACTGGAGCTGACTGGAATTAGCATAGAACAAGCGGCGAGATGTAGTTCCCCTTAAATACCTAAGGACTCGGAATAGGTGACCATGATGAACTGAGGTGGGAGCACAGACAAATTGACTGAGAATATGGACTGCATGTGCGATGTCAGGTCTGGTCACTGTGAGGTACACTAGACTGCCGACAATGTGACGATAGCGAGAGGGATCCTCAAGAGGAGTGCCATCAGTAGGACGCAACTGCAGATGAAGCTCCATAGGTGTAGCATCAATGCGTGTGTCAGTGAGACCTGAGCGAAGAATCAAACCCTGAGTGTACTTTTGCTGGGAGATATAGTAACCATCATCGGTGTGCTCGACCTCAATCCCGAGAAAATAGCTGAGAGACCCCAAGTCTGACATTTGGAATTGTTCACTCAATTTTTTCTTAACAAAATCAATATACCCAACATCATCTCCAGTGATCAACATGTCATCTACATAAAGTAGAAGCAATGTACGGCCATGCTCAGATGTATGAATGAAGAGTGCAGGGTCATGTTCACTAGGAGAAAAACCGGCAGCTTGAATCACAGAACTGAACCACTCAAACCAGGCACGAGGGGCTTGCTTAAGCCCATAAAGAGCCTTTCGAAGACGACAAACATGACCTGATGGAACCTTGATACCTAGAGGTGGCTGCATATAAACTTCCTCATGTAAATCACCATTAAGGAAGGCATTCTTCACATCCATGTGGGAAATTTTCCATGACCGAGTAGCAGCCACAGCAATTAGAGTTCGAACTGAAGTTATGTGAGCAACAGGAGCAAACGTCTCATCATAATCTTTCCCATGAGACTGCTGAAAACCTCTTGCAACAAGGCGAGCCTTGTAGCGTTCCACAGAACCATTTGACTTGGTTTTAACCTTATACACCCATTTGCAAGTGATAGGGACTGAACGAGGAGGTAATGGTACCAAATCCCATGTACCAGTACGCTCTAAGGCTGCAAGCTCCTCAGACATAGCCAGTTGCCACTCAGGTGACACAACTGCCTGCTGATAGGTACTAGGCTCAGAAACAGCCCCTGCATATAAGTCCTTTTTGTATCACGTTGCTAGAGAAGAGCCGTCAGTGCAAGGATCAGTAGTACTGGCTGGAGGAGTAGAAGACAAAGGCATAGATGACTGCATGTCACATGGAACTTTAGAACGACAGTGTAATGGAAAGTACTGGCTGGAGGAGTAGAATAACGACGAGTGTAATGGAAAGGAAGACTATCTAGAGGTGGAGCTAGTGGAAGAGAGAAAGGAGCTGGTGAGGAAGGAGATGAAACATGTGGTGGAGATGATTCTGATGTTAGGACAGAGGAAGGTTGTTCAGCTATGGACTCATCTAAAAAGATAGGTGGAAGTGAAAGAAACGAGGTAGACTCTAAAGAAGTTGAGGATGATGGTTTAGTGGAAGGGGAATAGAAGAAGGGTTGATCCTCAACAAAAGTGACATCGCGAGAAAAGCGAATGCAGTGAGCAGAAGAATCATAGCAACGGTAGCCCTTATGTTCAAGACTATATCCAAGGAAGACACACTGAGCAGACTGAGCAGTCAACTTGGTACGCTCACGAGGTGCTAAAAGAACATAACAAGTACAACCAAAGACATGGAGGTGGTCATACGTGGGAGGAGAACCAAACAAAACCTCACCAGGACACTTGCCCTCAAGGCGAGTAGAAGGTTGGAGATTGATAAGATAAACAGCAGTTGAGATAGCTTCACCCCAAAAATGAGTGGGTACAAAGGAAGAAATCAGAAGGGTACGAGCTGTCTCAACAATATGGCGATGCTTACGCTCAGCAACGCCATTCTGAGCATGGGCACCAGGGCATGAAAGCTGAGGGAGAGTACCCTCAGATGAGAGAAACTCGCGAAAAGCAGTAGATAGATACCCCCCCCCCCCCCCCCCGGAGTCAGAACGAAAAACACGAACAACACTGGAAAACTGAGTATGGACCATATGTACAAAAGCCTTATATATAGAAAACAACTCAGAACGATGCTTCATAAAATAGACCCAAGTATGTCGAGAGTGATCATCAACAAATATGACATAATGTTTGTGGCCACCTTTCGAAACAAAGGGGGAAGGACCCCATACATCAGAGTGCACTAAATCAAAAGGATGACTAGAATGAGTAGTGCTGGAAGAGTACGGAAGCTGTATTTGTTTCCCTAGCTTACAACTCTTACAGTGAAAACCAGCATCTATGGAAACATGACCCAAAACACCTTGTCGAACAAGGGTAGATAAACAAGAACCACACAAGTGACCTAAGCGATGGTGCCACTGGGCAAAAGAAAACGACGAAGTGGATCTTGATGTTGATGCAGCCATCCGGAACGCGGATGTGGTGGAAGCTGAAGGAAGGTGTAAGGTGTCAAGGATGTAGAGGGATGTGGATCCTCTACGGCGCTGGCCAGTTCCAATGACCCTCTTGTTCTGACGGTCCTGCACATAACAAAATGAATCATCAAAACCAACAAAGTAGTTCATATCAGCAAGCTGGCCAACAGACATAAGATTCATGGACAGCTCTGGAGCAAAGGAGATGGCAGGAACAGAAAACTTGGATGTGCAAAGAGAACCCTGATGAGTAATAGAACAAGGTGTACCATCAGCAGTCTGAACAGAGGCACCACCCCGCACTGGCTGGCAAGACACAAGCTGAGAGCGATCAGAGGTCACATGGAAAGAAGCTCCAGAGTCCAGAACCCAAGGCTGGGTTGCAGCAACAGCGGGCTGAGAGAGAACAGATGCAGAAGCACCCCTCGCTTGCTGCTGATAAGGAGCTTGGGCTGCACGACGCTGCTGATTGAGGGCCCGTCTAGCCTGAAACTCAGCTAACAGCTCTGGATGAAGCTTGAAACAACCATCTCTGTGGTGTCCTGCCTTCTTGCAGAACGAGCAGACGACAGCTGAAGGTGTGGCCTTGGAGGCACCTGGCCGCTGAGGAAAAGCCAGAACACTAGTGTGTAGAGTCTGCGCAGAAGTAGCCCCAAGAGAACGGAGACGAGTCTCCTCAGCGATCAAGCTAGCAAGTGCCTCTGTCAAGGTGGGAGTAGTCATACGACCAAGCAATTGAGTGCGAATGTTCTCAAAGTCTGGCTTGAGACCCATCACAAACTGAAACATGAGAGTCTGATGGTCATACTTTTCCTTCGCTGCACATGACTCACAACCAGAATTACCCTTTGGAACCATGGAACCTAGCTGCCCAGTGATGCGAGTGAAAGCTCCATAGTACTCTTCTATGGACATGCCTTCTGGCTGCCGAGTGTTGTGTAAATTCTGCAACAAGGAGAAATGAAGTGCACTGCTGGGCTGAAGGTAGCGCTGCTCAAAGTACTTCCATATCTCTTTAGCTGAAGTGTGATGCTCAAGACTCATTCGGAGTGAGGGTTCAACACCCAGAATTAAAACTCCCATCACACGATCATCGATCTTTTGCCAAGACTTCCTTGCTGCATCATCATTTGGACTAGGTGGATCATCTGTCAGATGAGAAACAAAACCAGCCGTCCTCAAGACAGTCCGGGCAGAAAATGCCCATTCCCTGTAGTTTGAACCATCAAGCTTGATATCTATGATCAAAGAACCAAATCCGAAATCATTTCTTGCCATAGTGGTGAGCGGCCAGCAGCTGGAAACACCCAATCTGATAGCAGCTGCAGGCAGCAACAAGAAAAGAGCAGCAGACAGCCACAAACAGGAGCTGGATCTCACTGGATAGAAGGAGGATCTTGCTGGATAGAAGGGGGAACGCCTGGAGCTTGAGAGTAGCTGTGAGGACACACAGAGGAGCTGCTGGAGAGCAGCTCCTACAGGTTGATGACGAAGATGGGATGGGGCAGCGATGTGGATGTCTCCTCACCAGACAGATCCGCCTGAATCACCTCACCGGCGGCGATTTCATGGGTGGCGGCTGGAAGAGGGACTAGGGTTTGGTCCTGGTCTGATACCATGTTAGGAAACGTGAGGAAGAGAATGACCGAACAGTTTTCTGTATTGAGGAGGAGAGAGAGATATACAAGGTTACATGGGCCTGGGCCTCACTCTAGACTATGGGCCTGGGCCTGTACAAGACAAACACAACATATATACTTAACAACATCAACGACCGAGCAACCTCAAGAATATGACTATTCTTCCTTTCGGCCACTCCATTGCGAGGAGGGGTGTCCGGACATGAAGTTTGATGAAGAATTCCTTGGCCAGCCATGAAAGCCCCAAAACTGTTGTTCACATACTCTGTGCCATTGTTAGTCCTGAGCACCTCGACCTGCACCTGAAATTGGTTCTTTACAAGAGCATGGAAGTTCTGAAAACAGCCAAACACTCATCCTTGTGACGCAGCAAGTAAATCCAAGTCATACGAGAATAGCAGTCAATAAAGGTAGCAAAATACTTCTTCCAATTCATTGACACCACGGGGCTAGTCCATACATCCGAATGAATAAGCATAAAAGGAGATATGCTCCTAAGCCCCTTACTCACATATGAGGCTCATGTGTGTTTTGCATATTCGCAAGCATCACATGTCAGTTTGCCCTTGCCTATTCCACACATAACATCCGGAAATATTCTATTCAACTTTTCAAAAGATACATGCCCCATCCTACAGTGATGGATCATCGCCTGCTTCTCCTTGTCCTCCATGGTTGCAGCACACACCAAGTCCGGCCACACCTCTTGGTCCATGTACCAGAGCCCCCTACGCCTGGTGCCAGTCCCAACCATCTGGCTCGCCTGTCGCTCCTAAATCAAGCAACCGAACTTGTCAAGGATCACACGACAATCTCTTTGATCAATGAGAGCACTAAAGGAGACCAAATTGACAGGAAAAACTGGCACATGTAAAACTGCCGATAGGGAAATAGTTGGAGTGCACTTTACTGTACCAACCCCTATGACAGGTTGTTTTGTGTCATCAACTGTTTGTATAGTGCCCGTGTGAGAGGGAGGATGCTTATTATAATACTCGAACACGCAGGATTTACTAGCAACATGCTTAGATGCTCCAGAGTCAAGAACCCACCCTCGAGCACTCTCATTAGTAGCAAGAGATGCTCTTTCCATATTACCTTCATCAGTGGAGGCCCAGTGAGCAAAGTCTCCATAGACAACATCATCTGCATATTTGCCTGTAGACGTCCCAGTGTCTCCTGAACGGCCATGTGAGCCCTCTGCCCCCTGAGTATCTTGAGTAGCCACCTCTGTCCCTAGAAGCCTGACCCCCTGAGGACTCTGAGCATCCACCTCCGCCTTTAGAACTTCTGCCTATGCCTGTCCCCCTGTTATATCCCCATGCCTCCGCCTTGAGTTGGAGTGACCTACCTCCCCGTTGATATGACATTTGTTGGGATCTCCCCACTCCCTGCACTCAGTGACTGCAAATATCGAAGCTGGCACAACCTTCACGTCTGCATGCTCAAGAGATAGGCGCACCTCCTCTTGAGTCATCTCTGCAGTAGCCTCGGGAATGGTAGGCAGACTAGGTTGGTGCAACAAGGAAGCCTTCTTGCCATCAAAGCAACCTTTGAGGCCAGCCAAAAAATTCAGCACACGCCCTGCGTGCCATCCACTTGTGCCCTGACTCAATTGAAACCGCGTCATAGAGTTCCAGGGGATCACAATTGTCCTGGTCTGCCCACAGAGCCTGCAGTTCTGCCACGTATGTCATCACTGACATGCCATCATCTTGGCGCAACAACCTAATCTTGTCCTCAATCTGAGCAATGAGCATGACATTGCCTTTGCCAGAGGGACAAAATCTTCCATATCTCAGCCGGTGTGGATAGCCCCTCAACAGAGCGTCCAATGGAGGGTATGTATGGACCTAGCCTAGTTGTTCTTCTCTCATCCATGATGAGTGTAGACATGCTGAGTCCATGCAGTTGCCCTTGTTTGGCAGTGATGTATGCGTCGAGACACGCTGAGTTGAGACTTTGTTTGGCAGTGTGCATGTGTTTAGACATGACGAACATTTTTTGAAAATTTAAAATTCTGAACATTAAAAAAATGAACATATTTGAAATTCTGTTTTGTTTTTGAAAATTTAATCAAAATTTGAAATTTTGAATATTTCATAAAAATTAAAACAAAATTTGAACATTTTTTTTAATTTCAACAAATTTTGAAGTTCTATTTTTTTTGGATTTTTTTGAAATTCTGAACATTTTTTTAAAATTCTAAACATTTTTTTAAAATTTAAACAAAATTTGAAATTCTGAATATTTTTCAAAAATTTAAACAATTTTTGACATTCTATACATTTCCAATTTTTTTTTTTAATTGTGAACAAATTTTGAAGTTCTGAATATTTTCGGAAATTTAAACAAAATTTGAAATTATGAACATTTTTTAAAAATTTGAACATATCTGGACGTGGTCTCGTGGGTGGGGACGAGGGTCAGGGCCAGCATGGCTGCCTGCATGCACCCTGTTTGTGGTGCATGAGATGAGCATGGCTGCCTCCATGCACCCTGTTTGTGGTGCATGAGATGAGCATGGCTGCCTCCATGCACCCTGTTTGGGGTGCATGAGATGAGCATGGCTGAGGGCCCTTTTATGCATCAGATGAGCATAGCTCAGGTGAGCTCATGCACCCTACCAAACAAGCAAAAGTGGGTCGGATTGGGAACTTTTGCCCTCATGCACCCTTCATGCATCCTACCAAACACACCCTAAGTGCAGAGTGGATGACCTTCCACCTCTTGCCCGCTGCACTACTCTTGTCCCCTGGTTCTACAATGGTGCCCAACAAATGTCCATCAAGCTCCTTCTGCTCCACAGCCCACAAAGCCCTCCAAGCAGCAGCACAACAGCTCTCCTCCTGGACCAAGCCGCTCCTAAGCTTTCTCCCCTGCCTCTCAGCTGACGAGCCCCACCTCCGCCGCCACCTTGCCGGACGCCGCCCAGATTTGCCGCCACCTCGATGGATGTCGCCGCCGTCTCCTCAAGCCCTGCCTTCGCTGGCCATGCAGCTCCCGTGCCACCCTGCCATGTCACAGCACTGCCGCCTCGCGCGCGCGCACACAGCCCCGCCGGACCCCGCCACCTCGCCGGCGAGCGACTATGCCGCCGCCGCCACACCCTGGTCGGATACCATGTTGAATCGAGGGAGAGATGTACCTACAGACTGGGGTCGAGCAGCTGTCTGGTGGCTTGCGCGAGGTGTTTCTCTTCTGTGGCAGCTTGCACGCAACAGAGGAAGAGGGGTTCCTCTTCTAGGTGAGCTCCTCTCACGGGCTTGGGCCCAAGAGACAGATCTAGATGGGCTAGGGCCCATACCGGTTCAACATAACACCTAACTGATTTCAACTCAAACCCGCAGTGGTACCTCAGAAAATATAGAATTAACCAAAGGAAATTATACTTAATAAGGCACCATAAAGCCATCCGTAAAAACAAAAATGTCAAAATATCACTGTGAGATTGTGAAATTTGTGGATTTCGTATCCTTGAAGACTAGCGCTCACTGCTGAGTGTGTTTTGAAATAAAAAATCACCCATGCACTGTCAAAACAGACAAGTTTGTGGAATATATTCGGCATGAACATTCTTCCTCTTTCATACAGTGCACAGACTGTGACATGTTTGTACATTGTTTTGCTTGTGTGCATACTATAGCATCTCTTTACATCTATGATATTCCCAAGCTCATTTGAAATGCACAAACCAAAATAAGTACAAACCCAACCATGAGCCCAAAATCCTCGTCCTGATTATTTGTGATTTACATCTCATCATTTTTTGTGTGCATCTGCTGAGCACTACCAGTAACCTTGTACTGATCCATGTTTTACATTGTTTTGCAGCCTCCCTTGTTGCTACGAGGGGTAAGGGATATTGGGTGGGAGCATGCGGTGGATCTTGATGGAAATAAAAAACGGTGGCAGTGCAAGTGGTGTGATTTATGTCGAAGTGGTGGGGTAACTACATTGAAGGCTCATCTTACTGACAGCAGCTGCCCGAAAATTCCAATGGAAAAGTCAAAGCAAGTGTTGCACTTCGTTGAAGAGAAAAGAGCAGCACGGCAACTTTTTAATAGGGACCCATGGCCCCCTTACAAGAAAATTGATGGGGCTAGTCTTGTTTGCTCAGAAGGGAAAGAGGGGACTGTATCATGTAAGAATGGTCAGCAACCTTCAAATAATGGTATGCATATGCAAACATCAGGGAATTGCACTATTGATGAGGTATACGAACCCAATAACTTAATTCCTGCTGATTCATTTAATTTATGTTACACCTTACTCCCTTCGTTTTCAAATCTTTATGACTTAAAATGTCGGGTGTACTTTTCAAACTTTGGTCATCAATAAGTCTTCTCACCTTGAATGCCATCATCATATTTGTTAGAAATTACATCCATAATTGTATGTTTATAATTTTGCTAATATATAATTAGAAAAACTAGTGGACAAAGTTGTGTATTGGAGAATGTAGACTGTCTTTGTGTGTGAACTCAGAAACAAGTAAAGAGGATGGAGACAGTAAAAGCTTATCAAGTTATGCAACTGGCACTTTGTGCAGTGACCTTTTCATGAAAAGGAAATAAAAGAAAAGGGAACATAACAAGACATGGTCTAGAAATTAGTTTATTTTGATAAATGACATTACGTAGTAAGATTCCTTTGCAAATCAATGTCATTGCATGTTTACGCAAGTAGTCAAGTATCTTGAGTCAGTGCGGGTCGTCCTAAGTCAAAGTCCAAGACCCATGAGTGTGAATTACTTCTGAGGGCATTGACGGTGTTATGGCCCAGGGCCAGGGGTGCCTCGCTCCACCGGAAGCCGGCCCAAGCCCCCCCAAGGTTGATACATGCCTTGGGCCATCGTCCCGGGCCATGGGCCCTTTAGAAGGAAGGACCCTGAGTACTTGGAGCGCAAGACAAGGAAGCCGGATCCCAGGAGGATTCCTCCACCTCCTTAAATCGGCTAGGATTCTTGTAACCCTAGGCCCGAGGCATCCTTTATAAGTCAGGGCAGGGCTAGTCAATAGGGCATCCAATCTTATACCTACCACCACCTTCACCATTGTACCCTGTACACCCATATACACCAATCTAACACGAGCAGTAGGGGCTTTACCTTCACCGTGAGGGTCTGAACCTAGGTAATCCGGTCTCCTATTTCCCTTCTGCTCTTTCCGGCTAGTCAAAACACTCCATCGAGGGGTCTGCCGGATTCTACTCTGTCAGGCACCTATAAGTTAGCATGTTGCAATTTAAAATTTGGCATGTTGACTATCTAACCGCTCACTATGTCTTTTAGTGTTAACCTTCGGCTCGTATGAATTTTACATCTTTTTTTTCTCGAGAAAACGCAAAGACTTTGCGTTTCATTGAATTAAAAAGGTAGAGTCTGGTTACATCCCTCCTAAGAGGGCAAGTTCAGGAAAGAAAAAGAAAAAACTTAATGCACATCCCAGGTGGTTGGCAAGATGACCCTGAGGCAACGGGCACCAGCACGTGCTCATTGCTCGGCCTCATCCTTGATCTTCGAGACCAGGACATGGACAAGAGATTGGGCACCGTCGAATAAGCACTCATTGACGCTGCTTCCAGATCATCCATGGCGTGAGGTGGGCAATGGAGGCAAGGCCTTTGCGCATCGGCGCGGGCGTGTTTTGCTTGGCATGGAGCCACCAGTCCATGAGGGTATCTTCTTGGCTTGGGCCTGCACTTGTCATTCTGAGCCAGGCAAGAATCTCATGCCAAGTCTGTCTGGCGAAGGGGCACTCCAGGAGCAAGTGCCGCATCGTCTCGGGGGCCTGATCACACAGTGGGCATCTGGTCTGGTGCTGAAGACCCCTCCTAGCGAGGCGATCAGCAGTCCAGCACCTGCCCATGTTAGCCAACCAGTTTCATGAAAAGAAAAGAAGAAGAAACAAAAAGACATGGTAAAGAAATTAATTTATTCTTTAAAGAACATTAAGTGGTAAGATTTTATAGTGCGATTCCTGTGTAAATCAAAAGGAAAAAAAATAGCGTGCTATACAGAATAGCGCCGCCCTTTAAATTACGCTATTAGCGAGACATTGTAAACTGATTTATTTAGCGAGGCAATTCTCTACATGCTATAGCGTGCTATTAGCGGCGCTATTTTTTTTCCAGTGAAATCAATGCTATCCAAGATCACCGATTATGACATGTTTACTCAAATAGTCAAGTATCTTGAGTCAGTGGGGTTTGCCCCATTAACTTGTGTGAACTTTGAATCTGAAAGTTGTGAAATTGATGATCTGCAAAAGAAATAGTGCCAAAGCAGCAAAAACTGCTATTACATGATATTTGTTTTTCCTGGGTTTTTCTTAAACCTGGACAAGAAGCTTACACCGGATACATCATCTTTTTTTTTTGTCTTCGTAACCTATCTTAGCTCTTCCAAGTAACTATTATAGCATCTGAACTTACCCACCTATTTTTTTTTTCTCTTCGAAGTTGGCAGCTCGAAGCAACCAATGTGGTAAACATCATTGTGGACAACCAGTTGAGAATTATGAACAGTCAAAGATATGTAGTGATTGGCCCGAGGAGCAATTGCCAATGGAGCATGAAAAGCATCATGTACTAAATAATGAGCACCAGACTGTGGACAAGAACACTGAGAATTCACAAAACAAACAGGTAATTCTCCTTCCAAACCTGGTGCAAGAAACAATATTTAGTGTTTAGTCTATCCTGGAGAAAAGGGTTGGTTGTGTTTGTGCCATTGAGTTATTGGTTGGTTTTGAACTTTGACCTCCCTAGTTTTAAAGTTTGTTGGAATTTGTGTTGAATATTTCTGTAGTGCTACATTTGGGCTTGGTATTTGTGGAGAGTTTGGTTTTGGATTCGAACACTTTAACGTGGACCTAATATATAAAGGCACTGGGCAGCCAAATTACACTAGGCAGAGGCATAGACACGGGATCACGAGGACAGTCTAGACACCATTGGCAGGGATGTCTAGGCATCTAGAATGGCTGTGGTGGGTGGTTAGAGATCGCTGGGAGGAGCACCCGAGCAAGGGTTCCTGGAGAGGCAGGCAGCGCAGAACTTCGTCATGGACATCGTCTCCCCATCTACTCTCGGCAATGGTTCTATCGCTAAAATCCCAGCAGCCTGTCAAGTGCTATGATTGGTACAGGTCCTAAGACCCGTATATGTGACAATGCTTGGGGCACAGCTCCGAGGATTGTCCGTCCATGGTGCCGGGGATGAAAGGGGGAGAAGGTTGGGGACAGGGATTATATCTTCACTAGTTTATTCTCATTCATTGGATAGTCCATTCAGGTACATGGTGTCCCTTCTATACGGAAGACTCAACTTGATACCCAAGAATAGAATCTCGACCTTCCTCAAAAAGCATATATTTATCTTCCCAACTAAATTGATCTCTTTCCTAACTAAATAGATTGCATTACTAAGTAACGTACTATAATTATATCTAATGGGCAAGGGGATGTGATCCATGCCTCTGACACTTTACTGATAGTTCTTATATATTTCTTATAATGAGTAAGACTTTCATAGACATCTGAATTTGTTGCAGAAGTTGAAATTAGACTGTAATAACTCAATACAGGGTGGCGCAACTACAATGAAGGATCATCTTACTGGTAGCAGCTGCCCAAAAATTCCAGTGGAAATGCCAAAGAAAGTATTGAACATCGTTGAGGAGGAAAGAGCATCACGGCATCTTCTGAATAGTGAAAAAAATGATTGGTGTCGTGTTTCTCGCTTAGGATCAGAACAGGAAGGGACTGTACCATGTAATAATGATCAGGAACCTTCAAATGCCATGCATATGCAAACATCAGAGAAGTGTGCTGTTGATGAGGTATACAAACCTAATACCTTAATTCTCGCTGATCCATTTAGTTCTCGTTACTCCTTACTCCCTCGTTTTCAAATACCATCTTGAATGCCTGCACCTATTGTTTTTCAAACTTCATGATTCCCCACTTGGAAATGACATCATTAGATTTGTTATCAGAATTATTTTCATAATACATCTTTATAATTTTGTGAAAATATGATTAGAAAATACTAGTGAACGAAGTTGTGTACAATGGAGGCTACCTTGATGTAATATAGGATGGAGATAATACATGCATATTTAAGCTATCATGCCATCTGTACTTTTTGCATTAAGGTTTTCATGAAAGAAAAAGAGAAGGAAAAATGACACGGACGATAAATTCATTTATTCAGTAAATAAACATTAAACGGTAAGATCTTGTAGCATGATTGCTGTGTAAATAAATGCTGTCCAAGATCAGTGATTATACATGTCTACTCAAATAGTCTAGTATCTTGGGTCAGTGAGGGTTGCCCCGTTAACTTGTGTGAACTTTTAGTCTAAAAGTTGTGAAATTGACAATTGGAAAAAGAACAGTGCCAAAACAGCGAGAACTACTGTTTGTTAGATGATATACTTGTTTTTCATGGATTTTCTTAAACCTTAACATGGAGTTCACACGAGGGTTACACATATGCATAATCTTTTCTTCCTCTTTGTGACCCATCTTTATTCTTTCAAGAAGTATTACATTTTTCCTCAAAAAAAAAGAAGTATTATATTGAACTTACCCACAGTTTTTGGTTGTTTCCTTTGAGAAGTTGGCAGCTCGAAGCAACCAATGCAGTAAAAAACATAGTGACCAACCAGTTGAGAATTATGAACAGCCAAAGAAAAGCAATGATCAGCGAGAGGAGCAGTTGCCAGTGGATCCTGGAAATCAGCATGTACTAAACAATGAGCATCAGACTGTGGACAAAAACACTGATATTTCACGAAATAAAGAGGTAGTTCTCCTTCGGAAAGCCCATGCAAACAAATTATGTACCATCCAATCTGTCCTGGAGTAAGGGGTTAATTGTGTTTGTGCTATACTGCTATTGAGTTATTGGTTAGTTTTGATCTCATTATTGTTGAACTTTGGTGAAACTTTCTTATAGTGAGTAACACTTCCATAGGCTTCTGAATTTCTTGCAGAAGTTGAAAGTAGTGTCATAATTCGATTCAAGGTTTTTCATTAGTATTAGAGACTTTTTTCTGAGATCTGAATTATGTGTTATGCCTTAAGAAAAATATATTAGAAGACTGAAAGCCCTTTCCTTATTCTGAATTTAGCATGGACTGTTGGAAGAGTAAGCATTTTGTGTCCTGAGCAGCTTGCGCTGTCCCTTTCAATTTGCGCATGAAAGAATTTTCCGTAAATCTGACAAAATTAATGATGTACACATGATGTAATGCCAATCTGAAATTTTGGTATGCAAAATCTTCCATGCTACTGGAAGCCAAAGAAGACAAGCAGAAGCAGCACTGTAGAAATCTAATGTACTTTTCATCACTCGCTGCTTTTCTATTTTGGTTCTTGATAACAGTGACACACCAATCTGAAATTTTGGTATGCAAAATCTTCCATGCTACTGGAAACCAAAGAAGACAAGCAGAAGCAGCACTGTAGAAATCTAATGTACTTTTCATCACTCGCTGCTTTTCTATTTTGGTTCTTGATAACAATGACATACTGGAACATGAAACCTCGCCGGCTTTTGTAACATTATGTGATTGTATTATAGATTTTGACAGAATTTTGAGGGCATTTTTATCATGAATTGTATGTGGCCTTGGCGATAGGGGACATGAGCTTCCTCGATTCGGCCCCCGGCTGGAAACTAATTGCTGATAAGTTGGAAATTGCTAGACAACAAGCATATGTTTATAATTTGTTTACTGAAGGAAAGATTGCATATGATTTTGTACACATGATGAAACAGTATGCTACATGAAAATTTTATGTGTTTCAAGATCAATTCGAAAACTAGCAGTTACAAAAACTGAGAATAAGTAGTAGTAGTCCCTCTTTCCCAAAATAAGGCGTGCTTGAATTTTTCTGGTCTTCATCGCACAACTTTCACTATGATTTTCACTTATTGTATGTCTACAAAATTAGTATAAAGACATGAAATAAAAATTATTTTGCAAGACAAATACGACAACACCATTTATACATGTTCAATCCATGTACTTTGGTATATATTAATGTCCAAGCGGTGCATCAAAGGCCATGCAAAGTCAAGCACGCCTTAAATTTTGGGAAGGAGGGACTACACTAATCCAGTGGTGTTTGGTATCTCTGTGTATTTTTCTTCTGACTCTAGTAATTCTGTTGCACAACCCATTAAAAAATGGTTGTATGTCCAGCATGAAGTTCATTTATTTTCAAATCAAATGTAATTGAGTTTTTGGCCATTTACAACGCATCAGTACATTGTACACCCTTGGTTTACATGTAGCCAGGATAACTGTTCATACGTGTATTGTAGACTATGCTCATATCTACATGCAAACTAATTATGATGTAACATTCCTACCGTAACTCCATGGAGCTATGAAACTTCATGCATCGAAGAATCGGTCACTTCTGGATTTGGCATATTTGATTTCAAACTTAGGTAGTCCCTCCTAATAAATTTAGATCAAGGACTACTGTTCCAGATTGTAACTTTTAGATTAAAGGGTGCTTCCCTCAACGAGTGATAGTACTGGCAGTTTCAAGTGGTTGGCTTGTTATCTGTTTCGACAATTGTCTTCATATTTTTTGTTAGCTACTAAGATATCTGCCCATATATTTGTTCGCACAACCTATTTGTAAGTCACCTGAATTTTAAATTCGCGTAAGACGATTCTGGAGAGAAGACATGTGCAGCCCCGAGGTTGAGTACGGCGGCGCTGCGATGAGTCTGAGGGTTGACTGGTTTGGGTGGGGAGGTGCGGGCTCGCCGGAGAAATCTAACGCTGGGGAGGTTTAGACAGATGGCCTGGGGCAGCGGTAGCACGGCGGTGGGGGAGGCTAGGGGAAGGCGAGGCGTGCATGGGAGCGCCGCTGGCTGCGGGTGGAGGCAGCAGGCCGCCTGGCTGGCGCTAAATCGGGTGGCCAGAGGAAGGAGAAGACGGGAGGTTGAAGAAAGAAGACAATACGTCCGATTTCGATCCGATGGCCCAAAATATTGACTTACGCAAATTTAGTTTTCAGGTGACGTACCAATAGTCACTCCCATATTTCTTTTTGCTTTTTCTATTCTTCTGATAGGTGTTGAGTGTAATACGATACCTGTGGCCTTTGGCGTCCTCTAAGCAGATCTCTCTATCTATGATTAATTTACTAAACTTTGATATGGGGTCCTTCCCTACTCTTCTCAGACGCAAAAATGGTGTAATCATATGCTTTGTTTTGTAAGAGTTATCTCAGAAATTAAAATCCAACAAAGGTAGGCGAATGATAAACAAAACTAACAGAAAAATAAGGGGTATTCTACTTTTTTTCCCTACTGTATTTTGACACTTACTTATTTTTTCAAATTTCTATTAAATAAATCGTTATTTATATATATTTCTGTGTTGCTAATTTCTTAATGTTTTCTTTGCTGATTCTACACTTATTTGCAGATATTGAAACATCCTCGGAAGACCAGGTTTAACTTACGGAGACATATTGTTATCATTGATGAAATTGCAAGGCATTGGAGGTGTAGATACTGTGGTATGGATGGACATGGCAAAACATCTAGGCTCCATTATCATCTTGCTGGCGTCTTTCGTCATCCTAAGTGCACAAATGTCCCTAAAGAAACTTTTGTAAACGCAAAACACCATATTCTAATAAAGAGAAGGCCCAGGATGAAAAAGAGTGGGCAGCAAGCTCCTTCAGAGCCACAAATTCTTGTGCAATCCAGTGTAATACCACAGAACAACGACCCAGCATTTAGCAATCTTCCACAATTGCCAATAAATGATTTGTCGAGCGAGGTGAACTTTATAACTGTATTCTTATTTATATTATTCCCTGTGGCTATATTAATCCGTTCATTACTTAAAGACTATGTCAGTTTGGTTGAAACTGGAATGGGTCGAAGAGTTTTCAGGTTATGATTTATAGTTTCTGTTAGCTCTGTTAGTTTTGTGCCAGTTGTGGTTATTTATATAATCCATTAAGTATATTGGTCCATTAAGTATATTGGTAATTACTAATAATACAATTATGACTCGTTACACGGGACAATTGAAATATGACATGTGAGATTTTTGGTAAATGCATATTTATTGGCTTCTCTTAGCAGGAACCATGTAATCTTAATCTCTTTTTATGCCACACTTTTTTGTTCAACCTCAAAACTGAAAAGATCTTGTTCTGATATTTTGTTAAGAAATGACCTGCAGTGTTGACTGTTGAACATATGATCCTTTAACAGTTAATGACACCCCCTCAGGTTGCTGGTCTTCTCTCCAGAATAGATACAGCTAAACTGAACAAACTTCACCAACCTTGCCATTTGCTAAACGTCTATCATGAGATTAGGGAAAAGTGTAAACTTCAATATCAATTAAGACCCAAGATGCTAATTGCTGTTGTCATGTATTTATATCACAACTCAAATTGGGGACACACCTTTCTGTCTCAGTGAGCATACTGTTGGAAAATTCATATTTGCTTTTGGTGCTTGGACATCCTCTTATGGATTGAATATATTCTCGCAGAGCTGGAAAATATAAGATTCAAGTACTCAGTTGCAGTTTAACTCTGATCCCTTTTCCTTTTGGGCAGTATGCTCAATTGTTCATCCGTTTTAACATACCCCTGTTCCCCAAGGAAGCATCCTTGTTCCTTGATTCCTTGCAAATTTAACTTTACTAGAAACTGCTCCAAAGTCGAACCTAGTTTATTTTAAGTGTTCCGTGTCCAACTTCCTCAGTTTCATTTATATTCTTCGTTGATGTGCTATCTTATTGTACTGTTGAATTGTCTGTTTTTGCACAGCTCATTCATCATAGAACTATATGAGTGGTGTGTTCTGTTTGCAGTTCTCATATCTTATGTTGTTAGGCAAGGCATGATTTCACTATGCACATTCATGCCATGATTTATTTTGTTTTTACGAGATGCCCCGTGTGAATTTGTAGGTGTATTCCAGTTACCCGACAAGGTTAAGGGACAATGCATGGGAACATTCACTGGTTTATGACAGAGAAAAAGGACATTGGAAGTGCAAGTGGTGCAGCTTAGAGGGTTATCATGGTGTAACTAGATTAATGTGGCATCTTGTTGGCTGGCAAAATCATCTTCAATGCTGTAAAATTCCGGAAGATGCTGCTAAGAGGATTAGGGACCAAATGATATCAAGGGAAAAGAAGAAATTGAGAAGATCAAGTCCACATGACGGTATGGACAGTGGTGACATGCTTTGCTCTTCTACGAGTTCACAATTTGGTGAAGAGCATTTCACTATCGCAGTGCAGAATAGTAATTCTTCCCAAGCTTTTGATGAAGTTAACAGAACATCAAATACATGCAACATGTTATCAAATACTATATCCGGTTGTCAGGTGAGTCCTTGTTTGCTTCTATTCTTTTCCTGCACTGTGTTGGAATTGGGATATCAATTATGAGAATAGATTAGTGGACTACATTCAGTGTTTTTCTGACATGTATGTCTTCGGGTGGAGGCAATGCATTTTGACCCATCTACAAGAAGTCTAGGGCTAGAATAAATGTACAATCTCTTCACAAAGTAACAAATCGTAGCAGCTTCATGTGTGTAGCAGGGACTCATTGTCCTGGAACTTATTATCAATTTTAGCTGGGCCATTTTCTTATAGAGCGTTAGGTTAGAAATTTGGATACTAATGGAGAGTCAGTAGTCAAGATTGCTTAACATAGTGATTTATTACTGGCAAACTTGTCATTATCTTTTCATTGACAGGCTTATTGCCATTGTAGAAGGAGTACCATTACAGTTACCTCTTGTATCCATATTTTCTCTGGCTTAATCTCTCAAGTACTAATTTGAATGGTTTATCATGCAGCCACTCATGGAGGGGCCTCATGGAATATTATATAGTAACACAAGAAAATCTGAGATGCTATCTAGAAGAAGTGACTGTTGGAGTCACTGGAGATATGTTTTGAATGGACTGATGCATTTGCAAGGTGTACAGGAGGGTGCTGGCATCCAGAGTTGCATCCGTGATGTCCTCCACAATTGCGCTGAATTTGAATCTGTAAGTGATAAGACTAATTATTACTAGAAAATTGCAGTTGTATTTTGTTGTTATACACTTACTATACTCTTATTTAGGGACCAGTTGTATTGCATTGTCTTATCAAATGCCCACAATATTTTTCTCTATTGTATCAGGTCAGAGACAAAGTGGAAATGGATTCTGACAGAACAGTGTCAAGTAATCTGGGTATTGCTGAGTGCAACAACGTTCTTGTGGACATTTTGAGATCAGAGGATTTTGCCTTGCTATGCAATGCGCTTCGCAGAACTGTGCATCAAGATGAGGAAACGACCAAGTATTTCGATTTTGGTGTGATTGACTCTAGAATGAAAAATGGAGAGTATGGGTGTGCACCTGAAATATTCAAAGATGATTTAAAACTGGTAATAACCTTACAACTTTTCAGCTTTCTTACAGATCCCGTCAGCATATATTATGAGGTTCACAGCTACTTTGATAATGTGCAAATATGTAAAATCCTGTTAGCATATATTATGAGGTTCTAGAGAGATATTCTAGTTTGTTCTGATCCCATGTTATGAATAGACTTGTGCGCATTATGGTATATATGCAGGAAAACTATATGCAAGGGAATAGTTACAGATCTAATATGTGCTCCATATATGGAGGAAGTACCTGTCTAGCATTGTTCACTGTATTCTCTGTGTGCACCACCATGGAATAACAAAATGTATAATGTTTGTTTTCCATGGTCATCACTCAAAATTATAGCAATTAGATGATCATGAGAGTAATGCAAATTTACAAATCATAAGTTGTATATCCCTCGTAATGGCTGGGCCACCGGCACTTTATCCAGTTCGTTATTCGCACCGACTTGAACACTGGATTAACTACCATACTACCTACCAGTTTTGGGTTCTTATGAGTTCAATACCCAGATCTTTCTCTAAATCCCAGCTCTTCAGGTTATGCCATTAGTTCCTTTCGATCTCCCTAACCGCTATCTGCTACTCACTGCTTTCTGAACTGACTATAAATTTATTTTGTATGGCATGTATTTAATTTTTTGGGGGGTGGTGAATGGTAATTAACAGTTGAGATATTTGTGTAGTTATGGGAAAATCTTAAAATGGCTGGCCAAGATATCATTGACCTAGCAAATAATCTTTCAAGCCTCACAGAAGCCTCCTACACAAATCAGGCAAGTTCTTGGTCGCTGGGTTTAAATTATAGTTTTTTAGTTTTAATTTTTGAATGCTTTACACTTCTCCATGTTTCAGTTAGGAAGGAATATCTTTTGATACATTTACTTGATACTGATAAGCACCTTTGCATTGGAATCTGGTATCACATTCTATAGGTTGGGAGACAAAGAGGATCAGGCGACAGTGAGGAGCAACTCAAGGTGACTATTCTGTTGTTAGCTTTGATGTTTCCATGATGGATTTATTTGCTTTGCTCAACAGTATGCTACCACTATTACAGGGAGCTGTGTTGGCCAGCTCTGAACCCAAGAAATTGATCGAATCAGGTATATCAGTACCCTCGACCTCACAGGGATGCCAGCCATTGGATTATCCAGACCGAACAGATGTTTCTGATGTTCAAAAGGGCAGTGCGTGTGACCAATGTGGCAAAGAGACGAGAGGTGTCAGCACCGTCATATGTAATGTATGCAAGTTAGAGTGTCACATGTCATGCATTGATCCTCCGGTACCATCCATGTTGACGGGAAGCTGGTATTGCAAAAGCTGCAGCGGTTCCACCTTCAGCGAATCAGCTCAAGGAGTCATGGTCCGTTATGAACCGAATTGTTTGCATGGAAATTGTGTCCTGTGCAAAAGACTTGACGTGTGCAGGCCCCCAGAATGCAAACAAACACCTGTTGGTACGTTAAGAACAACTGTGCTTTCCAGTATTGAGGGTCGGGAACTGTCAAACATTGACCCCGGTGGTTCATGCAAGATATGTGGAACTCCTGAAGAGGACGCCAAGAGATTCCTCATATGTGGTCACAGCCACTGTCCATACAAGTACTACCACGTTTGCTGTCTGAAGTCTAAACAGATTGCTAGCGATATTCAGCGGGACAAACCGTGCTGGTACTGTCCATCATGCCTTTGTCGAGTTTGTCTTTCTGACAGAGATGACGACCTGACCATTCTGTGCGACGGCTGCGACGAAGCTTATCATCTGTACTGCATAACACCTCGCCGTACTTTGATACCCAAGGGGAAGTGGTATTGCTCGTGTTGTAGCGTGGAGAGAGCAAAGGCAGGGATGAGACGGTACGAGAAGAAGATGCTGAAGCACCATCGCAAGGATGATGCTAGGCTGGAAAGTAGGAATTTTGCAGCGGTGGATTTGCTGCTTTCTGCTGCAGAGAAGTTGAGGGAGGATGAGCAACTGGTGGCAGATTACTAGAGAAGGTAGAGATATGGTGTGGCCTAGTTCTTCTTCAGTTCTGTAACTGGACGCACTCAAAAGTCTTGCTGTTTTCAAGTGTGTTTGCTTGCAAGAAATTGAGCTGCACACTTATCGTCAGAATCCCCACCGCCAGTTTTGGATCAAGTTGCTCAGAACCAGAATGGCATGCGATGCTTGACCAGCAGAGGATAAGCATCCTGTATGAAGTTGGTTAGTTGGGTTTATTACTTATTTTGAGCTACTTTTTCAGCAGCAAAACTTGAATAGAGCTTGGGTGTTCCTGTACAACGTTAGTGTTGTTGAATGGAGTTTGTTCAGGGATAGGTCAAAGAGTGACGCATCATGATCTTTGATAAGCAGCACCCAGATTTTTTTTCTTTTTTTCTTTCAAAAAGGAGGATTACCTTGGCCCCTGCATCAAAATGATGCATGCTGTCATCTTTATTAATTTATTCATCAAAAAAATAAATACAATGATCAACCCAAAGCCACCTTCGAGGCGAACAATATAACCGAGGTTAATGGTGAAGGGGTGCTCCTCGGAAGTGCCCAGGATGGAGGTGAAGTGGGCAAACGCAGCCCTGGCAAGTTCCTCACCTTGGACTGTCGTGTCCCCGACGCGTAGCTCGGCAATGTAATTCTTCTGCTGTCGATGGGAGGCGTGGATTTTGTGGAAGGCAAAATTCGTTTTGCCCTGCCGCAACCAAGTGAACTTGGTGCGTTGCCGTTGGATCGACCTCTCTAGGGAGGCGAGCCCTAGGTATGCTGCCTTGAGCCTGTGACGGAGCTAGGCCTCGCTTGAGGAGAGCGGGTTGAGGTCTTGCGCGACATCCAGGCACGCGATGAGTTCTTGCTGTGCAGCTGGAGTGAAATGTGTCCTAGGTTTTTAGCACTCCAGCTTGGCACGCACCTTGTTGTGGCCTTGAACGTGCATAGATGGGCCGGAACGGGTCTGGGTTCGGCGGCACCGAGGCCCACGCATTCGCCACCACGGGCTGGAATCCCTTAAGTTTGGGCCAAAAACGCTAAAACTGGAATTGACTGGGAGCACGTGAAGTTGGAGTACAGTCCACGACAAGAGGGCAATGGTCGGACGTCACAGAAGCCAGGCAATGCAACGAGCAGGAAGGTTGCTTGGCAACACAGAAGGCACCTTAGCCACTGGTGCTGATCGCCCGAGAGCGGGGACACTAGCAACGTGACATGGTGGTCATTGATGGAGGGGTTGAAGAGTGTGACTAGGGTGCGTTGCCAAGCAACGAGGATGCCGCCGTGAGTGCCTTCTGCGGGGAGGAAGAAGGGGGCAAGCGTCTCAACCACAGTGTCCAACGAGACCAAAGAAAGTTTCGTTTCCTCAAGACAAACAATACAAGGAGGTGAAGCGGAGAACACACTTCGAACGGCTGTGTGTTTGGCCCGACTATTGAGACCACGAACGTTCCAAAAAAAATCTTTGTGCTATCCATAGGAGGGGGGGGGGGGTCCTAGGAAGGCACGACGGCCCTAGAGGTCAAATCTCTACAAGGCGTGGCGACACGAAGCTCTTCAATAACTGTCAGGGTAAACCCCATCCATAGAAGTCTGTGAAGGCCTGCACAATGTCGGCTGCAAGGGACTTGGCGTATTTGTCGAGCGCCCGACGCAGGCCAACTCATCGTCTTTGAGAATCCCAAGCCTACGAAGAAGGACGTGCTTCGCCTTAGTCTCCGAGTCCAGACCACCGTCTGCCTTGGCAATGCGGTCGCTGTGGCGAGGCGTAAAATCAATCGGGATGGCATGCCGTCGTCGTGGTCCAGAGATGGAAGCAGTGTGGCAGTGGGAGTCTTCAAGGAGTTGAGAAATTCCTGGAGTGGGGCGAGGCAGTCTTGGTCAGCCATGAAGGGAGGAACCGTAGGAAGCGGCGGCATGGTCTGCCTTCGGCTGCGAGTACGTGTCATGGCGCCGTTGGTAGTGCATGGAGGTGGGGCGGCTTGATGCAACTCCTGGGGCAGAACGCTAGACGTGGTTGGGTCAAGGAGTGCCAGCTGCCCAGTGAGGGCCGATGATGTGACGCCCGCATGCAGTGAATCCTGGGGGCGACAAGCCGTTCCTGGTGGGCATTGATTGCGAGGGCGTGGATTCCAGGGTCACGAATAGGAACAATGGGGCCAGCCAAATGCGTCTACGCAAGACGAGCATGGAATGGGGGATTGGCCAAAGAGAATCCTAGGTTTGTCATGAGGCGGATGGCATTGGGCCTCGTCTCGCTGGTGGCCTTGGGCGATGGCCCCGACGAAGAGTCGTGGCGCGGCTACACAGCTGGTACGACATAGGGTAGCTGGTGGACAGGCGCGGATAGGCTGGAATGCACGTGCCCCAGGTTAGAGGTGCCTGTTTGGGATGTAGCTGATTGGACAAGAAGCTCCGAACGCGCTTCGTCGCGAGCCAGGGTCGGGTTTCGAAATTCGAAATTGGTCCACGACGAGGACTGACTAGCGGTTTGGTGTGGCTGGGTAGCTTTGTTCTAAAGCAAAAGGTGGGACAACCTTTGCTGAGGCGTGCGTCTAGTGTTGTGATGCGACGCGGCTGGGTAGGGGCCCAATACTCCCTGGTAGCCAAGGAAGGACAGCTGGGGGCGACGATGGCATCGGTGACCACCCTGGGTGGCCCCAGCGGGACGACTGTTCCTAGAACGTGGCGGGAAGTCGTGGCAGCACGACCACTTCGGCAAGAGCGGCGGAGAGTCGTTGGCACCATCGCCATTGGCATCGCCACTTCCGGAGTCTGGTCCACCTGGCGGCGGCGATGGAGGGAAGCGGTAATCCTCGGCCTGGGCGACGTGGATGGTGACCGGAAACCGTGCCATGGTGAGGATAAATCGGCTAATGCAGTCAGTCGCGACATCGAGCAGCACTCCGTCATCCTCATGGAGAAGCAACTCGGAGGAGCGCGGGATGGCATCGGGATTAGTCGTCCATGCCGAGAGACGGAACACATACATGTCCCTGCTGCTGGCCGTCTCTAGGGAGAGCGCTTCGATCATGCAAAAGGGCGTGAGGAGGGTCTCGGCCGACGAGCTGAACCACCCATTATCCGGGATTTCGGTGATCTCGATGAAGACCTGCATGCGTGCAGTGACAAGCTCGGCGCCGGCGAGGTTACTCCAAGGGCTAAACAACAGGCAAAACTTGGACGTGCGAAGATTGGCTGTGGTAGCGTGGGCACGGATGGAGTTGGAGCAAAAGTGGATCAGAAAGTCCTTGGCATGGCGGTGCACAGAGAGGTCGCATGCATCCAGGATATGCTGTGAGATGATGGCCTCAGCCACCTTTGAGCCGGAGATGCGGGTGCGGCTGCCTGCGACGATGACCACGACTGTGCGTCCCAGGGCCACCTTCACATCGCGCATCTCGTCCGTGCACGACAAGTAGCAGACTACACTAGCCGACCGGAGCGAGGGATGGCCCGAGAGCGGCTCGGGTCCGCGGGAGGCACCAAGGGAGGGTGGCGAACCTAGGGAGGCCACCGCACGTGGGAGGGGGGAGGGGTGGGAGAGGAGTGGGCTGCCGACGATGTGCATGCGGCGAGGAGCATGTCGGACGTACCATCCATCGCGAGCTAGGCGGCCGCGCCGAAACCAGAGGCAGACCCAGGGGAGGCAGGGCAACAGGGCCCTGCCATGCTGGAGGTCGAAGACTCTGGCATACTTGGATGTGGGCGCTTAGCCGGAGGGACGACAACGGTCGGGCAGGGGCATGGCTTGGAGGAGGCACGAGCGATGTGGCCGTAGAAGCCGCATTGACGACATCACCAGTCGTGGCGGCACTCGGAGCACGGATGCCTCTTGTAGAGTCACTTGGAGCAGACCTCGTCTCAAGTGCTTGCCGGAGGCCAAGGGGGTGGGTGGGTGGCGGGACGACGCGGAGGATCGTGCCGGCTCATCCTTGGGCGACGCTGGCGCATGGAATAGTGCCGGCGGTCTTGTCGGCCTCGGGAGACCTCCCAGGGGGGCTTGTAGGATGCATGCCCGGGCTCTGCCTCCGGGAGCATGTGGTGGACCTCTGAGCGTAGCAGCCACCTGGGGCAACCCCCGTCGACGGCACAGGGGATGGCCGGGGCTCCTCGCACAGCGCGCGGCGGTAGGTTCTCGAGGGACACCGAGGGCGGCGGGTAGTTGTCGAGCCAACGGAGCTCACTGCAGATTCAACCTCGCTGAGCTTGGGAGCCCCTTTACTAAGGAGGAGATTTGGAACGCCATCAAGAAACTCCCCATGGGCAAGTCACCCGCACGGGTGGGTTCACCTCCGAATTCTTACACTCTTGTTGGCCAATCATCAAAGCGAACTTCTGCGAGGCTTTTGACAAGTTGTTCCTCTGCAATGGTCGTGACTTCTAGAAGCTTAACGAGGCCCTCCTAATCCCGCTGCCTAAGAGGGCCAACACGTCCACACTCTTTTACTACTGGCCTATCATCCTCATACACCACTTCACCAAGCTGTTCGCCAAGGTCCTTTCGCTTCGCCTCGCGCCTAGGCTTGGCGAGCTCGTCTCCAGGTGCACGACAACTTCCTCCTTGTGCAACAGACGGCGTGTTACCTTCACAAGCTACATGCTCCGCGAGCTATGCTGAAGCTTGATATCGCGAGAGCCTTCGACTCTGTCTCCTGGGCGTTCTTAATGGAGACCTTGCAACACCTCGACTTTGGGCCCCGTTGGTGTGAGTGGATCTCCATACTCCTATCCACCGCCAAGACACATGTTCTCGTCAATGGAAGACCAGGTCCACCGGTTATCCATGTGAAGGGGCTGCGCCAGAGTGACCCCATCTTTCCCATGCTCTTCGTTCTTGTCATCGCCGCACTGAACACTCATACAGTAGGGTGTCAGCGCCGGGATTCTTCGACGACCCACCACCAGACTCATTGCCTCGAGTAGCTCGCTCTTCATGGACGATGTTGTCATGTTCTTCCACCCGAACGTGCACGAGCTAACCACCGTCCGGGCAATCCTCCACACTTTCAGAACAACATCCAGCCTCCACAAGAACTACGCCAAATGCTCGGTAACACCAATCCAGTGCTTTGAGGAGGTCACGGCCACGATGGGCGCGACCCTCGCCTGCCAGGTGGCATCCTTCCCGATTAAGTACCTCAGTCTTCCGCTCTCGGTTCGCAAGGTTCACCACACATCCCTCATGCCCCTGGTGGATAACCTTGCGAGGAAGCTTTCCTCTTGGCGTGCCTCACTCCCCACCCGAGGTGAGAGACTGGCTTTGGTGGATTGCCCTCCAATCCCCCAGGGTCGTTGCCCAAGGGGGGAGGAAGGAAATCCCTCCTTTCCTTCCCCCACCGAATCATTCCACCCATTTTAGAGATCTTGACCTTATCCCTTCGAGATATGATCATATTCATCTTAAGGGGGGGGGGTCTTGGTGCGCCTAGAACAGGTGTGTGGGGCCTTGCCCCACTACCCATGTCTATGTGGGTCCCCATGAAGGTGAACCCCACTCAGAAACCTTCTAGAACCATCCCGATACAATATCGAAAAAACCCGAACATTTTCCAAAACCCTGAATATGACTTGCCATATATAAATATTTACCTCCGGAGTTCCTCTGATGAGGACATCAATACCATTGTTACACCCACAACCCCTGTGTTCTACATACTAGACCAATTACTAGAGCTCGCGCACATCAGGTACTTTCGTTTCTTGGAAATCCTTCTAATGTTCATGAACATATGATTCTTCCTAAATTAGATACTTTTGTTTTACGTATGAATGAAGGACCTAACATGGACAAGAAGGATGTCCATTGGAGTTGGAACAAGCATGGAGAAGGAGGTGTGCGCGCGGGAAAGAAGAATGTAGCTTCCAGTGGTGATTTTCTCACTTTGAAGCCACCATAATGAGAGCATGAAGGCTTGGACAAAATATTCAAGATAACACTTCATAAATTTTGTCCATAGGCTATTATAGGTGCTGCACCACCTTATTTTGGGCTAGGCGTACGTAATTTCAAAATACCACTTTATAGGCTGTTTTTAGAGTCAGTATGTGTGGGGAAATTGAGTTAGAGTTGGTTTTAGACCCCTCCTGGAAGTTCCCCCCCCCATATATACAACCCTTAGGGCACCTTTTAGACTTGGGTTTTGTTTAGATTAAAAGTTAGCCATAGCTGCAACTTTGCGTCCTTTGTTTGTGTTCCATGACCATACCAAGACGTCACAAAACCTCACTTTCATCAATAAAGCTTTCCTCTTATATTCGCAATATCCAAATTACAAATTTAGTTTCTTGCCTGTTCTTCATTTACATGTGGGAAATGGACCCTCGTTGTTAGGTTGATCGTGCTTCGACGTGGTCAATAACCTCTCGGAGTTGGTTTAGCAATTACTAAGGCGCGACTTCCTCGCACGTTCCTAGTCAGATCGTCAAAGTCTACTCCATCAAAAATGATAGTCAAATATCATCGAAAGACATGGAAAACTTCACTCTATCAAGTGGTATCAGATTTCTAGGTTCCTCGGTGAGATTTTACTGTTATTTTGTAGTTTAGATCGCATATGTTCTTTATACCTACAGTTCACGAAAAAGCCACAAAAAATAGGGTTAGTTCATCCTATCCGAACCAATCTGATCCTTTTGCAATTTTTCTGTTCGGTGTTTTGCTTTGTTTAATTTGCGGTTGCATCATCATGTCGAGTTTCTGGTCTTAGCGTCTAGTATTTTAAAGTTTTGAGTTTCGTAATAGGTGGTGATAGAGGCGAGGGACCCGATCTTTCGATGAGATGATAACTATCGATTTAGTGGAGACGACATTGACGATCCGACTATGAATGTGCACGACGTTGCGCCTTAGCAATCGCTAAACCAATCTCCAAGAGGTTACTGACCACGCCGGAGCACGATCAACCTGACCACGAAGGTCTATTCCTGCAAGCGATCAAAGAACAAGCAAGAATATGATAATGCAATCTGAATATTGCGAATATAGATGAAGTATTGACAATGGTGGGGTTCCGAAAGCAGTCTTGGTCTGGTCGTTGGACACAAACGAAATACACGAAGTTGCAATGGCTAACTTTTAACTAAACAAAACCCAAAGGAAAAGCTACTAGATTGATCTACTTGTATAGGAACAAGGGGTGGTGGCCAAGGAGGTGGGAGTACGTCCCAAGACACCCTAAAACCAACTCTAGGTCGTACAAGGCCCATGGGCCCAAGTGGAGGTGATGCAACACCTTTGGACTTGTAGTTTGACTCGGATTCTGTTGCAACATCAGATTGTTTCATTGATATCTTCGCAATCCGGACGAATTTTAAGGTGATTCCAACTGAGCTGGAACACATATGAAATCTAGTTTCCAGAAAAAACGAATCACCCAATTCCGAGTCCGTATGAAATAGTTGTTGGCGTTTTGAGATAGGTGTATCTGTGAAGTCCGAATCTGAGTCCAAAACGTGAGAGACTTGGACTCTATCTTCTCTTGGGCTAAAAGTGACGTGAGAGAACTTCTTGAACAACACCTAATTGTTTCCTTTGACATTAGAGGACCTCTTGAATAGCACCCAACCATTTCCTCTTCCTTTGTCATCACACGTGGTTCATACAAGTGTTCGACCATTCTGCATTTAGGCATAAAATAAAAATAGGTGAAGTATTTTTGTTCCGGGTAACGTAAATAAATTATTGCATAATTCTTATAAGAAATCACCTCACAAATATGCATGTATGCAACATTTTTGGTCTTATCCAAGGTAGTCATGTCCTCATCATCCTCCCCTTCTTGAAAACAAAGCCGTCCACGGCGTAGCTTAATCTGAAATGTGGCTTTGCCATTACCTCTTATGATCAACTGAGATGATGTAGGCACTCTCGGTGGTGACATGTTACATGGTGAAGGTGATGTAGCCCTCACAAGAATTGATGTGGTTGTCACAGTATGCCTAGTAGTTGAAGGAACAACTGTATCAACTCTTGGAATGCGCACCTTGTGCTCTATCTCCCTTTGGGAAACACGTTGATTTATTTCCTGTTCAGCTTTGCAAGCAAGACGAAACAAACGATCCATATAATAACACTTTTGATGAATTAGTATCTCCTGTATATCACGATTTAATCCTCCCCAAAATCCATCCATAAAATCTTCTTCACTTTCTTCTAATGAGGAATGCAACAAGGTCGTTTGTAAATCATCATAATATTTCATTACGATGTCACTACCTTGTTTTAAATATTTTTAACCTTTTAAGCTTGTCACGAGTATAATAAGAAGGAACGAATGTGTGTCTCATGGCAAGTTTCATATCATCCCAAATACTAGGTATAATATCATGGTGTAACCGACAATATTCGCTCCACCAAACTGAAGCATAACCAATGAAAGAACCAACTACGACCTTAGCTTTCTTACGTTTAGCAAAATGATGGGAAGCAAATAGATCATTTATTTCAAACTCCCATTCAATATATAAAGCAGATCTAAAACGACCATTAAATGCTGGTATTGAAACATTAACTTGATCGTGTGTATTGGGATGTCTTTGCACTTCTCGTGATGGTTGTGGCATTTGCTTAGGTGGTGGCACGTCTCCCACGATCGACGAAGCCCACAAACTGACAACTCTGGATCCTGTCATGATTAGTAGAAAGAAGAAACAAAATCCAAGAATATTTTTCCTATGAACTACTATGATGTGGTGGTAAAATGCTCATAGTAAAGCAAATATCAATGTCTTACAAATTCTTACCATGCAGCAGGTGGCGACCGGCAACCGACGGTGTCAATATCTTTGAAGATTGGGTAAAACGATTACTAGGTGAAGTATGTATACACGGTGTAGAAATATGTGGAGCTTGGAAGGCTTAATATATGGTAGCAAAATATTAGCAATAATCAATTCAGAGATGCAATGTTGAATAAACGCTCAACGACGGTACTGTGCTAGTCCTAGGTTAGACCGTACTAGAGACGCGAGCCTAGAACACTACTGGAGTCACGACATAGGACAAATAGCAGCAAGGGATGATATGAATTAGCTCTCGACAACAAGATATAAGTGAAGATCACAATGGCAGTAAAGACAATGATGATAAATGACCGACAAGCAAGATATACAAAACTCTCTCTGCAACTTTCCTCTAGAAAATATTATGTGAAATTTCATATTTTTTTTCTCAAGAATGCTACTGACTCAAGCTTTCGTATGCAAAAAGAATCACTCAATTCCGAGTTCGTATGAGGAAGATACGCTTGTTTTACTGAACACTGCGCAAAATAGATTTCAATCCGAATTCACATACGAGATTGAGTCTAGGTAGATCCGAAATTTGTTTTTTTCTCTGCTCTCTATTTTTTTCACCAAATTTTCTTCTTCTTTTCTCTCTCTCTCTCTCTATCTCACTTTTTTCTTTTTTTCTCTCTCACTTTTTTCTTTTTTTTTCTCTCTCGTTTTTTTGTTCTATCCAACAAATCAGATAAGATGCAGATTGGATCAAGCGTAGATGTGAACGACCTCAAGTGTGATAATGGCAATGACCGAAACAGGTGGTGGAAAAATATGGATGGTGGCGGGCAACAACGGAAGGCATGACAGATGCGTGGTGGTGGTATATGGCAGGAGCAATGAAGATGGTGCGGTGGCAGCGTGATAATCTGTGGACGGAACTCGAAACTCTAAGGGACTAGATGCTAAGACCAGCAACTCGACACGACGATGCAACCGTAAATTCAACAAAGCAAACACCAAACAGAAAATTGCAAAGGCTCAGATTGGTTCAGATATGAAGATCTAATCCTAATTTTTTGTGGCTTTTTCGTGGACTTTAGGTATGAAGAACAGATGCGATCTAACTACGAAAAAACTGGTAAAATCTCGCCGAGCAACCTGAAAACCGATACCACTTGATAGAGGCGAGGGTCCCGATCTTTTGATGAGATTATAACTATCAATTTGGTGGAGATGACTTTGACGATCCGACTACAAACGTGCACGACGTTGCGCCTTAGCAATCGCTAAACCAATCTGCAAGAGGTTATTGACCACGCCGGAGCGCGATCAACCTGACCACGAAGGTCTATTCCTGCAAGCAATCGAAGAACAAGCAAGAATATGATAATGCAATCTGAATATTGCGAATATAGATAAAGTATTGATAATGGTGGGGTTCCGAAAGCGGTCTTGGTCTGGTCGTTGGACACAAATGAAGTACACGAAGTTGCAATGGCTAACTTTTAACTAAACAAAACCCAAAGGAAAAGCTACTAGATTGATCTACTTATATAGGAGCAAGAGGTGGCGGCCAAGGAGGTGGGAGGACGTCCCAAGACACCCTAAAACCAAACCTAGGTCATACAAGGCCCATGGGCCCAAGTGGAGGTGATGCAACACCTTTGGACTTGTAGTTTGACTCGGATTCTGCTGCAACGTCAGATTGTTTCATCGATATTTTCGCGATCCTGACGAATTTTAAGGTGATTCCAAGTGGGCTCGAACGCATATGAAATCTAGTTTCCAGCAAAAAAAGAAGCACCCAATTCTGTGTCACACCCTGTGTTTTTAGCACATTGTTATGATTGGGTTTATAAAATTTGGAGCCAACTAAAACTTTTTCCTTGTGTTGGTGCTTGCTTGCTATGTTGATTGCTTGCTTGTGGATTGTGTTTTATGGCGCTACTAGGTTCTATTCTACTTCATAATCATCTTCCTTGATCCAAACCCCTTGCCCAATGATCATGCCATGTGATTAGTGCCCAAAACTATTTTTTTTATCAAATTTTGTTTTAACCAAAAATGATTTATTTAATTTAAGTTTCTAAACCCCCCTGAAATGAGGTTTGCACTGCAAGTCCTCAAATCAGGTGGACCCTTCTTTCCCAAACGTTTTATTTAAAACCCACTATATTTATGACTTCTCAAAACCACCAAACATTATTTTTAAAGATTATTTTCACATTTTATTTAAAGGCTTTTTCTTAAGGCTAGAAGTGTTTTTTCCTAAGGAATTTTTTTATTTAAATGCTCTAAAATATTTGAGAAAATTTAGAGAAATTCAGTGGACATATATTTTACATATATATGAGTTTCAACACAAGGGCATGATCACATCATAGGCAAAACCCCTCAAAACCCTTTTTGTTCAGATCAAACTTTTGAAATATTTCTATAAGAAATATTCTCAATAAATTCCAGGAAAATTCTAGCAAGTCAACACTGTCATGGGTGATGATCTTGCAAAGTTTCATCCCAATCCAAGTTGGTTTGGTTCATCAAATCATCCCAAAACCATTCATGTCCAGAATCAAATTTGAGAAACTTTACATCGTGAAGTGTCTCCCCTTGGCCTCATACTTTGTGGGAATGCTCTAATGGCCAAATAGTGATGATAAACTAAGTGGTGCATCAAGGGTAAAAGACTAGCATCATTGGATCTACAGAAATCGGTTTCTGCCAATTTCTAGGGTTCACCAAATTTCCATTATCAACTCTTTCCCCTTGAGCTCAAATTTGGTGAAGCATCTCACTTTAACCTAGCCTTTGACCCTGGTAAATATATCAGTAATCTGGTAATTATTTCTTGCCCAAGACTCCACCAAACACCTTCTGGTGATTTGGTAAAACCCCTATTTCTACCTCTTATCCTTTTACCCTTGGCCCCAGCTTTTTACCACAGCCTCTTTTAGTTACTAGCTACCTCCAGTAACTCTTCCTAGACAAAGCTCCATGAGTAAGTGGGTAAAACCCTCATTTTACACCTCCGGACTGCTGTTTTCTTCCTCTCTCTTAGCTTCCCTTCTCTCCTAAGGCATCACCGGAGCATCCCATGCCCTTTTCTCCATTGTTAACTCCCCCTAGATCCCCTAGGCATGAGTGGCCACGCAGAAGACGCCGTTGTCATGTCAAACGCGCGCTCTGGAGCGCGCTACAGTGCCGACAGGCACTGTAGCCGTTGGCCACTGCATGGCCCCGACCGCCTCGGGCCTTCCCCTCGCGCCAGTCGACGTGCCTCGGCGTCCGTGACACGCCAAGCTGCCGGCCCCCTCTCTCCCCTCTCTCCTCCGCCCTCCCGCACGCGTGCCCGGTGCCGCCCGGTTCGGCCAACCGGGGAGACCACACGTGCGGGCATCTCTCCCCCTCTCCTCCTTCCCTCTGGCCTAGACCAACCCCAGGAGCACCCCAGACTCGCCCCGTCTCCCCCCATGCCCTCTGGCCTCGGCCACGAGCTTGCCGGCGCACCACAGTTTGGTGGACTTGCCCCCTCCTATAAAAGGGCCTCCCGAGCCCCTCTCTCCCCTCTACTCTCTCTCTCTCCTCTCCCCTATAGCCCCCTGCACGCTCCGAGGACCTCCCGTAGCTCCTGTGCTCGAAATCGGACCAAGGACCGCCGCGGCGACCTCATCGTCGATCTCCGGGTACAGAGCCCCTCCAGCCCCATTCCTCTCCCGCTGGTCCTCCCTCGTCGCGCTAATGCTTTCCCCTCTTCCTCCCGTCCTTTTTGCAGCACGGGACGACTCCGGTAACCTCTCCCGAAGCGCCCTCTGCCGCAAGGGCTCGTCATTGGCGACTCCGGCCACCTCAGGTCTCCATTCCACCTCCAGAGGACCGGCGGGTCAACGCTGAGCTCATCCCCGCCTCCGCCTGTCGTCGTTGTGCCCTGCATCATCGCTGGTGAGCACGCCGGCCACCCTGTCACGAGGTTGGAGATGACAGGCAGGGCCTGCCTGTCATCCTCACCTCCCTCCCCCTCCTCTCTCTATCACTGGCCGTCGGGGCCCAGCCGCCAGGTTCGAACGCGCGCGCTCGTCGGTTCACCTGGGCTGGTTGGCCTCTAGGCCGGCCCAGTTGCTCGCCTCCTCCGGCCACGACACTGTGCCCGTTCCTTTCTCCTTTTTATTTTCCTGCAAATTCCAAAAATCCCATAGAATGAAATATTTATCCAATGCCAATATTTCTTCCACCTAAATTCATGAGATAATCCCTAGAATTTAATAGTGCCATTTGTAAAAATGTTTGAAAATATTTTTAGTACTAGTTTATTTAAAAACCTATATATAGGCACCTTTTGCCCTCTGTTATTTTATTTCCAAAATCTTTTCCACAACAAAAACCTAAGAGAATATTTTTTGTATGACTTTTTGTATTTATTAGAGTAGGTGAACATTTTTGGTAGGAGTTTGAGTGCTCTGGTTTGTGTGATTGATTATTTTTATCGTTATTTTATCGCGACGATAGATTGCGTTGTTGACGAAGAAGTTGGACCCGAAGATTTCGAAGACCCCGGAGACTTTGTTGAGTCAGGCAAGGAGCCCTTTGACCATGATAAGAAACCATTTTATTGCATATCATATATCACTTTACTTTCACAATATTTGATCATGTGTTGTGGTGTTCCCCTTTCGGTGGGATGCCTTCGGTACTTCTCCGTTGACACTTGCATCGTGCATGACCCTACCCCTTATGAGGGTTGTGCGGATGGGAGTAGTTAGATTGCTAATAGATGCTATGCAATGGGATGGGACTTATGCATCGTGATGGCAAGGAAGGATATGATTTCAAATACTTTTTGAAAACCCCGTTGGGTGCCACTAATGCCCAAGGGAGATGATGATGAAATGGGTGACCACTTGAGGAAGAAGTGGTGTACCGGAGTAAGTAAGTATGTGTGTTTTTGAAAACGGATTAGATTTAAGATTTGTCGACCATCCCAACCTTACATGCGCAACCACGATACCCCTTATGGGACGGGGCTTTGTTGATTACCTTGGTGGGTACTGGCAAGGAGCCCGCATTACTAGTGACGGGAGTGGCGTGGTCACTCTCGATACGGGGTCATACCGGTATGTACGATGTTGTGCTGTCTTCACATGCACCGGGCACACCGTTGGTCCCCTCATGGATGGTACGATTAGAGCAAGGCTCGTGTGATGTACATCATGAGGGCTGGGTACCAATCGAGTGGACTCTTTGTTTAGTATCGCGGGGGGAAGGCATTATTCGGGTGCTTACCTCGGGTATGTTATATTCCGCGAGTCGTGGATGGCACGAAAGTTTCCCGAGTCTTGTGGGTAAAGTGTGCAACCTCTGCAGAGTGTAAAACTATTAGAATAGCCGTGTCCACGGTCAAGGACAGTTGGGTGCTGCTGCTTAAACTATGTTTGGATGTTTTCATAAACCTCGGTGTGAGTATGGATGTGATGGTGACAAGAGGTCACCTGAGCTAAGTCCGATGACTTAGCATGAGAACTGAACTAAGTCCGATGACTTAGCATGAACATGAGATGTTCAACCATTACTTATGATGGTATCTGGTTCAAATGGATACTTAGTAGTTGTTGACGCATGCTCGCTAGTTACTTTATCATGTCATTTGCATACAAAATTAGCTTTCCGCAAATTTACCTACTTAGTGCTATATCATGCGTCATTGTTACCTCGTTCCACACTTGGGTTGCTTGCGAGTACATTCAAAGTACTCATTGGCTTGCCACTGGTTATTTAATTGGCCAGGCATGGAAGAACATGAGTATGTTGAAGAGTTCATTGGTGACGAACATGTGAACTAGGACGCTTCCCAGTCAGAATGCCTATTGGTTAAGGCAGATGGCATGGGTTCACGCTTTCGACCAAGATTTCCGCTGCTTGTTCTATTTTAAGTGTTTGGTCCATGTGGCCCTATCTATGTAAAGACCTTCGTGGTCATTATTTGTGTAAGACGTTAAGAATGGATGTAAGACTCTCGTTATTCAGCTTCTGTGTGTTCAGTAAGCATTGATCTCTAGGATCACTGTACACATGCATTCGGTGATCTCGACCTATGAGTCGGGGTCCCCACATTCCGAGTCCGTATGAAAAAGTTGTTGGCGTTTTGAGACAGGTGTGTCTGTGCAAGCCGAATCTGAGTCCAAAACGTGAGAGACTTGGACTCTATCTTCTCTTGGGCTAAAAGTGACGTGAGAGAACTTCTTGAACAACACCTAATTGTTTCCTTTGACATTAGAGGACCTCTTGAATAGGACCCAACCATTTCCACTTCCTTTGTCATCACACGTGGTTCATACAAGTGTTCGACCATTCTGCATTTAGGCATAAAATAAAAATAGGTGAAGTATTTTTGTTTCGGATAACACAAATAAATTACTGCATAATTCTTATAATTAATCACCTCACAAATATGCATGTATGCAACATTTTTTGGTCATATCCAAGGTAGTCATGTCCTCATCAGGTGGTCACGCGCAGCCGCACCATCTTCATTGCTGCCATATACCACCATCACACCAGATACATCACTGTTGCCATATACCACCACCACACCAGATACATCACCGCTGCCATATACCACCACCGCATATCTACCACCGATCCCAGTCCATATATACCACCACATATCCGCCATCACGCCAATCCGAGTCCACCTCCATCATAGGTTTACCGTCAGTCCATGTTCCACCGCCCCTACATATATCCACCACTAGTCCGAGTTCCACCAAATTCATATCCGCCACCAATCCTAGTCCGAGTCCAGTATTTGCTGCTTTGTTGTTGATTTCTAGATTACGCCATACTATGTGCCGAGATCAAGTCAGACTCCCTAACTTTCGTGTTGCTCACAATAGAGAAATAGGTCCAGTTTAAAAAAACCAAGTCTAGAAAGTTCTGGCTAAGCAGTTTTAGACCATTCTAAGATTTGTTTGGAATTTTTTTGTTGCGGAACAAAAAAAGAGAGGAAAAAAGTGAAAAATAGGAAAAGAATATTCAAACTGTGCTCTTCCCTTGATACATGTTGCCCCGTGATTTTGTTGGTGTTCTAGGCTCGCGTCTCTAGTACGGTCTAGCCTATGACCAGCACAGTAGAGCCGTCGAGCATTTATTCAACATTGCATCTCTGAATTGAGTATTGTTGACATTTTTGCTACCATATTATAAGTCATCCCAGCTCCACATACTACTACTTCGTGTGTTTGACATCACCTGGCAATCCTTTATCCAAGCTTTGAGAGTTCTGACTACAATGGTTGCCGATTATCGCCTACTACTAGGTAAGAACTGGTGAGAATTTGATATTTGCTTGACGGATTTGTGACACACCACCACCACCACATCCTAGTAGTCTGTAGGTTCATTCTTGTGTGCTCCTATTGCTGATAATTATGACAGGATCACAAGAAGACGAGATCGACTGGGAGAGCATGAAGAACAAGGAGTTCCATGATAAATTTCATCAAATGATGGGTGAACATGTTGAAGACTTGGTGACCAGCCTTGGAGAGGCCATGGAGAAGCTACATGGTTTGGAGAAGACATTCGATACCAAGATGGATGCTAAGTTCAATGAGGTGCTTTCACGTGCACCACTACCAGTTGCACCTCAGCAACAACAACAACAACATCTCCCGAATTTCGTGGGATGAGCACAACGTGTGCCTATCGAGCAAGGCCAACATTCTAGTGTCGTTGCTACTGCTGCTACTGCTGCGACTGCTGTTGCTACCGTGGTTGAGCAGAATGAGGACTACGATGCTGATTATGATGATGAGGGAGAGGTTGCTCCTAATCGGCACCACGGGCAACAATCAACACAAGCACCAAGTCGTCAACATGCATACAATTGCAATGGTAAGGCTACCCCCCCAAGTACGGGATCATGACCACCTCCCTAAACTTAAATTGAATATTCTGACATTTGAGTGTAGATATGTTCCTGATACATATCTTACTTTGGAGTTAGAAACCAAACAATGTTTTACATGCTTACAATTTCCCGAGGATAGACGTGTTGCTGCTGCTGTTTGTGCATTCACTAGTTTTGTTTGTGTTTGGTGGTTGAAACATTGTAGAATACATCATGATAATATCCCTGCTAATTGGGCTGTCTTGAAATCTGCTATGAGTAATCGTTTGGTTCCACCATGGGAAAAATTACCGTCGTTGAACATTTATTCAAAATTATCAGGGATAATATTCCTCATAATATCAACATGAATTGCTTCAAAAATTTATAGTGTTTAAGACATGGGAAAAATTATAAAGAGGAATATTATCAGGAATTACAAACTAGCATGTGGTATTGTTGAGGATAATGAAGCTATGCTTGCACGTTTTATTGGTGGATTAAATAGAAAGATTCAGACTGACTTAGAGTATAAGGAGTATAACACTATCACTTGTTTATTCCATCTTACTCGCAAAACTGAATGTGAAGTGCATGATCGTCAGGCAATGGCGAGAACTAATTTTTCTGCAGGTCGAGCTTCATCATGGACACCACATACATCATCTACTCACACGTCCGGGTAAAACACCAATTACTTCATCCGCCAACTCCAACAAAGATACAGGAAAACATGCATCGTCACCAGCCTCCACCAAGGGCACACCTTCGAGGCCTACATAGAGATCTTCTTCATCTATGACATCTACAGGGCAAACACATGAGGTTATTTGTCGTTGTTGAAAGGGTGTGATGATTGTTACTGAGGATGCTGGATATGAGCCCGCTAGGGATTATGATGAGGAGATTTGGGCTCTTATTGCAAGTGAAGAACAATGTGCCATGTATACTGAACTAGAGACACAATACATGGCTGGTGACTATGCTGACAGGTATGAAAGTTTAGTTGCTTAACGTGTATTGAGTGTGCAGGTAACCATGCCGAGCAAAATCAAAGGCATAACTTGTTCCATACAAAGGGAGTTGGGAACGAACATTCTGTCTGTGTTATAATCAATGGGGGGAGTTGCAACAATGTCACAACCCTAGCAAGTGTCTTAGGCTAGCAATGTGTTTGCATCATTATTATCATAATTGCATCAATACGAAATGGGGAGAAAGAAAAGAAACCCCAAGCATTTCATGAAATAAAGAAATTCTAGATAAGTGAAATTTCAACAAATCCAAAATTCCCATCAAAAATGTTCCCTATGTCTGATAATTGAGGACATGGATATACCAGGGACCATCTTAATTATTTGAACATCTTAAATAATTTAAATTAATGATTTAAGTCTCTGAAAATGACAAATAAAATCATTATCATTAATTCTGATTTCAAAATCCCTGAATTTTTTTGAATAGGTTTGAAATATTCAAACTCTATTTTAGAAATTGTTTGGGGATAATTTGAAAGTCATTTGAATCTGGAAATAAAATAAACAAAGGTCAGAAATATAGAAAACCAGAAGAAAGGAAAAAGAGAAAGAGAGAGAGAGGGAGCTTACCTGGTGGCCCATCTGGCCCGGGGGGGGGGGGTCTTCTTCCTCCTGGCGTCCAGTAGGCGCGGCGTGTGGCCGCCGTGCGCTCACGCCGGTGGCGCCACGCCACCTGCCTGCCTGGCCCCTCCCTCGCCAGCGTGACGCCGGGGATAAGCATCGAGCCGCCTCCCCGCCGCTCTCTCCCTCCGCTCCTCGCTCTCTCCTCCTTCCTCTCTGCTTCCGCCATGGCCAAGAGCTTCCTGAGCTCGTCGTCGTCGTTCTAGCCAACCTCCCGCCGCCGTCGATGGTCGCCGCCGTGCGTAGAGCCCTCCAAGCTCACGTGTGCGTGCATGGTTGAACTCCTGGAGTTCCCAGGAGCCCGTAGAGCCCATCGTTGCATCGCCCCGTGCCGTGTGTCATGTTTGCGTCCGAGCCCGAGCTCCGGCCGCCGCCACGAGCTCGTTTCCGGCGAGCTCCGGTGGCCCCGTGACCTCCTGTGGCCTTGGATGGATGCGGTCGTGCACGGGCTACACGCCGGTGGTCTCAGCGCGCCAAATGACCCCCTGTAGGAGAAACCCGACGGACGCCGCCGTCCCTGATGGTCACCGGCATCGAGCCGTCGGCCAACTCCGGCGAGTTTTACCTCAGGTGGGGCCCTGGCTTGACTCTGTGAGTCAATGACAGGTGGGGCCCCGGCCCTGATTAGTTTAGGTTAATTTGTAATTAGTTTAATCATTAATTAAGTTAATGTGTCACTGACAGGTGGGCCCAATTAGTAAATTAAACAGAATTAGTTTTAATGAGTTAGTTGAGTTAACCAGTCACTGACATGTGGACCCCACATGTCAGGTTTGACTCTGGGCCGGGTCAGCTGACCAGCTGATGTCATCATGACATCATGCTGATGTCATAATTCAATTTCTTATTAAAAATAATTCCAGAAAATATTTAAAACTTTGAAAAATCATATAAATTAATCTGTAAGTCAGATAAAAATAATTTATATATGAAAATTTATCAGAAAAATCCAATGAATCTAATGGTGCTATTCTCATGCATGTTAGAGCAATCCAAATAGGTGAACATGGAAATTTTAACATTAGGTCAATATATGGAATTTGAAATGGGAACAACTTTGAACCTATATTCAAATTCATTTCAAATTGACATGACCACTAGTTACATTAGCTCACCCGTGCATACTACTATGCTATGATCATGCATCATATTGTTGCATCTGCTTGTATTGAATGTTTTTTTTGTCTGCGTTACGGTAGGCCCTAATCCGGAAGATACCACTCCGTACCCCGACGAAGGAGAGAACTCCTCCGCAACCCAGCAAGGCAAGCAACCCCATTAATCATTTCGATAACATCCCATTCTCTCGCTCCTGCTCTTATTTATTGCATTAGGACAAACGATCACGTGTCAGTCATTAACGGTAGATGATCCTAATCTTATGCATGACCTGATCTTGTCACAGTAAATAGCTAAACCTTGCAACCTAGCATACCTGGTAGATGCTTGTGCCATGATGTGCTTAGCTTACCTTGCCTGCTATGCTTGCTATGCTTAGAGTTGTGTCAGGCCGGATTCATCTGGGTGATGAACTGAGTGAAACAGCGTTGTCCGATGTACTGAGCATATAATGAATACGATTTGGTAAAGGTGGCGATGAGAGGCTATGTAGGAGTACATAGTGGGTTGTCTCATTGGAACCGTTCTTAGGAACTGGGTTCCGTGTTTGTGATCCAAGACGAGATACTACCACACATTGGGTTCCGGTAACTCGACCCCTCTCGACTTATCAGTCGCTTAGTCTTTGGTCCAGGTATTGCAAGTAGTTTCTGGTGTTTATAGCATGCTGGAGGCCGTGCGTAGCGCTGACCCTCGAGGTGGGTTACGACGCGGTAGGCAGTGGCACGGTGTACCAAGGGTCACCCGAATGGTGGGCTTGGGAATCCTGCGCACATCGTTTGGGACCGTTGCGGAAACTTCGGTCGGACTTTCGTGCGGGTCAGTCTCAAATAGGCGGTAGCCTGGACTAGAGGTCTCATGTGATTGACGGTCGTGGCCGACTTCCTCGCTGGACATCCACTTGAAGGTTGCCGAGGTGCATGGTTTATGGCACACATCGATAAGTGGCGAGAGCGTGTGTGAAGAAGTACACCCCTGCAGGGTATGAAACTATTCGAATAGCCGCGTCCTCGGATATGGACTACTTGGAGAACTTATGCTGTTCATAGATAATCAAATGGATACTTCTAAAAATCTCAAGACAAGTGTGAGTACCGTGGATGGCACTCTTCCAGAAGGGGAAGGTGAATCCATGGTAGTGTATTGTGATGGAGGTAGTGGACTCGTGTGCGATAACTAAAATTATAACAAGGAGTTAAAATTGAGTAGTGTAGGTTAGCCATGAGTCAAAGCTGGCATTCTGCATAGACTCCACCACCCCCTTGTTGATACATGAGCATAAATAGACTAGGTCTGTTTTAAAGACTTGCTGAGTACGATTGTACTCACTCTTGCTTAATTAAAGTTGCAGAAGAGAACCAGGACCCATCAGGTGGGTTCTATCTAGACGTTGACGATGCTGAATAGCTGGTGTCCCAGCTATGATCTTGCCCGTGTGGTGGGCTGTAGATAGTCATGCCATGTGCCTCTTTTATATTTTGCCGTCTGTACTCAGATAGCTTAAGTTTCCGCTGGTTTGTATGACTATGTTTGTATGACTTGAGTGCCGGGTCGTGTGACCCCTATCTGTAAGAACATATTATGCAAGGCTCGTTTGAGCCTCTTAAATAAAAGTTATGTTGTTGTATGGTTATGTTGTGATGCCATAATTGTATCTATGCATATCGGGCATGTCGTGCGTACGTGTGACATGCAACGGTATGTATGGGATCCGACACCTAGTCGTGTGCCTTTAGTAGTACTCTTTACGGGAAACTGCCTCTTTGTGCTTCCACCGAGCCATGGTAGCTTGCTACTGCTCCGGACACATTGATTGACCGACATGTATCCTTCTTTGCTGCTGTGTCTGTCCCTTCGGGGAAATGTCTCGCAGTGTAATGGAGTCCCTGTAGCCTGCTACGACTCGTCTACGTGCGGTGATGACATCCGTGTCTCGCGACGTAATGGAGTCCTTGTAGCTTGCTATGACTCGTCTACACACGCTTGAGACCGACACCTGCATTGCTGGGTTATGTATGCCTGTTTCCGTATGGATGTGCCACTTGGGTTCTATGACTAGTCATGTCGGCCCGGGTTCTTTGTTGTGTGATTGCCAGCGACATGTTCACATACGTGAGCCAAAAGACGCAAACGGTTCCGGCCAAGGTAAGGTGGCAGCCATGGAGTACCGTGCGTGAGGCCGCAAAGTGATGTGGCTTGTTACTGTATGGAATCATATGACTTAGGATCGGGGTTCCGACAGCGTTGGTATCAGAGCCTGACTGACTGTAGGACTACCAAGCCAAACCGGTCGAAGTTGAGTCTAGAAACACCATAGATAAGTAGGGGAATTGATTGTGGAAGGGAACGTAAGGCTCTTTTTACTCCTCTTCCCAAGTTATTCTATGCTGGGTCATTCTCATCTTTTCTACGGGGATAGGAACTAGGATTCTCATCTATTGCTTAGGATGACGAGTTACTAGCCATGGACTCATAGCTAGCTTGCTTGTACGTGAGTGCAGTTACTCAAGTGTTGTTGGTGTGACAAACAGATGGAGAAGAGATTTGAGTCTAGATAGTCGAGTGGTCATGCCTTTCCAATCTCTTTTCAATTGTCTCAAAAATTTTCTTGAGCAATTACAGCCGTTATGCTGTCCAATTTCTGCTAGGATCTCTAATGTCTTTGCCTCATTTTCTGTTTCAGATGCCCTCTCGTCCTTCCCATCAGGTAGTCCGTCTGACCAGGTGCATCGATGTGCCGGGTCACACGGCCATGTTGATTAGAGTGATGATGGAGGCTGGATATTGCTGGTACCCAGAGTACACAGTGGAGGAGCAGTATCGAGATTTCAACCAGAGTCAGTATTTGTGTACCGTTAGGATATATCCTCCATATCCTGGAGCTGCAGAGCCGCTTCACTAGACTCATGGATTGGGAGTTACCATAGATATGGCAGTTCAGGAAGCCGCCTACACCATGCTGACTATTATGAGGTTTCACCATGGTCTGCTACAGAACATAGAGTTCTGCTATGTTCCTGCTTCCATGGGAGGAGAGGATGGATATCTCAGTGCAGCCTACTTTGATCATTCTCATGAGGACCCTAGGCTGCAGGTGACTGCTCAGATGTTGGAGAACAGGGATCGTGATGCACGTGCCCTTCGCATGGAGCTCTATGCTACCCGTGCACGCCTTTGGACAGCCTTGACGCAGTTGGCACCTGTCGTGCAGACAGGCTATGGAGACTTGGAGATGCTGACCCCATCGCGGACTCATTTGCTAGCACACGTAGACTGGCCTGATGTTGGAGGCATCACCCCTCTTCGAGGACCGATGTTGCCACCGACAAGGGGACCAAGGCCACACCCGTGTCCTTATGGTTTCCAAGGATTCCAGGCTAGAGTGTTTCCAGATCCTCAGGTTCAGCTCCCAGGTCACGGGGGTAACCTGTACGAGGCATTCTATGGTGATGTTTGAGTGCGTGGATGTTAGACCTAGTATGGTAGTAGTTGTATTGCCACAGTCCTGCGTGTCTGGTGGGGTATGATCAAGGTCGAGAGGTGTAGATAGATAATGTATAGGAAGCTTGTAATGCCTCCGATGAGTTGTGTCATCTCTCCGTAGTTGTTTTCAGCTTGGGTTTGTACTAAACTAAGTCATGGTGTGTATGAAACCTAATGTTCATATGGTAGTTGTTTTACCATGTTGATTGGTGTTATCCTACATGCCATGTTGATCAGTGCATTCCTTAACTCATGTCTTAGAGTTGTTGTTCTCTATGTCTAAGCTGTGGATTGTTTTCCTCAGGATGGTGTCAACTAGGAACAACCCCGTGTCTGCTCCCGAGCAGGGCGAGAGTAGCCAGCCAAGACTAGACGAGCTGCCACATGCACCATCTCTGGCGGAGGTGATGCTAGAAGCTGAACGGAATAAGAGGGAGACCAACAGGCTGTTAGAGAGAATTGAACAGAATACAGCTCGTGCTCCCCGCAATGATCACCATGATGGAGTGTCACTTTGTGACTTTATCAAGTTGTGTCCGCCTAAGTACCATCATTCAATCGACCCCCTCGATGCGGATGATTGGCTGACTAGCATGTCACGTAAGATCCGAGCTGCAAATGTTTCAGAGGCCAATAAGGTGACCTTTGCGACATACTTTCTGGAGGGACCTGCCAACCTGTGGTGGGAAAGCTATGAGGCTATGCGTCCCCAGGGACCTGCACCAACATGGGCAGAGTTCAGCGCCGCATTTCGTCTCCATCACATCCCGGAAGGGCTGATGGATCACAAGAGAGAGGAATTCTGTGCCTTCACACAGGGCAGATTGTCAGTGGATGCATACAGTTGCGATTTTGGTAATCTTGCTTGCTATGCTCTAGAGGAAGTCTCAACTGATGCTAAGAAGCAGGCTAGGTTCCGCAAGGGACTTAACGCTGAGCTTCGCCGAGATCTTCGTCTGCACGAGTGCACCACCTTCCAAGCTCTCGTCAATAAGGTCATCAATGCTGAGTCCGGACAAACTGACTACGAGGCTTCGAGGAAGCATAACCATGACTTCAACCCTGCATCGGGTTCATGCCCTAACAAACGCCGAGTGTGGGTGCCCAATGCAGCTTTGCCGCCAAGATACACCGCGAGGCCATCCTTCCAGGCACCTCGTCCAGTTCAGTTCAACCCTCCACCTAGACCATTTGAAGGACCACAAATAAATGTCGCCCCTCATGCTACAGTGGTATGCTACAAGTGTGGAGAACCGGGACATTATTCTCGTGAATGTCCCCAGAACAATGCTAAGCCCGCTGGACGCGGAAAACCAGGGAAAGCTTTCTATGTGAAGCCAACCCCTGCCCGTGGGCGAGTGAATTATGTGTCTGCTGAAGAAGCCCTTGAAGATCCTGATGTCATTCTAGGTACGCTTCTTGTTAATAGCCATCCAGCATCTGTTCTATTTGATACTGGGACATCTCATTCATTCATCTCAGAAGGTTATGCACAGCTGCATAACATGTCTTTCTGTGACATGCCCACTCCTTTAGTAGTTCAGACTCCTGGTTCAAAATGGCAAACTTCTAGAGTGAGCCATGACAACAAAATTCTGGTGGATAGACTAGTATTCCTAGCATCTTTGATATCTCTTAAGTCCTCGGACATCAATGTCATTCTAGGTATGGATTGGATGAAAGCCCACTATGCCAAGATTGATACTCATTCTAGGAATGTTCAACTTACACATCCCTCGGGTGAGATAGTTAATGTCTCTACTCGAACAACCAAGCGGCAACTCTATTCCCTAAATGCTAGCCCTCTCCCCGAGCTAGAAGATATTCCGGTAGTCCGTGATTTTCCGGATGTCTTTCCAGAAGAACTGCCAGGTGTTCCACCTGTCAGAGATGTTGAGTTCGTGATAGAACTTATTCCAGGGACAGTCCCAATAGCCAAAAGACCTTATAAGATGGCACCCTTAGAACTAGCCGAGCTAAAAACCCAACTCGATGAAGCTTTGAAGAAAGGTTTCATTCGTCCTAGCTCTTCTCCTTGGGCTTGCCCCGTCCTCTTCGTTAAGAAGAAGGATGGATCGGATGGGATGGTTGTGGATTACCGACCAATGAATTTGGTCACTATCAAGAACAAGTATCCGCTCCCCAAGATCAACGATTTGTATGATCAACTCGCTAGATCCTCTGTCTTTTCCAAAATGGATTTGAGGTTGGGATACCATCAAATCAGAATTAGGAACGGGGACATTCCAAAAACGGCTTTTGTCACTCGTTATGGCCAATACGAGTACACCGTCATGTCTTTCGGTTTAACCAATGCTCTAGCCACTTTCTCTCGTCTGATGAATTCGATCTTCATGGAGTATTTGGATAAATTCGTCGTGGTTTACCTCGACGATATACTCATCTACTCGAAGAACGAACAAGAACATGCCGAGCATCTAAGGCTGGTATTGATGAAACTTCGAGAGCATCGCCTATATGCCAAATTCTCCAAGTGTGAATTCTGGTTGCCGGAAGTGACCTATCTGGGCCACGTGATCTCTGGCAAAGGTATTGCTGTCAACCCCGAGAGAGTTCAGGCCGTCCTTGATTGGACTCAACCTGAATCGGTTAAGCAAGTTCGGAGTTTCCTTGGCTTAGCGAGCTATTGTCACCGCTTTGTTGAGAATTTCTCCAAGGTTGCGAAACCTCTGACTGAACTCCTCAATAAAGATAAAAAGTTCGAGTGGACCCCACAATGTGAGCATAGTTTTCAGGAGTTGAAAAGACGACTGACCTCTGCTCCCGTTCTGGTGCCACCAGATTTTTCTAAGGACTTTATTATCTACTGCGACGCCTCGCGACAAGGATTAGGTTGCATTCTTATGCAAGATCGTCATGTGATTGCATACGCATCTCGACAATTGCGTTCACATGAGGATAATTATCCAACACATGATCTTGAACTTGCAGCTGTAGTCCATGCACTAAAGACATGGCGACATTACCTCCTGGGTAATCGTTGCGAGATATACACCGATCACCAAAGTCTGAAATATATCTTCACCCAGCTGGATTTGAATCTCAGGCAAAGACGCTGGGTAGAGTTGATTACAGATTACGGGGATAACTTACACCCCGGGGAAAGCCAATGTCATGGCTGATGCACTAAGTCGTAAGTCTTATTGTAACAATCTGATGTTACAACAAGGTGAACCGCTTCTCTATGAGGAATTCTGGAAGTTAAATCTTCACATTGTTCCTCAAGGATCCCTATCCAACCTGGTGGCGAAACCTACTCTTTTGGATCAAATCCTAGAAGCCCAGAAGCATGATGTCGGGATATCTCGGATCAAGAAAAACATTAAGAAGGGTAATGTTAGATGCTTCTTGGAAGATGATCGGGGAGTTGTCTTCTTTGAGAATCGCTTGGTGATCCCAAAGAAACAACATCTGCGACAATTGATCCTTAAGGAGGCTCATGATTCTCCTCTCACAATTCATCCGGGTAGTACCAAGATGTATCAGGACCTACGCCAGAGGTTCTGATGGACCAGGATGAAGAGAGAAATTGCTCAGTATGTTGCTAATTGCGACGTTTGTCGTCGTGTGAAAGCAGAACATCAAAGGCCTGCTGGCACCCTTCAACCCTTAGCTATTCCTGAATGGAAATGGGATAAGGTCGGTATGGATTTCATCACCGGTTTTCCCAGGACCAAGAGAGGGAACAATGCTATATTTGTAGTCATTGATCGCCTCTCCAAAGTGGCTCATTTTCTTCCTGTTCATGAAAGCATTACTGCTAGTCAGCTAGCGGAGTTATATGTTTCTCGAATAGTTTCTCTTCATGGTGTTCCTTTGGAGATTAACTCAGACCGTGGAAGTATCTTTACTTCTCGATTTTGGGAAAGTTTTCAAACCGCTATGAGGATTCATCTATCCTTTAGCACTGCTTTCCACCCTCAATCAAGTGGTCAAGTTGAGCGAGTCAATCAAATTCTTGAAGACATGCTCTGAGCTTGTGTTATATCCTTCGGTATGAATTGGGAGAACTGCCTTCCGTTCGCTGAATTCGCATATAACAACAATTATCAATCAAGCTTGGGCAAAGCCCCTTTTGAAGTTCTCTATGGACGAAAATGCCGAACACCTCTTAACTGGTCAGAAATCGGAGAGAGGCAACTCTTTGGTCTGGACATGATCCAGGATGCAGAAGAGCAAGTTCACATTATTCGTGAAAAGTTGAAAACAGCCCAATCCTGTCAAAAGAGTAAATATGACCGTCATCATAAGTCTGTGACTTATGAAGTTGACGAGAAGGCTTACCTTCGGGTTACACCTCTGAAGGGTACCCATCGATTCGGTATCAAAGGCAAGTTGGCTCCTTGTTACATTGGACCTTTTCGCATTCTTGCTAAACGAGGAGAGGTTGCCTACCAATTGGAACTTCCGCCGCATCTTTCCAAAGTTCATGATGTCTTCCACGTCTCACAACTCAGGCGTTGCTTTTCGGACCCTGTCCAAGAAGTGGACCACGAAGCGCTTGGTCTCCAAGATAACCTTACATACCGAGAATACCCTGTTCGTATTCTTGATCAAGCTAAGAGTACCACTCGGCGTCGGAACATCAAGTTTCTTAAGGTTCAGTGGTCGCATCACTCTGAAAAGGAGGCGACATGGGAAAGAGAAGATCGTCTTCGACTAGAGTACCTCGCGCTCTTCCCGACAACTTCAAAATCTCAGGACGAGATTCTTTTGAGTGGGGGTGAGTTGTCACAACCCTAGCAAGTGTCTTAGGCTAGCAATGTGTTTGCATCATCATCATCATCATTGCATCAATATGAAATGGGGAGAAAGAAAAGAAACCCCAAGCATTTCATGAAATAAAGAAATTCCAGATAAATGAAATTTCAACAAATCCAAAATGCCCATAAAAAATGTTCCCTATGTCTGATAATTGAGGACATGGATATACCAAGGACCATCTTAATTATTTGAACATCTTAAATAATTTAAATTAATGATTTAAGTCTCTGAAAATGACAAATAAAATCATTATCATTAATTCTGATTTCAAAATCCCTGAAACTTTTTGAATAGGTTTGAAATATTCAAACTCTATTTTAGAAATTGTTTGGTGATAATTTGAAAGTCATTTGAATCTGGAAATAAAATAAACAAAGGTCAGAAATATAGAAAACCAGAAGAAAGGAAAAAGAGAAAGAGAGAGAGGGAGCTTACCTGGTGGCCCTTCTGGCCCAGGGGGGGTCTTCTTCCTCCTGGCGTCCAGTACGCGCGGCGTGTGGCCGCCGTGCGCTCACGCCGGTGGCGCCACGCCACCTGCCTGCCTGGCCCCTCCCTCACCATCGTGACGCCAGGGATAAGCATCGAGCCGCCTCCCCGCCGCTCTCTCCCTCCGCTCCTCGCTCTCTCCTCCTTCCTCTCTGCTTCCGCCATGGCCGAGAGCTTCCTGAACTCGTCGCCGTCGTTCTAGTCAACCTCCCGCCGCCATCGATGGTCGCCGCCGTGCGTAGAGCCCTCCAAGCTCACGTGTGCATGCATGGTTGAACTCCTGGAGTTCCCAGGAGCCCGTAGAGCCCATCGTTGCATCGCCCCGTGCCCTGTGTCATGTTTGCGTCCGAGCCCGAGCTCCGGCCGCCGCCACGAGCTCGTTTCCGGCGAGCTCCGGTGGCCCCGTGACCTCCTATGGCCTTGAATGGATGCGGTCGTGCACAGGCTACACACTGGTGGTCTCAGCGCGCCAAATGACCCCCTGTAGGAGAAACCCGACGGACGCCGCCGTCCCTGATGGTCACCGGCGTCGAGCCGCCGGCCAACTCCGGCGAGTTTGACCTCAGGTGGGGCCCTGGCTTGACTCTGTGAGTCAATGACAGGTGGGGCCCCGGCCCTGATTAGTTTAGGTTAATATGTAATTAGTTTAATCATTAATTAAGTTAATGTGTCACTAACAGGTGGGCCCAATTAGTAAATTAAAACAAAATTAGTTTTAATCAGTTAGTTGAGTTAACCAGTCACTGACATGTGGACCCCACATGTCAGGTTTGACTTTGGGCCGGGTCAGCTGACCAGCTGATGTCATCATGACATCATGCTGATGTCATAATTCAATTTCTTATTTAAAAATAATTCCAGAAAATATTTAAAACTTTGAAAAATCATATAAATTAATCTGTAAGTCAGATGAAAATAATTTATATATGAAAATTTATCAGAAAAAATCAATGAATCCAATGGTGATATTCTCATGCATGTTAGAGCAATCTAAATAGGTGAACATGGACATTTTAACATTAGGTCAATATATGGAATTTGAAATGGGAACAACTTTGAACCTATATTCAAATGCATTTCAAATTGACATGATCACTAGTTACATGAGCTCACCCATGCATACTAGTATGCTATGATCATGCATCATATTGTTGCATCTGCTTGTATTGAATGTTTTTTTTATCTGCGTTACGGTAGGCCCTAATCCGGAAGATACCACTCCGTACCCCGATGAAGGAGAGAACTCCTCCGCAACCCAGCAAGGCAAGCAACCCCATTGATCATTTCGATAACATCCCATTCTCTCGCTCTTGCTCTTATTTATTGCATTAGGACAAACGATCACGTGTCAGTCATTCACGGTAGATGATCCTAATCTTATGCATGACCTGATCTTGTCACAGTAAATAGCTAAACCTTGCAACCTAGCATACCTGGTAGATGCTTGTGCCATGATGTGCTTAGCTTACCTTGCCTGCTATGCTTGCTATGCTTAGAGTTGTGTCAGGCCGGATTCATCTGGGTGATGAACTGAGTGAAACAACGTTGTTCGATGTACTGAGCATATAATGAATACGATTTGGTAAAGGTGGCGATGAGAGGCTATGTAGGAGTACATAGTGGGTTGTCTCATTGGAACCGTTCTTAGGAACTGGGTTCCGTGTTTGTGATCCAAGACGAGATACTACCACACATTGGGTTCCGGTAACTCGACCCCTCTCGACTTATCAGTCGCTTAGTCTTTGGTCCAGGTATTGCAAGTAGTTTCTGGTGTTTATACCATGCTGGAGGCCGTGCGTAGTGCTGACCCTTGGGGTGGGTTACGACGCGGTAGGCAGTGGCACGGTGTACCAAGGGTCACCCGAATGGTGGGCCTGGGAACCCTGCGCACATCGTTTGGGATCGTAGTGGAAACTTCGGCCGGACTTTCGTGCGGGTCAGTCTCAAATAGGCGGTAGCCTGGAGTAGAGGTATTATGTGATTGACGGTCGTGGCTGACTTCCTCGCTGGGCATCCGCTTGAAGGTTGCCGAGGTGCATGGTTTATGGCACACAGCGATAAGTGGCGAGAGCGTGTGTGAATAAGTACACCCCTGCAGGGGATGAAACTATTCGAATAGCCGCATCCTCGGATATGGACTACTTGGAGAACTTATGCTGTTCATAGATAATCAAATGGATACTTCTAAAAATCTCAAGACAAGTGTGAGTACCGTGGATGGCACTCTTCTAGAAGGGGAAGGTGAATCCATGGTAGTGTATTGTGATGGAGGTAGTGGACTCGTGTGCGATAGCTAAAATTATAACAAGGAGTTAAAATTGAGTAGTGTAGGTTAGCCATGAGTCAAAGCTGGCATTCTGCATAAACTCCACCACCCCTTGTTGATACATGAGCATAAATAGACTAGGTCTCTTTTAAAGACTTGCTGAGTACGATTGTACTCACTCTTGCTTAATTAATGTTGCAGAAGAGAACCAGGACCAATCAGGTGGGTTCTATCTAGACGTTGACGATGCCGAATAGCTGGTGTCCCAGCTACGATCTTACCCTTGTGGTGGGCTGTAGATAGTCAGGCCATGTGCCTCTTTTATATTTTGCCGTCTGTACTCAGACAACTTAATTTTCCGCTGGTTTGTATGACTATGTTTGTATGACTTGAGTGCCGGGTCGTGTGACCCCTATCTGTAAGAACATATTATGCAAGGCTCGTCTGAGCCTCTTAAATAAAAGTTATGTTGTTGTATGGTTATGTTGTGATGCCATAGTTGTATCTATGCATATTGGGCATGTCGTGCGTACGTGTGACGTGCAACGGTATGTATGGGATCCGACACCTAGTCGTGTGCCTTTAGTAGTACTCTTTACGGGAAACTGCCTCTTTGTGCTTCCACCGAGCCATGGTAGCTTGCTACTGCTCCGGACACATTGATTGACCGGCATGTATCCTTCTTTGTTGCTGTGTCTGTCCCTTCGGGGAAATGTCTTGCAGTGTAATGGGGTCCCCGTAACCTTCTACGACTCGTCTATGTGCGGTGATGACATCCGTGTCTCGCGACGTAATGGAGTCCTTGTAGCTTGCTATGACTCGTCTACACACGCTTGAGACCGACACCTGCATTGCTGGGTTATGTATGCCTGTTTCCGTATGGATGTGCCACTTGGGTTCTATGACTAGTCATGTTGGCCCGGGTTCTTTGTTGTGTGATTGCCAGCGACATGTTCACATACGTGAGCCAAAAGACGCAAACGGTCCCAACCAAGGTAAGGTGGCAGCCGTGGAGTACCGTGCGTGAGGCCGCAAAGTGATGTGGCTTGTTACTGTATGGAATCATATGACTTAGGATCGGGGTTCCGACAAACAACTTGGCTAGCATGGAGATGGTGGAGAAGATGTCTCTCACAACCACGTCCTCATCCTTATTACATCCAACGGTTCAACAACAATGGAAAGGTTAAGGTAATACATACTGTTCATGTGCATTTTAGAATTGTTACATATTCTGATTCTGTTGATTGTGATGTGGTACCCATGGTAGCTTTCTCCATTTTACTTGGTAGACCATGTGAATTTGATAAAAATTCTGTACAACATGGTAGGACGAATCAATATACTCTTGTTCATAAGGATAAAAATATAACTTTGCTTCCTACGTCTCATGAACATATTATGAAAGATGACTTTGCTAGAGCTAGTAAAGAAAAACATGAGCAAAGTAAGAGTGAAAATCAGATTGTGGCAAAGGAATTTGAGCAACACAATCAGCCTAATAAACCATCATCTAGTGTTGCATCTAAAATACAATTGAAGAGTGGATGTTTACTTGCCAGTAAATCTGATATTACTGATCTGGATGCTACTACATCTGTTTGCTATACTTTTGTATGCAAAGAGGTATTATTTTCATTCGAGCACGTGCCTTCCTCTTTGCCTCCTACTGTCAGTAAAATTTTGCAGGAGTTCTTGACGTCTTTCCAAAAGACGTGCCATCGGGATTACCACCTATTAGAGGGACTGAGCATCAGATTGACTTAATTCTTGGTGCATAGCTACCCAACCATGCACCATACCATACCAATCCAGAGGAGACGAAGGAGATTATAAGATGCTCGACAAAGGTTATATACGTGAATCCCTTAGTCCTTGTGTTGTCCCTATTATTCCAGTGCCAAAAAAGCATGGTACCTCGCGTATGTCTGTTGATTGTAGAGGCATTAATAATCTTACTATTCGTTATCGTAATCCTATTCCTCGGCTAGATGACATGCACTAGTAGAAAACAGACCTTTTGTCCATAGCAAATTTTGTCAAGATTTGGAGGCACCCCATCCATCCAAGTGTTCACAAAGGTTAGCAACCTTGTCCTTTCATCTCTCATTGCTAGATTAGCTCTTGCAATGCTCTATAAGTATAGTGTTTGTGGTTTTAGTTTGGGAGTATTTATATGTGGTAGTTTATTTGATTTATATGCAATTTGAGCTCAAATTAACTTCTTACTTTGCATGTGTAGGTGTGGTTTACTTAGTGCCTTCCCGTCCCCGTCCTAACCACCGCCGATCGCCGGCACTGTCCCAATGCCGGCACCACCTTGGTGAGCCTCTTGTTCTTATCCTTTTTATAAAAAAATAAATCATGTTTGTAAGATTTAGATAGTTACTTGTATAGTTTTCTTACCTATATGGTTGTTTGTTATACATAGTGGCATGGTTTTGATACCCGTCCACGTCAGCCATCGTCCGGTTTATGATTCAGATGTGGTATATACTCTCTTTTATAACTATTTGTGGCATTTCGTGTTTATGAGAATTATGCCCATCAAGTTGACATAGATATTTTTATCTAGGAGGTATGTGAACCGGAAATTCCAACTGACATAGATATTCTTGTCAAGAAGTTAAATTTAGTTGAAAAAGAAGACGAGTATTTGAAAGAAAAATTGAAAAGAGTTGAAGAAGAGAAGATGAAACTGGAGTTGTATGTTGCCGATGTCGTCGAGATCACAAGATCAAGATGGATGCAATGCGCTTGAAGATTAGAAAATTTAAAAAATATGCCATTAATAGTGAGGCTTGGTATCGCTATGCTGTTGGATCAATTGTTACCTTAGTTGCGATGTTGATCGCATTTAAATGCTTTAGTAGAGAGTTTGTATGTTGTTTTATGAGAACAAGTGTGTATGAACTTTATGTATGAACTTGTATTAATTTCGTCTTTTCGGTGTTGTGTAATGAAGATGAGCCGGCAATGGATGTACGATGACTGATGTTCTCCCCAGTTCATTAATGGCGTGCATACTTTTCTGGTTGCGGCTAAGGCAAACAAGCGGGCAGATGGTTTTATATATTGTCCATGTACTGGCTGTAAGATTGATCGAAATTACTCTAACTCAAGAACCATTCACGTCCACCTGTTTGAGTCCGGTTTCATGCCCGGCTATAACTCTTGGACCAAGCACGGAGAAAGAGGGGTCCTAATGGAAGAGAATGAAGAAGAAGAGGATGATGATGGCTATCCTAGCCATGGGTTCCATGAATATGATGGTAGAACAATGGGGGAAGAAGATGAGCCGACAATGAGGGAAGGAGCTGAAGAAGAGGCATCAGATGAGCCAGCTGATGATCTTGGTCGGGCCATTGCCGATGCAAAGAGAAACTGCGCAAGTGAAAAGGAGAAGCTGAAGTTGTAGCGCATGTTAGAGGATCACAAAAAAGGGTTGTACCCAAATTGTGAAGATGACAAGAAAAAACTAGGTACCACACTGGAATTGCTGCAATGGAAGGCAGAGAATGGTGTATCTGACAAGGCATTTGAAAAATTGTTGATAATGTTAAAGAAGAAGCTACTAGAGGACAATGAATTGCCCGACAGTACGTACGAAGCAAACAAGGCTGTCTGCCCTCTAGTATTAGAGGTGGAGAAGATACATGCATGCCATAATGGCTGCATCCTCTACCACGGTGAGTACGAGGATTTGAAGGCATGCTCGGTATGCTGTGCATTGCTCTATAATATCGTCCACGATGACCCTGGTGATGTTGAGGGCGAGCGCCCGAGGAAGAAGATTCCTGCCAAGGTGATGTGGTATGCTCCTATAATACCACGGTTGAAACGTTTGTTCCCAGACAAAGAGCATGCCAAGTTGATGTGATGGCACAATGAAGACCGTAAGAAAGATGGGTAGTTTAGAGTACCCGCTGATGGATCGCAGTGGAGAAAAATCGAGAGAAAGTGGAAGAACTTTGCAAAGGACGCAATGAACGTATGGTTTGGTTTAAGTGCATATGGCATTAATACTTGTGGGGAGCAGAACAACAATCATAGCACATGACCTGTGACTCTATGTATCTATAACCTTCCTCCTTGGTTGTGTAGGAAGTGGAAGTTCATTATGATGCCAGTGCTCATCCAAGGCCCCAAGCAACCCGGCAACGACATTGATGTGTACCTAAGGCCATTAGTTGAAGAACTTTTACAACTGTGGAATGGAAAAGGTGTACGTGCGTGGGATGCGAAAGAACACAAAGAATTTGACCTACATGCGTTTCTGTTTGTAACCATCAATGATTGGCCTGCTCTCAGTAACCTTTCAGGACACACAAACAAGGGATACCACGCATGCACACACACTGTTTAGATGATACCGGTAGTATATATTTGGATAAATTTAAGAAGAATATGTACCTGGGGCATCGTCGATTTCTTCAGAGCAGGCATCTCGTAAGAAGGAAAGGCAAGCATTTCAAAGGTGAGGCATATCACCGAAAGAAGCCTTGCCACCGTAATGGTGATGATATACTTGAATGAGAGTTTGAAATAAATGATATATTTTCTTCCCATAATTTTGCTGAACATAAGAAAATTAAGGTCACAGTTGGTTCTTTCAGTGGTTATGCTTCAGTTTGGTGGAGTGAATATTGTCGGTTACACCCTGATTATATACCTACTACTTGGAATGATTTGAAACTTGTCATGAGACACACATTCGTTCCTGCTTATTATACTCGTGACATGATTAAAAAGTTTGAACATTTAAAACATGGTTCTGACACTATAACGAAATATTATGATGATTTACAAATGACCTTGTTGCATTCCTCATTAGAAGAAAGTGAAGAGGATTTTATGGATAGATTTTGGGGAGGATTAAAATGTGATATTTAGGAGATACTAACTTATCAAAAGTGTTATTCGATGGATCGTTTGTTTCGTTTTGCTTACAAATCTAAACAGGAAATAAAACAACATGTTGCCCACAAGGAGAACGGGTGCAATGTGCACATTCCAAGAGTTGATACGGTTGTTCCTTCAACTACTAGGCGTACCATGACAACCACATCAATTGTTGTGAGGTCTAAATCACCATCACCATGTGGCACGTCATCACCGAGAGTGCCTACATCATCTAAGTTGATCATAAGATGTAATGACAAAGGTACTGATCTTCCACCTCCACAGGAGTGTGATGAATGCCTTATCAATTCCAATGTATCCTGTGATGAGCTACCCATTACTTTGATCACACCACCTATTTTAGAGGACTATATTCATTATTTGACTTTTCCATGTGATCAAATAACTAAAATATCAACAATTTTGAGTGCACCCATTGAACTAACTGTTGATGAGAAAGAACCATGTGAATCGGGAAATAAATCAAATTTGGATTAAATACATTTGAAAATAATTGTGCCACTGTTTAATCATTTTGATATGACCTCCAATCTTGGTGATGATATTGTGTCAAATGACGTGTTGCATGCTTGCTTGTTTAAGCATGTTGTAGCATGTAAATTTGAAACAATTCAAGTTTATTTACCAATGTTGGGATGGTTTAATGATGATCATTGTCAATCGTTTGATATGAATAAGGGTTTCACTTATATATGCAAACTGAGTTGCAATATTTTCATGACTTATACTTCTTGTGATAATATTTTGGCTTTATATTTCATAATATATAATAGTTACTCGTGTATACATGTGTCATATGTGCAAAAACCAAGGGAAGTAAAAAATGGATGACATATACATATACAACATGTACACCTTGTTTCTTTTGTTAGCCACATTTCAGATTAAGCAACACCGAGGACGAGTTTGTTTTCAAGAAGGGGAGACTGATGAGGACATTGATACCTTGGATATGATCACACATATTGCATACACGTATTTACTTGAGGTGATTTCTTATAAAAGTTATGCAATAATTTATTTATGATATACAAAACAAAAGTACTTCACAAGTTTTTGTTTCATGCCTAATTGCAGAACTATTAGACACTTGTACATTCCACATATCAAGATAAGGAAACAATAGATGTTTAGGTGCTGTTCAAAAAGTTCTAGCACGCCACTTTTAGCCCAAGAGAAGATAGGGTTCAAGTCTCTCACGTTGTGGACTCCGACTCCGACTTCATAGAATACATGTACCAAAACGCTAACAACTTTTGCATCCGGACTCCGAATTGGGTTATTCTTGTTTTGTTGGAAAGTAGATGTTATGTGCTTTCCAGACCAATTGGATTGACCTTCAGTTTCGTCTAGAGTGTGGAGATATTTGCGAAACAATCTGATGCTACACTAGAATCCGAGTCAAACTACAAGTCCAAAGGTGTTGCATCACCTTGACTTGGGCCCATGGGCCTTGTATGGCCTAGGGTTGGTTTTAGGGTGTCTTGGGACGTCCTCCCACCTCCTTGGACACCACTCCTTGATCCTATATAAGTAGATCAATCTAGTAGCTTTTTTCCATGGGTTTTGTTTAGTTAAAAGTCAGCCATTGCAACTTATAAATAATTCATCTATATTAGCAATATTCAGATTGCATTATCATATTCTTGCTTGTTCTTCGATTGCTTGCAGGAATAGACCTTCGTGATCAGGTTGACACGCTCCGATGTGGTCAATAACCTCTTGGAGATTGGTTTAGTGATTGCTAAGGCGCAATGTCATGCATGTTTGTAGTTGGATTGTCAAATTCGTCTCCACCAAATCAATAGTTAACATCTCATTAAAAGATCGAGACCCTCGTCTCTATCATGCTGGCCGTAGGGCCAGGAAGGATCCGCCCTGAGGGTGACATGGCCCATGAGGGTGTTCTTAGTTGTCTTCTCCGCTAGTGCGGAGCATGGGGCTTCCATTGGGCATGGGCGTGAGCTTGGCTCGATCGTTCCGGCAGCGCGGAGCATGGGGCTTCCACTTGGGCGTGGGCATAGTGGCGGTTCAATCGTTGCACTAGTGCTGAGCATGGGGCTTCCACTTGGGCGTGGGTGGGGGTCCTCCTGAGGCCACAGAATAGCACACCGGGAGGCTCCCGGGCATGTACAAGCCCATCTCATTCTGACATGAGAGTATCATAGGCGGCATTTAGGCAGGTGTCAGATGCCCCAGGCACATGGCTCAAGGGCTCTTTACTCATCCTTCGGGCCGTTTGAGCCTCTCTCTTGACATAGAAGTGCGCTTGTGCCCCCCCCCCCACGATACGGGGGCGTGGCACGCCAAGCAGTCGCCGATGCGCGACACCATAGGTGGTGGTGCTCTAGACTGATGACCATGCACATCGGGTTGCACCCTTAGCTGCCCACTCGTGGCGGCTCCATGAGAGGGCTAGACACTAAGGACCTTCGTGAGGTGAAATGCACGGGGGGGGGGGGAGCCTGTGAGCCAGAGCTCAGTCACTTGGATTTATCGGTGTTGCCGGGACGAACGCAAGCATAGGCGCCGTGTCCATCCCCTAGCCTAGGGGCTACCGAGGGGGCGACTATGAGAACAGAGCAATTTGGAACGTCGACGAGGCATAAAGATCAAAACTTAAGCAAACGTCATAAGCTAAACAAAAGAGATAACCAGATTCTGTTCACAATCATAAAGTGCCAACTTGAAGGATAATACAACCCGGGGGCGCGCTTAACTTACACAAACCCGGAAGTCACCTGACGACCAAGCTGCTATGTGCGGTGTGGAGCATCTTGGCGGGGGGCGCCGTGGAAGTTCTTTAGGGGTTTCGTGGGGCCTAGTTGGGTCCCTGTCTGAGGCATTAGATATACTCATGCAGGGTCTCTCCAGGGAGGTGCTTCACATGCCGCCGACCATTGTTGAAGAGGAGGTGGTCATGTGCATCCTTGAAGTTGGTGGTGAATAGCTCGCAGAGCTCGCTCCATGAAGAGACCGACTCGGGTGGGTTCATGAGCCACTTGATGAGGATATGTACCTAGGGTAGGGTCCTAGGCCTGGCCTATATACCCTACCTAAGGACACTACATTGGAGGACTTCAAGATTACAAGGAAGACTCCGACTGAAGTCACCATGCCGCATGAGTCACTTGACAGAAAATCCACTTGGAGGTTTCTCCGTCCACTCGACAGTCACCTTTCACTCGGAAGAACTAAAGGTCAGTCGACCGCAGAAGACCAGAAGCCACTCTAGTAAGGGCAACAGACAGGCGGTCAACTAGTCACCATTATTAGCATTTATTTCGTACGTTATCAGTAACGTATGCCTTTATTACCATGATCAAACCCTTGGTTGTCGGGTATTGATGAGGGGCAGCCACTCTATATAAGCCACCCCTCCCCTCTGGCACAAGGGTTTGCACCCCCTGTAAGTCATACATTCCACACCACAGAAGCTCCCGAGTACTGAGACATAGGGTTGTTACCTCCATGAGAGGGGCTTGAACTCATACATCCGTGTGTACAACCTCGACGTAGCTAGGAGGCCTTCTCCTTACGTACCCCTACCTTCTACTGTCAGGCTCGTTCCCACGTCAGTTGGCGCCCACCATGGGGCAGGCGTCTAAGCGACTTCCGACATTTTGCAACTTTCTCCTTTGTCATGTCTTCCGGCAGCGGTTTGTTCCTGTGCCGCGAGATCCGTCTCGGCGCGCTCACCTTCATCACCGATGACTCGGCATGGCTTCAGGAAGTGCCTCTAGATGTTGAGGCGCTCCCAATCCGTGGGGCGGCGCACTTATGTGCAAGCTCCTGTGGTGTTCTTCTTCGGTAGCCGTCGACTCTGTACCTGTCGGCCCTCCCCCTGTTCGTCGCCGCAAGCGATCTGGTCGTTCGCGGCTCCAGCGCTAGGTGAGGCATGCGGCGGCTCACCAAACTTCATCTCCATAGATTGTGGCTATCGAGCCCGCCGAATCACTTCATGGCGTGTTCGACTCGGCGTCGGATCAATCTGACGTTCTTTCCGAGTGGCGAGAGCTGCAATCCAGCGGCTGTGGTTCTTATGGCGGGTTCACATCAAAGCCCGCTGCCTGGCTTCGGCCGCGACAGACGCGAGGCTGGAGGACCATAGAATGAGTAGCAACACCGAGATGAGAAGATCCTCCATACGCCCATCATCGGTGCGACTGTCGAGGCCCAGGCCTTGGAGGCCACGTGCCTTCAGCTCGAAGGGATACAAAAAGAACTAGACGAGAGTGTTCGCGAGCGTCCACCAGTTTCCAGTCGACGTTAGCGATAATTGTTTCCGAGTGGATCTCAAAACAACGTCCAGGAATTCCATACTCCAGTTCTGAATGTTCCAGCCATTTCTAGGATTGTAGATTCCATTCAGCCATCACGTTTAGAGGCTGGCAGAGGTTTGCAGCAGATCTGAGCATTGCTTGATGCAGCACAACAACAAATTTGGCTGTTTCTCAATCGCGCAATAGGTTACACAGCAATTCACCCAAGGCAGATATAATTCAGTCGACACATAGCCCAAGGTCACCTCTGCATCGCAGGGGTGGAGGTTACCATGAAGATCAGTATCGAGATCAGGGGGAGATCAATTTGCTCCTTGTTATCACCATGATGACCACCGTCGAGTGCCTACTCCTCCACGGAGTGGTTCGTATGTGCCTCGACACTATGACAATAAGTGCCTGTTCGGCAATGAGCGGAATCCTGGATTCACCGCGAGAGATGTCCTTGCACAGAAGCGGATTGACAGGGGCAGGGCTCAGAGGGATGGTTATGATAGAGACTATCCGAGTGGAAGTGGTGCCATTGTTTCTGGTCCCGAGTGTTTCAACAGAGCCAGTCGATCTGCTGAGATTCCCCCAACTTCAGGTTGGCGGCTGGAATAAGCAGGTTCACTGGAGAGTCGAAGCCTGAAACGTGGCTAGATGATTACCGAGTGGCGGTACAGATTGGTGAAGGAAATGAGAACATAGCCATGAAGCATTTGTCTTTGATGTTGGATGGTTCTGCCTGAGCGTGGTTGAATCGTTTGGCTCCTTCTAGCATCGATTGCTGGGAGGATCTTGCCCGAGTGTTCATCAGAAATCTCGAGGACACTTTCAAGCATCCTGCTGGTTTGATTGATCTACAACACTGTGTTCAGAAACCCAATGAAACTTTGAGGCATTACATTCAGTGTTGGACCACCCTCCATCACACGATGGAAAATGTTTCCAAGCACCAAGCCGTCTGCGCCTTCAAGGCCGGTGTTAAGTACACAGAGCTTTATCTGAAGTTTGGTCGGACATGTGATATTTCCTAGAGAAATATGATGGATATTCCTACTTAGTACACCGATGGCGAAGAGGAAGACCGCCTCCGCGGCGGCAAAGGAAAAGCAGTCGACAATGTTGCCGGCAGTGGCAATTCTAGTCGAAAGCTGAAGCGCAAAGCCGATGGTCCTGCTCAGGTAGAGGCAGTTGCTCTAGCAGCACAAGGAAAGAATAAGGGAAACCCAAAGGGTTGTTTACCCACAAGAAAGTTAAGAATCAGTTTGGAACGGACATCATGGATTTACTGTGTGGAATCCACACGAAGAAGGATGAAGAAGGCAATTTGATACTACCAAAACACACCACTCGACAATGCAGATTGTTGATCCAACAGTTCAAAGAAAGCTAGTCGAGGGGCGGGGGGGGGGGGGAATCTCCTGAAAAGGAAGATGACGAAGATAAAGAGGATTTTCTTGAGGTTAATGCCACTTTGATGATTTTTGCCGATGTATGAAGCAAAAGTCAACTGAAAGTTAACAACAGGGAGGTCAACATGGCTGTTCCTGCAACCCCACGTACCTCAAATGGTCTCAGACTGCTATCACATTTGACCAGTCGGACCACCCTGCTCATCTCTCTAAGCCCGGTCGGCAAGCTCTGGTGGTGGATCCTGTTGTGAGAGGCACTCGACTCCGCAAGGTTCTCATGAACAGAGGGAGTGGTTTGAACATCTTGTATGCGGATACCCTCAAGGGGATGGGCATTCCGATGTCCCGACTCAGTCAGAGCAACATGCAGTTCCACAGAGTCATCCCTGGGAAGAAGGCCAAGTCACTCGGTCAGATTGCATTGGATGTGGTGTTCGGCACCGCTAATAATTTTTGCAAGGAAAAGTTGACGTTTGAAGTTGTAGACTTCCAGAGCGCATATCACGCCATCCTTGGTCGACCGGCTTATGCCCGTTTCATGGCCCGTCCATCTTACATGTACCTCAAGCTGAAGATGCCCGGGCCCAAGGGCGTGATCACAGTCACATGGAATCGACAGAGAGCTGAGGAGTTCCTTCAGCAAGGCTCCAAAATTGCCGCCCATCAAATGGTTGTGGTCGAGTTGGAAGAATATAAGAGGAATGCTGATCCTGCTGACCTGCTGGGTGCCAAGAAGCCCACCTTCGAGTCTACTTTTCAGTCGACACGCAAAGTGAAGCAAGTGCACATTCACCCGGCAGATCCTAATGCTGCCCCGACCAACATCTTGATGACACTCGATAGCAAATAGGAAGCCATGCTCATCCAGTTCCTCCGTGAGAACTAGGACATCTTTGCATGGAAGCCTGCTGACATGCCGGGTGTACCCAGGGAACTAGCTGAGCACCAACTGAGAGTTGACCCAAAGGCCAAGCCTGTGAAAGAGCACTTGTGTCGGTCGGCAGCAGAGAAGCGGAAGGCAATCGGCGAGGAGGTGGCTCGACTCTTGGCGGCTAAGTTCATACGCGAGATTTACCACTCCGAGTGGCTCTCGAACGTCGTCATTGTCCCCAAGAAGGACAAGTCAATCCGCATGTGTATTGACTTTAAACATATCAACCGGGTCTTCCCGAAAGATCATTTCCCGCTCCCCTGCATCGATCAGATTGTCTACTCAACTACGGGGTGCGAGCGTTTATCTTTTCTCGATGCATACTCTGGTTACGATCAGATCCGTCTATTTGGTCTGGATGAAATAAAGACATCATTCATCACTCGTTTCGGGTGTTTCTGTTATATCACCATGCCTTTTGGTCTGAAAATGCTGGCGCTAGTTTCATGCATATGATTCAAAAATGTGTTCTCGAGCACATCCCTCGGAATGTCAAAGCATATATGGATGATACTATAGTCAAGTCTCGCAAAGGTTTCGACCTGCTGACTGACTTGGCAGAAACATTCGCCAATCTGAGGAAAAATGATATCAAGTTAAACCCGTCCAAGTGCACTTTCAGGGTTCCTGGTGGCAAGTTGCTCGGTTTCCTTGTTTTTGAATGGGGAATCGATGTTAATCCTGAAAAGATTGGTGCCATCACCCAAATGAAAAGCCCTGAGTGTATGCATGATGTCCAGAAGCTCATGGGTTGCCTGGCGGCATTAAGTATATTTATTTCACGTCTCGGAGAGAAGGCATTGCCTTTATACCGACTAATGAAGAAGTTTGATACATTCGAGTGGACTCATGAAGCTGAAGCAGCATTTGTCGAGCTCAAAGCCCTGCTTTCCACCCAGCCGGTGCTTGCTCCTCTGCACAACAAAGAACCCTTGCTCCTGTACATTGCATCCACTAATCAAGTCGTGAGTACGGTTCTCATTGTTGAGCGGGGAGAAGAGGACAAGGCTTATAAAGTCTAACATCCAGTTTACTATATCTCTGAAGTGTTGACTCCTTCAAAGCAAAGGTACCCACATTACCAGAAGCTTGTCTATGGTATATATCTATCAGCGAAGAAGGTGGCACACTACTTTCAAGATCACTCAATTTCAGTCGTTAGTGATGCTCCATTGTCTAAGATCCTCAACAATCAACATGCGACTGGTCGTGTGGCCAAATGGGCTATTGAGCTCCTCTACTTTGATATCAAGTTTGAAGCAAAAAAGGCAATCAATCTCAAGCACTTGCTGATTTCATGGCTGAGTGGATAGAACAGCAGCAACCAACTCAAATCCACTTGTCGCACTGGACCATGTTCTTTGATGGCTCTAAGATGCTGAATGTGTCTGGTGCTAGCGTAGTATTGGTATCTCCAATGGGTGACAAGCTCAGTTATGTCCTCCAGATTCACTTTGATTCCTCCAATAAAGAAGCTGAATACGAAGCACTCCTATACGTGTTGTGTATGGCCATCTCACTCGGCGTCCGGCGCGTGATGGTATACAGTGACTCTGATTTGATGGTTAACCAGGTGATGACAGAGTGAGATGTCAGGAACTCTCCTATGACTGGATATTGCAATGCAGTGAGAAAGCTTGAGAAGACACTTGAAGGTTTGGAACTCCACCATATTCCCCGAGTGAAGAATCAAGCAACTGATGATTTAGCAAAGATTGGATCCGCTCGGAAGCCTGTACCTAGCATTGTGTTTTTGGAACAACTACAATCTCCTTCAGTGCAGGAAGATCCCTTCACCGAAGAGCCCTCGCCAGCAATAAGCGCCTCTAATCCGACTGAAGTTGATGTTCCGATAGTCATAGAGCTGGTCATGGAGATTCTGGTGATCACGCCCGATTGGATGGTGCCATATATTGCATACATTCTGAGGCAAGAACTCCCAGAAGATGAGGTTGAAGATCGACAGATTGTTTGCAGATCCAAGGCCTTTACTGTGATGGATGGACAACTTTACAAATAAAGCATAACCGGCATAGCTCAGCGGTGCATCTCTCCTGAGGAAGGTCGATTGATTTTGGAGGAAAGTCACTCGGGAACCTGTGGTCATCATGCGTCCTCTCGGACGATTGTCACCAAAGCATACTGAGATGGTTTCTTCTGGCCGGGCGCCAACGAAATAGCTAAGGAGATTGTTGATCGCTGTGAAGGATGCCAGTTCTACTCAAACTTATCACACAAGCCCGCATCCGCCTTGAAGACTATTCCACTCGTCTAACCGTTCGCTATATGGAGTTTGGATATGGTTGGACCTTTCCGAACAGGCCAGAGTGGATTTACTCACCTGCTTGTAGCAGTCGAGAAGTTCACTAAGTGGATTGAGGCTAGGCCCATAAAGAAGCTGAACTCGCGCACTGCTATCAAATTAGTGAAAGAGATAACGTTCCGGTATGGAGTTCCTCACAGTATCATTATAGACAATGGCTCAAACTTTGAGTCGGAAGAATTCAGACACTTTTGCTTCACCCAAGGCACTCGGGTGGATTACGCATCCATTGTGCACCCTCAGACTAATGGTCAAGCTGAGCGAGCAAATGGCCATATCCTTCAAGGGTTGAAGGCTCGACTTATGCGAGATCTTGAACATGCAACTAGAGCTTGGGTGACTGAATTGCCATCTGTATTGTGGGACTTGAGGACGACTCCTAATTGGTCGACGGGGCGCACTCCTTTCTTCATGGTGTATGGAGCCAAAATCGTTTTGCCGAGTGATCTCCTTCACAATTCTCCTCGTGTAGATCTTTACTCCGAGGCTGAGGCTGAACAAGCATGACAAGACAATGTGGATCTCCTGGAAGAAGAGCATGAAATGTCTATGATTCGGTCGACTGTGTACCAGCAAGATTTGTGTCGTGTCCTTGCAAGGCACGTCAAGAGTCGATCGTTCCATCAGGGTGATCTTGTGCTCCGAGTGGATCAGCAGCGGCCTCACAAGCTCGCCCCCGCATGGGAAGGTCCTTTCTTCGTTACCAAAGTACTAAACAATGGAGCCTATCACCTCTACAACCTCAAGAAGAATATCGACGAGCCGCGTGCCTGGAACGTGGATTTACTTTGACGTTTTTATACTTGACGACTGAGTTGTTTTGATGTAATAGGAGTACTCCAGACAATGTCGTTTATCAAAGTTATGCCTCCTGCAGTCTTCTGTCGATCCCGATCGCACAATCTCATATTCAAGAACACTTTGACTGACGAGCTACCCTCTCACTCGGGGGATTAGCCGCGAACCAGTTTTCACCTAAGTTAGAACCCCTGCCGAGTGGATAGCATTCCATTCACTCGGAAACTTAGCTGCGAATCAGTCTTCGTCTAAGTTGAAAACACTCCGAGTGACGAGCGACCCTCTCACTCGGGGGCTTAGCTGCGAACCAGTTTTTGCCTAAGTTAAAAAAACCGCCGAGTGGATAGCATTCTATTCACTCGAAAACTTAGCTGCGAATCAGCCTTCGTCTAAGTTGAAAACACTCCGAGTGACGAGAGACCCTCTCACTCGGGGGCTTAGTTGCGAACTAGTTTTCGCCTATGTTAAAAACCCTGCCGAGTGGATAGCATCCCATTCACTCGTAAACTTAGATGCGAATCAGCCTTCGTCTAAGTTGAAAACATTTCGAGTGACGAGCGACCCTCTCACTCGGGGGCTTAGTTGCGAACCAGTTTTCGCCTAAGTTAAAACCCCTGCCGGGTGGATATCATCCCATTCACTTGGAAACTTAGATCTGAATCAGTCTTCGTCTAAGTTGAAAACACTCCCAAGTGACGAGCGATACTCACACTCGGGGGCTTAGCTGCGAACCAGTTTTCGCCTAAGTTAATATCCTTAATGAGTGGATAACTTCTTATTCACTCGGAAACTTAGCTTTGAATCAACCTTCGTCTAAGTTGAAAACTCCTCCGTGTGACGAGCGATCCTCTCACATGAGGGCTTCGTTGCGAACCATTTTTCGCCTAAGTTAAAAACCCAGCCAAGTGAATAGCATCTTATTCACTCGGAAACTTAGCCGCGAATTATTCTTCGTCTAAGTCAAAAACTCTCCCAAGTGACGAGCATTCGTGGCACTCGGGGACTTGGCCGCGAACAAGTTTTCGCCTAAGTCAAAATACTTCCGAGTAATGAGCATCTAAATCATTCGAAAATCAAGCAAGCTTAGCCAAGCAAAGGGTTGGAAAGCAAAATGCAGATAAATCCAGAATCCCTAGCGCGGATAAAAGTTGCCCACGTAAACAGAAGTACTCAGGCTTAAGGCCTGGATGAAGTTTTTAACGGTTACACCATCACTCGGCATACCGAGGCAAATAAAGTTTCAAACTAGAAGCAAAGATTTTCTCAAGCACCAGTGGGGCTCGCGGGCTCGCCGAAGGTGTCCAGATCAATCCCGTCAGCGATCCGAGTGGCTGCTTTGATGAAGGTCTCCATGAGGTCCTCGAATTGAAGTTTCTTCGTGTTAGCCACCGGAAGAGTCTTCAACTTGTCCTCCCTGGCCTCCTTGCAATGTACACAGACGATTCAAAGTGCTACATCGGCTCCACAACGAGCAACAGATTTTTTTTCCATGCCTACACTCGACCGGGAATCTCGTTGAGGCATGTCATCATCGACTCGAGGTCAGTCTAGAAGGAATCTTCTGGCCATAGTTCTTTGTTGATCTTCTCGAGTGCAGCCCCCAGTCGAGTGCTATACTCTTGAATGCTTCTAAGATGAACGTCAAGCCGAAACATGTTCATGGCAACAGCATCCCCGACGGGTGACTTGGCGGGGTCTAGATTTTGCTCAATCTCCTCAGTCTCCTTGTCAATGTCTTGGCAGAATTCTACATGAAGGAGGAATGAAAAGATGGTCACACTACTGTCCTGTAGGAATTAAGGAACTTCACTCGACAAAAGAAAGTTACCTTCAAGCATGTTGAACATCTTCTTTGCGAAGTCTCCCAAGTATTTCTCGAGACCATTACTCCTCTTGCTCAGCTGTTCGACCTTTTTGATCCAGTCGACACGTTCTTGCTTGAGTTTGGTGTTCTCTTCTTCCAACTTTTTGGATGCGGCAAGCTTCTTCTCGCCAGCCTCGGTTTTCTCCCTCGCCACCTTTTGAGCATCAACGAGTGCCTTGTCTTTGTCTTCAAGTGCCTTCTTCATGGTGTCTAAAGAAATAACATTGTTGAGTCGTGCTTGGAGTTGGCAGTTCTCATCATGCACATCTGTTCGAGTGAGGACACTCGGTTCAAAGGATATAAGATGAGAGTGATAATGCAGTTGGTCGACAAGGATTACCTCCCAGGGTCTTCAGCTCGGTCTATGCACAGTCTAGATCGTTCTTGGTCACCTCTAGATCCAGTTGAAGCTATTTTTTCTCCTTCTCCAAGTCGACCTACTGAGTCCCAAGTTCACAAGCTTTCTGAAATCAACAAAGAAGTAGTTCAATTGAAATTAATATTTCTCCACCCCCGTGTGGAAAGGAGCAAGTTCAATCGACTAGGTGGCGGCCCGCCGCCCCACCCCACACCTATGCAAGACATCATATCATGGTTGATGGAAATGATGTCCATCAAACCTACGTCATATCATGGTTGATGGAAATGATGTCCATGAAACCTGCGTCATATCATGGTTGATGGCAATGATGTCCATGAAACCTGTGTCATATCATGGTTGATGGAAATGATGTCCATGAAACCTGCAAGATCGGTCTCGCCGGTTCGGACCTCTCCGTCCGTAAAACACTAAGCAAAAGAACACACTTGACGAACCGAGTGGCAAGCATACTCCAAGTACGAAAAAGGACCCCGAGTCCAAGTTCTTAACACTACTGCCCATCGTAAATGATCGACGGTAGTCTCGGGGACTACACCCAGTGGGTGCACTCAGCGTGCCCCCACTGGATACTACACCAGGTCCGACCTGTCCAAAAAAATTGTCTCTATCAGACCCACGCCGATGCAAGCACTCGATGACGGTCTCGGGGACTACACCCAGTGGGTGCACGCAACATGCCCCCACTGGACCTGCTATCACTCGACCTGTCGAGTGACAAGCAGCCATAAAAAAAGAGGGAGCAAACATGCAAACATTGTCTCTATCAGACCTCCGCAAATGCAAGCACTTGACGACGGTCTCGGGGACTACCCGGTGGGTGCACTCAGCGTGCCCCCACTGGAACTATCATCACTCGACCTGTCGAGTGACAAGCGACTATCAAAACAAATCTAAGACCCCTACTGATGTCACCGCCATTTGACATCGGTCTCGAGGACTACACCGAGTGGGTACACTCAGCATGCCCCCACTGGACCAGAGTCCACTCGACTAAGACCTGATCTACTCGAGAGAAAAACAAGCAAGTATGCATCAAAGGAAAACACCCAGTGGGTGTAGACTCAAGATGGAGGAGAATTCAATCGGAAATGAACTTGCAATCGCACTTACTCGGACATTGGCGCGAAGTGACAAGCTGGCATCATAAGACAACTTGCTAGCCTCGTATGCCTCCTTCGTACGCATCATCATTTGCTTAGCCTGGATCATACCCTCTTTGCCATCTGTAGTCTGGTCCTCTGGGATGCGGTACAAAGGGAATGTGGACGTCGCATGAGTCGGTACCGCAGCTGAGGTCGCAAGGGTTGCTTGAAGTTTCCCAATTGGCGCCGAGGCCACAAGAGCTGAAGTAGATGGTGGGGCACTTGACAGCGGAGCCGCAAGTTCAGTTCTAGCTCGGGACAAGTTGCCAAGTCCTGGAGACGATGCAACAATCGACCTACGAGGCGGCTGCCCTAACGACGTTCTTCGAGCGGATACGCGTGAGGTGCCCAAGGTCACACGTTCACCCCTCGTACCCTGATGTGGCTCCTCATTGTCCTCCAACTAGATGACGTCTGCAACTACCAATCGACAACACTAGCTTATTCAATCGACGAATCATTTCCAAAAAGCAGAGTAGAGTGAAGATTTGTTATACCTCGTTGAGAGGTGGTCGCATCAGCAGTATCCACTTCCATATGCTCCTCTTCATCTCGTGGAGGCGACGTCACTGAGGTAGGAGCTCAGGCAGACAAATTTCACTCGGTAAGCAAAGACATGAAGTTCCATTGCAGCAAAAGCAAAAGGAAAATGAACATGCACGTTGAGGCGACGGGCACGGCGATCTTCATGCGGCGCAGAGCCTTTCGAGGTTTTGGTGCGTTGGACCTGGGCTGTTTTGCGGCCCGTTCAGTTGACTCAAGTGTTGTAGCCCGGTCGCACTTCGGGTTCCAGGTACTCGATGTCAAGGTTTTGCTTGGGGCAGCCACTGGGTCTTGGCGCTGCTTAGAACGATGCTCAGTGCGCGGAGGAGACTGAACCTCTTCCTTAGTCTCCTTCGAGTCCTCGTCATTGCCTTCGTTGTCATCGGCCTAATCAACGTCTACGCTACCGCCCGCGCTCTCTTCTCCATCATCGGGCTGCTCTCCATTTGACATGAGCGAATACATGTTTGTTAATTCCTGCGAGATACAAACAGTAAAGCCAGTCGGCTAAAGACCCAATCACTCGACAAAACATGAAAACATTCGACAAAGATATAACTCATCAGATTCGGCGGTGGGTTCTCAACAGAGAAGGGCAAGATTCGCTTGGCTCCTAGAGGGTTGTCACAGGCTCCGGTGATGCTTCGGAGCCACTGTGCAACAGTTTCCTTAGACACTTCCTCTGGATGTGTCCGAGTGGTGTCTCCGATGCCCGAATAATGCCACATATTGTGCTCCCTTGCTTGAAGGGGCTGGATTCATTGACTGAGAAATGTCTCCAGCAGGTCCATACCAGTCACTCCACCATGAATCAGATCTACTACCGCGTTCACAAAAATCCCTACCAAGACTTTATCTCCCTCTGTCACTCACAGTGATCTGGGAGTAGTGGGTCGCTCTGGTGTGAAGGGGGTAAGGGCAGTTGACATGTTGGGAGATGCAACATCTTTACAGTAAAACCAAGTCGACTGCTAGCCCTGAACAGATTCAGGAAAAGTCATCGATGGAAACGCACACCTGGCTCTCTTTTGGAGTCCCAGGCCACCACATAACTGGATGACATGGGTCTTACTATCATTTGGGTTGGCTTTTTTGATCCACTGGGATCGGATAGTGAAGATGTGTTTGAACAAACCCCAATAAGAGGGACACCCCAAGAAGCATTCACACATGGTTAAGAAAGCAACAAGATACTAGATGGCATTCAGAGGGAAATGGTGAAGCTGTGCTCCAAAAAAGTTCAAGAACCCACGGACGAATGGATGGGCAGGTAGAGAAAAACCTTGCTCGACGTGGGTGAGGAGGAGGACTCACGCGCCCTCGCACGGCTCCAGTTCGATCTCTCCCTCTGACAGCTTCCACGACCCGTCTGCTATCAACCCGTCAGCGACGAGGTTCTGGACGTCCTCCATCGTGACCGTCAACGGGAGAAAATCCCCTTGGATCCACCCCGGTGGTGTCATGGATCGAGAGTCCGATGGCTTCTTTGCCTTGGCTCCCTTCTTGGCATTCTCGAGCTTCTCAATGTTGCTCTTCGTCATCGCGGCGGCGGTCGTCGAGGTGGGGCTGAGCGGCACGCATGGAGAAGAGGAGGTGGAGGAAAAGAGGGGAATGGGGAAGGAGCACTATGCCGGCCTCCGCGCAGTCCTATCTTATATCTTCCCGAGTGAGTCATTGACCCGCGGGCCTGCTGGATCTCTATGTATCCCGGCTGCAGAGGAAGCACTGTACATGGCGTAAAGGGTGGTGCGGAAATCGGGGCATCATGCCCCCACTTGCCCTAGTCGTTGCGTTATCATCGCGTGGCGCATGCTTCCCAAATTTTCGAATCCCGTGAAATTCGGGCCTGACGAAGTGACCCGTCGCATCAAAAGATCCTGCTGTTGACTTGGACCTGAGTCTGTGCTCAAGTTCACTCGGACGCATATCAAGACAGAATCAATCAGGGCGAATGATAAAGACTCCAGTCGACGTAGACTTCCGTAAAGCCATGGAATGCATTCAGAATTTCTATGCCTTACCAGAACCTGCTTCGATCCCTTTTTTTCACTCGAACCTAGATCCATTCGGGGGCTAATGATGAGGATATGTACCTAGGGTAGGGTCCTAGGCCTGACCTACATACCCTACCTAAGGACACTACATTGGAGGACTTAAAGATTACAAGGAAGACTCAGACTGAAGTCACCATGGCGCATGAGTCACTCGGTAGAAAATCCACTCGAAGGTTTCTCCCTCCACTCAATAGTCGCTTTTCACTCGGAAGAACTAAAGGTCAATCAACGACAGAAGACCATAAGCCACTCTAGAAGGCCAACAGACATGCGTTCGACTAGTCACCATTAGTAGCATTTATTACGTATGTTATCAGTAACGTATGCCTTTATTACCATGATCTAACCATTGGTTGTTGGGTATTGATGAGGGGAAGCACACTCTATATAAGCCGCCCCTCCCCTATGGCACAAGGGTGCGCACACCCCTGTAACTCACATATTCCACTTGACAGAAGCTCCCGAGCACTGACACGTAGGGTTGTTACCTCCACGAGAGGGGCCTAAACTCATACATCCGTGTGTACAACCTCGCCGTAGCTAGGACTCTGCCCTCTCCTTACGTACCCCTACCTTTAACTATCAGGCTTGTTCCCATGACACCACTGGCGCGCCCTGCGCCTGAGGACCGTGGGAACCAGTTGGCCTTGGCGTTGTCGTCACCTCCTGCTGCCTCAACACTCAATGTGTGGAGTCGGAGGAACTCCGTGGGGTCAGGGACGCCATCATAGCACGAGGGCAGCTCAGGCTCGAACTCGATGGGCCAGGTCTCCTGGCGCAGCTCTCGCGTGAAGGCATGGCAACCCACGCCGCCCGGGGGAACGCTTTGTGTGGGTGTTGTCTGGCCTCTGACCTTGGTTACAAGGGCATCCTGGGTGATTCGGTCATGGTTTTGGCACCGCATCCTTTGCTTGGAAGGGCCTTGGAAGGGCGATTGTTGCCTCTTCCTTGGGGGAATGGCTTTGCGAGCTCTCGGGCCTTATTGGTCGCTCACGTGCTCGAGCGCGGCCATTCAATAAGAAAGCTCGAGGGAGTGCACGACGTCCATCTTGTTGGCGACGGTGATGATGCCGCTGTGACCGGGCATCCTGAGGGCGTTGTACCATGGTGGACCGCTGCCATGAACTTGGCCAGTGCCGGGTTCCCTAGGATCGCATTGTACGGGAGGCCAATGTGCTCCACGTCGAAATCAATGAGCTCATTGCGGTAGTTGTCGCGTGCGCCGAAAGTGACAGGGAGGCGAACCTGTCCTAAGAGGACAGCGGGGGCTCCAGTCACCCCCAAGAACGGCCATGCGAGCACAGGCTGGTCGCAGAGCATCCGAAGCGCCTCGAAGGTTTTGACGGAGAGCATGTTGAGGCTGGTTCCCCCGTCGAGAAGGGTCTTGGCGACCGCAACATTGTTGATCATTGGGGTGCACAACAGGGCGAGCGCACCTGAGGCAGCCGCGGACCAGATGCCTTCTAGGTAGCTCACCATGGACTCTTGAGGGGTTGCACAGTCACCAACCATGGGAGAGAGGCGTCAACCCCTAGGCGGGGCTTGCTTGAGCAGGTGACTCGGTGCGGGGGCATGTGCTCTGTCGAGGATACACGCTACCGCGTGAGGCTCCTAGCGGACCCCAACTTCCTTGCTAGGCTAGACATTACCACCTCCCTTGGGCGGCCCCGACCATGGGGAGGGAGCGGCACTGTCCCGTGGACGCGGCGCATGGGGTCATCCGTGTCGGGCACCCTCATGGGGATACTCTCTCTCACCATCCTGGCTGTGGTCGCCACACCTGTCACCCCCTCGGTCACTTCCACGATCGGCATGATGGTGCTGGTCGGCGTGCTTGCCGCGAGGGGACTTCAGCGCCCGACCGTTCTTGGTGTTGTGGGTGTGCACCTAGTGAAGGCGCAGAACAGGCATTTTGCCCTCCCGGGCCCATTGCGCTTGTGGGCGCGCTCCCGCTTAGGCTCCGACATAGGGACTCGGAGTAAGAGGAGGAAGAAGCGGGGCCGGTCGTGCGGCGTGCATCACACTCGAGCTCATTTGGGTCGCCAGGCTGGTTTTGCGGCACAGGCATTCCGTGTGCCGCATCCCAACGCGGGACGGTGGGGGGTGAAGGGACGATGCGGGAGCCGGGGCTCCCCGGCGGCGACAAGCTCGGTGACGTGATTCAACCAGGTGTTGTGGCCAGCGTCTATCGGGCGATGGCGAAGCAGCTCGCTCGTCATGCCCAGCGCATCCCGGGAGTCCATTTCCCCTAGGCGGGCATGAGGCGGAGAACCGCGGTGGAGCGGTCCTCTCGATGGAAGGGGGGTGATAGAAGCGAAGTTGTCCCTGCTTTCGATGAGATGTGGCTATCGTTTTTGGTAGAGTGAACTTTGACGATCCGACTAAGAACGTGCCAGGACGCCGCGCCTTAACAATCACTAAACCAACTCCGAGAGGTCATTGACCACACCGGAGCACGATCAACCTGACCACGAGGGTCTGTTTCCTGCACGCAAACGAAGAACAAGCAAGAAACTGAGATTGCAACTGGATATTGAGAATATAAGAGGAAAGCTTTATTGATGAAAGTGGGGTTCTCTAGCGCCTTTTTTGGTCGTTGTCACGCCCAAGATGCGATCATATCCTTATTTTGGCTCGAGGGCGTCGACAGGGATAGAAGCGCATCTCGCCGTTTCGCAAGAATGGATATCATTACAAGTACATGTACAGAAAAGATGAGTATATGAAATTGGCTTACACTCGCCACAAGCTACATCAAGATCACATCGATACAATAACATATTCAAACATCATACATAAGAGCAGGGTCCGACTACAGACGAAAACAAACGACAAAATGGCATCCATCCTTGCTATCCCAGGCTGTCGCCTGGAACCCATCCTAGATTGATGATGAAGAAGAAGAACTCCAAATCAAACAAGCATCACTCTCACGTCAAAGCATCGCATAACCTGCACCTGCAACTGTTGTTGTAGTAATCTGTGAGCCACAGGGACTCAACAATCTCATTTCCAAGGGTATCAAGAGTATTAAAGCTTAATGGGTAAGGTATGGTTAAGTGGTGAGGCTGCAGCAAGCGACTAAGCATGTATTTGAGTGGCTAACTTACGAATGCAGAAAGTGAAGTATGGTGGTCTACGCATAACAAACGTGAACTAGCAATGATTACTAAGTGATCCTGAACACCTACTTACGTCAAACATAACCCCACCGTGTTTTCTCTCAGACAAGAACTCACGAGAAGAGACGGTCATGGTTACGCACACATTTGGTGTATTTTATTTGAGTTTACTTCAAGTATACTATGACCGGGTGTTAAACAAAGTTTCCAAGTTTGCCACATAACCGCGGGCATGGCTTTCCAAAAGATTTAACCCTGTAGGGGTGCTCCAACTCATCCATCACAAATTAACCACACACCGCGTTGAAATTCCTCAACCGCGGAATCACCCGTAGTATTTGCGGAATCCCGATGGAAAATCTCAACTTCGAGATAGCCCAAAGTGTTGTCGAAATCCGACACACAAGACGTTTGAGAAAGGTAAAACCAAATCCTGCAAGGCCGTCCGACATGTCGACGAACCCGATAAGAGCCGCATATCTCATTCTCAGGATAGGAACGGATGGGACTAGCTACAGGGAAAACCAATCCCCGAGTTTCCTCGAGGCGGCCCCACAGGCAGCCCATTTTGGACCAACACTCATGAGGAGCACTGGTCCGGGTTGTTGATTAAATATCCTTGGGTTAATTACTCCCTATGCAGGTTTATTAGTTATTAGACAAATGTAGTACCAATGTTGGGCCTTGCCAGACAAGCTTTAACCTAAAACGAAAATGAAGGGGTCCCATAACAACCCCGAGCATGTTAGGAGCGCTCAATATGGAACATAACACCGGTTCACAAGTAACTGGGACGGCAAAAATGGAACAAAACACCGAGCAAAAGGCCAAGACTTCCACCTTTTACCAGGTATATATGTACATTAAATTAAATAGCAATAATGTTGTGATATAACAAAAGAATGTGCATGTTGTCACATGGAAGCAATTGCACCTGTAGCTAGAAATGCTATAAGAAGGGCTGAGCAAGCGGTAACATGGCCAAACAAAGGTTTGCTAGGATGTGGAGGGGTTAGAGGCTTATCATGGCATATTTTGGGAGGCTTGTCAAACAAGTGGTAGGTAGCGTGACATTGCGACAGAAAAACGAGACAACTAGCACGACAATGATAATAGTGGTATCCAGGGAAATGTGTCATCTTGCCTGAGATCCCGTTTGGAAGAAGAACAAATCCATGAAGAAGACGGTCTGTGAAGTAGATGAACGAATCCTCACACTCCAAACGCTTTCGGAACTTTATCGAGAAGAAGCAATCCGGAACAAACAATCAACACACGATAACACTACAACATATGCATAACATGATGCATAATCAAATATGATGCAAGACATGGTTGATTATGTAATGCAAGGCGATCACAACAAACCAACACTACACATTAAGTGAAGCTCAATATGCCACGAGTTGCATATTGACGAAACTTCACACTCAAATATTTAGTTCACTCTCGATTAGGTACCCAACAAGTTTAAATGTGTCAAGCATGACAAGAAGTGAAGCATAATCAAACTATATCACCTATGCATTTTAAATGAGGACAGAAACAACATATAGCATTTCCGAATCGTCCTCGTAAGCATAATATGAATTTGGTGCAGATCTGTCCCTATGCAATTTTATATTTATTAAACATGAAAAATAAAGTATGACATGTGATTCTACTAGTTTTTCTAGTCAAGTTACATATGTGTAACATTAACACCGGAGCTACGGTTAGTTAGTTATGAGACAAACCAATTTAGCATGACATATATGTAAAATAATGCAAACAACAAGTTTAAATATTTTAATATGCATGAAAGTTGAATATTATTAGTCTACACAAAATTTAGATCATTTTACATTTATAAAACATTATGATCCGATGCATGGTTGTTTATTTATTCGCATTCTAAAACAGTGGCAAAATGATGCAAATATGCAATGTCCTGGATTTTTTTTAAATTCGCAGAGGCATAAAATAAATAAATAATTGGGCCGAATCTGAAAGCCTAATGCAACCAGCAGCATATCAGGCCCATGAGCGTGCGTGATAACGTTTAACAAAAACAGAGGGAAAATACGGGGCACCTACCTCGGTGCTCGATCCCAGGACCTCCCGGTTGCAACGCGACACTATGACCAGTTGGGTACTGAAAACCCTCGCGCTGATTGCAAGATGAATCATACCCTCGCGCTGAGCTGACGGAACTGAAAACGGGATCAGAGATAGCTTGGTTCGCTAGGTTCACAGGGGTCAACGCGAGCGATGCGCTGGTCCATCCGCGGTCGGACGCGGGCGGCGCAGAGGCTCGGAGCTGCTCCTCCTCCTCTAGAATAGGAGGCAACAACGGGACTTGGAGCTTCAGGCGCGGGGCTTTGCAGGCGATCTGGTGCTCCTCCGGCCAGTCGCGTTGGCGGTGCGGAAGGCCAACGCGGCTTCGGATCCGCTCACGGGCGAGGTGCATGGCTGCGAGGAAGCTTTGGGCAGCCATGGTTGCTCCTTGCGGCTCCCTGGGAGAGAAAGCGAGAGAGATTAGGGGAGAGACGAGAGGAAGCAAAGGAAAGGCAGGGGAGCTCGGCTGGAACTCCGGCAGCTTGCCGTCCAGACGGACATGGACGACGGGGACTCATCTGGGTAGGGGCATGCGGGCGCATGGAGCCGTGGTCGCAGGCAGGGAGGCGCGCAGGCGGCTGAGCTCCTTTAGCTGCGTGCGCTCGGGCATGCGCGAGTGAGCGCTCAGGAGGAGCTGCGGCTACGCGAGGCGCTCGGAGCAACGGCGAACTCGATTGGCCGACGCGCAAGATGAGGGAGGTGGTCGGAGGCTGCAGGAGGAGGCCGAGAGGAATTTTGGATCAGGGCGCGGGCGTCTGGTTGAAAACGAGGGAGGTGGTCGGGATGGATCCCGAGGAAGATGTGGCTGGCGGCGGCGTGGATGGAACATGGAAATGGTCTAAGGTTGTGGCTACTTAAATAGGCAGGGGATTTCATAGGTTAATTTGGACCCTTCGATTCGATTTGACGGTTAAAAATAAATAGGTTAGGGGTTTACTTATAGCAAACGGGGCTAGGGTTTGCTGTTTTCATCTGAATTCGAACTGTAGGATCGCGATCGGACGACTCCTACAATGGCTAGGGGTCGTGGTAGAGTGGATTAGGTGGGAAAGAGAGGGAATATGGTGGCCTGTGACATGATTTAAAAACCAAAAAACGTCCAATAATATAATCCGATGATGGTGCCGCTACGGTCGACCGTTGGGTATCAAACGACATCTGATTGTGACGAAATTTGGCAGGAGATTCACCTACAATATAATAAGACCGTACGCCAACTTTCGACCCAATCCAAGAATAGTCCGCACGCACTTTTAAAACATTTTTTATCGATGCCGCGGGCGCGGGCGTGTGTGGTTGGTCTCGAAACGGGCAACACAAGAACGGAGAGAATCGACAACTACGAACGGATGCAAGTTTGAAAACTCATGTTGACAAAATGTCGATGCTATGCGGATGATGCGAATGATGTGATGATGAATGCAACAACCAAATGAAACACAAGACGAGAATGGAATAAAAGGAGAATCTTCTGGAACGTCGGTCTCGGGTTGTTACAATTTTCCTCCACTACACGAGGATCTCGTCCCGAGATCTAGAATAAGAAGGGGAAGAAAAAGAGTAAGAGGTAAAACTTAGATGCTTCTTTGACAAACGAGTGAAATAAATGAAACATGAAGGTTGGAAAGAGATGAAGAACGATATGAGGAACAAGCAAGAATTTAAAAGAAATTCCGGCAGCACTTCGGTAGGATAGAGAGGAAAAATTGATAAGATGGAAAGAACTTGAAAAGAGGGCACAACTCCGGTTGAATGGATAAGCAAGGAAAGAATATGAACTTGATAAAACAAGATGATGGTTTGAAGAGAGCAACAATACAATTCCTCCGGAACAACATAATAGAAGCTAGATTTTTGGAGAGAAGAGAAAGGAGAATATTTGACAACTTCTACAACCATTGAACTTGATAAGCGTCCTTACAAAGAAGGATTGATTGGAGCTATTGGAAAAACAACAACGAAAGAATTACTTTGTTGTGGGCTTATGGAAACCATCTCACAATTATGAGGTGACAACCAGCCACAAATGGAAAACAATTGATTGATTGAGATCAATGAAGAGATAATACTTCTTTCACCAAGAAGAGGAGAAAACTTGAATCATTTATAACACCATGATAGCAACTATCCTTAGGAAATGCTTTAGGTGAAATCGAACCCAAGATAACTCCGAGAAGACATGATGGGTTTACTTATCTCATACTCGACAATTTTCCTTTGAGACTCCTCATAATCAAGAATTTAATAACACCATATGTCGTGGATTTGTCACGGCAGATGTCCGGGTGAACGGACTTAGGTTCGGGGCGGTCGCAACTATGTGGCGGCTTGAGAGGGTTTGGTCAGAATCGAGAGACGTGAATTTACCCAGGTTCTGCCCCTCCGATGGAGGTAAAAGCCTACGTCCTGCTTGTTTGGTATTGATGATGAGGAAGATCTCTCGGTTACAAGGGTGTTGTCTAATCTCTATAACTTGTAGCTTGTCTATTGAGACGTCTAAAAACTTGTCTCTCTAGGGGTGCTCTACCCCTCCTTATATAGGTGGAAAGGGTAGGTTTACATGTAGAGTCCTACTAAGAGTAGGATTAGGACTAGTCTTTCATGAATCATAATCCGGGTCTTGTTTCTCTTGTAAGGGAATTCTCTCTCTTTTAGGCTTTCTCTTGTGAGCCGCTTGGCGCCGGCTTACACGCCGGGTCTTAGGCCTGGTCGTCCTGTGTCCCGCCTACCGGGTCGCCAATAAAATGTCATGTCTTGACCAGGTCTCCCGTGAGTTGCCAGGTCGGGTCATACTGCGGGCTATATCCCCGACATTAGGCCCCATGTTAGCTTGAATTTATTCATGGTAACCTCCTGAAATAGGAATAGTAAATATGTTAAATGGCCGGCTTCCTCCTTTGGCCGGCTTATGAAGTGGCTCCTCATAAATCCAGGCCTTTTCTTCATATGAATGAGTCGTCTTGAAAATCGTCTTGCTTGTTAGTGTCCTTTGAAAAATATTGGGAAAAGAATACCCATATGCTATTGAGTCGGCTTCCAATACTTTGGCTTAATGAAAATCTTGAAAATAAGAAATCCTCATGACGCAGATCCAGACTTCCATTGTTGCGAAGCAGGGCGGCTTATATAAACTCTGACGGGTTATGATCTTTTGATAACGCCGTGTCATGAATATTGGTGACGCCGGGTCTAAAAACTAAAATCCATAATTAACATCTTGAAAATTCTCCTCAAAGTTTTTATATGTCCATATTATGTGTATCCCCCAAGCTCCAAGATTATCCATGATGACTTGGTGCTTTACAGTAATATATTGGACCGTGTAGCCCCCAAGTGTCGGGTTGTCCTGCCTGTAGCAACCTAGGACTTATAACTGTCTTATACCTTATGAAACTTCAGTAGGTGTAGCCCCAAGGGCCGGCTCATCAGAATGTGATGCGCCGGGTCTTCAATTTGAACCTCTTAATCTGTCAAACAGCTGAATACTGTAGCCCCCAAGTGCCGGGTCAGTAAGAATTACCGGGCTGGGACTTAGAAAAATATAGAAAGGCCGGCTCATCTCCTTGAGATAATAGGGTCTTGCTGACAAATGTAATGATTTGAAAAGCAACTTGCATTAGCCCCCAAGTTCCATGATGCATGCTTGCAGCGACATGGGGCTTGCATACTTGATATAAACTGGACTTGAATAATGCAGCCCCCAAGGGCCAGGACGCACGCATGTGGCAACTTGAAAACTTTAGCAATTTTGATCTGAATAGTGTAGCCCCCAAGTGTCGGGTCGCATGTCTGCGGCGACTTGGGCCTGTGTGAGAATAACCCATCATAATGCACCTCAGAAGTTCTCTTGAACTGACATTGATCTGATTTGAAAGAGTCCTTGATCGTGGCTGTAATATAACCCGGAATGAATATCCTCGGATAATTCCTTTGTCTTTGACATGAAATACCTGCTCATGGTTGCGATGCAACTCGGCAAATATATATTTGATAAATCCTTAGTGTTGTAGATTACTACAGATCACATTTGAAGAAATTCGAGAACCGGACAATTAGATGACACGACATTATATTTGATAGGGCGGCTCTTCAAGAATAATCAACTTTCCAATCTGGCTTGAAAAAACCCCAATCACTTAATACTGGTTATGATAAACCATGATGAAGATCTAGCCATTTTGGCTATCAAAGATCTATTTTTTCCTGCAGAAGTTCTTTCATCATACTTAACGACGGCTCGTCTTAAGAGATAAGACCTGCAAAAATAAACAAGATAGAATATATTCTGCATTGTTGTAAGGGCGGCTTGAAAAAGCATAACCCGGAGATCTTAACATAACCTTGGTTCATCTTTCACAATCTTGCTCTGGCCCGACTTATAACATGAATGCAATGTATGATGCAATATATGATGCAATGTGTGATGCAATGTATGATGTAATGCATGATGGTCTTGGTTTCCCCTTGTTTTTTGTTTTTCGAAAACTCATATTCTGACCCTTTTGAGGGGGAACATAATTTATAACGGGGTGAGTGCCCCGGGGCCCATAAGCTACTTCTCACGTGACATAAATCCGTTGTTTGAACCTTAAACAACATCACTTGTTTAAGAGTACGACGGGCCACTTGGCGGAGAGTACATAGCAGACGAGAGAGAGCTTTCCCTCGTCATTGTATGAGGCCCTCAGAGGGGGTGAGTTGACAGCTCCCTGCACTCCTGTGTGAGTGGCAGCTACATACAGGCAGGTACGACTCTACCAAGAGTGGGGGGCGGCCTTCACCCACTCTGGCGCCTTGCTCTGGTCCACGACCCGTCTTGCAGCATGGGACTTATGTTTGAATGGCTCGCATCCTGGCAGCTCATCCTCTTTGGCTCCCATGGCACCCATGTTTGAACGGCTCGCATCATGGCGGCTCGTCCTCTTGAGCGACTTAGCGCCCATGTTTGAACGACTCACATCATGTCGGATTGCCCTCTTGAGCGGCTTGAGATCTTTCGTCGATATGGTAAGGCACCCATGTTTGAATGGCTCGCAACGTGGTGGCTCGTCCTCTAGAGCGACCATTAAGCCTTGCACCGGAAAGGCGGTGCACCCATGTTTGAACGGCTCGCAACGTGGCGGCTCGTCCTCTTGAGTGACCTTTAAGCCTTGCGCCGGTAAGGCGGTGCACCCATGCTTGAACGGCTCGCAACATGGCGGCTCATCCGCTTGAGTGACCTTGAACCTTTCGCCATCTTGCACGCCACCATCGCATGGGCCGCCGTTTTTGTAAGCCGCCATCCTTTGCACAAGCTGAAATACATAAATAGTAGAAAACTCCAAGTTACTTTATGATGATCAAATAAATAAGGATACCCATGTTTGAACGACGCATCATGGCGACTCGTCCTCTTGGGCAACTTTTAATATTCTGCCAATACTGCAGTAGCCCCCAGGATCGGGTTAACTTTCTTTTGCAAAGACCCAGAGTTTTCTTTGAAAAATGATCAAATGTGTCTCGCCATGTCTGTAGCCCCTGAGTCTTAAGTTGACTTGAAGAGGCGGCTTGAGAATCTCCACTGAAGGTTGAGGTTGACCGTGGCGGGTTATAGACGACGTCGTATGAATTGTTTCAATAACCCGGTCGATGGTTCGTCCCGGCTGGTTGTTGAAGTTAACCAAACTAAAGTGGCGGTGACTTGTGCGCCTGTCCGTCGGGCGGCTCGTGCAGGTGAGCATCGCACTGATATGTTGATGGAGACATAGAAGTCAACCATGGCATTGTAAGATGGTTCGGCCCTGAGAGACGGCCGCAGCATTATAAGCCAGCGTGGTTTGGTGAGAGACAGCCACGACATTGTAAGCCGGCGCAGACGGTGAGTCGCCATGGCGCTGTAAGCCGGCGTGGACGGTGAGTCGCCGTGGCGTTGTAAGCCGGCATGGACGGTGAGTCACCGTGGCGTTGTAAGTCGGCGCATTGATGCAGAACAAACCACGAGGACGGTGTCTTGCGTGCGTCCGGTGGCGGCTCACCCATTCATTGGATTATCCAACGCACGATGGATGCCGGAACGGTCTCCTATTTTTAATTTGACCTATGCATAAATTCATACAAGTCAAAGTACTGAAGACTCTTAATAGTGTAGGTTCAGAGGAATAATTTTACCCGGAAAAATATCACCTGATGATAATGCCATCCCATTACGAATGCAGTTCTCAAAATCTCTTTGACCGTAGACGCTTCTTCTTCTCTTTTTTTGTGTGGGCAGATGGTACCCTTTCTCTTTTTTCTCTTATTTTTTCTTTTTCTTCACCTGGCTCCCCATCTCCTTCCTTATCCCTATCGGTAGGAAACCGCCGAGGGGCCGGCTTGAGAGCTCCCGCCTGGGGGTCGGCTGCTCATGGCGACTAGAGGGTGGAGGGTGGTGCAGCAGATGCTTGAGGCGCGGAACCGGCACTGCTGGAAGAGGCGAGCGGCAGCCATTCGGCATGGAGTGGCAAGGTGATGTTATGGCAAAGGCGAGGGTGCATTTTGTAGCAGCGCAGTAGCGAAAACCAGGCCAAGGGAACCTGCTACGGGGAGCAGCGGCGGCGACGGGTCTACGCATGTGGTGAGGCGACCGCAGAGGCAAGGCCGACTCATGGTGGTGGATGCATGGTGGCGACGCAAGCATGGAGTGCTGGACGCGGTGGCGCAACGTGAGGTGGAAACCGACTCCACGACGGCTCAAGGCGCGTCGAAGGCCGGCACCGTGGCGGCTCGCGGTGGTGCAGGCACGGAGCGGTGGACGCGGTGATGTTGGAAATATGCCCTAGAGGCAATAATAAATTAGTTATTATCATATTTCCTTGTTCATGATAAATCGTTTATTATCCATGCTATAATTGTATTGATCGGAGACTTAGATGCATGTGTGGATACATAGACAAAGCCATGTCCCTTGTATGCCTCTAATGGACTAGCTCGTTGATCAAAGATGGTTAAGGTTTCCTAGCCATGGACATGAGATGTCATTTGATAACGGGATCACATCATTAGGAGAATGGTGTGATGGACAAGACCCAGACTACAAATGTAGCATATGACCGTGTCAGTTTATTGCTACTGTTTTTCTGCATGTCAAGTATATGTTCCTATGACCATGAGATCATGCAACTCATTGACACCGGAGGAGTGCCTTGTGTGTATCAAACGTTGCAACGTAACTGGGTGACTATAAAGGTACTCTACAGGTATCTCCGAGGGTGTCTGTTGAGTTGGCATGGATCAAGACTAGGATTTATTACTCCGTGTGACGGAGAGGTATCTCAGGGCCCACTCGGTAATACAACATCACAACAAGCCTTGCAAGCAATGTGACTAAATGCTAGTCACGGGATCTTGTATTACGTAACGAGTAAAGAGACTTGCCGGTAACGAGGTTGAACTAGGTATGGAGATACCGACGATTGAATCTCGGGCAAGTAACATACCGAAGAACAAAGGGAACATCATACGGGATTAACTGAATCCTTGACATAGAGGTTCGACCGATAAAGATCTTCATAGAATATGTAGGAACCAATATGGACATCCAGGTCCCCCTATTGGTTATTGACCATAGAGGTGTCTCGGTCATGTCTACATAGTTCTCGAACCCGCAGGGTCTGCACACTTAAGGTTTGGTGACGTTTCGGTAGTATAGAGTTATATATGGTGGTGACCGAAGGTTGTTAGTAGTCCCATATGAGATCCCGGACATCACAAGAAGCTCCGAAATGGTCCGGAGGTAAAGATTGATATATAGGAAGTCCCATTTTGGTCGCCGGAAAAGTTTCGGGCTAATCGGTAATGTACCGGGAGTGCCGGTAGTGTACCGGGAGACCATCGGGAGGGGCATTTTGACCCAAGAGGCTTCATGGGCTGTGGGAGAGTAAATACCAGCCTTTTGTGGGCTGGTGTAAGTCCCACACAAGTCCCATGCGGATGGGGAAAAAAGCCCAAAGGGAAAAAGGTGGAAAAAGGCCAAAAAAAAGGAGGAATCCTAGTCCTACTAGGATTGGAGGAGGAGTCCTCCTCTCCTCCCCACTTTGGCCGACCCAAGGGCTGGATTTTTGGCAGCCAAGCCTGCTCCTCCTATCCTCCTATATATACTAGAGGATTTTAGGGTTTTGGCACAGAATTTTCAGCCACGTGCTACCCGTTCCTCTAGTGCATAGTTTCTCCTCTAGATCGGTTTTCTGCAGTGCTTAGGTGAAGCCCTGCCGGAATAGCTCCACCACCATCGTCGCAGCGCCGTCACACTGCCGGAGAACTCTTCTACCTCTCCTCTCCCTCTTCCTGGATCAAGAAGGCGGAGATCGTCATCAAGCTGTACGTGTGCTGAACGCGGAGGTGTCGTCCGTTCGGCGCTAGATCAGAAGGACCGTGATCAAGATTGCGAGACGGATCGTGATGAGATCGCGGGACGGATCGTGATGAGATCGCGGGATGGATCGTGATGAGTTCGCGGGATGGATCATGATGAGATCGCGGGACGGATTGTGATGAGTTCGCGGGACAGATCGTGATTGGACCGCGGGACGGATCGTGATGAGATCGCGGGACGCTCGGCGATTTGGATCGCGAAGACGTTCGACTACACCAACCGCGTTTCTTAACGCTTCCCGCTTAGCGATCCACAAGGGTACGTAGATCCACTCTCCCTCTCGTAGATGCTCATCACCATGGATAGATCTGCGTGTGCGTAGGAAAATTTTTGTTTCCCATGCAACGTTCTCCAAAAGTGGCATCATGAGCTAGGTCTATGTGTAGATAAGATATCGAGTAGAACACAAAAGGTTTGTGGGCGTTGATGCTTAGGTTGCTTCCTCCCTTGGTCGGATTTTGGTTCAGCGGTATTGTGAGATGAAGCGGCCCGGACCAACATTACTCGTACGCTTACGAGAGACCGGTTCCCTTGACCGCAACTTGTTGCATAGATGGCTTGCGGGTGCCAGTTTCTCTCACTTTAGTTGGATCGGATTCGACAAAGGCGGTCCTTGAGAAAGTTGAAAAGCAACTAGTGTATCACCGTTGTAGTTTTTGCGTAGATGAGAATTGTTCTTGCTAGATACCCGTAGCAGCCATGTAAAACATGCAACAACAATTAGAGGACGTCTAACTTGTTTTTGCAGGGCATGTTGTGATGTGATATGGCCAATTACAAGATGTGATATATGTGATGTACGAGATGATCATGTGATGTATAGATTATCACGACTTGCATGTCGATGAGTACGGCAACCGACAGGGTTGTCTTTAATTATTATATGACCTCCGTGTCAATCATTAAGCGCTATGTAATGCTTTACTTTATCGCTAAACGGTAGCAATAGTAGTAGAAGCATGGTTAGCGCAACAACCCCGATGGCAACACGTTGATGGAGATCAAGATGATGGAGATCATGGTGTCATGCCGATGACGATGGAGATCATGCCGGTGCTTTCATGATGGAGATCAAAAGCACAAGTTCATGGCCATATCATGTCACTTATGATTTGCATGTGATGTTAATCCTTTTATGCACCTTGTTTTGCTTAGGATGATGGTAGCATTATAAGGTGACCCCTCACTTAAATTTCAAGATGAATTGTGTTCTCCCCGAGTGTGCACCGTTGCGAAAGTTTGTCGTGTTGAGACACCACGTGATGATCGGGTGTGATAGACTCTACGTTCACATACAATGGGTGCAAGCTAGTGTTGCACATGCAGAACACTCGGGTTAAACTTGACGAGCCTAGCATGTATGTACATGGCCTCGGAACACAAGAGACCAAAAGGTCGAACATGAGTCATATAGTAGATATGATCAACATGATGATGTTCACCATTGTAACCACCTCAACTCACGTGATGACCGGACTTGAGTTGGTGAATTTGGATCATGTATCACTCGGATGACCGGAGGGATGTCAATTTGAGTGGGAGTTCTTAAGTAATATGATTAATTGAACTCATTATCATGAACATAGTTAGTAGGTTCTTTGCAAAAATGTGTTGTAGATTACTAGCTCACGCTGTAGCTCCCTTGAATTTTATATGTTCCTAGAGAAATAGAGTTGAAAGATGATGGTAGCAATATTGCGGACTGGCTCCGTGATCTGAGGATTGTCCTTATTGCTGCACAGAAGGCTTATGTCCTTAATGCACCGCTCGGTGCGCCAACCCCTCTAGCGTTGTTTGTAGATGTTGTGAACATCTGACAAGCACGTTCTGATAACTACTTGATAGTTTAGTGCGTCATGCATTACAGCTTAGAATTGAGGCTCCAAAACGTTTTGAACATCATGGAACATATGAGATGTTCTAAGAGCTGAAATTAGGATCTTAGGCTCGTGCCCGTGTTGCGAGATATGAGATCTCCAACAAGATTATTTGCCTGTAAGATGAAAGAGAATAGCTCAATCGTTGAGCTTGTGCTCAGATTGTCTCGGTGCTACAATCGCTTGAATCGAGTGGGAGTTCATCTTCCAGATAAGATAGTGATTGATATAGTTCTCCAAGTCACTGTCACTAAAGCTACTAGAACTTGGTGATGAACTATAAAACGCCAGGGATAGAAATAATGATCCCTGAGCTATTCGCGATGTTTGACACCGCAAGGTAGAAATCGGGAAGGAGCGTCAAAGTGTTGATGGTTAGTCAAAACCACTAGTTTCGAGAAGGGCAAGAGCAAGGAGGGAAACTTCATGGATATCAAGTCAGTTGCAGCTCCAGTGAAGCAACCCAAAGTCTAACCCAAACCCGAGACTAAGTGCTTCGATTATGAGGAGAACGGTCGCTGAAGCGGAACAACCCTAGATACTTGGTAGATAAGAAGGCTGGCAACATTGACAGAAGTATATTTGATATATGTGTTATTGATGTGTGCCTTGCTAGTACTCCTAGTAGCACCTGAGTATTGGATACCGGTTCGGTTGCTAAATGTTAGTAACTCGAAATAAAAGCTACGGAATAAACGGAGAACTAGCTAAGGGTGAGGTGATGATGTGTGTTGGAAATGTTTCCAAGGTTGATGTGATCAACATCGCACGCTCTCTCTACCTTCGGGATTGGTGACAAACCTAAATAAATGTTATTTGGTGTTTTGCGTTGAGCATGAACGTGATTAGATCATGTTTATTGCAACATGGTTATTCATTTAAGTTAGAGAATAATGGTTATTCTGTTTACATGAATAATACCTTCAATGGTCATGCACCCAGTGAGAATGGTTTGTTGAATCTTGATCGTAGTAATACACATGTTCATAACATTGATGCCAAAAGATACAAAGTTAATAATGATAGTACAACATACTTGTGGCACTGCCGCTAAATGTCATATTGGTATAAAGAGCATGAAGAAACTCCATGCTGATGGATATTTGGACTCATTCGATTTCGAATCGGTTGAGACATGCGAACCATGCCTCTTTGGCAAGATGACTAAGGACTCCGTTTCCA